>CM047809.1:41127871-41825964 GCA_026214975.1 Gentiana macrophylla
AAATCAACACGGATATCGAACCCGGTGAAGGATTTCCGCTTCAAATCGGGCAACCACGTGGCGTTTCTCATCTAAGGAGGTCCGATTTAAAAGCTTCCTTCCTTGGAAGATTTGATCTTGATTCGTTGTTCTTGCAACATACGTTGATCTTTGTGAAGCTCCTCTACATCTCCGAAATAACAAGGTCATATCTTTCTCTTAAAGTTAATATCGTATCATTTATTTCTGATTTGATTCAGAATCTGACTGATTTTATATCACTGTGCCTCTTTTGAAGGTATCCGGTGACTGTTACAAGCCATTAAAGTCCGATTCACTTGACTTGCAGTCAATCCTAAATAAAGGTCGTATTTTTTCATTTAATAGTTAATATCATGCTTTTTATTTTCTGATCTGAGCTTGATATTGCTTTGACCTTCCCCTTTTGTGTCTGATTTTGTACAGATACGATTCAGAAACACGTTATGCACGTGATGACTATTCGTATTGCCGTTAAAGGTCGAACCTCATTCTAAAATTAGTCCAGATTCACTAAGATTTTAAGTGGCGCCGTGCCATAACACTGGTGGTACTCATCTTCAGTGAATCAGCCCCGGTTTGGTGAATCTCAACCCAAACCGCTCAGGTAAATTGGCTTGAACCTTCTCTGTGGGCTAGATAGTTGACCTAGGGTTTCTTTAACCCGATGAGGTCCAGTTTGAGTCATAAGTCGAGGACCTTGGTCCAGTTGATTCCCAACATATGTCCTGCCCGACTAGTTTAGTCTAAACCGAGTCCTAGTTGGTCTATGTTTGTCAATCACTATTTTAAACCAAACCGGCTTTTAAAAGTTTTCACCTCATTTCTAAACCTATATATAGGGCTCACATCACCTTAGTTTGATCATCGGTTTTAGAAAAGAGCAATCCCATATTTTTGCACTTCAAAACCTTCTTCAAGTCTTTTGAGTTGTGAAGTTTGTGGTCTCAATTCACACACTTGCACGAAGTGTGGTGAATTAGCTAGATTCGGAAGAAGAGTGTGTATAGCTCAAGGATCACAGAGCTATACACGGGATCTTGAGAATAGCCCGCTTCTAGTTATCTACTTTGTGTACTTCATTATTGAAGGTACTTATTTGAAAACTTTTAACACTTTTTGTAATCGTATGTAAATTGTTGAAATAAGATTTATTAATAGACCTATGTTCTAAAATCAGTTGTACAGAAAGAATCATACCTGTAAGTGCCTAAGTGAGAATTTGGCATACATGTTGACTTTTTGTTGACCTCTGATTTTGTGTTAACCAGAGATATTGATCAAGCCTATTATCTAAGTGTCCACACCCATTGCTTGTTTGAACATTCCGAGATTGGTATTGCTGCGGATCTTAAAGGACTGACTGGCTTTGAGAAATTTGATTGATTGCCAAAGTTCTTTCGCCAGTGGAAATAGGCATAGCAAATCGGACTTTTGATAACCCGCAATCTTACATTTTAGAGTGCTCATCTTCACTTGTGTTGTATCCTCTGTTTTAATTCATTATCTTGTGCATAGAATCAAGAATCGGGATATGCCACTAGTGTGGCTTATTGATAATCTGCACACATCCTCGCTTTATAAGGCAAAGCAGGTGATTCACCGATCCTTTGCAAACTGTCTTCGGTACAAAACATTGGTGTTTGCTTTTCTCGCATACCCTTCAAAATCGTTGGGAAATTTAGTAGTCGTCCTTGTGACAAATCCACTAAATTTCTACACTCTGTTGTGTCTACCTGCTTTGCTTTGTTTAGTTGGATCCCTACTATAACTCAATTTGAAATCTGTCTTTGCTGAAAAGGTTGTTCGAACACCTTGTAATAGGATTTTAATCGAGTTTTATTTCTTTTTGCCACAGCTTGGACTGCTGATCATTTGTGATCAATTACAATCTCGACCTTGATAATCATATCGAGTTGTAACTCGATCTTACCTTCGATTCGATCTTTGGCCCGATTGGTCGATCTAGTATGGTCCTTACTTGTTGTGCTCACTGAAATTGGTGTAATCAGGCTGCATTTTAAGTGCTGATAAACTTCAAAGATGAGTGTGTTTATCATCACAAAAATACATCTGATATTTTCTGTCTGAGCAGTGCCCCTGACTAATCTGAGGATCAATTTTTAATCAGTTATGTATTCAGCTTAATCCTGTTTGATCAGTCCCAAAACTTTATTGTATTTTCTTATCCTCAGTTTTTGATTTAGTTCTGTAAACCTGTTGTTAACTCGGTTGTTTGATCATATATATATATATATATATATATATACTATATATATATACATGAAGGGATTTAACCCAATTACCCGCTTAATTGAATTTTAAAAACATTTAAAACCGTTTTCAAACCCTGTTACCCGCTAAAAATAAAAAAAAACCTTATTAAAAACTAACCCACCCCTCCTACAACTACCTCTCCCACAAAAACTACCCAATCCCACTCTTTATTTAAACTGCCTCACTCTTCCCACTCCTTTTACTTCCACCGCCCCACATTTTTTTTTTCCCCTCACTTCTTCATCAGTTCTCCATCACCTGTATCTGATTTCCAAAAAAAAAAAAAAAAAAAAAAAAAAAAAAAAAAAAAAAAAAAAAAAAAAATCAGAAAATCAGTTGTTCCATTCCCACGTTCTTCTATGTCTATTCCTACTATCCCACATTCTCTCCCACTTCTGGACCGGTTTTAATTCGCCAAACCATCCATGTACTGATGTACCTATTAAGCCAAAAAAAATCAGCCCTGAATTTTCATCCACTCCCCCCTCATCCTCCCCCACTCTCTTCGATCAACTCTCAGAAATCAAATTTTTATTTCCTATGTCGCCTCGGACGCCCAAAGACAACTTCCCCACCACACGGAGAAATCATCCCTGCAAAATCGTTGAAGAATTCAACTACGGTAATTTGATGTTTATAATCTATTTCAGTAATTTATTGTCTGGGTTTTTTTTTTTTTTTTTGGAATTCGTTTGCGTTTTCTTCCACAGTCCGGATGCCGGACACCCGAAGCAACGACTTTCCCACCACACGGAGAAATCACCCGTCAAAGATCGATGACTGTTTAAGATGGCTGTTACATGCTATGGTGTGAATCTGTACATTCGATTATTGTGATTATTCAATTGCTTTTCTCTCTTTGCTAAATCTCAGTGTCTTTGTTTTTCTATGGGTGCAGGGATTCATAATTTAATTGGGTCAATTGTATGTGTAAGCTAAGAAGTTGCTCTTGGAAATTAGTCTCACTTTCAGGTATATTGTTTGTTTGATGGGCTCTGTGCGTCGTTATTTAAAATTCATTGACCACACCTCCGATTCTGCCAAGCTCTTGACTTTTTGCTTTGGATTAATTTATGCCTAAAGTTCACAACTTAATTGTACTTTTTTAATGAATCATTACTATTTTCTTTCATTTCCAGAATGGTTATGTTTTTCTGAGGTGATGGTAATGCATCTTATAGCCACTTATAGGATTTTATTTAGTCATTTCAATACTTCATCGGATTACTTATTTATGGTTTACTTATTTATCTTTAAATTTTAATGTTTTGATTTTCCATCTCTGCACAATTTGTTGTGAGAGTTATTTGGAATTGTGTTGAAGAATGGGTTATTTAAGTTTGTGTGTTAACTTTCCATTGCATACTTTTCTATGTAGGTTTCCTCTAATAACATGGGAAAGAAATCTCAACCAGTTATAAGTAAATGTAAGGAAACCGAGAATTGGACTAAAGTTAGCTTTAAGCCTGACTTGGCAAAGTTCAACATGACCCATCTTGAAGATGATGTTGTTGCTCTGATGAAAAAACGAGTGGTTGACTTAGCAGGATGCCTGGGGAAGACAGTAAAGGTTGAGTTGAATGGGCAGAAAGTTCCTGTCAAATCATTTGCTGATTAATGTGACCTGTATCTGCAATCTGCATCAAATAATAGACTCCATCCCCTCCCAAGGTTCCTTATTATTCTCATAATTATTTTTTTCTTCTATTTCTCCTACTTGAATGTTTCTATCAATATTAGGTCCAACACTTATGGAGTGTGCATCTTATGCAGGATTACAGAGAAGGAATGAGAGGTGGGAGGTTTGTGTAAGTCTGAGTGAGGGCCATTTTCAACAGGTATTGTATTTTGATGGTTTGTCATGTTGTATTAGATGTTCTCTGTTTTCATTACTGCTGCTCATGCTCTATGTTTTCAATGCTCCAAATAATCGATAATTGCCCCTGGCATTTATCTTTGTATGAGTACGGTAGCGTTTCATATTTTTTTTCCCTTCCAGGTCAGCTTCGTTAATTCAATTGCCACCATAATGTCTTCTTTCTCGACTTTTGTAATTGACAGGTATCTCACTTGATAGCTTTTGACGGCAGTCACAAAACGTTTTCATTCTTTTTTTTAGGGTAAAGTACTTTTTTATTCTATAATTTGGGTGCTTGGGTGCTTGAGATCAATTGCTCCGGCGACTTTAGGATTACGGATTCGAGTTGGTTCATTCCATGCTATTCTTCCGGTACTTTTTTATTCTTTTTTTTAGGGTAAAGTACTTTTTTATTCTATAATTTGTAGTTTCATTTGCCTCAACCATGTATTCAGATTGGACACTAATAGTTAATGTCATAAAAGTCTACACAATCAATAATTTATTTTAAGTGATTTTTTCCCCGATTACAATTGCTTGCTTGGTAGCAGTACCTTTTTTTCCCAATTGGCTGCCTCTTTTGAGTTTGGAAATTCAAAGACCATTAACAAGGTAAATGAGTGCAACATCTTTTGTCATTATATTGATTCTATTTTGTTTTTGGCATTTCAATAGTTACCCCTTTAAATGCTTCATAGGTGGTGTTTTTTTTTGTTTTTTTGTTCACATTCATTGAGCCGGCGTATCAGAATCCTGATTAAATTTACTAAACCTGGCGACATACGATATTAGATGACTTATGGCAGAATTTGATGGAGAAATGAGGGTGGGAAGCATAAGATGGGATTAAAAAAACATTAGCGAAATCTTCTTCAAACTAGGTCTTTGAATATGAATGTTGTACCATTTTTTAGTGTGTGTTTTCTAGCCAAATGATAGGTGAGGATGAAGCTGGTGAAAGAAGGTTTTCAATATGGGAAGATATTTTCATAGATTTGATACGGGTTTTATTTGGATAAAGGAAGTTTAATTTTTGAAACTGAAAGTAAAAGGGTATCTTTGGGGGGTTGGACAGAATCTTAGAGAAGACGGATTCAGTTCGATCGTTAAGGGAAGTCGTAATTTAAGGGGAAATTAGAAGGAGGTGTGTGGATTGAAGAAAGTGGACGGTGACTGGTGAGTAGTATTTGCGAATCGAGAGTTTCTTATGATGATTCGTTTGGTAGATTTTGGAAGATCCAAGTTTGATTTGCAGTCCCAAATAAGGTTCCGTTTTTTTTCTTTTTAAAACAAAACAAAAGTAGCATTTTTTCCCATGGAAGCTAACATGTTTCCTTTTTAATTTTTAATTTTTCCTTCACTCTATGCCGTAGTATCAGGTTTCATTTTTTTTTTCCCGAGTAAGATTCTGAAGATTTCAATTTGAATCATGGATTTTGGCCGGTATATCAGAGCTGAATCGTCTGGTGAAATTTTTGAGGTGAGATTCATGTGTATGCAATATATTTTTATTTTGTTTTATTTGAGTTTTTTTTTTTCTGAAATTTTCAATGAACATAATATAGAGTTATAGGTTGCTACTTGCTATTGCATAATGAAATTGGAATATAAGGCGTCTATTATTTAAGTATTGGCAAAAAGTGTTACAATCCCTTATTTTTTGTCATTCATAATGGCAAGCAATGTTTGAGTTGTGAATATTAGATTTCAGTTATTTGGATAACATTGTCCTAGGCTTTGAATGTAGTAAAACATCTTCTATTGTGCTTGAGCAATGACATCAGATTTTCTACTTTTCGTTTTTTAAGCATATCTTTCTACTTGAGTTAACTATTGGAAATAATGTATGTAGTTTTCGGTATTAATAATTGTATTTTGAACACGTCAATACCTTCTTTCCTTCTTGGAATTGGTCAAACATTCTGTTGTTTTATGTGTGCATGTGTGAAATATGTCGGTCCAACTTCTCTTTTTGTACTTATGAGCCTTTTTTTTGTATCTTTTTCCAGCTTTGAGTTTCTCTTCTCTTAGAAATATGGCAGTAAAGTTTTCCGATTGTTGTGTTGGCTTCAACCCGTGCCAATTTTCCTCTATGTTTGCTTGAACTCTCTTCGTTTTATGATGTATGTTTACAGTGTGAGCTCTCTACTCTTTTCCTCTATGTTTAAATTGACATCTCTGATTTTTACGGAGTCAACAACAATGAATGGATGAGCCATTATATTTGATACGTGAGAGGTGCCTTTGTAGTCCTGACCGCTACTCCGTATCCTGAGCAGAATCCCAAGTTGTACGTTTGTTAGACATTATCACAGTTTGGTCATGGGATTCACTCAATGGTGAGGAAATATTGCGAGGATAAGATATGGATGAGCTTTCAATAAACAAAAGTTATGGATGACATCAAGCACCTAAGGTTTATGTTCATCGGGTTGAGTTTTGTGTTGTTCATTTGTCAGAAAACTTGGTTTGCTTAAAAGTACAATTGATCCGGTAGCTCTGCAGCAGTAAAAATGTACATTTGTTCCGGCAGCTCTGCGTAAGTAAAGAAGGGGGGTTGTGCATAAACCTTATTACATGAAAATCTATTAATTTGTTTGTGCATGTTATCCCGTGCATTATGCACGGGTTAAGTAAAGCTAGTATATATATATATATATATATATATATATATATATATATATATATATATATATATATATATATATATAAAAGTTGTTTTTGTAAATTTTAACTCAGTTATGTATAAGTTGTTTTTGTAAATTTTAAAAGACTTGTTGTTTACCAATTGACTCAGCTTCTACAGTGCAACATGCATTTGTGTGTATTTAATTTGTGCATACTCTATCACACTTATAATCTTGTTCACATAGGTATAAATTATATAATCGAATAACTTGATTAAATAGCTTCCGGTTTAATCAATTAGTAATTGTATTAACTTGTGAATTTTTAGTTCCAACTTGCTTATGTTCTATTAAATCGAAAAGTGGTATAAACTCCTAAACTCTATTCAACCCCCATTCTAGAGTGTATTACTGCGCATTATCGATCCAAAACAATGAATCTGACATACTAGATTGATGTCACTATATAGTTGATATATATGATGCAGCTAAATGTTTATATGGATGTTATCCTTGATATTTTTGCTAGATATACAGAAACCGGAATCCGTATCCGATTCATAATTGGATCGTCGAATCGATTAATGACAAAGACCGATTGAGACACTTTCGATAATGCAGCAAATGGAAATTTCTACGAATAAATTCGCATGCGATTATACCACGATATGATCTACATAAATAATTAATCTAACTATGAGAAGGTTGAATATTTACCTTAACGGAGAGGAATAATAAATTGACAGAAAGTGAAGCCACAATCTTCCTGATTGTATCTCCTGCGACATCTAACGGGCGTCGATTCTCGCCGTAAACGTCCCTCGAATATGCACGAAAAAACCCTGTGTTTTCTTCTCTAATGATTAGAATGAGAAACTAATTTTTCTCTTCTTTTAATTAATAAGTGGTGCAATTTTGGTGTTGTTATTGTGTTAGGAGGAACTCTCTTTATATAGAAAAATAAGCTAGTAAATGAGAGTCACAACAATTACCTATTCCTAAAAGAAAAGATATTTTCTTAAAAGATAAGAGATAATTTCCAAAAAATCGATATCTTATTTTTTCCATTAATTATCCAACAAATAGATAATTAATTAATTACACATGTGACATAATCTAGAAAAATTTCTTTTTCTAATTTATCACATAAAGTGGCGCCAATACAGTCATTAAATTTTATAGAAAGTGTCTTTTCTATTTTACATATTATTTACAAAATAAATAATATTGCGTATTCATTAAATAGACACTATTTAATTTATTCTCTATGTTTCATAAAACGAGAAAAACACTCGCGTGTTAGGAAGCCAACCCTTAACCAATGGACCTATAACTTAGAAATACTGATAAATTAAATAAAATATTCATCGAACATAATATTTCTACTTAATTCATTAATTCCGGAATTACGCCACCATAAATCCGAAACTGTATTCTATCGATTGTAGATGTAACTTATTCTCAAAATGTCGAGTCGAGTCGATAAGTGTCCATTTATATAATCATTACATACAAACTAACCCTCCATAGACTATCCGTAATCAAGCGGGATTATTTCCGTAAACCTTCTATAAATACATTTTATCTTTGTTTACCATTAACCCACTAGTGATCAATTAGTTCATAACCAATTCGAACTCAGCCGATCGATCAGTTTCTAGGATTAACAAATAAGGGATTGTCTTTCTACTTCCCGCGGGAAGGAATGGATTCCAGATCTGCGAGACACACACTTCTCACTCATTCCAGAGTAGTGCCAACATGAAAGTGATTCAGACCGCGCCTCTTAGCGATCCTTAACGAACACATCAAACCCTATCCTGAAACAAGCAGGAGTCTTTAATCACTTCAGGATTAAGGTTATTCCATATATGACCATCTTGTGATTTAATAAGATTTCTCAATCATGGAATTATATGAGAAATGCAGAATAAATCGGTCCAGTCCTATATGACTACATCATATATAAATGCCCCACTTAGACAACCAATGTCGACGGTCCGGATAAGACGGTCACACCATAAAGTGTTCTGGGCTCATTAATGGTGGTTTAATCAATAGACCCCATACTTTGATTAAGTTCACCACGGACTAACATTTCAAGTGTATCACCATAAACGTAATCCTCATGTGTGACACACACTAAGTTATATGGCTACATATGATACGACTTGGGGTTTTTAGTGGCGTATTACTTATAAGCACGAAGCAAATAATAAGGTGAGAATAAATCTGTCATTTATTAATTATAAAAACAATTACATAAATTGTCTTTGGGCGCTTACTCCCGACAATTTTGTGGTTGTTCTAAACATAGTCTCTGTGGAAGAGAATCGTATAATCAAAAGTCATTCCGATGAAATCTCAAAACACATGATTATGAATCATATGAGTAATCGTATGTTATCTAAAGCTGACTAAAATACCATTTTATGAAAAGGCTATAAAATCTAGAATGTTGTCTAAAGCCTAAACATACCGATGTTTGTTGGCTTATGACAATTAATGTCACAAATAATTGTTTATTACTTTCTATGTCTATTTATAGAATAGTTGAATGTTCTTAGCGAAGTACAACGATCCAGAAAAAAATTTGAGCTAGTACGAATATGAGATTGATGAGCTACTTAAGAATTAATCTTCAATTGGATTGAAGCAATTAATACCTGAAGGGTGTTTTCAGAAGTCGTCTAAAATAAAATCAGATTCTCCCTAGTAGGATACCATCTTTGGGATACGCAATTAGATTGTGTTCCTAAAATGGAAACAATATTTTATATGATAAAAGTGTTGTTGGAAGTAGCACCCGAAAGACAATTTATTTAATTTTTTTTATAATTAATAAATGACAGATTTATCCTCATCTTATTACTTGTTTTGTGATTATATATTATACACTACTGTAAACCCCAAGTTGTATCATATTTAGTCATAGAACTTAGTGTGTGTCACACATGAGGATTAAGTTTATGGTGATACACTTGAACTGTTAGTCCGTGGTGAAATTAATCAAAGTATGGGGTCTATTGATTAAACCACCAATAATGCGCCCAGAACACTTTAAGGCGTGACCATCTTATCCGGACCATCGATATTGGTTATCTAAGTGGGGCATTTACATATGATGTAGTCATATAGAATTTGGACCGATTTAATCTGTGTTTCTCATATAATTACGTGATTGAGAAATCTTATTAAATCACAAGATGATCATATATGGATTAACCTTAATCTGAAGTGATTATGCACTCTACTTGTTTCAAGATAGGGTTTGATGTGTTCATAAGGATTGCTAATAGGCACGGTCGGAATCACTTTCACGTTGGCACTATTCGGAATGAGTGAGAGTGTGTGCCTCGTAGATATGGAATCCATTCCTTCCCCGGGGAAGTAGAAAGACAATCCCTTATTTGTTGATCCTAAAGCAGTCGATCGGCCGAGTTTGTATTGGTTATGAACTAATTGATCACTAGTGGGTTGATTGTAAATAAGGATAATATGCAATAAAGAAGGTTTACAGAAATATTCCTGCTTCATTACGGATAGTCTATGGGGGGTTAGTCTGTATGTAATAATTATATCAATGGACACTTATCGACTCAGCGTTTTGAGAATAAATTATATCTATAATCGTTAGAGTTCGATTTGGTTTATGGTTGCATAATTCCGGAATTAATAAGTTGAGTAAAATATTCTGCTTTGTTGAATATTTTATTCAAAGCTCACACTTGAGATGTAAAGTAACCTGTATGCATCACAAGATTGAGGCTCTAATCAGTCATATTAAAGTTTAGGATGCTGTGATGGAGAGGCAATAAGACTTACTCTGCAACCTGCAACATCTAATTCCCATCATGTCTAGAAAAATCTAGCATTCTTGGCGAGAGACACTTGATGGAAAACTCAACCCCTGGTTGATACTGCGAATGAGAACACTTTTCAAATTCGGACTCTTGATGGCATTCTAGATGAATTAGAGAAGTAGCTTAACACTCTCATCCGAGTATCTGAAACCACAAATAAGATTCTGAAAGAACGTTTGATGCTACCAAAAAGGGGGGGAAGGTAGTAGTAACCCTGAAAGCTCCAAAGGGAAGGGAAGCTCAACGAGGCAAGGGCAAGGGCATCGAGTTTGAAGAGAAGAAGTAGCCCTTAATAATAACTTTTGCCTTTGAATAATTTTGAATGAAATTTTTATTTCCCTTCATGGATGAATAAAATTGCTTGAGATTTATTCTTTATCATATGAGGAAATGTTTACTTATATTTAGGCTTATGAGGTTTTGGCATCATCAAAAGGGGGAAATTGTTAGGAACATTTTATGTGTTTTGATGATGGCCATAGTAGCTATTAAAACAAGCCTGAAATAAGGTAGAAATCTCTGTATAAGTCTTTATTTAAAGTCGACATGTTGTATAAATTTAGTCGACAAGTATTGTACTAGTTGGTAGGATGGCTAAGTTAAAAGAATATCGGTGGAGTGAAGGCAGGCAAGTACTGCTTTGAAAAGAATGAAGACTTATGTCTTGACTTATAAGCGAGGAAGTGCATGATGACTTTGGATAAGTCTAATTTATATTTCAAGTGATGAAATTCATTGTTTAAATATGGTGTACATTGATCTCACACAAATCAAGGATGAGTGAAGTACAAGTACTTTTGGAAAATCAAAGAAAGAAAGCGTTGAACCGTGAAGTAAACACTCTACCAAATGAGAAAGGAATAACTATGAACAACAGCTAAGTAAGGAGAAGCTCTTAACCAGTTAAGAAATAGTCAAGTAAAGGAAAAACATAGTACCTTTTACCTGCTATACTTATTCAGCATGTTCTGAATAATTAGATGATGAAGCATTAAATGCAGAATCAATCAATGACGGATTTGATGATAGACGTTTGAATAAAATCCAGATCACTGAAATCAATGGTAATTAAATCAAGATAAATCAAGAATTAAATCAAGGATTATTCTCCACATTAAATGGCCAACGGATGGATTTTTAAATCAAGGATTATCAAGGCTATAAATAGAAGACATTGATAGACAGACAACACAAGAATTCGAATATACAAGAACAAGAAGAAACTCTGTCAATTTCCTAAGCCTTCTATCTAAACTTAAAAGAACACATCTAGAGATCAACTCAACATTCAGAGCTACAATTCTACAACAAGCACTGAGTTTGATCAACCTCTTTGTCAATTCAATTCACACCCCAGTCAAGCAACTGAATTAGAGGCATCTGAGAATGAGTTGTGTTTGTGATAGCTGATATAGGATTAGTTCTCAAAGAGTAGTGTTGAAGACTGAGTCACTGATGATTTTGTAGCCAGGGAGTGATAGTCTTGGAGATTGTGAAGCTTGTGTAGCCAAGGACAATCTTACTATTTTATTGGTGAAAGACAATAGTGATTTCCTCCAATCATCACTGGTGAAGAGTGGATTAAGGGATTACACCACCCTGAACCACTATAAACCTTTGTGTTCATTTACTTACTGCACTTTATTTAATAGCATGTACTTACTGCATTTTATTCATACTCTGTGTGTGCATAATCTACTTTGAAAGAACTTTTAAGAAGGGACTTATCCGCTGCCCAAAATCTTTTAACACTAGAAAGGTTTTTGAAACTCCAGTATAGTCATTCACCCCCCTCTGACTATACTTTTACCCTTCTCTGGGACCCACTGAGTTGCAGTCTTCTTCATAAGACTCGTGCACAACAATTTCTAGCAGCTACATATTTGGCTTTAGCTGTAAATGTTGCAATGGATGTCTGCTTTTTGCAAAACCTTGATACTAGTTTGATTCTAGCACTTGGCATGTACCATATGTACTTTTTTTGTCCACTATGCAACCTACATAGTCTGCATCTGTGTATCAAACCAGACTAAAATCTCATTCTTTTGGAGAATCCCAATTCAACTGTATCTCTAAGATATTTCAACATTCTCTTTGCAGCAGCTAGATGACTTTCCTTTGGATCTGATTGAAATCTTGCACATACTCCAACATCAAATGATATGTCTGGTCCGCTAGAAGTTAGATATAACAATGAGCTTATCAGACCTCTGAATTTTGTGTGATCCAAACTTTTCCCATTGATGTCTTTGTCTAAGTGTAGAGTTGCTGACATAGGAGTTGTAGCATTGGCACATGATTCCATTCCATACTTTTTGATAAGATATTTGATGTACTTGCCTTGGTTGATGAAGATTCCATTTTCTAACTATTTAACTTGAAGCCCCAGAAAATAATTGAGTTCTCCTATCATTCTCATCTGGAATTTACTCTTCATCAAATTGGCAAACTTTTCTTATAGCTTGGAGTTCTGACATCCAAAGATGATATCATCTACATAGATTTCTACCAAGAGTGTGCAGTCTTCATGTTGGATTCTGAACAATGTCTTGTCTATTGTTCCCTTCTTGAATCCTTTTATCCACAAGAAATTTTGTTAAAGTTTCATACCAAGCTCTTGGTTCTTGTTTCAAACCATATAGTTCTTTGTTGAGCTTGTATACTTTACCCTCTTGTCACTTGATATAAAATCCAAGTGGTTGTTGTACATAAACTGCTTCTTCAAGTAGTCCATTGAGAAAGGCTGATTTGACATCCATTTGATGTACTTTGAAGTTCTGATGAGCAGTATATTCTAGGAATAATCTGATAGCTTCAAGTCTGACAATTAGTGCATATGTCTCATCAAAGTAAATGCTTTCAGCTTGAGAATAGCCTTTAGCAACTAGTCTGGCTTTGTTTTTGATTATGACTCCATTTTATCCATTTTGTTTCTATAGACCCATTTAGTTCCAATGACATTTGAGTGGTGCAGTGCATCATGAGTTCCCAGACTTGATTTCTCTCAAATTCATTTATCTCCTATTGTATTGCTATAATCCATTCTGCATCTTTGCATGCATCTTCAATAGTCTTGGGTTCCATGTCTGATAGGAAACTAGATAGCATAGTTTCTAGCTATCTTCTGGTTCAAACACCAATGTTTGGATTTCAAAGAATTTGTTCTACTGGAGGATCTTTTAAACAATTCTGGTTTGGTTTAGAGACTGGTGCAGCCTGTATCTCTTCTCGAGTTGCATTTTTCTCAATTGTGGGATGAAAATCCTCTGGATCAGATGAATTGAGTTGTCTGATTTCAATATCCACAAAGATTGGCTCATCAACTGTCCGATCTTCTTCCTGATTTTTTAGATCAGTGTTGAAATTTGGTTCATCAAAGATAGTATGAACATATTTTTCAATAGATAAAGTTCTTTTGTTTAGGACCCTGAATGCTTTGCTCATATCTGAATATCGTAAGAAAATTCCTTTATCTACCTTTGAATCAAAGGTCTTCAGCTGATCTTTTCCATTGTTGTGAATGAAACACTTGCTTCCAAAGATGTGAAGATGAGAGATGTTGGGTTTTCTTCCATTCCACGGCTCATAAGGTGTCTTTCCTATGGAGTTTTTGATAAGAGACCTATTTTGAGTGTAGCGAGCTGTGTTGACAGCCTCTGCCCAATATCCTTTTGACATATTTGCCTCTGCGATCATTGTTCTAGCAGCTTCTTTTATGGTTATGATTCTTCTTTCAGCAACTCCGTTGTGTTGTGGAGTTCTTACAACATCCAGTTGATGTTCCATGCCATTTTCTTCACAATAACTCATGATAACATGATTCAAAAACTTTGTGCCTCTATCTGATCTGATTTTTATCACTGTCAGCTCCTTTTCATTTTGAAGTCTTTCTAGTAGGTCATGCAGCTTTTTGAGTGTTTTTCTCTTTTTATTGAGAAAGACAGTCCAAGTGAAATTTGAGAAATCATCCACAATCACCAATGTATACTTCTTTCCACTAATGCTTATTGGTGTCACTGGTCTGAACAAATCCATGTGTAGTAGTTGTAAGACTCGATTTTTTCATTGCATAGTCTTTGACACAATGAAGCTCTATTTGGTTCCCATTTGGTAGGAGTCACAAATCTCGTCTTCTTGTAGACCATGTCTAGTAGACTTAAACTAGATCATTTCACCTTGTCGATTAAAAGTGACTCGAGTCTCTTGTACCACAGACGACTTATCTTTGGTCATGATTGAACTAGTAGACAAACTTCCGATGTGGCGATTGACCAGATCTACTACATACATGGTCTTCATTCTTTTGCCATTTAAGATTATATGTCGATTTCTTTATTGATTACTCTACATTTCTTTTTGTTGAATATGAATTCATATTCTTTGTCACAAAATTGACTTGCACTTAAGATTATACTTGAGTCCTTCAACAAATGCGACATCACAAATTTCTAGATTGTTCTTTATAAGCCTCCCAATTCTTCTTGTGATTCCGTGCTTCTCATTTCCTTCAAAGTTGACGTTAGGTCCATCTTTGTCTTGATATTTCATCAAACATTGCTTGTTGCTGTCATGTGTCCGGAACATCCATTGTCTATGTACGGATGACACAAAAACAAATTAGTTGGATTTAGGTACCAAATATGTTTGGGTCCAAGAAGTCGATGCAGGAGGGTCAGAATGCCTAGTCTGTACTTAAAAGTGAGACTCTTAGCGCGCTTACACCATGAGAGGTAATCAAATGGAATTTCATAAAACTTTTTGTTGCCATTTGATATCCTTTCTCTTCCTTTTAGTTTGTATGGATGGCGAAATGTTCTTAAACGTAGTCTATTTATACACTCACCTCGTTATGTTAGGAACTTTCTTGTGTATAAAGAGATAACTAGGATATATTGCAGTTGTACTTTTAGGAAGATTATTTCTGACATTGGATCTCCTGTTGTGAGTAGAAAGGCCGATGTTGTGTTATTATCGGAAGGATATAATCTCTTATTCCCCCTGACCTTATGATTCCGTGATGAGTTAATTCTTTTTGGTTCATAAGAGACTGGATGCTCATGTTCATGACTTTCAGCCAAAGATTCAACAAACATGACTTGCTTGACCTGTTTGAATCTAGCCTAAGGTGTGTAAGTTGTTCCATAAAGAGTACCACTTTCAGATATAAACTTTGAGTCAGACTTGACAAGAGTCGTCTGTTTCGTGTATCCCAGACCGGAGTTGTCTTCAGGTCATTTGGCTGATTGTACTCAAAGAATATTGAAGTACTCATCTTGATCTGAATGTGTAGTTCCTTATTTAGATCAGGTCTGGTTTCATCAATCATTGATGATTTGCTACTTTTCAATTCAAAAAATTCATCTTTCAATTTCAGATTATCATATAAGATCACATTTTATTTGAATTTCTTTAAACACATATTAAGATCTTTAAGAAATCCTTGAAAGTCTGCATTCTCAGGATTTGGAATTGTAGATTTGGAGCATGAACCAGATGAGGATGCTGAGTGTGAGAATAGCGATATTACCTCATCATTATCTTTTAATGCCATGAATACATTGTCATCTAAGTCAGATAAGGTCTCTGCTCGACTCTCATGAGAAGAGTCATCATCTGCTTTGTAAGCTCGTCTATTTCTGCCCTTGCCATCTGTTCTTTCACGTCTGTCCTCATCTCTGATCCTCTTGATTGGTTCAAGACAGTCTGTCTTGAAATGTCCCGGTTTATTGCAACTATAGCACATCAAATCTTCTTGTTTGTTTCTCACTTGTTGATCATCTTTCTTTTGATCATCCATGTTGTCCTTTCTATCATATCTGTGATCGTCTCAACGATCTTATCTACGTGTGTATCGTCTTTCCTCTATTCTATCATCTTCTCTTCTTCTGTATCCATCATCTTTTCTGTTCTGATTTTGAAACTTCCGAGTTGAGTGAGACAATCCTGGGCGTGTCTCATTATTAAAGCCATCTGATCTTGCAATTGGTCAATCGACTTTGTTTGACATTTTCAACCATTGAATTTGAAGTTTCACGGTAGGAGAAATGAGGGTGGTATTTCTTGAATATTCTTCTTTTCTTTGTTGTTCGGCTCAAACTTATATGCCTTTAGATTAGATAAGAGTTCCACTTTGTTTAGTTTGGTTAGATCTTTTGTATCATTTAGCACACAGGTGATGATATCCCATGATTACGGAAAAGCTTTTAAAATCTTCATGCATATCTTCATTTGAGTGTACGTCCGATTTAGCATTTCAAGCTCATTTAAGATCTCATGAAAACGAGATCCATATTTTCAACATTCTCTCTAGACTTCATGTGGAAAGTCTCAAACTTTTGAACAACAAGCTGTGAGTTTATTGACTTTGATGACTTTAGTGCGTTCACGATTATTGATCGAGTTTTCCATTTTTTTGTAGTTTTTCATCCCTTGATCTTCAAGAACATGTTGCTATCTAATGTCTTCATTATTATGTCCTTAGAATCATTATCCAGTTGTTAATCTTTTAGCCTTTTGGTGTCCACTCATGCTTTGGCTTTCTTACAAATTGTTGATCTCTTTGAGTGAATTCATCTGTGTTTGCTTTCATGGTGGTGATTGGACCATCCTCTATCCCAATGGCCATATCTTCATGGATTTCATCTAAGTGCATCTGCATACACATTTTCCATTCATCAAAATTTGAAATAGAAAAAGAAGGTACTCTAACAATTGTACTATTTGATTCCTCATTTGAAATATGATTTGAAAATTCAAGCTTTGGATCACTCCAAAACACAGAACACGAAGATGTCAATTTTTAGGACACACGCTCTGATACCACTTGTTGGTCCGTAATACAAGGCTTGTGAGAGTTCGGGGGGTGAATGAACTCTGTTTGATTTTTTGTGTTTCTTACTTGAAGAATCATTGGACTTATTTTTAGGTTTAGTGATGAGTTCCAGACTAACTGCTATAGAGCAAGGGCAGAAAGATGTCTAGATCAAATGTATAGGTTTATTAGAGTTTGATCTTTGTATAAGTTGATCAAAGAAGCCTTGTAAAAGGTCGGTGACTTACATCGATGAGACTAGTCTAGATCATTAGGGTAGTTAGGTGCAGTAGACTTATCGGAACCTCCACGAAGGCGAAGGTGAGGCACAAACTCGATTAATGAAGGCTAAGGGATCAAACTTAGTAATTAAAGTCAAGGATATGTAATCGAAATTTAGGGAAGTGCAGTGATGACCTAAATCGATTACATATACCTTAATAATACAAGGTCTAAGTTCCATAAGTTGGATGGTGATTGGAACTTAGTTATATGCAAAAAGGTGTAATATAACTTCATAAACAAAAGTTAGATAAAAGACAGTTAGCAAAATATGGATCAGCTAACTAATAAGTATATCAGCAGACTTATCATCTCAGGAACCTGATGATACATATATATCGAATTATTCAAAGATTACATTGGAAGAAAACATGGATAATGACAGCCCCAACAACCTCTGATTTATCAAATAAATCAATGGTTGAGATTAAAAGGATGTTGGGATGATTCAGGACTTTATCCAATGGTTAGAAGTCAAAGGGTGGGCCAGTAGTACCTTTGTCAAAAGCAATCATTGTGCGATTACTATGAGCAATGGATGAAAGCAAGTCAAATAGGACAAAATGCAGAGCGGCTATATTTGAATTTCAAATACAAGTCACAAGGACTCCTACCTATAAATAGAGAGACTCTAATTCGAATCTGAGATGA
Source organism: Gentiana macrophylla (assembly GCA_026214975.1). Taxonomy (NCBI): domain Eukaryota; kingdom Viridiplantae; phylum Streptophyta; class Magnoliopsida; order Gentianales; family Gentianaceae; genus Gentiana; species Gentiana macrophylla. The sequence goes on from CM047809.1 coordinate 41,146,259, forward strand.
TGGAAATTAATGATCTATCTTCAACAATCAGAATTAAATCTAGAAAAACACCCTGCTGAACCTACTGAGCTTAAGGCTACCGATCCAGAGAAAATCTTCAAGTGTAATCTAAATTCAAGCTACATCAAGTTTACACACTTGAAGACTACAAGCTGTTGATCAAATCATCCTGATCAAACTGCTGCAACTGAATCATTTACTTGATTCAAACTTTCTTTTACAAGAAATCTATTGAAGACAGTAAAGCACATCTGTGTGAAAGACTATTGTTTGTGGTGGAGCTGGTGAAGAGGCAATCCTACCCTTCAAGGACCAGTGGAAGACTTTGGAGCAGCAATCCTACTGCTCTAGTTTTCGGTTGTGAAGCCATAGCTATTGGTGAAGGACAAACATCTTAGGGATTTTTGTAATCTTGCTATCTCAAGAATATCTCTAGTGAATTACCCCCAACATCACAGGAGAAGAGTGGGCTGACAGGATTACACCACCTGGAACCACTATAAAATCTGCCTACTTACTTTCTGCACTTATATTTTGCATTCAATTTATTACACACATCAACCTCATCGAATCTAGCAACCTGAATTCACACACATACACTCTCGAGAGTATCTAATATTTGGTATCATATTTAATAACAAGTAATAAGGCTTAATTTTGATATAATTCCATTGCACAAATTCGATAATCTCAACGATCGGCCAGACTACGAGTGTCGTGAGACTTCATCAAGTATCGAAGTTTCTTTGAAGTTCTTTGTGTTTGTTAACTCCAAAAGTTTTAAGTGCTAAGTTTATTCACCCCCCATCTAAACTTAACCAAAGCCTTTTCAAGGTACCAACAATTGGTAGCGAGCGATTATACATTGCAAGTAATCCTACTTGTTGTGCTTGTGAAAATTCTTTGAAAACTATTTCAAGTTTCTAATTTTCAAAAACCTGCATCGTGGATAACAATCAGTATGCTAGAACAATGCTGATGTGTTCTTTGGATAGATTTGATGAATATAAACGTCGTATGCAGGCATATCTAGCTGTAACACAAGATGAAATTATGGATGTACTGACAGATGGACCACTGGAGATTACAAAAGCTGTAACTTTGGATAATGACATTCAGTACATTCCAAAACCAAAGAGAGAATGGATAGCTGAAGATAGAAAGAGAGCCAATCTCAACAACATTGCTATAGATATCATTTACAGAACTCTGGATAGCAATATGTATATGAAGGTGAAAGATTGCAAAACTGCCAAGGAACTTTGGGACATGTTACAGTTAATTTGTGAAGGCGTTGATGCAATCAAGAAGAATAAGATCAGTGTGGCCAAGAAGAAGTTCCAAGAGTTCAAAATGAAGCCAAATGAAACCATTGAACAAATGGAATCTAGGTTCAATGTAATCATGGATGAACTCACCCTGCTGAGTGTGAAGTACTCACAAGAAGAAATAAATTCAAAAATCTTGGAAGCTTTACCTGCCAAAGAAGTGTGCGAAATGAAGGTGACAGCAATAGAGGAAATGAGGAGTTTGTATGAAGAAGACACCTTCAAACTGTTTTCAGATCTCAAGGCCTAAAAAATTTTGCAAAAAGATAGTGCCTGAAACTGAAAAAGAAGATCCAAAGACCACTGCATTGGCTGCTTCACATCAAGAAGAGACATCAACAGCCCAAGATGATTTGTTGGATGAGATGCAAGAGCAGATTGCATTGCTGAGCATGAAAATTAGATTGATGAAGACTGGAAAGAGTTCACCTAGGAATTTCACAAAGAAATTCAGTGAAAAGAAAAAGGAAGAATCAAAGAGGGACATGATTACTTGTGTTATCATTGCAAAACACCAGGACACTTCAAACCTGATTGTCATGAGTTAAAACAGAAAAAGGAATCAGATTATCTTTTCTTTAACTCCAAGAAGCCTGGACATTTCAGACCTGATTCTCTAGACCTACAAAAGAGCAAGAGTCAACAAAGAAGACATGGAAAGAAAGCAATGGTTGCTGAAGATGAATCTGGTTATGAAGTTGAATCAGATAAAGGAAATGAATCTGATGACACATTGCTGAATTGGATGATTATGCCTTGATGGCTAACATGGATGAGACAGAGGAGGTATACAATTTTGTATCAATTAATACTCCTGCTGATAGTGATTGTGAATCCACCTGTGGTTCAAATCTCAAAAATTCTGACAATGAAGAAACTTTGGATGCCATCCTTAGTCAACTAAGGATAATACAATCTGGTTATGAGATTGTGAAGGCAGAAAAAGAAGCTCTTCAATCAGAAGTTGAAAGATTGAAAGCCGAATTGAGAATTCTCAAAGGAAAGGAAAAGAAGTTGAAATGAGAATCGGCATAAGTCTGCTTTGAGCGATCCAAGAGCCACTTGAATCTGTTTGAACAATCTTGTTCCTATGCTGTATTCAAATTTGGGAAGCCCTATGGTGATAGGACAGGTCTTGGATTTGGAACTCAGCAATCCAATAGGAGTGGATCCAGTAAGGTTACTGAAGCAAGTGTCAGAATTGGTCCTAAGTTTGTACCTACAAAAGATCCAACTCCAAGTAGGGTTGCTGAGATAGTAAAACCTACTGAGAAAATTTCAAGAAAGCAACATCAAAAGTCAAAGAAGTCAACATCTCTTAATAAAAAGAATAAATCTAAGAATAGGACTGATGTACCTTATAGACCTGCTGACAGCAGACCTGCTACCAAGTCTGTTGGACCACAGAAGGGTAAAAATCAGAAATATTCCAAGGATAAGAATCCTAAACCCAAAAATGTTAATCATTCAAGGGATACTTATCTCGAGGGAATGTAGACTGCTCCTCATGATGATGATTGGAATATTCCAGCCCTCTTGATAGAAACAGCGTGATATAACCATCTTGCTAGGGTAAAACATAGGCAATGAAATCAGCAGAGGATTCAGCAAAGGACTTATATAAGACCTCAGCAGACTCCATACTACAGGGTTGTTCCTAACAAACAGCAATTTAATGGTTATACTAATGCTTCTAACAACAGAAATCACTTTAAACAGTATTAAAAACCAAAAGGCCAGAAAACATATGTGAATTCTACCCAACCAACTGTTAGAACTTATGGATGTGTGGAATACATGTATGAACCAAAGCATGACACTTTTCAAAGAAGACATTATGGAAGCTTGCCCAGGGTCATGCTTACCACTGACCATCATGGACTCAAACAGGTTTGGGTACCTAAAATGTATTGATTTTGTTTTGTAGGGTGTGCGGTACTTTGACAGTGGATGTTCCAGACATATGACAAAGAATAAGCACTGTTTGTCAAAGTTTTTAGCAAAGGATAGTCCAAGAGTGAATTTTGGAAACAAGAAAACACATGGTTACACAAGAGGCAATGGCACACTTGTGAGGAATGGACTAACAATCAGGAATGTGGCATATGTTGAAGGACTGGACTACAACTTGCTGAGCACTGGACAATTCTGTGACATGGGATACAAGGTCACTTTTAACAAAAACACTTTTACTGTCATTAGTGAAAGAGGTGATCAAGTCGTGTTGTCTGGAAAAAAGACAACAAAATATGTATATTGTAGATTGGTCAACTACAGTTCCAGAAACCTGCCTGATAGTGCATACCAAGTCAGAACTCAATTGGTTATGGCACAAGAAGTTTAATCATCTGAATTTTGATGAAATCAATCCGTAGGTGAAGAAGAAACTGGTGATTAGTTTACCTGAGATCACATTCAAAAAGGATGCTATATGTGATGCATGTCAGCAAGGTAAACAGACAAAGTCAAGCTTCAAATCAAAAACAAAACAATCAACCAAGAGAGTGTTGGAGCTGATGCACATGGATCTTTTTGGACCAGTGACTCCAACAAGTGTCACAAGAAAGAAGTACACTTTGGTAGTTGTGGATGATTATTCAAGATACACTTGGGTGATATTTATGAACAAGAAGAGTGAAACACTTCAAAAGATGCTGAACTTTTGAAGAGATTGCAAAATGAGAAAAGTTTGTGATGGTAGTGAAGATAAGATCGAGACAAAGTGCTTGAGTTTCTCAATAAAGTCATAAGAGAATATTGTGAATGAGAATGGTGTACTACATCAACTTGTTGCTTCTTTGGTACACCTCGACAAAATAAGGGTTCTTTGAAAGAAGAAATAGAACTTTGAAAGAAGCGGGAAGGACAATGATTTGTGAAGCATTGTTACCTAAAAGATATTGAAATTTGAAGCGATTAATCTTGCATGCTATACACAAAATAGAACCTCAATGAACAAGAAGCTACTGAAGACACCTTATGAGATTTGGAATGGAAGGATACCTAATATATCATTTTTCCATCCATTTGGAAGTAAATGTTTTATCTTGAATCATAAGGAACAATTGAAGACATTCCAATCAAAATCGAGATGAAGGAATTTTCTTGGGATATTCTTGATCAATAAGGCATTCGAGTCTTGAACAAAGGTCAACTGAAACATGAAGAAACAATACATGTTGTATTTGATGAACCTAATTTCACTGGAATGGAAGATGAAGATTCAGAACCTGCTGAGAATCAACAAGTCACTGATCTAGAATGTGTTGAAGTTTTGGACAGATTCAATGACTTAAAAGTTTCTGATTCTGCCCCTGCTGAGCACCCTGCTGGAGATACTACTGATGCAACAACTGAGTCAATTCAAGGATCTGCTGAACCCCCTGTTGAAGGAACAACAGACCCTACTGAAGATGAGGTTCCTGAGAATCAATCTAACCAGAATCCACAATTGTTAAGGGATCACCCTGCTGAACAAGTCATTGGTAGTATACAGCAAGGTGTGAGGACTAAAAGACAATTAGAAGCAATGTTTACTTGTTTTCTATCTCAAATGGAACCTAAAGTTGTTGAAGAAGCAATTTCAGATCTAGATTGGATAATTGCTATGCAAGAAGAATTGAATGAATTTGAAAGGAATCAAGTTTGGACACTAGTGGAAAGGCCTAATCATGCAAATATAATTGGCACAAAATGGGTATCTGAGAAACAAATTGGTTGAATCTGGTACCATTGTGAGGAATAAGGCCGCACTAGTAGCAAAGGCAATTCTCAAGCATAAGGAATAGATTTTGATGAGACATATGCCCCTGTTGCAAGATTGGAAGCTATTAGATTATTCCTGGCATATGCTGCTTATAAAAACTTCAAAGTATATCAGATGGATGTTAAGAGTGCTTTTCGAATGGCATTCTAGAGGAGGAAGTGTATGTTCAGCAACCTCCTGGTTTTGAAGTTAAAGATCAAGAAGATAAAGTGTATAGACTCAACAAAGCAGTTTATGGTTTGAAACAAGCACCAAGAGCATGGTATGAGACTCTATCTCAATTCTTGGTGGGCAATGGTTTTACAAAAGGCACCATTGATAAGACTCTTTTAAGAATCAATGAAGGGAACAGCACCCTACTGGTACAAATTTATGTTGATGACATAATTTTTGGTTCTGAAAATGAATTGCTATGTGAGAAGTTTGCAAATCTGATGAAAAGTAAGTTCCAAATGAGTATGATGGGAGAAATGAATTACTTTTTGAGATGGCAAGTCAAACAGATGAAAGATGGAATCTTCATTCATCAAACCAAGTATACCAATGAGCTACTGAAGAAGCTTGGTATGGAAAACAGCACCAAGATATCAACTCCTATGAGTACAAACATCAGATTGGATGAAGACAAAGAAGGCAAAGATGTTGATCAGACCTTATACATAAGGATGATAGGCAGTCTGATGTACCTTACTGCCAGCAGACCTGATATATCCTTTGTTGTAGGTGTTTGTGCAACATTTCAATCAAAACCTAAAGAAAGTCATTTAGGTGCAATCAAAAGAGTTCTCAAGTATCTAAAAGAGACTTTGGGAGTAGGGATATGGTATTCAAAAGATGGAAGTTTCAAAGTTATATCCTACTCAGATTCAGATTATACTTTGGATGCAAGATTGATAGAAAAAGCACCACAGAATCACATTAGTTAATGGGAAATAGACTGGTTTCTGGTTTAGCAAGAAAGAACTCTATATCAACTTCCACTCTTTGAAAATTTGAATATATTCTTCTTTGGAAGTTGTTGTGCATAAGTACTTTGGCTAAGACAACAATTAAGAGATTATGGAATTGAAGAAAGAGAAATTCCAATCATGTGTGACAACACAAGTGCAATTGCAATCACAGAAAATCCTATTTTGCACTCAAGAACCAAGCATATTGATGTGAGACATCATTTTATAAGAGATCATGTTGAAAAGAAAGATGTGATGGTTCTGTATATCCCTACTGAAGATCAACTTGCTGATATTTTCACTAAACCTTTGGATAGTGAAAGATTTGCTAAACTAATTACTGAACTTGGAATTATTAAGTTGACTGATAAATCTTTGATCAGCAATGTACTAGAATTCACCAAGGGGATTATTCTTTGCTATGTTGGGTGAGCTCACTAGCAGATTAGTCATTGGTATCAAAAATTACATGTACCTATGGTTGGACAATTGAGCAAATGAGATTGCCAAGGAGATTGGTCTTTGTCATGTTGGGTGAGCTCACTGGACAGATCAGTCATTGGTATTAAACTTCATTTTGTATTATCAGTTGGACAATACAAAGGATTTAAGCATCAGCAGAGTGACTCTATCAAAGAGTCTTTGAGACATACCTGTCGGCCAGCTCTTGAGCCAACTCTACTGATGACAAGGCTGCTGAAGATTACTTTACTCAGTCAAATCTACATAAGTCAAAAAGAAAATGGCGGGATATTCATTTCCTATTTATAACCGCAGTTAACACAAACTAACGGTTACAAAATGTTATGAGGAGTAATGGGCCACGTGTCAAGACAGCATTCACTCAAATTTAATCGTGGTTAATGCACAGTACATGATCGGCAGTTACATCTACTATCTGTCTATATATATGCAGACCTATACAAAGAGGCTACTCAAAAAATCAGATCGATTTTCTCTGAAGTTACCTTGTGTGAACACAGATTTGAGCATTCTCTTCTTCATCTTTTTCATTTATCATGGCACCAAAGGATGATGTTCATATTGGCACCAGTCAAAGTGTGAGAGGCTATGTCAATGACTGTAACTCTACTGAATTAGCCATGAACATTGGACGGAGAATCAGACGATTTGCTGGGTTGGAAGGTATTATCAACAGAAGATTGCGAGAGAATTTCATATATTAATGTCTTGGAATTACGAGAAATATTGTGATACATGAAGATAGAGAGGCCTTCACTACCACCGTGAATGGTAGAGATAGAAATTTCCTCCGACTCTTTGAGAGATTTATTTCATTTTGCACCTGGAAATGATGCTCCCACTATTCCAGAGGCAATGAATGTACCAAGGATGAAGTTTGTGGATCAAATAAAGACCAACAATGCTATACCTTCAAGTTTAGGCATTAATGTGAAACATATTGGATTTGAGTACAATCTGCTGAGCAAATTAATAGCCAATACTATTTTGGGATTTGTTGGAAGTCTAGATACACTGTCTGGACCCAAAATAGACTTGATGATCATCATCTGCAGGAGTATGAAGTTTGATTGGGCTGGATTTCTTGTACACTACATGAAGAAGGTGTTCACTGAAGATAGAAATGGTATAAGAAAGCCCAAGGTCAAGCCCATATGTCTACTGATTCAGACTCTGTTGAATCACTTTCAGATACCTGATATTTCATCTGAAAAGATCAATCAATCCAGATTCAAACCAGAGGTTACCACTCCTATCCCTGGTCTGGATGATGATAAATAAGGAGTTGAAGAAGCTACTGATAGTGATGATGATGGAGATGATGGTGATGCTGGTGGTAAGCAGGTTAAGAAAAGCTCATCAAGCCTCTTTGCACCAAAGAAGGTTACAGAGAAAAGAAAGGCTGTTGACACAAGAAAAATAACTGATATGTTAAAGCCTAAAAGGACAAGAAAGCAAACAGCACAGACTGCTGAATCTGCTAAGGGTCCAGCTGAAGTTGAGATTACTGACCCTACTGTAGTTGCTAAGAAGACTGTTGCTGAAATTTTGAAGGAGCAACAAAAGGAAGCCAGTAGAAAGAGGAAGTCTACTGAAATTGAAGATGAACCACTTTCCCAGAGGATGAAAGAGATTGCCAAAAAGAAGAAGCATGTCAAAGGAAAACAATTGAGGATATTGGAAAGTCAGAGAGAACAACAAGAAGAAGAAGAAGTAGAAGAAGAAAGAGAGGCTATTAAAGCCCTTAATTATTATCAAGCCTCACATTGATGTAGAGATTGTTCTTGAGCAACTCACTAAAGAGTCACAATGATTGCTGCGAATCGAGCTCTATTTGTTGAAGTAGTTGAATCATCACCTGCAAAGGCTCCTGAGCCTACTGACTCTGCCCAAGTTGTTATTGAGCAACTTGTTGAAGAGCCACATCAGACTACTGAGTCTGCACCTACTGTGGTAACAGAGACATTAGTACAAAACCCTACAATTCCTGCAATAGTTTAGGGGGAAGAGCAGTCTGCTTCTGACCCTGCTGATGAGCATATAAGTCAGGGGGAACCAAGTGTAGTACAGATGGAGGTAGTAGGGACTAACTTACAACCTGAGCAACCTACTGACCTAGAAGCATCTGTGGAAGAAACTCTGAATTTGCTTGTTGAGACCTTTGGAGGCCAGCAAGGTCATGAACCTGCTCCTAGAAAGCCAACCATGCCATATGAAAAGAGGGAGCAGACATCCAAGAAGGATAAGGTAGATCCCAACTTCAAAAAGGTGCAAAGATATTTTCAATGGAAGTTTGGATTCTACAAGAGACAGAAACCAGCTGTTGATCCAATGAGTGGATTTGAAGAATGGGCATTTGATCAGCTGGGTGTGGACAACCTATTGGATTTAGTGGATACAACCTTGCTGCAATCTAGGCTGATGGATCTGTTGGATGAAGGGAAGAAAAGTGGTGTAATTATGTTCAAGGATCCAAAATACACACCTGACAGTGATTCATCTGACTCTGATGATGATCCCCCATGTTCCTTGGGGAGACCAGTGGAGTGGCTAGATGAACAACTGATGAAGCCACTGGTCAAAGATCTACTGATGGTGCAATAGATGAACCTGCTGATGCTGGTAAGTCTGCTGAAGATCAGCAGAATGAAGTTTTGGATGATGAGAGGGTTACTGATCATAATGAGCCAAGTGTCAGTTCTGAGGATTCATTTCAATATCAAGATTGGATTGACAATGAGGACACATTAACCAAAACTGCAAATTATCTGAGAAGGATTGGTGATATTGGGGAATTTCAAAAGGAAAATATGGATATATTCCCTGATCAAGTTATTGTGACACAAATTGCACCAGAACCAAGGAAAGAAGTGGAGGTACAGGTTTCTGAGGATCAAACAGCACCTGGACGAAGGTTGCAACAGGAGGTACAGGCTGCTGAGTCTCAAACAGCACTTGGACATAGGTTGGAACTATCTATGGGTTTGGAGGAAACCCCTGTTGTTGTTGAAGAACAGGCTGCTGTAGTGGAGCCTACTATAGACAAGACCACTATAGGGAAAGATGGTCAGCAGACTGCTGCTTTTGATGAGGATGAGCAGCTGCTAAACTATGACTACAGTGATGAAGAGTTTCAAATGCCTGAAGGAGAACATGTTGATGATGAACCACAACAGGCATTTGTTCCAGTTCTTGAAGAACCTACTCTTGATCCTATTCTAGAGGAATTCCAAGGACCTGACCCTGCTGGATTGCATATGAGTTTTGCAGTGGTTATCAGCAGACAGAGGCAACAATATAATATAGAAGAGCTTGCTGATAGAGCTGCTGGAGGAATGGCTGGTGGGGTACCAGCACATGTCATGGAAGAGTTGAGGGCTGTCAGAAATGACATTGCAAACTTAAGAACTCAACTTGACAGGCAAGAGTAGAGGTTTGAAGATCTAATCAATCTGGTGGAGAATAGAGGGAGGACTACAGAAACAGTTGCCTCCAATATTACTTCCAATTAGTATGCTCTTGCTGACCTTACCCTAGAAGTGAGAGGAATTAAGCAAGGAAATACACTGAAAGAAAAGTTTCTGAAAGATCAATTTGAAGCCATCCACCAGAAACTTGATAAGATCAATGAAACACCTAAGCTCTTTGAGGTTCTTTGGAACATCTCAACTTTGTTGTATTGGATCCTAAAATCACTGAGAGGATAACTCTACTGGGGCAAACTATGCAAGAAAGGATCACATCTGTTGACACTAGGACTAAAATTATGGAGGGTCAACTGAACAACCTAGTGATCACACAAGAGAGTGTACATGGCCTGCTGTCCCGTTTTGTTGATGATGTCAATAAGGGAGAAGAGAGCCAAACAGCAGTAGCAAAACAGGCTACAAGGATTTTCTCTAAGAAAAGATGGGAAGATGATACAAATGCTTTCAGAAAGCCTGCACCTGGTAGACTTCAACTTACTGATGATCTTCTCAAGGAATATAAAAAGGTTTACTATAGCAGAAGGAGATCTTATCATGACAAGGGCTTTCATGAAGGGTTGAACTCCTTTCTAGGACTCAAGTTTTGTGAAGAAAGAGTCAAAGCCTTGAGAGCTGCTCATAGAGGAGGAAGAGGTGGAAGAGGTAGTAGAGGTGTAAGGTATTTACCTACCACATCAACAAAGGAATCACTTAATGAATTTAAAGAAGTATACATGCGTTTAGGCTTTAGAGTAAATTAGATAAATATTACTCTCCTTGAAGCATGGCATTGGTGGAAAGAAGTGAATCCTCATGTTAATTTCTCTCTTATTGAAAATGAGTGGATGAGAGAAATGGTTGCAGAAATCAGAGCTTATATAGAACAAGTGGAGAAGGCAAGGGAAGAAAAGAAAGAAGACAGTAGATCAGCATACTTTATATGTTTTATCTTTGCTGTAACTAGACTGTTATAATTTTGAACAAAATGCTTGTAATGAGAAATGACTGGAATTTGTTATGTTTTTGTTTTTAATCTTTTTGCTTTGCTGTTAGGTGATGGTATTGGCATCAACACCAAAAATGGGGCATTGTTGATCTTATTTTTAAGTTTTAGTGATGAGTGCCAGACTAACTGTTATAGAGCAAAGGCAACAAGATGTCTAGATCAAATGTATAGGTTTATTAGAGTTTGGTCTTTGTATAAGTTTGATCAAACAAGCATCAGAAAAGGTCACCGACTTACATCAATGAGACTAGTTTAGATCGATGAGGTAGTTAGGTCAGTAGACTTATCGAGGAACCTCTTTGAAGACCTAAATGAGGCTCAAACTCGATTAATGAAGGCTAAGGGATCCAACTTAGTAATTAAAGTCAAGGATATGGAATTTGAATTTAGGGAAGTCTCAGTGATGACCTAAATCGATTACATATACCTTGTGTACAAAGTCTAAGTTCCATAAGTTGGATGGTGATTGGAACTTAGTTGTATGCAAAAGGTGTAATCTAACTTCATAAATAAAAGTTAGATAAAAGACAATTAGCAAAATATGGATCAGCTAACTAATAAGTATATCAGCAGACTTATCATCTCGTGAACTCGGCGATACACATAAATCAAATTATTCAAAGATTACATTGGAAGAAAACAGGGATAATGACAGCCAACAACCTCTGATTTTATCAAATAAATCAATGGTTGAGATTAAAAGGACGTTGGGATGATTAAGGACTTTATCCAATGGTTACAAGTCAAAGGGTGGACAGATCGTACAATCACAAAAGCAATGACCGTGTCGATTACTATGAACAAAGATGTGAAAAGCAAGTCAAATGGGACAAAATCTGAACGGCTATATTTGAATTTCAAATACAAGTCACAAGGACTCCTACCTATAAATAGAGGACTCTAATTCGAATCTGACGATGGAAATTAATGATCTATCTTCAAAGAATCGAATTAAATCTAGAAAAACATCCTGCTTTGAACCTCATCGAGCTTAAGGTTCTTGATCCAGAGAAAATCTTCAAGTGTAATCTACATTCAAGCTACATCAAGTTTACACACTTGAAGACCGCAAGTCGTTGATCAAATCATCCTGATCAAATCTAACGAATCGAATCATTTACTTGATTCAAACTTTCTTTTACAAGAAATCATGAAGACAAAGAACCACATCTGTGTGAAAGATCGTTGTTTGTGGTGGAGCTGGTGAAGAGGCAATCCTACCCTTCAAGGACCAAGTGGAAGACTTTGGAGCGAGATATCCTACACATTCTAGTGTTCATTTTGTGAAGCCATAGCTATTGGTGAAGGAAAAACATCTTAGGGATTTTTGTAACTGCTATCTCAAGAATCTCTCTAATGAATTACCTCCAACATCACAGGAGAAGAGTGGACTTGACAGATTACACCACACCGGAACCACTATAAAATCTGCCTACTTACTTTCTGCATTTGTATTTTACATTCAGTTTATTACACACATCAACCTACTGAATCTAGCAACTGAATTCACACACATACACTACTGAGTATCTAATACTTGGTATCGTATTTAATAACAAGTAATAAGGCTTAATTTTGATATAATTCTGCTGCACAAATTCAGTAAACTCAACAGTCAGCAGAGTACTGAAGTATCAGCAGGCTGCTGAAGTTGCTGAGTTTGTTAACTCCAAAAGTTTTAAGTGTTAAGTTTATTCACCCCCCCTCTAAACTTAATCAAAGCCTTTTCAAGGGACCAACAAGAACAAATCTAGTCAGTAAGAACAGACTAACAAGCAACTCATCTGGTTTTACTGGTCTGGATATTGCTAGAATGTAAGTGCAGCATGATAATGATATGTTTCAAATTAAGCCTTGATCTTGGTTTTTAGTGTTCAGTAGTGTGATCTTGATTATGCAAGTACTGTAAGTAAAGTGCTGAAAGGAAAGGTGACAAGAAATGTTATCGATCTTCGGAGTGGCGTAATCTCCTGTGTTACCGTTCTCCCATGTCTAAGGAGGTATCACTATTGTACTCTTGCCTAATACAATAGGTAAGTGTCCTTTACACCCCGTAGATGCCACACACCATGCAGATGATTCACATCCTAAGTAGCCAAACCTTGACACCCCGCGGATGGCAGTGGTCTACTTGCATGCAGATCGTCTAAAGAACTTTCTTACTCCAACAGTTTGTATGTCTTCTTTGCTGTTCCATCACACCCCGCAGATGCTTCAACAGGTTTTACGTTTCCTTGAGAACTTGGTAGATAAAATTGAGTTGGTGTTGTATGAAATTAAGGATACAATGATGAGAGATTTATTCTGAATGATTTCTGTTGCAGCTCTCTTGGTCAAGTAGATCCTGGATGATTTCTGTTGGAGCTCTTTAGTTGATATGCTTGATTTCTGGATTTAGATTGGTAAACTTCTGAGATGAAGATCTTGTTGAGAGATGACTTGCTTGATTTTTAGATACTTGGATTTTTCTTCTTTTGAATTACACAACTCTCTCTTCACTTTCTTCTCAACACCTCACTTTTCATGGTTGTTCTTCTTCATCCTTATATAGTCTTCGTAGGATAGGTGTGCCGTTGGAAGACTGTGTAGCTCTGATTGATTTGCTAAGCTGTCACTTGAACTTTTCAAAAATTCATCCATTCAGCTTTTATCCATTGGAGCCTTTGCACTTGATGGCTTTTAGAAAATAGCTTTATGGCATCAAATGCTATTTCTCCACTTGTATAAGTTCGTAGACGTTAGATCAAATGCTAATCGTATGGTTGGCTACACGCCCTTTAATTTATCACTTCATATATATTTTAGTCATTTGAGAGCATTTGTAGTCTCTGATATGATTCTTTCCTCATCTAAATGTTTTACACTTAACTTGTCTGGTCTTCAATATATCAGCTTCTGGTCTTCTTGTCTTCAAGTCTTCAAGCCTATACTCTCTTAGACTACGAATACAAAGGTAAAGTCAGACTAAACATATACAATTCGCATGTCAGACTACTAAGCAAACTTATACTTGGTTTCTTAACCAACTATTTTTGTATCATCAAAACTTCTAGTCTGTGGGACCTAAAAGATTTAGCTTGATCAACTCAAGCTAGTTGATGGATTGGAGGAGATAACTAAGCAACAAACTCAAAAGAAAATCATGGACTCTTATTTCATAGAAATTAGATCAAAGTACATGAAAGGGAATGGAGTATATTATTTTCGCATTCAAGTATATGTTACATGAGACTGGCGCAGCCTTATATTGAGTTGTAGCTGACATAAAAACCTAGACCTAACCGACTTAATACAATACACGGCTCCTCTGATTTCGTGTTGTCCAAGCTGCCGTGGCTGCAGCTAGGGTTTCCACAACCTCGGGCCTTTTATGCCTCTTTCTGGCACAGCAGACTTCATACATAGTTTATTGACGTGGGCCTAATGTTCTCTTCTATAATCCGGATCCATATTGTTCTCACCTCCATAATATGGTACTCTTGATAATCACGCAAAACGAGATGGAACAATACCAAATATCAAGATAAAATATAAAGATGCAGAATTAATGATCAAGAAACTGACACTAGGCAATTGGTACACATTTCATACAATAATCAAACCATAAACTCATCCTCTGATCATGATTCGGGGTAGATAAGGGTATATTTATAGTACTAATTATGGTGTGATCTTAGCCAAGACCAGTTATAGATCCAAACCTCTTTGGGGGCTTATATGCTAGTTTAGAAATCTTCTCAGCCGGTACTCAGATCTTCTCATCTTATCTCTTGTTATCAGATGACTTGTCATCGGATTCCTTTTGACCAGTTGAGTCTTTCTTTTTATTGACTAAGTTGGATTTTAGCTTATCCAATTCTTTTATTAATCTTTTATTTTCCTTTCTAAAATCATCACATTATTTTTCAAAACTTTCATGATTCATTTGAATTGCTTCAAATTTACTCATGAGATATTGAATAAGATTTTCAGACTCGGGTGGGAAAATAAAAGAATGTGCAGCATTGGAAATAGATGCCTTAGATGAGGATGCACATGATAATACATCTATTTCGTCAACGCCTTAGGCCATCAGACATAAGCATGCATTCTCATCTTCTGAGCTGGATGAGCTTTCTCTATCAACTGTGTCATTATTAGATGACTTTATTGGGTCATCTTGTCACTTTCATCAAGTAGTTTCGACCTTCGCGCTCTCCTCGCTTTTTCTTCTTGTCGATGAGTGTTTCTTCTTGTCTAATGACTTGTGCTTCCTCTTCTCATCATCTATTTCCTTCTTCTCCTCTGGGTAGTCAGCTTTGTTGTGTCCCTTTCTTTTGTAGTTGAAACAACGTAATTCTTCATCTCTTTTCTTGCTGTTTTTGCTGGATGAAGTCTTGTGTTTGGATGATGAGCTTCCTTTGAACTGATTCTTTGCAAAATTTTCAAATCTTCTTATCATCAAGGCAACTTGCTCTCATAACTCTTGTGTCTCATTGATGACGTTGTCAATCGCTTTACATTCTTTGAGGTGCCACGAGTGCGCCGCTTCTTGGGTGCCTTAGGAGTTCCTTTCAAAACAGAAGTTATGATCTTCCATCTTTCTGGTAGACTTCTAAGAATCTTCAAGCATACTTCTTTTTATGGATAAACTTGACCCACTTGTTGTAGTTCACTGAGTATTGCAAGGAATCCGATATCCATCTGCTCAACCAATTCTCCATTCTTCATTTTAAAGTTTTCAAACTTCTACATGGCCACTTACAATTTGTTTTCTTTGATGGATTCTGATCCTTCATTGATTAGGGCCAGTTTTTGTCTAACATTTCCTTTGCAGTCTTGTAGTCCTTCAATCTCATGAACATGTTGCTTTCAAGATTCTTCGTTATCATGTCTTTAGCTACAAAATAAAGGTTGACTCTATATTTAGCATCCTTTGTCCACTCAGTTTTGGGTTTCTCCACCCAACTTCCTTGTGTTGCTCCAACGGTTACTTGAGTCATGATATTTATTGGGCCATCATTGATAACATCCAACATCTCCTCATGAGCAGCTACAAGATGGGATAACATACAAATTTTATTCTCTTCAAATTAATAACACTAAAGACAGGAATTTTGGACCTAAAGCATAAAGACTCTATTTGTGCAAGTATATCAAAACTTTGAAAAACTTTGAGAATATTCCGATCCTTTTGTTACCCAAGATAATTTTTGCACAGGTTCGATACAAAGAACTCTGCTCCGATACCAATTGTTGGTCCCAGAGAATGGTAGATCAAGGGTCGGGGGGGTGAATGCCCTTGATGGGGATTTTAAAAAACTTATCTTTTAAAAGTTTGTTTAGTGGAAAACCGTTCAGTATGTGTGTTTTCTCAAATTGATTTTGCACCACACACAAGAAAAAATATACCGAAAGTAAATGCGTAAGTAAATGAAGAAAATTAAATAACACAAAGCTAATAGAGGTTCGGGGTGGTGTAATCCACTAGTCCTCTCTTCTCCTGTGATAATTTGAGAAATTCACTATTGTTGTACACCGTTACAATAGTTAAGATTGTCCTTGGAAACAAATGCTTTACAATCTCGAGGTATCACTCCCTAGCAATACAGAATTGCTTCAAGGACCCAACTCTCCCACAGTTCCTTGAGGTTTCTCCTTCAACATCTATCACACTCTGCAACTCCTTCTCATATGATCCTGATTTAGTTGCTTCAGTCCTTGAAGACAACATGTGTCTCTTCACGGATTGATTGATCTCTGAATGAGATGAAAGATGTGAATTTGAGAATTCACATAACAAATCAAGTTCAGGCAAGATGTTTCTCTTCAACACTTAGGAATTCTAACTTGATTTTTGGATCTTCTTTGAAGTTCTGAAGTCTATTTGACAGACTATTAGCACTTGAAAGATTGTAATTCTTGTTGTTTTTGATCTGTTGTTAAGGCCATATTTATATGATTATTAAGGGTATATTTCATTATTATTTTCCCCACATTTGCGTAATTTACATGAGAATTAAGGGTTTAAGTGTAATTATTTAATAAAGATGATTTTAAGAGGGTTGTATGCAAAATTGATGATTTTTAAGTGTTGATTTAATGGAATTATTATTATTTGGATTTTATTACATTTTTGCATTGTTTATTTATCATGTAGGAGTTAATCTTCGAGTGCTATAAGTGGATAAATGAAGCTCAAGTCGAATCATAAGAGATAGAGTTGGAATTGGCTTGAAGAAATTGGATAAAGATGATGAAATCCGACCCTCAGCATCTTGGACGAGCGTTCGTGCAGCGTCCATTCCAGACGGGCGTTTGATAAAGTGAACGAGCGTCCGGAATTGTATTTTACATTCAGAGAGTTCAGACGGAGGATGAACGAGCGTTTACTCAGCGTCCAGGCATTCTGGACGGGCGTCCATAAGACCAGACGAGCGTCCGTTGCCGACTTAACCCTAACCGACTCAAAACTCTATAAATAAAGCGGCAGCCCCAACCCTAATTCATATACCACATAATTGAGATCGCAAATTCACCAAAAAGCTGCGGCCAGAGAACCCTAATTTCACAGAGATGCAAATCTCCCAACCAACAATCATCTTCAACATGATTGTTGGCTAGAAACCTTGCAGTGAGTCAACGGAGGAAGCCCATCATCAACACAACCAACTAGAGAGTTCGATGCTTTGTATTAGTGAGTTTAATTTATAGTTTTTCATCACTTTGGATGCTGTTTTGTATTGATCATGTTTTGTTGGAATTAACGATTTGATGAAACGATTTATCTATATCTATATGCTTGGATCTATGTATGAAAATATATTGGTTTAAGTTCTATTTCGTTCAAGTGATGCAATTATTCGTGTTTTAAGAGATTATGCATGATTAGTTGAGTAAGAGTTTGGAAACAACCTCGTGATTTCGTGTTGATTGTATGTTTAGTTTATTTGAAAAGATAAACGAAACCCTAGAATTTGATTGAAGATATTTAATTGGATTCATGAATAAATCACCACTAAAACTACATCTTAGATCACCATCTAGTTGGGGGTTGTTGGTTGATGGGTGGATTCGTTGCCTCATTGTGTTTTCCTTTATTGTTTATTAATCGAATCATTAGTTTAATCTTTAGTTTAAGTTCTAGTTGATAAACCCTAGTTTCTCGCTTTTTTTTTCGCAATTTTCTGCTCTCGCCAGAGTTGGACGCCGTCCGCACAGCGCACGCCCGTCCGGTAGATTCGCTTTGCACGCTGCTCATATAAGTGAACGCCGTCTGGCTTTCTGCTTTATTATTTTCCGCTTGTTCTTATTCCTGCTTTTAGTTTTAGTTGGTAATTTTTAGGTTTTAGTTAGTTTCGGTATTAGTTTAGTTTATAAGTGTGACATAATCGATATAGGTTTATACTTGAATCGATAAACATTCCATTCCTTAGACGACCCGATAACATCCTTTACTACGTAACCTTATACTTGGGGTGTTTCGGTTTATAAATTTAAAACACGCTTTTACGAACAAGTTTTTGGCGCCGTTGCCGGGAATCGTAACGGTTGTCGGATTCTTTTAGGTATAAATTATTATATCGATTTTAATTTTTATTTTAACTTGTAGGTCTAAATTCTAGAATTACTCTTATTTTTGTTTTCGCTTTTACCTTATTTTATTTGATTTTATTTTTCCTTCATTAATTTTCTTAGCTTTTGATAATTTAGATTTGTTCTATAAGTTGGAGATTTATTTTCATAGGTTTCCTTTTAGTTTCCATAATTGTTTTTATCTCGCTTTTAAGTTTGTGATAACCTTAGTTTTTAGGTTTCAGAATGGGTGAACGAGCGTTCAACAACTTGAACGCCCGTCCACCTCAATCTGCCTCTTCCGAACGAACGCTCATTCAATTGAACGAAGCGTTCGATTCAACGAACGCCCACCAACACCGGACGCTAGTTCATCTGCTCAATCATCACTTCTTTTTTCTTTCTTCTCTTTTCCTCTTTTTTTTCTCTCTAAACCATCTAATCTTTTCTAAACCTATTCTAATCAACCCCAAAGGGTTGATTTCTTTCTTTTCCTTTCTTCCGGTTTATGCAAACGAAGTAAGAAGGACCTCTCATCTTTGATCCTGAGCCCGAACGATCTATCCTTAGAAGAAGGCTTCTCCTCGATTTGATAAAATGGCGGATCAAGATCCACCAATTCCAAATCCCGATCCCCAAGCTCGCTTAAATCTACTCCTTCAACAGATGCAAGCTCTGCGGCAACAATAAAGAATCAAGAAGTCGGCATAAACCAACAACTTCAACAATTTAGACAAAACCAAATTAATCAATCGAACCAGACCCCTACACTCCATATCTTAATCAAGATTTTCTCGAGGACATAGACTCATTCGTCCCTCCCGACATGGGAGGAGCGAACTTTGATCTAAAGAACGGAGTAGTTGCTCTAGTTCGAATAGCTCTTTCCATGGTATCGCTCAGGAAGATCCACACGACTTCTTGTCCACATTCGTATAAATCATGAAGCGTGCCATTATCCTGGTGTTGATTCCGAGATCGTAAAGTTGAAGCTATTTCCTTTTGCTTTGAAAGGTGAAGCAAGCGAGATGGTTTAAATCGTTAGCACATCATTCCTCCATACATGGAATGATGTCAAAAGAGCCTTCGCTTCTTAAGTGGGTTTCACCAGGAAGATTATGGAAATGAAACGGGAAATAGCTACGCTTGAGCAAATTGGAGGATGAGACTGCTGGCAAGGCTTGGGAGAGATTAAATCATGATGAGGAAGTGCCCCAATCACGGATATGACAGATATGAGTTGTTGGAACTGCTTTTACGAGGGTGTCTCTCAACCTAATAGAGACTATCTTGACTCCACACCATGGATCCTTCTTAGGGGAGGTGATGAGACCGCCCATAGAGTGGTGAGACAATAGCCAAGAACAATATGTGGTCGACTCCCAAGAAGACCAATATTGTTAAGAAAGAAGGTACGGCAAACAATCCTGATACACAACTGTTGGTTGCTCAGATGGAATTGATAAGCAAGCAGTTGGCCAATCTTCGATGCAAATTTTCGATTCAAATTATCTTGAAACTCAGCAGAACCGAAATGACGGAGGAGGTAAATCTAATGGATAATCAAAACCAACCCTTCCGAAACTTCAACCGTAACTAACTACTCAGATTTCAAAGACAAAACTTCAATCAAGCCAAGTTACCATCCGCCCTTCAAATTCAAATTCTTTCAACTCGAACTATCAAAGGCCGCCTCGTAACTCCCAAAGGCCTCAAGGTGGCTGGAATCAAACTCGAACAACAATCATACCACCTCATGTGTCCTCAACACAAATTCGATGAGTCGGGTAGACATGGTAAAGACTCGCTCTACTAGTGTTAAAGCAATTGAGAGACAAGTTGGTCGATGGCGCACCAAATAAGCAAGCGAGACCTCACGGTAAACTTCCGAGTTATACCGAGAGAAATCCAAAGTCGATGTGAATGTTTGCACCGCCATCACACCTCGGTGGGAGTATGGGCAAGAAGAGGAGTTGAACGGGCAAACTTTGAGAAGTGGTAAGAAGGCTGGACCCGGCAAGATGTCGGAACGAGTAGCCCCTCCCCGACGCCATGAGTTCAGGGAGGGGGAAATCGAAACTACATGCCAAGAAAGCAACGATGATGAGCTTAGTGACAATTCTTCTTCTGAGGATGAAAATAATTCGATAATGAGGAAAGGAAGGAAGGTCAAGGGGCGTGACTCGACTAAGAAAAAGGAAGAGAAGTTTGTGAGATGGAAGGATAAGGAGGATGAGGCGATAAAGAATCAAGCTACGAGGAATGATAAAGCCCTTCCTTATCCACCAAAAAGAAAGAGAAAGCCCTCACTAACGACAAGCAGTATGATGGGGTGAGGAGGATACTTAGAGACACCCAAGCTAGTATGCCCTTAGCCGAGGTATTGACTGAAATGCCTAAATGTACTAAGTATCTTAAAGAATTCTGTGGGAGCAAGAGAAAGCTTCAGGGGATGGTCAAGAAGTGTTTCGAGAAGATCGTGTGCAATGGTTTCACAAAAAGTCATTGTTTAGCGAGGTGACTCTAGCGCACCTTCAATATCTTGCGAGATTGAAGGCCATTTGTTCGAAAATGTATTATGCGACTCAGGGGCCTCTATTAATGTGATGCCATTAAATGTTTGCAAAAAGCTCGGACTAGACAAAAGAATGCGAGAACGCCCCATTTCTCTTCGGATGGTAGACAAATCTAGTCGCATCGCAGCTGGTCGTAGCTAATGTTCTCCTTCAAATTGAACATTTAGTCTTTCCTACCGATCGGGTTATTCTAGACTATCCACCTGATAAGGAGATGCCTCTAATTCTAGGCCGAACTTTTTTAGACACTTCTAACGCTCTCATCGACTTCGCAAAGACGATTACTTTTAGAGTCGGTGACACATCTGTCACCTTCACACGAGGACACATCCTGAAAGAGCCGTAATTGATGAAATATCGCTTTGTCGGGCCATATATGAGAGGACGGAGGAGATGCCTATTACGAAGATGCAATGGAGCTTACAGAGATAGGTGTTTTTGAAGTCATGGACATTGAGGATCCGGTGATCATGGGACCATCTTCTAATTCATTTCCAGCCGTAGGCATTGACGAAGTCATCTTCACTCGCTCATACTGAGCCTCATTATTGAGTTAGAAGCATGGAGATACCCAAAGAACAAACGATAATCTCAAGGAATCGAGTCGTGAAGACTTCATCCCTGGTAAAGAAGAAGCTCGATGGGTAGTTGGGACGAGGTAGAGTTTTGGAGAGAAGCTACCCATTGGGAAGTAGATGATTGGGAGGAGCTGGCAGAAGAACTGAAAGACGAAGAGTTAAGAAAAATGATCGATCACAAGAAAAAGGAAGCAAGCGTTGACCGGAGGATTCCGATGGATGATTTGATCCAAGCACTTTCTGGGGTTGAGCCTCGGGAAGATGAGGTGTTCTATCACAACCACTTCAAGCTCATAGGGAGAAAGGTGGCCCGTTAAAGTCTAGTATTGAGCAACCACCTACTTGATTTAGAGCTTAAACCGCTTCCAAAACACCTTAAGTATATCTTTCTTAAGGATGGAGATAAATTGCCTTTGATCATTTCTTCAAACTCGACTGAGCAAGAAGCACAAATGATAGAAGTGCTTAAGAAAAATATCCTCGCGTCGGTTGGCAAGTGGGTGATATCCGAGGATCAGCCTGGACATATGCATGCATAAAATCCGAACGGAGGAAGGAGCTAAAAGGTGAGACAACCTCGCGAAGGTTGAATCCACATATGCAAGAGGTTGTCAAAAAGAGAGGTTATAAAGTGGCTTGACATGGGAATCATCTATGCAATCGCCGATAGCGAGTGGGTAAGCCCTACTCAAGTTGTGCCAAAGAAGGGCGGAATCACAAATTGAAAAGAATGAAAAAGGGGAGGAAGTTGCCCTCACGCCTCGTGGATCAAGCTCAGAGTCTCAGATTGACTATCGTAGATCGAATGAGGTAAATCGCCAAGGACCACTTTCCCTACCCTTCATTGACCAAATAATTGAAAGACCGAGTGGTCACAAGTATTATTGTTTTCTCGATGGATATTCGTTTACTTCCAGATAGCCATCGACCCCAATGACCAAGAGAAGACAACGCTTACATGTCCATCCGGTACTTTTGCTTTTCGTAGAATGCCATTCGGTCTATGCAATGCACCCGCGACTTTTCAACGGTGCATGTTGGCCATTTTGATGGACTTGTTGAGAAATGCATGGAAGTCTTCATGGACGACTTCTCCCACGGTGATAGCTTTGATGAAATTTTGAAGAACCTAGATATGGTACTCCAAATACAGTGTTGAGAAAAATCTGGTGCTTAACCGGGAAAAATGCCATTTTCTAGTTGATGAAGGAATCGTTTTGGGACATAAGGTGTCCAATGTCGGTATTCAAGTTGATAAGGCTAAGGTCGAAGCCATTGAAAAGATGACGTACCCTAAGACAAAAAGAAAGAGGTACGAGGTTTTCTCGGGACATGTTGGCTTCTACCGGCGTTTCATTAGAGACTTTTCTACGATTGCCAAGCCTTTATCAAATCTCTTGAAAGAAGATGTGGATTTCTTGTTCGATGCAAAGTGCAAAGAAGCTTTCAATTGTCTGAAAAGATAAGCTTATCGCTGCCCCTATTTTAGTAGCACCTGACTGGACCAAGCCTTTCGAGTTGATGTGCGATGCCTCTAATTACGCCGTAGGCGCAGTTTTAGGTCAAAGAGTTGATAAAAGGTTTAGGCCCATCTATTATGCGAGTCGTACCTTGAACCCGGCTCAATGCAATTATACTACGACTGAGAAGGAATTCTTAGCCGTCGTCTTTGCCATTGACAAATTTAGAAGCTATCTTCAGGGTCTCAAGTGATTGTATGGACAGATCATGCAGCTTTACGCTACCTTATGGATAAAGCAGATGCCAAACCAAGGTTACTTAGATGGATTTTAATTCTACAAGAGTTTGACCTTGTGATTAAAGATAAGAAAGGTAGTGAGAATATTGTGGCTGATCATTTATCTCGCTTAGTAAATGAGGGTGCAGAAAATCACAATGATATAGGCATTGATTTTCCGACTGAGCAATTGATGAAGCTTGAAACGGTTAGGCCGTGGTATGTCGACTACGCGCAACTATTTAGCGAGTGGTCATTTAGAAGACATGACGTATCAGGAGAAGAAAAAGTTCTTTTCTGACCTTAAATATCTCGTATGGGAAGATCCTTATTTGTTCAGAGTCTGTAAAGACGGGTTGCTTCGACGGTGTGTTCCTGAGCATGATCAGTGGGATATCCTAGAACAATGCCATAGTGGTCCTACCGGAGGTCACTATGGAACACCGAAGACGGTTGCAAAGATTCTTCAAGCTGGATTCTACCGGGCCGACTCATTTAAAGATGCGAAGCCTTTTGTAAAGGTTGTGATAGGTGCCGAGAACAGACGGCAGAGTAGTCGGATGGAAATGCCACTTAAGCCCATTCTTGAATGCGAAGTTTTCGATGTATGGGGCATAGATTTTATGGGACCCTTTCCATCTTCTTGTGGTAATAAGTATATCCTCGTCTGTGTGGACTATGTTTCCAAGTGGGTCGAGGCCATAGCTACTCACACTAATGATCATAAAGTCGTGAAGAAATTCTTGCAAAAGAATATCTTTACTAGATTCGGTCGTCCGAGAGCACTCATTAGTGATGAAGGCACTCACTTTTGCAATGCGCCGCTTGACAAAATCCTTGAGAAGTATGGTGTCAAACATAAGATTGGTACACCATATCATCCTCAAACCAGTGGCCAAGTCGAGGTAAGCAACCAGAGCTTGAAAAGAATTTTGAGAAGACCGTGAACAATAACCGATCTAATTGGAGTCTTAAGTTGGATGACGCGTTGTGGGCTTATCGTCTCGCATTCAAAACCCCGATGGGCACGCCACCCTTCCAAATGGTCTATGGCAAAGCTTGTCATTTACCTGTCGAACTTGAACACAGAGCTTTACGGGCAATTAAATTCTTAAATTTTGATAGCCAACTCGTGGGGAGAAAAGATTGTTACAATTGAACGAGCTCGACGAATTCGGACTCCGTGCATACGAGAATGCTAAGCTCAAAGAAGGAGAGAACTAAGATACTCCATGACGCTAAGATCAAGGACCGAGAATTCAAAGTTGGTGAAATGGCTTTACTTTATAATACTAGACTTCACCTGCTTCCGGTAAACTCAAGTCTAGATGGTCCGTCCCTTTGAGATTCTCGAGGTTAATCCTAGTGGAGTAATTACTTTGAACGGGTATGGTAATCAAGCTTTTAAAGTGAATGGCCATCGACTTAAGAAATATTTTGGGCAACCAAAGGAAAAGCCTGAGATTCTTTATTTCCAAAGCAGAGATGAGAGTACAGATGTCCTGATTTGTGAGGAGATTCCATCTTATTTCTTTGAGTCGATGACGATGATGGCGTTCTATCTCCACCCGTGAGGTACCTTCAATAAAACTTCCGATCATACCGCTATCTATGCCTATCATGCGCAAGAACAAGAAAAAGAGAGTCGGTGTAGTTTGGAGAAAAAGTTTAATGATCTTATTGCGCACTTGACTTGTTGTTGTGGTGAAAATCATTTCCGCCCTAGTAATTCTGATTCTGATGCTGAGGTGGCGGCTGTTAAACCAAAGTGGCCCGATCCGGGTTGATCTTTTGAACTCTGTGTCAAGCTATTGACATTAAAAGAGCGCTCCTGGGAGGCAGCCTAGTTTTCTTTGTTTGTTTTAGGTTGTTTTGTTTTGTTAGAAATAATACTTTAGTTGATTTTGTGTTGACGGTTATTCCTCATACGTTCATTGTAAGTGTTAAGTGTTTTGTGTTGCTCATATGCCCCGTGTACCCCGAGATTATATGGTATGTCGAGTGTTGCGATATACTTTGAGCAGTTTTCGAGTTACTATCATGTCCAAGTTGTCTATTCGAGTTGTTGCGGGATGTTCATGCTCCGCCCGACCTCCGCTAACTTTCATCCGACAACCACCAAGCTGAAAACCAATAAGTTTTCTTGTCTTCTATATTTGCACATTCTGAGGACATAATGTGATTCAAGTGTGGGGGGGTGTTTGGGTGTGTTTTTATGCTATATCCTTTGAAATATGAGTGAGAAGTTAAAATTTCTGCGAAATTTAAAATTTTTTGTAAATCTTGAGCGTATAATTTGAACTAGATGCTTGCTAGTTGTAGTTTTCTAACGATGATAGTATGTGACTTAGTGAGATAATTATAGCATGTTTTACTTTTATGGAGATAGTTTCGTTTTTCACTCACGGAAGCCTTTGAGATTGAAGCATGACTTTTGAATTATATCCTTTCATTATTTTTAATGATTCATCTTAGGAAGGTCGGTATAGTTACACCTTAGTTAGACCGTGTGCTGTGAATATCATAACGTTTGAATGTGATAGGTGAGATGTAACTTATGACTTTGAAAAGTGAATAAATAAAGTGAGTGAGCAATTATTAATAAATACGCTTGTCGGAAGTCGTTTATGATTTGAGTGCGGTAGGGTATACCTCAGATGTCCTATACGACTATGATGACCAATAGCTCACGACAGTCAGTTTATAGCTACCTTATGATTTGAGTAAGGTAGGGTGTTATCCCGAAACATCCTATTCTACTATGATGGGTAAGAGCTTATTCTGATATGCGTCACATTTGAAAATTTTGAAAAATGATGAGTAAAAATAAAGTAGGGTCTTTGTTATCATGGATCTTATACCCAGTAGAACCCGCATGATATGTCAGTAGGATTATCCTACCGAGTGCGTGGGAAGGCTTTGAGTGGAGCTATTATCGTCTGTACTTGTGATAGTCATTGGAATTTCTCGAGGGATATTTCTTTGAAAGGCTTGCTAGATTGAGAATGGCTTGTCACACTTACACCGAATCTATCTCTGTGTTGGTATTATTTGCTATAGTTGTTGTATCTCTTGTTACGTGAGTTAGAGATCTATGTGGATTATTTATAAAGTTGAGCTATAGTTTTGATTGTTTTGTCCGAGGACGTACAAAAAGCTAAGTGTGGGGGTGTTGTTAAGGCCATATTTATATGATTATTAAGGGTATATTTCATTATTATTTTCCCCACATTTGCGTAATTTACATGAGAATTAAGGGTTTAAGTGTAATTATTTAATAAAGATGATTTTAAGAGGGTTGTATGCAAAATTGATGATTTTTAAGTGTTGATTTAATGGAATTATTATTATTTGGATTTTATTACATTTTTGCATTGTTTATTTATCATGTAGAGTTAATCTTGAGTGCTATAAGTGGATAAATGAAGCTCAAGTCGAATCATAAGAGATAGAGTTGGAATTGGCTTGAAGAAATTGGATAAAGATGATGAAATCCGACCTCAAAGATCTTGGACGAGCGTTCGTAAATGTCCCATTCCAGACGGGCGTTTGATAAAGTGAACGAAAGTCCGGAATTGTATTTTACATTCGAGAGTTCGACGGAGGATGAACGAAGCGCTTACTCAGCGTCCAGCATTCGGGCGGGCGCCCATAAGACCAGCATTGAGCGTCCGTTGCCGACTTAACCCTAACCGACTCAAAACTCTATAAATAAAGCGGCACTTCCCCAACCCTAATTCATATACCACATAATTGAGATCGCAAATTCACCAAAAAGTCTGCGCCGAGAACCCTAATTTCACGAGAGATGCAAATCTCCCAACCAACAATCATCTTCAACATGATTGTTGGCTAGAAACCTTGCAGTGAGTCAACGGAGGAAGCCCATCATCAACACAACCAACTAGAGAGTTCGATGCTTTGTATTAGTGAGTTTAATTTATAGTTTTTCATCACTTTGGATGCTGTTTTGTATTGATCATGTTTTGTTGGAATTAACGATTTGATGAAACGATTTATCTATATCTATATGCTTGGATCTATGTATGAAAATATATTGGTTTAAGTTCTATTTCGTTCAAGTGATGCAATTATTCGTGTTTTAAGAGATTATGCATGATTAGTTGAGTAAGAGTTTGGAAACAACCTCGTGATTTCGTGTTGATTGTATGTTTAGTTTATTTGAAAAGATAAACGAAACCCTAGAATTTGATTGAAGATATTTAATTGGATTCATGAATAAATCACCACTAAAACTACATCTTAGATCACCATCTAGTTGGGGTTGTTGGTTGATGGGTGGATTCGCTGCCTCGCTTGTGTTTTCCTTTATTGTTTATTAATCGAATCATTAGTTTAATCTTTAGTTTAAGTTCTAGTTGATAAACCCTAGTTTCTCTGCTTTTTTACGCAATTTTCTGCTCGAGCTCGTAGTTGGACGCCGTCCGCAATAGCGAGACGCCCGTCCGGTAGATTCCGTTTTGACGCTGCGTCATATAAGTGAACGCCGTCTGGCTTTCTTTTATTATTTTCCGCTTGTTCTTATTCTGTTTTAGTTTTAGTTGGTAATTTTTAGGTTTTAGTTAGTTTCGTATTAGTTTAGTTTATAAGTGTGACATAATCGATATAGGTTTATACTTGAATCGATAAACATTCCATTCCTTAGACGACCCGATAACATCCTTTACTACAGAACCTTATACTTGGGGTGTTTCGGTTTATAAATTTAAAACACGTTTTTACCGAACATCTATCATAGCATTCCTATTTATAGCATTGATTTCCTTGAATTTTGAATTTTGAATTTTGGTCCGTTGGCTATTTAATGCTAAGAAAACATTCCTTGATTTTTCCTGATTTGTCTTCCTTCATTTTCGTCATCCTTGATTCTTGATTTTAATTCCAACGTTCTTCATGATTTTCTCCTTGATTTATTCTTACATTAATTTCTTGATTGAATTATGATTTCTCCACAGGTTGAATTTGCAGATCACGTTTTTCTATTAGCTTACTTGATAAGTTAGCTGATTTTGCATGGCTTAGCTGACATTCTATGAACTGATCACATAGCTGATGCTCCTTGGTTCTACATGACTGATTTGTTGGGTCAGCTTATCTTTTGATAATTCAGCTTGCTTCCTCAACTGATTCCTTCAGTGCTGAACTCTTTCTGATTTTACTTAGCTGACTCTTCAAAGCTGATTTTATATGCATTTCACTAACCCTTGTTTTGGGTGAGGTCAGTGTACACCATTCAAGAAAAAATTAATCCATCACTGAACTGGTGCTATTAGACTTACCCGAGGTCATCATAGACTTCCTTGGTTGTAAGTCACCCATAGGTCTTCACTTTCTCGAGTCCGGATCTTCACCTTGGTACTCAGCTGATCTTCAGTCTTCACTTCACTAAGCTGGCCTTCTAGACTATTAATTACCGTGCTTAGTCTGACCATCTTATTAAATGTCAAGCTTCTATTAAATACCTATACATTCCAGTCTAAACTTACTTCAGGCTAATTATAACAACTAGTATGTCCATAATCCAAACTAATAAAATGTTTAATAAATTTTCCCCTTTTTGATTATGCCGAACCCTCATAAGCCTAAAAATAAGTAAATGAGAGAAAGATTGAAAAGAGCAAATCAGACTTGTTTTATTCATAATATTAAGAGATATTCAATATTATTGCACTCTAGATTTCTCCATTTTTCAGCATTTCCTTACATCTCCTATATTTCCTAGTGTGAACTCCCTCAACATCATTGAAATTCAGATCATGGATTTTCCACTTCCAGTATTCAAAAGCAGTTGTGTCAGATATGCCTCCAAATACTCTCTTCTCTGTCAGTTGGGAATGGATTTTTTATTTTGTAAGATTGCGTTCATCGTGACTGCCACTCCAAGGTAACCTACTCCAGACTGCTTTTAGTGTCAGAGTAGTCTATTTAGGGAATCTACCTCGTCAGAGTAAGTAATTTGTTTTCATCATTACTGATGTGATTCCCGTTGGAGAAGAAACGTACTAAATATGTTTCGAGTCTTTTATTTATTTTGGGCCATCTTTTATTATCCCATATTGGTTAGATAGTATTTTATTTTTGCTATTATTTTTATTTATGGTTGTTTTGTCCAACATTGCTAAATTAGCAATTAGTCTTGAAGTCATGTAGCCTATATAAAGCGCGTAGTAGTCATTGTAACAAACAGTTAAAACATTATTGAGTGAAATTTATGTTATGTTTTTAAGGCTTTTCGTGAGTATTCTTGTGTAGAATATTCAAATAATGAACTTATCAAGGTTCTGAGCATACCTCGTGGCGTTCATATACCTCGGTTCTTAGGTACAGGTTATCTAAGGGTTGAGGTCATACCAAGGTTCTTAGTTCACGGGTTAGCTAAGGGTCGCGGTGCTCGTGTTTATTGGTGCAATCACCAAGTCTTCAGCATTATCGTGATCTCATCTTAGGCCACTGATCACATCACGTTAGTATCGAGGCGATAACCGATGTGATCCCAAGATCCCTTGTTTTTCTTAAATTTTCTATCCGTTATTCTTGCATTTTTCCTTCCATTATGAAAAAATAATAATCCCAGCCTTGTTCTAGATTGTTTTCCTGCATATTCTTCAATAAAAAAAAATAAAAAGAAAAAGAATCCCAACTTTCTTCTTTTCTGTGCTGAGTTTGGTCTCACAAAAAAAAAGGAAAAACTTCCAGCAATTATCCTGTTTGTGTTCTTCATCTTTACTTAAAAAAATAGGAGAGCAGCAGCCGACTTGATCCTTGCGGAATTGATTCTAAATGTTTCCCAGCATTAAAGTACCGCCGGCTTGATCCCACAAGTTGCCCTATTCGAATTTTTTTTTTTAAAGTTTTTTTCTCCTTTTTCTGATTGGCAAAAAAAAAAAAAAAAAAAAAAAAAAAAAAAAAAAAAAACCATCCTCCTATTGTGTTCATCGACTCTTTCTTTTTTGAAAAAAAAAACCCTCTTAATTGCCGAGAGTTTCACATTTTGGTGTGATTTTTATCACAACCGTGATTCTATTGCACCACAAATTTCCTTGCCGAATATTTTTTTGTTGGTCATTCTGAAGATCTTGAATAATGTCAAAAGAGTGTCATATAGCTATTTTCGGATATTCACGGAGGTCCAAATCATGATTGATGAGAAAAATTTGTAGAGATGAGGGCTCAATTTCAACATGTTAACATAAAGGTATGGTGGTATAGATAACCGTAGAGGTAGAGATAATCTTGGTGGTAGAGGTAACCGTGGTGGTACATAGGTGGTTAAGAAAACTTCTACGGGCCGTTTACATTTATTGCGATCATTGTCACGAGAGTGGTCATTACTATTATGATTGTCCTAATTTTTGGCAAAAATGCGTAGTTTATGTGAGAAATGACCTAAGGATGACCAGGTGAATGTTCATATCCTGAGAAGATTGAAGAGAAAATCGTAGAGATTGTTAACACTCGAGAGAAGGAGAAGAATGCAGATACTACATTAGTTGAGGAGAAATTGGAAGATATTGTTGGAGAAAAATTGGTGTAGGTAGTCCATGAGTCGATCGTGGCAGAGGCGATCCTCGAGGAGAATGAAAAGGTGGTGGAGAAAATCGAGGCAAATGAGGAAGTTAATCCTACTACACCGACTACTTGTTCGAGTTCTATTTTGTCTGATTTGCAGGTACCTGACGAGCATTTATTTGAGGAGGGCTCGTGTTTACTTGATGTACCCCATTCAACCCCTATATTGCCTATGGTTGTTTTTGATCATGTTGAAATTGGTGGCAAGCCGGAGCATAATATCATTGATCCATTTTCTGAGTATGTTGCTGACCGTCCGACTACACGTTGCTATCGTTATGTTTCTACTTTGCATGGATTTCTCCGATTTTTAGCATGTTGGAAGCCTTCTTTGATGTTGACTTTGTGACGCGTAGTTCAACATAAAACCGGGCCATTGATTTGAAGTGGTCTGTCCGCCTTGTATTTGACCGGGGCATATAATTGGTGTTCGTTGCTGGTTCGTCATGTTTTGTTCTTGTTGCTATTTTTTTATGACATCATTTTGATTTGAGGACGAATCCTTACGGAGCCAGGAGGGAATGAAATTTTTTTTTTAAAGCAACTTTATTTTATTTTATTAAAGGATGAAATAAAGTGCTACAAAGCATTCGCCATATCCCGGCCCGCCCCAAGTTTACGTGATAGAATGCATAGCATGTCCTCCTTAAACCCTATGTGTGGCAAACCCGGTGTAGGAAAATCCACCACATAGGGAAGAGTACTCGCTCAATGCATTCCCGAAAAAACCCCTACTCCAAAAATAAATACATCAGTGGAAATCCGCATAAAATAAATGGTGGTTCTCTGTCTTACATCTTCAAATTGGAAGTGAAAGAAGATTGTCGTTCTCCTCGTCGTGTCCTCGTGTGAGCTTTCTTCGATCTTCGCATTCTCCTGAAGTGAAATTCGACATAACCGGTGCGTAAAGTGGTCGAAAGAATAAACCGAGGTAGAAGGTTTGTACCAATCATATAAGGAAGCGTATCAAACAAAAAGCCGAAGTAACATGAGCACAAAGAGAGATCTTAAAAGTAACAAAAACACCTGGATTGCACCCCTAGCAAAACGGTAGGGGTGCGTCCAAAGGCTAACGTGGTCCTCAAAGCCGAATGCAGAGATGAACCGCATGCAAGCTACGCGTTGATAATCTATCTGCAAGAAAAACACAGGGGGAGTACAAAAACCAGCAAGCAACCTCCAGGCCATAATAGAGAAATGGAACAAAAACACCTGAATTGCACCCCAACCAAAGATGGAGGGTACGTCCGGTGAGAAAACATCATTTGAAGTTCCCGCTTGGAGCTCTGGATTTCGCCACCCACCTTTGGTATACTCTATTGATCTCGCACATCGTGTGATACATGATATATAGAAAATCTAGTATTTATGACAAAGTGTAAGAGATGAACAACACGACCTGGTTTGCACCCTTCACAAGTGAAGAGTGCTTCCCGGGTTGTCAGTGGTTTAACGAAAATAAACTGGGCCATGTAAATCATCATGAAGTAGCTTCAGGATGTGCGGAGGGACCTCCCTGGTGCGCATAAATATGTGATCATCCCCCTCCAATGCAGCTAGGGCATCAGCGACCGCATTGCACTCCCTATAGATATGAGAGACAAGATAGTGTAACGCTTGCAGAAGAGCACCAATCTAAGTGACGTAGATACACAGGGGCCATCCTCCATCCCTCTCTCCAGAAACCATGCGATGCATATATAGGGAGTCGGATTCAATCTCCAAAGGTTGATCATAAGTACTCATGTGAAGACCAAACAAAAGAGCTTTTCTCTCCGCATCCAGCACCGTCCCCTGACCAAAGCAAGAGTGGAACGCCATGATAAACCTGCCCTCGGAATCCCTGAGAATACCCCCACCGTAATCTATCCCATTCCTGACACTCCTATCCACATTCAGCTTTAAGTTGCCAGAACGCGGCGGCACCCACCGCAGATAAGTTAACTTCCTAAGCCATGAGGGAATGATGTGATTCCCATGGGAGAAGAAACGTATTAAATGTATTTGGAGTCTTTTATTTATTTTTAGCCATCTTTTATTATCCCACGTTTGTTATATAGTATTTTATTTTTGTTATTGTTTTTATTTATGGTTATTTTGTCTCACATTGCTAAATTAGCAATTGGTCTTGGATTCTGTAGCCTATATAAAGGCGAGTAGAGTCATTGTAACAAATAGTTAAAACATTATTGAGTGAAATTTATGTTAAGCTTTTAAGCATTTCATGAGTATTCTTGTGTAGAATATTCGAATCATTAACTTTTCAAGGTTCTGAGCATTATTTGTTGCGTTCGTATACCAAGGTTCTTAGGTATTGGTTGAGGTCATACCAATGTTCTTAGTTACGGGTTAGCTAAGGGTTATGGTGCTCGTCTTATTGGTGCCATCAGTCAAGTCCTAAGGCATTTTCGGATCTGATTCGTCTACGGATCACATAAATTACTATCATATATATTTTATCTCTGTCATTCGATATTTTCGCAATAAATTTCTTGTTATATAGGTTTCACAGCAAATGTTAAGAAGATCCGGCCTCAATTGGAAGATATCCCTATTTTCTGTGAATTTATAGATGTCATTATTGAATGTTAGGATATTGGGCTAAATGCCACAACCTTTTTTTTTTTTTTTTTTTTTTTTTTTTTTTTTCCCAGATCGGGTAATAACATAGAAGTAGCCGACTAAGTTTATTATTTAAGTTTAGCCTTATTATTTTTTATGATGTATCAATTAAGTTAAACTCTCAATTGCCTTAGCGTATTTTAGCTTTTGTTTTTAGGCTTCAGGAAAGTTATAACTTTGCATTTCTCCAGTACAGTAATATATTTTGTTTCTTTCAGGGATGTAGGTCACATCGACCGGACCACGTAAATTTTAGGTTTTGTCTTTTTACTTCCGTTAGTAATTTTGCATTATCGTTTTTAGAGGCTGTTGCTCGGTTCGTTTCCCTAACAAACTGGAATCAGAGAGGAGGTTTTTCGATGTTTTCCGAATTAGCCATTATGACGGTAACTAAGTATTATTTTGAGAAATGTTCAACAAAAAAGTGAACTTTAGGATATGGCATTTGAAGCTAGAGGCCATGCTGATTCAGGAGAGTATCGATATTGCACTGTTTGTGAAGGAGAAAAAGCTAGAGAATATGTCATATGAGGGGTTTTCTTGTCTTACAAGAAGGCTGGGTTTGGTATCTTCTTATTTCTTTCTTATTAGGTTTTAAGAGAGGTTGCCAATGAATTTACTACTAAAGATTTGTGGGAAAAATTAAAATCCTTATATATGAAGAAACCCATGAAGAATAGGATTTATGTAATTCCCGTAAAATGGGTTGATTTCCGATTGATAACACCCTTCAGTGATGGGGAACCAGCAAGCCCCTGACTCTAAGCTCTCAATTACCTGATTAACCTGTCCCCACATTCCTGTGGGATCGAGGGTTGGGGGCCCCTCACGGTTAGGGTTTAACCGTTTTATGTAAAGCAGATTTTGTATATGCTTCGTGTATTTGAAGGTCATCTATATTATCTCATTTAGATAAATTTGATTCTCTTATTTTGGATTTGAGTAATATAGATGTTAAGATTGACGATGAGGATCAAGCCTTGTTTTTATTATGTTCGCTTCCAAGTCGTTTAATCATTTTAGAGAAACAATTCTTTATTGTAAGAATAATATTTCGTACAAAGAAATTAAGTCGATTTTGAAATCGAAAGAACAATTTGATAAAGATATAACTGAGAGAAGTAGTAGTCATGCAAACGTGCCTGTAGTTCGGGCAGATCAAATAAGAAGTATGCAGATAGTGAAAATTTTGTTTTAAATGATAGACACAAAAATTTGATGTGTAATTATTGTAAAAAGATTGAGCATGTCAAATATGATGGCTTTCATCTTAAAAACAAAGAAGAAGGTGAACAAAAGAAAGAGCATGGTAAAGAGTCCGCTCATGCCAGTATTATAAATGATGAGAGTGATGGGGGGGTCTTCTTCTGTGATTATAAGTTCAAATCTGTTGACGAATGAATCTTGGATCCTGGTTGCACGTATCACACGTGGCCTAATACGGATTTGGTTTTCCACGTAAGATTCGATTCAAGGTGGAGTGTTTCGTTAGGCAAGAACGCAGCTTTGCAAGGTTCTTTGGTATTGATACGGTTAGAATCAAGACCCATGATGGTGTCAGGAGAACACTTACACGAGTCAGACATGTCCTAGATTTGAAGAAAAATCTCATCGATTCGGGCACACTTGAGTCTCTTGGATTTAGGTACACCGCTGAAGTGGAGTTTGAAAGTAATTAAAGGTGCTCTTGTTGTTATGAAACCTTACACGTCTGGCGGTTAGTATGTTTTACGAGGATCCACATTCATTGTCACTTTTGCAGTCTTTACATAATCATGTTCAGAGTTAGATATTACGAGGCGTCGTCCGTTTGTTAAGTTCAAGCAGTGATTTAACTTGTTTGATATTATTTAATAAATTTGGATCTGGTAAAGAAATAATTCTTGTATTACTATTTCTATATTTGTACTTTTGTCCTAAGTTGGATATTTGCTAGATAATAGGTCAAAGGCCACAACTTTTTTATGTTGTTCCTACATCGGCTAAGAAAATTGAAGTAGCCGGCTTAGTTTATTATTTAATAGGTTTAGTCTATTATTTTTAATATGTATCAATTAAATTAAATTCTCAGTTACATTAATTTATTTTTGCTTTTGTTTTTAGGCTTCACGAGTTGTATTTCTCACAATAAGAATATATTCTTTTTGTCCAGTGACGTAAGTCACATGGACCGATCGAACCACGTAAATTTTATGTTTTTTCTCTTCCGTTAGTCATTTGATGTTATTGTTGTTAAACGCTATTGTTCGGTCTCGTTTTTCCTAACACTAAAGAGCTGCAAGAGGCTCCTCTAGATATATCCGTGGACGGTTAAATGGGATTCATTATACAAAAATCAAAGCCTCTCATTAAAACTGTGACACTTTAAAAAAAAAAAAAAAAAAAAAAAAAAACCTTTATTATAGAACTGCCTTCAATCTTCTTACAATACGCATAGAAGTTGCAGCATACAATACGAAAATAAAGGATTCCTCTGATCACAAAGAAACTTTCTCCGGAAGATATCAATACCCAACTTGAAGATTCTTGCTTACTTAATTTGGTATCTTACACGTTACATAGTCGTAACATACGCAAGGTAGAAAGCAGAAATTTTTTTCAGGTGAAGGGTCTTTTGGGTCTGTTATACACGGCTTACGGTCACAGACTCTTTCATCATCGTAGTCGTCATCTTCATCATCATCTGGATTCGATTCAAGTCATTATCTGGGCGCAGTTTCTTAAATCCCAATAACTTTCTTGGTGTTTTGGGGATTCATTTATGTCGGCGTCTGCTGTACCTGAAAGAACCAAAGCAAATTTTAAACCAAAATATGATTTTCAGTTGAAGGAATCAATGAAAGAAAGAAAGTATATATAAACTACTTCATTCATGCATATATCTCAGATTCAATTCTACTTTCGAATCAGTTGTGGTAGTGCAACAAATGACAAAACAAACTTCTACGGAATAATGCAAAAGCATGTTCTGTCACAATTGTTGTGGTACGTACGTAGTAGAATTTTCCTGTAAACCGGGGAAACAAAATTTTTAAGTGAGCACATACTATAGAGAGAGATGAACCAGCATGAAAGTATTAGAAGAAATAAGGCCATCATAGCTAGCTTCGCCATATTTCCTTTGCTGCTGATGGTTATTTCAATGTTTTTTCGTAGTCATTGTATATATATATATAGGAATATTGCATTTGCAGGCCGGTATGCATGATGATTGCGGACGTTTCAAGAATAGTAATGCTACGGGCACAACCGGTGTGTCACTCATTGTGACATAACGGTTAATTTGTTCCCGTATCATTGCTTTTTCAGGGCGTCGTTAATTTGTTAGTTTGTATTAGATCCGATCCCTAAGATGACTGTTGGCAGGAAAATGTAAGACAACACGGTACATTTTTCATAACGACGATCTTGTTTTTTTTGTTTTTTGTGAACAACAAACGAATTTTATTAAGAAAGTATGAGGAACTGATAAACTACAAAATAAAGCAGCCAAAAAACCAGCAAAGCAGGTAGGATTGGATGCATGAGACAGGAGAATTTTAATTATATTGGAGCGGAGATTTTTATTATTTGAAAAATTCAATGGGGGCCGCGGTGGCAACCGGGGCGGCTAAGAAAAATCCGACCCCGACAAGGAACCGCCAACAACAATACAAGGCATCAATGTCATGACCCGGTATTTTCGAGTCACTAATTATGAACGTCATCATATGCAGTCTCCGTTATTTGGCGGACCGAGCCTTTAGTTCGGCAAAGCGGGCCGAGTTTAGAGTTCAATCACAAATTGGAGCTCATTTCGAGCCAATGTTAGTATAAAGGAGTGGGAATAATGATGTATTAGCTTATCGAAATTGTATCACAAAAAGTTTATTACCTTTACACTCTAATTTTCTCTCTTCTTTCTGCGTTCTCCCCCTTCTTCTCCCAAATTCCTCCAATCTCTTCCGTTCTACTTTTCTGCAATTTAATCCGATTTCTTCAGTTGATTACATCTGGTATCCTAGCATACAAATTCTTCCCTATGGAGTCCTGGCGAAAAGTCGACGCAAAAAGCACAATGTTGTCTCAAACAAGTTTTTTGCGTCAATGTAAGTGATGCAAAAACTCTGTGCCAAATGTTCTTTTCAAGAAAACACGTTGTCACAAAAACTTTTGAGACAACATGTTATCGCGAAATATGTCACTATGACCGTAACATATTTGCTGACGTGGCAAAGGTTTTTGCTACAATGTTGTTGACTCAAATTCTGATGACATGGAATATCTTTTGAGAGGACATAATGGACGCAAAAAGTGTTGTATAGACATACTTTTTGCGACAACAATATTGATGCAATTGATAAATTTTATTTCTGTTAAAAAAATACTTTTGAGACAACATTGTTGATACAGAAAAAACATTTTTTTTATAAAATCAGTTCATACACTGTAAATCTCTGTCATAGACCAAAATACATACAAAACATACCACAACCACACAAGTGGTTCACAACACAAAAAACATAATCACCACAACCAAATTCAATAAGTCTAACGAACTTAATTTCATAAGTCTAAAGAAATTAGAAAGCATCTTAAACATCTACATTCTTCATCATACGGAGTACTTAGTCTAAAGATTGTCAAAACCAATAGAATATCACTACTGCGAACTTACATGGTCCTCAGTCATTACAGCAATTAATGGAGATAGCAGATCTTTCATGCCCTGGCTGTAGGCAATTTTGGGGTCTTAAAGTGCATAGGCTTCAAGAATGGCAACTAAACGAGTAGCGTGAAAAGCCCTGCATAACGATGTGCTCTGTCTACTGCATTAATCGTTGACAAAAGCAATGATTTTTCATAATTTCAACTCAGCTTTTAGAGGGATAGAGGAGCAGCAAAAAGGCACATTGATATGCAAAAAATACCTTTTCTCGGTGTTTATAACATCTTTTTCTTCTTTGGAATTGGATAAATCATAGCTGCAGCAGAAAAAGTGATGAAGGTTAGAACGTAACAAGCATTTGTGACGCCCCATCCTAGATACCGAGTCTTTATCCGGAAAGAACGTCCGGCATGCATATATTAACTTTTAAAAATCGTCAAAAGTAATATATACATAAGCCTCATAACAATTAATCAGAGTAAAAACGGAATAAATAAAACTAATGATAACGTGGAAAGAATGTCAAATGAAAAAAAACCGATCACCAAGTCCCAAAATCTACGTCTAAGAAAACTGAAAAGACAAAACAACTAAATAAATATTGTTCGACTTATTACATCCTAATTTGAAACAGAAAAGGTACAAAGTCTATGTCTCTAAACCTGAAATTAAAGGGCATAAATAAAAGTGTCAACATCATTATATCATCCCATGCTCAAACATCGGCTCCATCAACTCCATCATCGTGTCCATACTCATCATCGTCCTGATAACCACCTTCTCGGTTACACAATATATTTATATAACATACATCAAGATAAAGTCTACAATCGCTACCACATAGGTTGTGATTGAGATCACACTCACCCTCTACTAGATCACATAGCACTTTATCGCACACATACATTTGTTACATCAATACCAAAGGACACTATACATGGTGAAAATGCACCACAACATGGTTTGCACCGCTTTGGAGGCATGGACTCGTGTTCCATGTGGGAATTACACGTTCTCCCGTAGAAGTAGTAAGTATCCTATGCTTCGATATCAAAAATGTGCCTCACCAATGATATTGATGTTTTTGCTTTTAGACATCCACATATGTATTTACGAGTTTAGATCTAACCATCTGATTCATTCACATAAAAGGCTTCCAAAGGACTTCTAGTCCTAGACATCTAGTTACACTACCTAGCACGTTGTAAAGAGATCATTCACTACTAAGTCAATGTCCCACAATTAACTGATATTCTATGATTGATGGATGCTTTTTCTTATCACAAATTACGGAAGAAATCCATTTGAAGGGGATTTTTATTCTCAGTAATAAATAGAACTAGGAAGAGAGAAGCATGGAAGACTTTGTTGAGAAAGATTTGCTTTATAAAAGTATGAAAGGGAAAGGTGAAGTGCATCGGCTAGCAATGCCACAGTTGGCCTCTGTTGTTGACTGCATCTAAAGCCAGAACGGTGAACCCTACCGAGTCTCATCATTATTTGATTCGACTCAAATTATTCGAATATAGGTTTAATTTCATTTCAAATTTTCGAGCCTAAAATATTAGTGTTCGCCTCGGCTCAAAATTTTTAATGGGGAAATTATTCGGTCCGATTCGCCCAAAATGTTCAATAATTCGAACAAGTTCGCCGCTCGACATGTTTATATATATATAATTTTTTTGTGAAAGGAATAAATAAAAAAATTCTAGTTCAAAAATATTACATGCCCCAAAATATAACATTATCCAAAATATAACATGTTTATACGTCCAAAATATTACATTACATGTATAAAACGTCAAAATGAATTCAAACATATTAGCGCTTAATCGAAATTTAATATTATTTTTAGGGAATATTATTTTTAGGGAATATTATTATATTCAACAATAGTATATTTTTAGAGAATTTATTTTTAGGGAATATTATTATATTATATTGAACCAAATATAATATAATATATTAGCGCTTAATCGAAATTTAATATTATCAAACATGTTTGGTTTTCGAGCGAATACCTATTTTTAAAGCTTGATTTGACGTTTGATGATACGAATCAAGCCCCGAATCGAACATTTTCAAGCCAAATACACCGAATCGAATCAAATATTAGGGTTCACTTACAGCCCTAACTGCATCGATAAAAAGTAAGTTTAAAAGAGCACCACTATTTTCTTTTGGTTTGAGCGAAAAATTGCTTTCAGAATTTAGTGCAACTACAATCCGTTCACTACGGCTGCTCTTAGCACCGGCTGAACGCACATATGATACCAGAATGACAAATTAATACACGCATCTCCTATTTCATTCTCATTGGCGCATTAAGAGTATACTCCCTCCCTTTTTTATCTGTCGCAGAGAGAAGGTTCGCACAGATTAAAAAAGTAATTAATATGTCTAAAATATAGTATTGGAAATGTAAATTTTTATTGGAGATGTAAATACTTTTTTGGTAAGTTACTTTTAGTATTGGAAGTGTATTTTTTTATTGGAGATAAAATGGTAAAGGAGGAAAAAAGTAATAAATGATGCATTGGAAATATAAAATGACAGATAAATAAAAATAGAGCAAATTCTGAAATATGACAGATAAAAAAAGACGGAGGGAGTACTATATAGATTAACAATACACAATCAAACATAGATTGAAGAACACCTCTTACCTTTTAGCAATTCGAATCAAAAATTGAAAGCAAAAGCAAAGAATTCAATCCCAATCCTACGAACAACCTACGATTCAATAACGGCGTGCTACTTATTGAAGTCTCAGATTTCTCAAGAACGAACGAATCTATAATTAAGGCTAGGATGGAAAACTTACCGAATGGAGAAACAAATTAGTATAAACGACCGCCTCCTCACGGTTATCAATTTCTCTACTACTTGTGATCACTGAAAAATCAACCGTTAAACCTCACGAAACAAGATTTTATTCTTGCTTTTCTCCCGGTAAAAGTCGTCGGCCTCTCTTACGTTTTTCAGAAAATTTTAACAAAAAGGAAATAATGGATTGAGGGATAATTTCCTTTTATATCCAATTATTAATTCCCGTAATTAAATCCTTAGTTAATTATTCCTTTAATAAATTCTTTTACATCTAAAATTAAAGTAGGTAAAATATTACTAAAATTCTAATTTTACTTTTATACCTTTCTTGGATTTTCGGGATATTACATCCCTCCCCCTTAACAAAAATTTTGTACTCGAAACTGAACATACCTGGGAGATGTCTAAAATCTGGAAAATCGTCAATCATCTCATTCTCTTTCTCTCATGTTGCCTCTTCCGGTGTATGATTACTCTATTGGACCAACACTACACTACAAGAAATTTGTATTTTTATGGCGCACAATTTATGGTGTTCTTTTTTTGCACGCCATGATTTATTCAATTTATGGCGCACATTCACATGCACGTCGTGATTTTAAGGGTATTGTATAAGATAATGGCGTTGAATACTTGCACGCCATGTATTTTCCAAATTTTAAGGCGTGTAAAACTGCACGCCATGTATTTTTGAAATTTTAAGACGTGATTTCTATTACATGCCGTAAATTTCTTTCCCGCTAAACAACCGCACGTTATTCATCCAATTTCAAGCCAAATTAGACGATTTATAAAAAAAAACAATTAAAAAAATAGTCGACAAAATCATCGTAAATCCTCGCGCCTTCCATTTTTAAAAGAACTTTGGCCAACCTCTCTTCATTTAAAAGTGCCTTCTTCATCTAAAACCCTTCATTTTACACACAAAATCAAACCTTTAACCGTAATCACTCCAAATAAAGCGCTCTTTAAGCGAATCATCACCATGCACTTTTTAAATAAATTTCCCAATCCTCAGAGCTCATCAAACCTAAAGAAACCGCCGTTCCGTTTGTTCGACTAAATCTCTTCTTCTTCTGCCTTCGATTATATGAATATCAGGCTTGCTCTTCACTTTCGCTGCTCTTGAATTTCGTATATCAGGTTCTAGGGTTCTGGTGGAGTATGTGTTTTGATATTGAATTCGTGGATGTATAAGAGAAAATTTTTTGTTAACGGTTTGGGTTTTTTTTGAAAGATTTGGCTGTATAATTCGTTCTAGTGTATGTTTTCAAGAGCATCGATTCATGGGTGTATAGAAGCAGCGAATTTATTGTTTCAGTTTTCCTTTTCCTTTTCCATACAATACTCGGACGGCAAGGGTGGGGTTTGGTTAGCAGTGGTGCCAACAGGTTTATCAATTTTAATTCTCGTAGGTAATGATGAAAACATATTCTCTTTTTTTGCATATTCATGGCTCCAACTCCGATTACTCTGATTAGCTGAGTTCCAGACTGTGTTCTCACCCTTATTATTACAGGTTCTGTGGTACAGTTAAAGAAAGGTACAATTTGTAACTTTGTGAATTGAACTTATAGTCTTGTTACTTTGTGATTTGATCTGGTTATATAATATATGTTGAACAACAACTATATAATGCAGCCAGCAACATCGATCGAGTGTTAAGGAAGTGTGTGTAGCAGATTTTTTTAGCTAAATAGGCCAAAAAGCAACGCATGGAATGAAAGAGGTACAAGTTCAGTGACCCCTTGTTCAATATGTCTGAATTAGATAGCCTTGTAACCCCATGTACATATATTTTCTCAAGATAACTACAATTGCCCACAGACAATCAATTTGATATAGATAGCCTTGTAACCCCCTTGTTCAATATGTCTGAATTAATTGGGATTTTAATAGAAAGGCAACTCCATACTCATATGTAAAGTGAAGATATGGTTTTGATTTGTAAAAAAAGTAATTAATGAGTATGAAGATATATAGTGAAATGCTAGAGTATGGTGAGATCAAGTTAACTAAGCTTCAATTTCAGTCTTTGCATCTCGCCAAAATTTGATTATATGAAGACTTTCTTCATCAGTTGATCGCTGCAACACAATTCCAGAATCAAACCCCTTTTTCTCTTCAGCAAACACAGCTCATCTGGATCATTTGCACTCATGTAACCATGTATAGCCAGCCTTTATCTGACAACAGATTGTTTGCTACTGGGAATATCTTATCAATGACACTACGACTGTTTTCTCCACCTGCCCAAGCAGCTGTAATTCCTTTAAACCCAACTTCTTCTTTGGGAGTGGGCACGTAAGGTGGGTTCACAACCATCACATCAACCGATCTTCTTAAACTCCCGTCTAGGCCTGGTGCAATGTTCGTAGTTAGCAAATCTGCTAGAACACCGTGCTTTTCTAGAGTTTCGTACGTCACTCCCACAGCATGAGGATTCAAATCCGTGGCAATGAAATAGGACCTACTAGCCTCCTGTCCAAGCATAAGTGCCTGAAAGCTCCATAGTGATAGAGAATACTGGCGCAGGGGTGAATTAGTTGTGAAAATGTTATGTG
This sequence comes from Gentiana macrophylla, assembly GCA_026214975.1. Classification (NCBI taxonomy): domain Eukaryota; kingdom Viridiplantae; phylum Streptophyta; class Magnoliopsida; order Gentianales; family Gentianaceae; genus Gentiana; species Gentiana macrophylla. The sequence continues at coordinate 41,189,958 of CM047809.1, forward strand.
GAGTTTATGTTTATGTCTTACAGTAAGGCTTAGTACCGGTTTTTCTATAAGTAGTTTTGTATGGACAAATGACTTGTATGTATATCCCTAATTCCCCTATTTGTATGTGGTTTAATGCAGTCTTTTTTTATCATTGAGTTATGCCGTAAAAGGCTGACGTGCTTCAATTTCATGACCGCCAAGTGTTGTGAAGATATTAATAATGGTGATTTGTTTGCATATGCACAGATTAACAGATGTGCTAAGGTACGTACATAAGAAAGCAGCTGCTAGGAAGTTTCCTCTGAAATTGATTTTACGGCTTTTCTCTTCCGTATCATAGCACAACAAATCCTGTACGTACTTTCAGTTTCTCCTTTTTTTTCCGGATAATTTTTTGTGGTGTCTTCATTATGTTCACATACATAATTTACATCATAAAGTGCACGTGTTTTACAATTTAAATAATGAAAAAAACTTAAAAACGATGAAAATAAGCTACATATAGGCTTAGGTGCGCTACTTATAGGCTTTAGTAATTCACCTACATGCTACTACGACACTCTATCATATGCCTTCTCAAGGTCAATGAACACCATGTAGTCCATGTGTTAGCCCAGCTTCTTCTCTCGAAACTTCAAACTATACATTAGTGATGATGAAGATTGTTTTATACGTAATAATGATGAAAGTAACGAGTAGACTTCGGTAATTTATCCTATATTTTGTTTTTTTGTTGTTGCTTGACATGCTATTTATCACCTTTGGCAAAATTAAGAATATAAGTAAAGATAACGCGGCTATTCCGTCAGGCTTTTGTTACCCAATTCTATTATTATTAAAAACCCATTGTTTTATACTCTTGATAACTAGTACACTTTCGTGTTTGCTTTTGAACAGATTGACGAAGCCAGTGAAAGTAGTGGTCAATAATTTGATAAAAAAATTGTCAGGTGCTGAGGTAAGAGTTTCTGCATTAATATTGTTTACTTCTTTTTCTTCTTGTTGCATCACATTATTGATATTCTCTTCTTCATTCAAATTTAGAGCTTCCGGAATGCTGAAAAAAGGAGTACAAAGCAACAAATGGCTGCAGATGTTGCTGCTATAGCTTCATTGCTACAACAAAATAGAGATTTGCACATTTCTAAACCATCAATGAATAATCGTATGAGCCCTGAACTTTCTATGTTGTTGTGTATAGTTGGGCATTATCCATCTTTTTCTAGGCTTTAGTATCTCTAATCTTCTGAAAATCTTGTAATGTTCCTTCTTGTTATGCCCTTGTTTGCTTGGTACAAAATTTGGGTTTGCTGACGCTGTCTTGAATATGCCATCTTGATAAATTGGATCCTAAGTTGAAGTGTTTGATTTTGTCTGCCTTTTTATCATCCTTTTCTTTATCTTGATTCAGTCCTCATTATCCCAGTGAATCAGTTCTGATATTTGGGTTTCAGTCACTTATTTGATTGATATCTGCCTGATTTTATGCTTGAATCTAAATCCCTTGGCCTGTATTTTGTGTACCTGGTTTCCCTTGATCAACTTGTAATAGGAGCTGTAGCTTGTAGTCCTTGTTAGCCTTGTTAGGATTTTGTTAGAGCTGCTGATCAGGCTTGTAATCAAGCTTGATAATAAGAACTGAGTTCACTCAAACTTGATTATCACCTGCCTTGCATCTGATTGATCAGCATTTCATGTAACTAGAACTGAACTGCTTTTTGATCTCTTTGCATCTGTAACATGAATAGGCTTCATTGTAATTCCTTGTAATTCAGATTCTGTGCCCAAACTTGTAATCAGAACTGTAAACCTTGCTTAAGTTCTGTATTTATTTAGTTATATTTCAGTTTTGTGATTGCTTTGGAACTTAACATAAGTATACATGCTTGCAATCTGGTCTAAGTATGTATCTATTTTGGAGTCTGACCTGTTTTGATAAATTTGTTCTGGAGAAGCAAGTCAAAGATCTTGAAAATTTTGTAGTTGTTTAATATTGCTAATTTATTTATTTAATGTTTTTTTGTAGAAATATTACATTATCGATGATTGTCATAGGAAATTTTGTTTTCAAAAAATGGCTAAGTACTGGCGAGGGTGAGGGTATATGAGTGAAATGATAGCAAGATTCAAGGAAGGAGTTAAAAGTGCCAGCGTGGAAGTTGTTGCAAGAAATACCCGACCGGCCAATGTTCATTCTTTGGATGTGTGGACAAAGTTTGTAAAGTTCTGTTTATCTCCAAATCAAGTGGTAAGAATTTTTTTAACAATTTTTTAATGTTCATAAAGTTTCATAAAAGTATGTATATGCCATTGGCAATCAACAGAAAAGTGTGATATATACCATGGCTCTTATTGTTTTGTTGTATTTGGTGAGCTTGACGAGATTAATGGTTAGTAAGTGCTCTGTTTGGGGATATTCTAGGGAACTTCTGCACCATGATTGATCATTGAAACTAGGCTTTTTGAGTCAGATTCGACCAAATTATTACTCTGTCCCAAAAGCAAACACTGCTGAATGCCGGATTTCATTGCCGAATTTCTGCCTCCATATTAGAGCAACAGCCATAGGCTTCATAACCAGCCAACAACACCTTCCCAACATTATTTCTGATCACATTACCACCACCAGCTGGTCCTGGATTGCCAAGGGATGATAAATCACAGTTCAGCTTAATCCGATTCTCATCCGGAAAAAGCCATTGCACAAGTTGAACTTTCTTAGGGGGAGAGGGTGGTAGGGTGTGTAATAAACCACTTTCAACTAGAATTTTATCTTCATTTGTACATGAAGTAAGGTTCATCTTGTGAGCCGCAAACTGAACTTGCTGACATATAGCATTAATAGAGCTGCTCTCAGATGGACATCCAGCCCCATAAACTCCCATATTCGTGCTTTTCCATATTTCCCACAGAACAAAGTAAAACACTACTTTAATAACTTTATGAAAAGCACCTTTATACTGATTTTGCAACCATGATATCATAAAAGCTTTCCAATTCTTGTTTGCTGATTGAAGCAAATTAACCTTTGAAAGTATGTCCAAATTGCTTGAGCCCGATCACATTTCCAGAAAACATGAAGAAGAGAGTCTTCATATTGACAAAAAATGCATTTGAAAGGTCCATGAACTCCAAGTTTCCACAATTTAGTAGGGAACAGTAGTATCTTCGAGTTTTAATTTGTACTATTGCTATTCCAAACTCATATGATCAAGCAAGCAACATAAGTTTTTATGTAGGTAGGAGTGAAAATTTTATTCTTTGCCAACTTCACTTTTGTAAAGGACAGATTGTATCAGATCGTGCCTGCAACATCTGTTGTTCGATTGTAGTTGTATCAGATCGTGCCTGCAACTTGCGTCTAAGGATCCGGACGATAAGTACATTTTATTCGTCTTGGTCCTCATTGTTGGAAGGTATGTGTACGAGAAGTGATTGAGGACATTTCCTTGTCTCAACCAACCAAAGAATTCACCACTTTATCCGAAGCAAAAGGAAGCACAGTGGCTTGGCCCTCTAGTTGCATCAAACTTCTTTGAGGTAAATTCATGACCTAGACTTGTGTTATAAATCTCTTTTTTTGTATCAAAGATCTTGGTATGCATTATTCTTATGTGGCCTTGATTTTTGGTCCTTTCTCTGCTTTAGCGTAAATTTGTATTTGGTTTTCCTTTTACGGTTTAAGGTTAGCGCTTTTTTTGCATTGCTGTGAGCTCAAATTTTGCTTGCTTTCATTCTTGAAGGATGCACTTTAACAATCCAGATGGACTCACAATGTTGTGATGTCGTTGTATCAGACATATTTTGAAAACCAGGCATCATTTTTTGAGAATCAGGCTTGTGATGGAGGTCAAGTTAAATTATTAACTCGATGCCTACTGACACACTAGCAAGAGAACTAGGTTCAATTGTAGTATAGCCAGATAGAGTCGAGGTCGATCCCACAGAGACTCGGCACAAATAAAACACAACTTTATCCTATTAGAACTAAATTGAAAGGGTGGTCTACGACCAAATAAATGCAGTAAATAAAATAGTGACAACCACAAGACACAAAAGACCACAAAGACAGACTAAAGACTACTAAAACACGGATAATACGGTTGATATTATCTAAACAAATAGTATTGATTACGCTAGTAGATTACAACTCCCCCATGTGAATTAGGATGATAACGAGACAAAACAAGCGTTAAAGATTAATTATTATGACTACGAGTCATCCCCAAGGTAGATTTAGCTCCGGTTAGGCCATCTAAATAATCGTGCCTCCATTACGTGACTTCGCTTTTTAATGCCTCCATCTCATATAACCGACACAATTACGAGACTAGGGATGCCGGTATAAACCGTAACCTCATCTAAGCAACATTCCTAGGGTAAGGCGACTTCTTAGATGCCGATTCAATCTATATCCTAAGTAACAATCACTTTTTGGGTTTCATGTTAAATTATGATGACAAATAATTAAGTTGATCAGGTTTAATTACTCGTTTTAATTCCAAATCGGAGAATCGACGTAGTCGAGCGGATCATAATATTGCCTACACATTACCACACTCGGTCGATCGAACGAACAACAAGACTCGGGCGACCGAGTGACATGTCTCAGTCGACCGAACACGATCCGTGTCGGAACAAATCATGATTACTTAACGCGTTTAACCTAAACACATGGGTTCGCAAATTATTCTACATCACGCAATCAATACAAGAAAAACTACTCCATAATAAAATACATCGATCTACGAATAAAGATTGCACAATTGAATAGTCATACCTCAAGAGCGAGAGTGACTCCCACTCTTTAATGCGCTCCTAATCGGAGAATCCGGCGAATCCACAATGAACGAACATAAAGAAAATAAAACTAAAAACTTAAATTGAATGAATTGTTTTGTGTTGTAGTGGTGTGTTTTCTCAATTCCGTAGTCAGCTGCTTATATAGGATTTGTGGCGACATAGGAGAATCCGGAAGATTGACATGCATTTATCAAGTTAGGCTCGGGTGACCGAACCTACACGCTTGGTCGACCGGATGGCATGGCTCGGTCGACCGAGCCTCCCTCTCTACGCGTTTTCAATTTGGCTTCGTCTGACTTGTTCCCCACTTCACTCTTCTATGCTGATCTGATTTGTCTCTTCATTAATGCTCCGATTTTCTTTTCTTTTATCTTGAGATTTCTCGATTGCGTGATAATTATCTTCCCGATTCGGTATGATCTCGCAAAATCGAGATTTATCACACAATTAATTGCTCTTTTATAATAAAACAATTTAAATACCAATTATCACATTAATAATCACTTATCATTAAATAATACATATAAACAAGTGATTTAATACGAAATATATATAATTGTGGAAATATTACCTCAAAGAGGTGTGCGCACCTCAATGAGGGTGCTCTTATGCCTCTATTTGAGGACATGTTCAATGATCTCTATTTCGTGTATTATATTATTTATACACCTTTCATATCAATGAATAAACTAAGTTGAAGTTTACTCTTGTGTTAACACATTCTCAAACTCTCTTCATGGTATCGGAGCCTTCGAGTTCTAAAAATCATTTGCAAAACTCGGTTCTTTTTCGAAAAATGTCAACATTATCTCGATGTTTCATCTTCTTCATGACTCACAATTTGCCTCGTGAGACCGGGATAATCGAACACTCTTCTTTTACAAATCATAAACTTGATGGTAACAATTACTTGCTATGGTCAAGTGTCTATGAAAATGTATATCTCCGGCCAGGGCAAGATGGGATATCCATGCGTTCCAAACTCGCTCTCTCGCTGGCCCGACCCCAAGTTTGAAGCATGGGACACGAAAATAACCAAGTCATGACCATCCTCACGAGGTCTATGACAAAAGAGATCGATGAGAACTTCATGATGTATGACACTCGCTAAGGAAATCTGGGACAATGCCGTAGACCTTTACTCAAAAAAAGGACAATACATCCAAGTCTATGAACTCAAGCTCAGATTCAAAATTGCGCACAAGGGATATGTCTCAGTAACTCAATACTTTAATCAACTATCTAAGGCATGGCAACACCTGGATATGTTGGAAACTCACCCTGGAATGATGTTAAAGATCTTTGCACTCTTTAAAGACATTATCGAGAAAAGAGAGTATTCAAATTCCTTCTTGGATCAATTCTACTCTTGATGATGTCGAGGTAGAATTCTTGCTACTAAACCTCTTCCAAATCTCAAATCCATGTTTGCTTGAGGTCAAACATGAGGAAAGCGAGGAGGAAAGTGATGTTTCTTTGAACCCCTCTGCCGACAACCCTACTTGAAAGTGCCACCTGGCCGACCGTCGGGAACCTGCTGCTGAGGCTCTTGAGGCTTACTGAGAAGCCTCTTGATAAAACTCGGAAGGCGTTTCGTGACCACGCGCAACGCACTAATCACACCAAGGACACTTGCTTGGAAGCTACATGGCAAGCCTAACTCCTCCAAGACTTCCTCAGGACTGCTTGGGAAAGTCGAGCGGAACATACATAAGTGAGGAAGAAGATGACAACAGTTGAATGCTCGACTTGTTTGCATTCAAAGCCTTCCTAACTCAACAAAAGGAGGTAGTCACTCTCTTGACATAGCCTCTCATGCCAAGATGGTAAATTCTACTCATCTATTAGTAATGAAACCTGGATTGTTGACTCTGGGCCTCATCCCATATGACTAGTAATAAAAATCTCATTACTCAACTTAAGCCATGTCCCCAAATTCACAATATTAAGGCTCACGATGGATCTATCTCTAGTGCAAAAGGTTTTGGTCGGTGCAACTTACTAATAAGATATGCCTGCAGAATCCTATTTGTTCCAAAATTAGATTGCAATCTCATATCTCACAAGAAACTTACTAAAGATTTGAACTGGATCGTTGTTTTTAATGAAAATCGATGCACATTCCAGATCATTCCTCAAAGGCGTTGATTGGGACTGCTAAACCTTGCTCAGTCTGTTTGTGGTCAACCTCTGTTGAAAGACAAGATCAAGATCGAATCGCCTCAAGAAATGCACTCAAAACCTGCACAATATCATGTTATGGCATTATAGACTAGGACATCCTGGGCTTTAGTTATTTAAAGTCCATAGATCCCGAATTGTTTAAAGGTTGTAATTTGAATGATCTTCAATGTGATATTTGTCGCTTGCTAAACTCACCAAATCTGTGTATGCAAAATTACCTTACTTACCTTCCACACCATTCACCTTAATTCACAAAGCGACGTATGGGGACCTCTCAAGAGTAAAAGCATAACAGAAAGAGGTGGTTTGTTACCTTCATGTATGACCACACCGAACCACTTGGTTATTTTTAATGAAGGATAAGTCCAAAGTTGGACCCATCTTTCAAGAATTTTACAACATGGTCTCCACTCAGCTTTGACACTAAGATCAAAATCTTGAAGACCGACAATGCTCTTGAATATTATGAGTCTCATCTCAAGAATTTCTTGATGGATAAAGGGATTATCCATATCGAGAGTTGTGTTGAAACCCCTCAAAGAAAATGGGGTTCTTTGAGAGAAAGAACAGGCATCCGCTTGAAATGGCTAGGTCTATTATGTTTACCACAAATGTTCCAAAATATATGTGGGGTGAAGCCATCACCGACTTCCACATACTTAATCAATGAGACTTCCCAAACAGGTACTAGGCTTCAAAACCCCTATCAAAACCCTACTGGACACACACTCCCGCCCCATCTTATTTCCCGATTACCTCCAAAATCTTTGGTTGTCTTGTGTTTGTCTATATCCATGCCCAACATGAAGCAAACTTGATCCCAAAGCTCACAAGTGCATATTCCTAGGATATGCAAAGGATGAGAAAGGTACAAGTGCTACTCTCCTTCTCGAAAAAAAGATTTTACAATTCTATGGATGTAAAATTTTTTGAAAGAACTCCCTACTACAAACAAGTCCACCGAGGCGATCACCGATGGAAACTGATAGAAATTGACCTAAACCCTTCCTTCAAGCAGACTCTTAACCTCAAAGAACTACTAATCCTCAAGAGTGAACTTCATGACTCTACCGACTCTCTGACCTAATACTCCTCAAAGAACCTCCTGAACAAGAGTCTACTCGACCCAGAGCCTGTTGACCACGAGCCTCATCGACCCTCAAGAATCCACGATCCTCAGCACCTCGACATTGATGATAGGCCTATTGCTCTTAGGAAGGGAAAGAGATCATGCACCGATCACTCTATTCATTCTTATTTATCTTATGATAAGTTATCTCCCGCTTTGCCATGTTTTCACAGACTGGACTCTCACTCTATTCCTAAAAATATTCGGTGAGGCCCTTCAAAATGATAAATGGAAGGTCATCTTTGTTAAAACAGAGATGACAAAGACTTACGGATAATCATACTTGGGATTTGACACCTCTCCCACAGGCAAGAAGACAGTCGATTCATGTGATGGTTATTCACTATAAAGTACAATCTTGATGGCACTATTGACAAATACAAAGCCAGGTTGGTAGCCGTGGATTCACTCAAACTTATGGCATTGACTATAAGGAAACTTTTGCACCAATGGCAAAACTCAACACCGCTGTGGTTCTACGATCTCTTTAAATTGTCCAACTTGACCTGGCCTCTTCACCAATTGGACATCAAAAATGCTTTTCTAAATGGGGATCTCACCGAGGAGGTTTATATGAATGTACCTCTGGTTTTATCAATCCTCATACTCAAGGCAAGGTGTGCAAACCGAGGAAATCTCTATATGGTCTCAAGCAATCACCAAGGGGCATGGTTTGGAAAATTAACAAGCGTGGTCAAAGCTGCTGGATATCACCAATGCAATTCCTCGATCACACTATGTTCATCAAGACAACCAACCGTAAGAGGTCTATTATTATTGTCTATGTGGATGATATCATCCTCACCTGAGATGACTCTACCGAGATCCAACATTTGAAGACTCTGGCAGCAAAGGTGTTTCAGGTGAAGGACTTGGGTTTTCTCAAATATTTTCTTGGCATGGAAGTAGCAAGAAACAAAGAAAGGCATTTCTGTCTCCCAAAGGAAATATGTACTGGATCTGCTTTGAAGAAAGCGGCATCTTTGGGGTGCAAACTCGCTATATCCCTCGTAGACCCCAGTCATACCTCTACACATGGTGACACTTCTTTGTCGAGGAAAGAACAATATCAAAGACTTGTAGGAAACTCATCTACCTCTCCCATACAAGACTGATATTGCATATGGTGTCGATCACGTTAGTCGGTTCATGCACCGCCTCTACTGAGCAACATTGGGATCTTGTGAATAGGATCTTGAGGTATTTAAAGTCCACTCCTGGCCAAGGGTTACACTTCACCAAGTCTGGCGATAGATCCATCAAGGTCTACACTGATCTTGATTGGGTGGATGCCACATAGATAGAAGGTCGACCACAGAGCACTTTGTTCCTATGTATGGGGCAATCTTGTTACTGGAGGAGCAAGAAACAACCTCATCAGTATGCAAGCGATCTTTGGTGAACTCGAGCACTTGTCTTAGGCATTTGTGAAGCTCGTGGCTCAAAAGAGTACTTCATCGAACTTCAAGACCTCTTGAAAGAACCTATCACACTCTGCTTTGTGATAATAACTCAAAGACTATGCATGGCGAGAGGATCCAGTCCATCATGACAAAACCAAACATGTGGACATTGTGAGACATTTTTTTGAAGGAGAAGATTGATGCCAAGATTATTCAACTCCAAAGATGTTCCTCAAAGAGATCGAATCCGATATCCTTACCAAGGCTATTCCACCTCTTATGTTCAAAGAGACTAAGTAGCAAACTTGGTTGCATTAACATATCTGACCCGATTGAGAGGGTGTGGAAATATTACCTCAGTGGTGCGGCCTCGGCGAGGTGCTCTTATGCCTCTATTTGAGGACATGTTCAAGCATCTCTATTTCGTGTATTATATTATTTGTACACTTTATTTATTTGTAAAAGACATATTAATTGTGATACATATAAACAATTAATATGTCAAACTCTAGTTTACTTTATGTCATGTACATAGCTTTTACTTTTACTTTTGCATGCTTGCCGCCCACATCTACATACTCAAGTGGCCGCCAAGCTAGCTAGCTAGTCTCTCTCTCAATTGTATCTATTTATACACCTTTCATATCAATGAATAAACTAAGTTGAAGTTTACTCTTGTGTTAACACATTCTCAAACTCTCTTCAATAATTAACTCCGATTTAAGGTTATAATTGATGACATAAATAGGTATATTTTAACTGTCATCAAAATGCCCCCCACTTAAACTTTGCTTCGTCCCGAACAAAGCATCAATAAGTCATTCCCCAAGACAACCTTTTCCTTGGTTATCTCATACTTACACAAGAAACCCGAGTCAACTCATACCAATCATGCTCATAAGATAAGCATTATTCACTACTCATTATGAATCGAAGTGATTGTGTGCATGTGCATTGGTTTTATATAAATGTAGCAAGATTAGAGCTTATGCGGACTTCTTATCGAAATTCACCAACATCGGCATTCATACTTCTTATGCCTCGCAATGGTTAAAGCACTAGAACAATAAGCAAGAGCGTATCTATAGGGTTTTGGACTTGGAGACCGAGTACTACTCAAAGCCTCTAAAAATTCAAAAATTTTCAATTTTGCATATTTTTCAATACTACTAATCTCAAGGAAGAAAACTTTTCATAGAGTATCCCCATCTTAGATTAAGCATAGCATCGAATATTACCACAAGCGCGGGGCTACTTTGGTAATGTTACTACAAGCCCGGTGTTTTAATGCATTGTCAAAACACAGGTACGTCCCAAGCTTATTACTCCGCTTTTGTTGGTTAGAAGATCAGAATACATCAATCGACAAATATCGACACTAGGTCCTCATAACCAATTGTCTACGCAATGTACACATACTTCTTTCAATTATTATAACTCGTGCGGTACTAAACGATTCACATGTTGAGTAATTGAACAATACTTAACCACTTGCAATTGTTGGCATGAATATCCTTAAGTTTACTAACAATTTATCGCAAAAGTATAATATGACCACGTACTCACGCAACTTGGTTCCTTTCCTATCAATTCTAAGTATAAGAACTTCACAAGTTTAAGGGTACGAGTTAAACAACTTGGCATTTATCCATAAAAAATTTTAAATTTGGCTCAATATTGTCTCAATATTCCGTTCCTTGACTTTTCAACATATATTTTCAACATATAGCTAAGTCCCTTGCCCCCACTTAAACATGGCATTGTCCTCAATGACAAAAATAAATGAGTTCAAGATGAAAGACTTAGCTCGAAACCGCTCCCAAGTAAAGGAACAATATCGGAGTAATCATCGGCACATTGTGGAGAGACAGACACATCCTGTATAAACAAACAAGCTCCACGAAATCGTCAAATACCATGTCTATGGAAGTTATAAAATAATGTGGCAGTAAGTAGATATAAATATCTAACAACAGTTCAAGCCACTTTACTTTATACTGCCATGGACAAGACCAAAAGGGATTTAAACCTAAATAGAAACTCACATGACGGCTATCAAGGAAAAACCTCGTTTATTCCGAACTTAGACTCGGAACATGGCGAGATAAAAAAAACCGTGATAGGCGCATGCTACTTTATTAAAAAGAAAAACGAAAAAGATAGTTATAGGTAGTAGTTCTAAATTTATAGTCGCTAGCTCGACTCGATTCAAGATGGTTTATTCATAGACGAGGGGTCATCGAGGTACAAAACCTCCTCCTCAGCATCAGGCGGAAGCCCGTGATAATGCTTCACACGATGTCCATTGACCACAAATTTGGACCCGTCTTTGAAATTGAATAGCTCCACCGCTCCAGAAGGAAAGACTTGTTGTACTTGAAATGGGCCACACCATCTTGATTTCAACTTACCCGGGAAGAGTCTTAAGCGCGAATTGTACAAGAGAACCAAATCACCCTCTTGAAAGGTCCTCTCCGTAATCTTTTGTCATGGAACTTCTTCGTGCGTTCTTTGAAAATCTTGGCATTCTCGTATGCCTCTAAACGAAACTCCTCCAGCGAGTTAATTCTAACATCCTTTTCTCACGGCCAACGTCTCATCAAAATTTAGCATCCTTGTTGCCCACATGGCCCGGTGCTTCAGATTCCACAGTAGATGACATGCCTTTCCAAAACAATCCTATACGGTGACATTCCAATCGAGGTTTTATATGCGATCCTATAAGCCCATAAAGCGTCGTCTAAACGTAACGACCAATCCTTCCTAGTCGTATTAACGGTTTTTCCAGGATACGCTTTATCTCTCGATTGGTGACTTCTACCGTCACTAGTGCTGGGGTGATATGCGGTTGCTAGCTTATGTCGAACCCCATACTTAATCATCGACCTTTCAAAAGGTTTATTGCAAAAATGACTACCATTGTCGCTATAATCGCCTGGCGTCCCAAACCTTGTAAAAATGTTCTTCTTCAAGAATCTAACCACAACCCTAGCATCGTTAGTAGGGAAACAATGGCCTCAACCCATTTGGATACATAATCAACGACAACTAAGATATATCGGTTAGATAATGATGAAGTGCGAGGTCCCACAAAATCTATTCCCCAAACGTCAAAAGCTCCACCTCTAAGATGCTCTTGAGTGGCATCTCATTCCTCCTTGAAATATTACTGTCATTTGACAAGCATGACATGCCTTTGGATATTGGTGTGCATCCTTAAACAATGTCGGCCAATAAAAACCGCATTGGAGGACCTTAGCCGCGGTTTTTCTCCCCGTAGTGTCCTCCAACTTCATAGGAATGACAATGCTTGAGGATATCATTATACTCTTCTTCGGGCACACACCTTCGAAAAATATTATCGATCTAGCTTAAACAAATAAGGCTCATCCCAATAATAGTGTCTAAGATCTTTAAAGAATTTTTTCCTTTCTTGGGCAAAGGAGATTTGGTGGTAAGTACTTTGCGGATAGATAATTAACAAACAAACTAAACCATGGTTGCTTCTTCTCCTTTACAACCTCTATTCGCGAAGAAAGCTGCAACCTGATCATCATGTCCCCGATAGTGGTGATGGAGAAAAGTTGTTCATCGTGGAAAAGATTCTCCTATCTCGGGTAATTCCTCACCATCCTCTAATTGTAAGCGCGATAGATGATCGGCCACCACATTCTCACTTCCTTTCTTATCTCGGATTTCTACGTCAAATTCTTGCAAAGCAGTAGAATCCATCTCAACGATCTCGGCTTTGAATCTTGCTTTGCTAGGAGATACTTAAGAGCCGCGTGGTCGATCCACAGTGACTTTAGATCCCACTAAGTAAGATCTAAACTTGTCAAAAGCAAAGATAACGGCCAAAAGTTCCTTCTCCGTTGTGGCGTAATTTCTCTGGGCAGCATTCAAAGTCCGGCTCGCATAATAAATAGGTCTGAAGATCTTATCTTTTCATTGGCCCAAAGCGGCGCCAACAGCAGTGTCACTTGCATCACACATCAGTTCAAACGGAAGATCCCAATCCGGTGCGACCAGAACGGGTGCAGTGATCAGTCTACTTTTTATTTCGTTGAAAGCTTTTATGCACTCATTAGAAAACACGAATGGCACATCCTTGGCCAATAATTCGGTAAGTGGTCTAGAGACCAGGGAAAAGTCCTTGATAAACCTACGATAAAATCCGGCGTGGCCTAAAAAACCTCGCAAAGTTTTAAGATTAGTAGGTGGAGGTAGTTTCTCGATCACCTCGACTTTGGCTCTATCAACCTCTATACCGTTCTTTGATATGCGGTGGCCTAGTACTATACCTTCCGTAACCATCAAATGACACTTCTCCCAGTAAAGCACAAGATTAGTCTCTTCACATCTCTTCAATACTCGTGCTAGATGTGTGAGACATGAATCGAAATCGTCTCCAAACACGAAGAAATCATCCATAAAGATTTCCAAGAAGTCTTCCACCATATCCGCAAATAATGACATCATACACCGTTGGAATGTCGCGGGGGCGTTACACAATCCAAATGGCATTCGATTATACGAAAATGTCCCATATGGGCATGTAAATGTTGTTTTCTCACGATCTTCAGGTGAGATGTGGATTTGATAGTATCCCGAATATCCGTCGAGAAAACAATAGAAAGCATGCCCGCTCAGTCTCTCGAGCATTTGATCGATGAAGGGAAGAGGAAAATGGTCCTTACGAGTCGCATCATTTAGTTTCCTAAAGTCTATGCACACTCGATGACCAGTGATTAACCTCACAGGTATTAACTCATTCAACTCATTGGCTTGCACCGTCAATCCTCCCTTCTTGGGAACTACATGGATAGGGCTTACCCATTCGCTATCAGCAATTGGAAATATATTTCCCATTTCTAGCATTTTTATAACCTCATCCCTAACCACTTCCTTTAATTGTGGGGTTAAATGCCTCTGAGGTTGTGCAACCGCTTTCTTCTCGGGGTCCACGGAGATCTTGTGCATACATACGCTAGGACTAATGCCCTTAACGTCAGCTATGGTCCATCCAAATGCTCCGCGGTACTCTCTCAAAACTCTCATTAGTTTCTCCTCTTGTAAGTCCGTCAAGGATGAGGATATAATTAGCGGCAAAGTCTCATCTTGAAGAAACACGTACTTCAAATTCGCAGGAAGAGGTTTTAAAGTCAAATTTGTGGGAGGTTCTTCCAAAGAGGTCTTCAACTTTTGACCAGTGAGTTTGAGTTCAAAGTACTTATGCCACGTTGGTCTATGATAGAATCTTTCAATCTCCGCAGCACTTACGTCCTCTACAGGCCTTGGGGTCCCTCTACTACATCCTGGCCATATCATCTTCTCCTCCTCACTACTCACGTACTTGACTTCATCTTATTCTTCTAAGACAAAGATCCAAAAATCCTTGATACTTTCATGTTGTTGAAATTCTTGAACGATCCTATCAATGGAATCCAACATGAAACATGCATCCTCTCCATCATCAAAGTTGCTTCATAGTGTCGAAGACATTGAATGCAACTCTCTCTTCGTTCACTCTTAACACCAACTCGCCTTTGTAAACATCAATTAGCGTTCTACTAGTGGCCATGAAAGGTCTCCCTAATATCAAGGGCACTTCGTGAGTTAGCTTCCATATCTAATACCACAAAGTCGACGAAATACAAACTTTTCAACCCTTACTAGCACATCCTCAACCACTCCACACGGTTCCTTGTGAGAGCGGTCACTAATTGCAATGTGATTGAGGTCTTCTTAAGATCTTTCATGCCTAGCTTCCAAAAAATAGATAGTGGCATCGAGTTCACGCTTGCTCTAGATCACACAAAGCTTTGTTCGGACATACGTTACTGCATGGTGCGAGGGAATGAGAAAGCTTCCCGGATCTTTGCATTTTGGGGTAACTTATGTTGAAGAATGGTGAGCATTACTCATTAAGGCATATGGTCTCTAAATCTAGAAGTTTCCTTTTAGTTGAGGCGGCGTCTTTTAAAAACTTGGTGTACTCGGGCATTTCAAATAGTGCTTCAACTAGGGGGTATATTAATTTGTAACTTCTTGAACATATCCACGAACTTCTTATACCTCTTATTATCAAACTTAGGCTTCGGCTTTGGTGGAGGATAAGGTAGAGTTGAAGGATCGACATCGGTGAAAATTGGATACTTGTTATCGTAAAGTTCAACTCTGGGCGGCGAGGTTCTTTATCGTTCTTTGCTCAGGCAAAGTCTCGGAAGTATTAGTCTCATTGCTTGGCTCACCATCCTTATTCTTTGTGACTTTTTCTTTCTCTTGCAAAGATGGTGGAGTTACCTCCTTTCCACTTCTTGTCATGATCGCATTCAAATCCTTAGGGTTCTTCTCGGTGTTGCTTGGCAACCTCCAGTGGTCTAGTTGAGACTTGCTCGGCTAGTTCTCCTACAGTGCGTGAGATTTTGGACTAGAGCTTCTTGATTGGTTACCTTGGCATCGATCTTACGACAATATTGGCTAAAGTTAGTGGCTAATTCAACCATAGATTTTGAAAGTTGTCCCATATTGTCGCCGATTTGACATTACTCGATTTTTCTATCGCAGCTTCCCAACCAAAAGTTTTAGTCTGCATTGTGGTACACATAAGGGGTAGGTGGTTTAGGCCTTTCTCCTGAATTTATGTCACTATATCGGAATCCAGGATGGTTATGATTAGGCCTGCACCTCCCCGATATAATTGGCTTCTTCATTACCAAAGATTCTCACTTTGAGGTGCCACCTCGATTCCACCCATTTCTTTCTACTCTTGTCATCCTCTCTTGCATCCCAAATACCTTATTGTTGATAACAGAAAGTTGTTCTAAGATTTTGGTAGATGCACTATCATCAAATATGTCGTGACCATCTTCACAAAGAGCTATGTCATTGCATCCCCATTGGCTATTCATCGCTATTTGCTCCATCTTCCTCTTGTGCCTCCTCGGAGATAAAAGAACAAACGCTCCATTGCTCGAGGCGCCTCTGCTCTAATTTTCTCGCTCTCTCAACCCATGGTAAAAGTTTGCATTAAAAGCCAAAGAGAGATGTCATGATGAGGACACTTTCTCATAGCTTCCTTGAAAGCGCTCCCAAGCTTGATCAAAACTCTCCCCAGGTTGTTGCTTAAATCCTAGGATGTCTTGGCGTAACTTAAAAGTTTTTCCCAAGGAAAATACTTATTCATGAATTTTGCAACAATTGTTCCCCGGGTAGTGATAGATCCAAATTTCTCTCAAGAGAGAAGCCATTGCTTAGCTTTCTCTTTCAAAGTGAAAGGAAAAGCTTAAGATTTAATGTTACCCTCCGGGATTAATTGCGGTTTCACTGTGCTAACGATTTCCAAGAAATTTGTCACGTGAATGCCAGGATCCTCGCTCAATTCAATGAAAAGTGGAATAGTTGGTCACCATTTGAATTACATTAGGCCTAGGGTGATAGACTTCCGCGACATCTTGCGATGCTACGATAAGCGGGAATGAATTGCTCAATAGTGGGGCGTTGCATAACTTTGCAAAATGTACGCCTTGCTCGTTGAACTAGGGCTTGGTTCTCATTATTAGCATTTGCATTCACATTATTGGCATTATTGATAACGAGATTAGGTACTGGTTTGGATTGACCGATTTCCTTCCATTTCTGCTTTCGATTCGAATGTTCGAAATGATCGGTTGTATGTCCTTCTTCCACTCCTTGCTCGCTTTCCTCAAGATTTGGATCCTCTTCTCCTTGTTTAGCTTGGTTCCACTAGCTAACTTCCTATTCCTTCTCGCAAATTTCTCTATTTCAGGATTATAAGGATCAAGCGGTTCCTTCGATTTCCGAGTAGCGTACTATAAAATAATAAACAACAATAAAACAATTAATCACTAGTAAAGGCTAGTCCTTTAACTAACTAACTAAAACAGACTCGAAATAAGTTTGAGAAAAGAAAACGTAAATAAAACAGAAGCAGATTATTATAAAACTAATACAGAATAGAAACAGAAAAACTAACTCTCGGTCGACCGAGAACTGTGGTTCGGTCAACCGAACCCCTTTTATTATTATTTTTTTTATTTTTTTACGACAATCGCTTAATATCTGACTCTTATTCACGAATATTCACGAATCTAGTTCTAACAAAATAAGCTATATCTTAATTTAATGACTCGAGTCCCGGCAACGGCGCCAAAAACTTGATGGAGGTCAAGTTAAATTATTAACTCGATGCTCTTGACACACTAGCAAGAGAACTAGGTTCAATTGTAGTATAGCCAGATAGAGTCGAGTCGATCCCACGAGAGACTCGGCACAAATAAAACACAACTTTATCCTATTAAACTAAATTGAAAGGCGGTTCACTACGACCAACTAAATGCGATAAATAAAATAGTGACAACCACAAGACACAAAAGACCACAAAGACAGGACTAAAGACTACTAAAACACGGATAATACGGTTGATATTATCTAAACAAATAGTATTGATTACGCTAGTAGATTACAACTCCCCATGTGAATTAGGATGATAACGAGACAAAACAAACGTTAAAGATTAATTATTATGACTACGGAGTCATCCCCAAGGTAGATTTAGCTCGGTTAGGCCATCTAAATCATCGTGCCTCCATTACGTGACTTCGCTTTTTAATGCCTCCATCTCATATAACCCGACACAATTACGAGACTAGGGATGCCGGTATAAACCGTAACCTCATCTAAGCAACATTCCTAGGGTAAGGCGTGCTTCTTAGATGCCGATTCAATCTATATCCTAAGTAACAATCACTTTTTGGGTTTCATGTTAAATTATGATGACTAATAATTAAGTTGATCGAGTTTAATTACTCATTTTAATTCCAAATCGGAGAATCGACGAAGTCGAAGCCGATCATAATATTGCCTACACATTACCTCACTCGGTCGACGAGCAGCAAACCTTTCGGCGACCGAGTGACATGATTCAGTCGACCGAACACGATCGTGGTCGGAACAAATCATGATTACTTCTTAACGCTTTAACCTAAACACATGGGTTCGCAAATTATTCTACATCACGCAATCAATACAAGAAAAACTACTCCATAATAAAATACATCAGATCTACGAATAAAGATTGCACAATTGAATAGTCATACCCTCGAAGACGAGAGTGACTCCCACTCTTTAATGCGCTCCTAATCGGAGAATCCGGCGAATCCACAATGAACGAACATAAAGAAAATAGAACTAAAAACTTAAATTGAATGAATTGTTTTGTGTTGTAGTGGTGTGTTTTCTCAATTCCGTAGCTGCTGTTTATATAGGAGTTGTGGCCGACATAGGGAGAATCCGAAAGATTGACATGCATTTATCAAGTTAGGCTCGGGTGACCGAACCTACACGCGCTCGATCGACCGGATGGCATGGCTCGGTCGACCGAGCCTCCTCTACGCGTTTTCAATTTGGCTTCGTCGACTTGTTCCCCACTTCACTCTTCTATCTTTGATCGATTTGTCTCTTCATTAATGCTCCGATTTTCTTTTCTTTTATCTTGAGATTTCGCGATTGCGTGATAATTATCTTCCCGATTCGGTATGATCTGCAAAATCAGTATTTATCACACAATTAATTGCTCTTTTATAATAAAAGCAGCTAAATACCAATTATCACATTAATAATCACTTATCATTAAATAATACATATAAACAAGTGATTTAATACTGAAATATATATAATTAACTCCGATTTAAGGTTATAAATGATGACATAAATAGGTATATTTTAATCACATCGACTTGCCTTTTGCATTTTCTGGACTAATTTGCCCCTAGTATGTTCAAGGTCAAAATTTGTCTCTATGCGAGTTGTTCGGTCCTTGTCTCGGTGTGTTTACCGGCGGTCCTTAAAGAAGTTTAGGTGTTTGGGGTAAATACGAGATAGAGTAGATTCAGTGTTGATTTGGGTGTTTCAGTTGAGTTCTTTGAGAGCAATCCTTTAAATAATGCAAGGGAGTTAGAGTGATTTCGAGAGTTGTGCTTTTGTCCCCAAGTAAGTCTTCACTTGGAGTTGCCCGTAACTAAACATCCATGATCGATTTGAGTTATTCTGTGTTATCCTGGTGTTTTGATCAATATATTGTTGGGCCCACATGTTTATTGCATTGAGTTTTATGGCCTTTTTCTATTTGGGTATGCTGTGAATGTATTAGAACTTTTTTTATCCCAAAAAAAGGATCTGATGCTATTAATTGTTGCACGGTTTGATGGTGTTCATGTTGCTATTAATGTTTATGTTCTCGCTATCTTGTGATTTCTTACCTTTTTGCTTTGGTGTTCTATAATAGTGAAGCAATACAGAGTCTGAAAATGAAACATTGAGTATAAATGATTACAATTCATGAAACAAAATGGATTAAAAGCGTGTTTATCACTTGTTTCTTGTGTCGACTTTGTGTTTTTCACATTGCTTTCTGCTTTGGCAATTCGTATTAATTTAGTTTTCCATAGTGGTGCGTTGACTCGGCCGTCCTTAGTTAATGTGATCTCGCAATCACTTTGTCTCTCAGATAATGGTTTATAATGGTTTTGTAGAGAGACAAGTCGGACTTAGGTTGTGTTTAAGACGATACAAAAATGATTTTTTTGGTGTTAAGATGTATTAATTGGGCATAGTTAATTAAGTTATTTACTTTGTGAACAGGCATGATGCAATTAAAGTGGAAGAGTAGAAGATGGATAAAAGGCTAGACCGGTCGATTTCACCGACGGACTGCTTTTGATTCTGTGATGTTTAGATCCCTATAGTAGTAGGTATCAACTTATTTTTTCACTCAAGGAGCTTGTAGAATATTTTACTAATTTAGAGAATGACATTTTGTTTGACTTGTTTTGAGATAGTATTTGTGGTGGATTTATGATGGGTTGTTATGTTTGTGATGTGCATTTATAATTATATTATTGTGAAATTGGTGAGTTGATCACAACTAATCTCGGGCAATAATATTCATTTTATATACAACATATAATTTAAGATGTGCAAAGCATGCTGTGACATTGTATTTTTATTGGCGGGAATGAGTTTATGGCATGCATTACATGCCATAATTGAGATATAATGTTGGCGGAAAGCCATTTATGGCATCCATTATACTCTTTTTATGGCCTGCGAAAGCATGCCAAAATTCCATTGGCGGGAAGAAGAATATTTTTAAGGCGTGCATAAGCACGCCATGATTCATTTGGCGGGAATCATTTAATGGCGTAACTCGCATGCCATAAACGGATTATCTTTTTAAGGCGTGCAAATGCATGCCATAATTCCGTCCTTTTATTTTACCGAGCTACTTTTTATGGCGCACAAAAAGAGGATTTACAGCATGCGTATTCATGCCGTGTTTTTTTTAAGTTTTACGACGCGGGATATTATGGCGTGCTCAAGCACGCCATAAAACCAAAATTATGGCACGCAATGCACGCCATAAAAATGCAGATTTCTTGTAGTGTCTAGCTGAATATCTTCCCCTTTGACCTTCTTCACTTTCCTTTTCAAGACGCGAACCGGTTCCTCTTTGTAGGTTAGGTCCTCTTCGACCATTTCAATAACAATGCTCGCTTCCACGTCAATGTCCGTTAAGAATTTCTTCAGCATTGATACGTGAAAGGCGTTGTGTACTCTAGACAAAGATTTTGGCAACTCCAAACGGTAAGATAAAGGTCCTACTTTAGCTAAGATCACGAAAGGCTCTAAATATCCACTATAAGAAAATTGCGTTTTGGCAGCACGCAATGAACGCTACGGAATCATATTATCAGCGCGTAGCGCGCGCTGCAAAGTTAAAAGCTGCTAGAAGTAAAAGATGTCAGCAGCGTGTAGGCACGTGCTACTTTAAGCATATAGCAACTTGTCTAAATCGTTGAGGTAAATATTTAGCAGGTGTTAAAACACGCTGCAGAAATAATTTGACGGCGGACATATTCACGCTGCGGTAAGATTTTTAGCAGCTAACAAATCACGCTGCAATAATCCTTATTCGCAGCTTTCTCCACAACCTTCAGAGAAGACCACTTACCTTCCCTAATCGATGCTCCTTTCCACATTTGAGCAAATAAATATTTAGTTAATAGACAAAACTATATATATATATATATATATATATATATGCATATGTAACCAGAAAAATAGCAATACTAACAAACATTTATATAATTTCAAATGTTATTAATGAATCCAAGTGCTACAATCATTCCAACAACTAAAATAAAAAATCATGTTTAAAATTGTTTGTTTATAAACAACTAATCAGAAAGTATTTAACAAAATAAATACATCCTCACTCATCCAAAACAATGTACTTAGGTAACCATGCGACCGTGCTTCCTCTTGTGTGCTCAAGCAAAAACATTTCATCATTTGGTCGAAATAACTCAACATCCTCCACAATAACCTTGTCAATCCAAACTTTCCAATAAGCCTTACCGGGAGGCACATGATGCACTTGGCATTAGGATCTGTGGATGCAATTCGACCTTCTGCGACAACCACACCATCCATTGAAGAATGAAGAAGTTCGCACTTTGCGTTCTCACGGATTTCTCTGTTGGGCACATTGTTCTTCACTACTAAAAAAAACCTTTTTGCTACACTTTTGTTTGCCACGCTCCAGCGAAAAAGCGCCTCAAAAAGTTACCTTTTGCGTCACTGTTTACGAGCGACGAAAAAGGTACCTTTACTGTAATTTTTTTTGATAAAACAGTGACGCGAAAACAACTTTTTTGCGACGCTCATAAAAAGTGACGCTACAGGTTCATTTTTTGCGACGCTTAATTTGTGGCGTGGCAAGCTATAGTGTAGCAAAAAGGTATTTTTTTTGTAGTGCTTGTTTGACTGTGTATAAACAATACATTAAAATATTCCGTTTAAATGCTATGACAATAACATATAAATATCAATGAATAAAACTTCTAAAGCAAAAAACCAGAGTGTATGAAAACACTGAATTGGAATTTTCAGATGACTACAAACTTGCATTTAGGTTACTTGCACACAATTTTCTCAAGGAAACAGCACACTTCTCATTTCAAAAAGCAAACAAACCATGTAAAGGCATTAGAACATAAATAATATAAAATTAGTTGATTACCTGCGATGTAGCTGCATTGACATCACCACTGCAAACAATATCATTCCCGACACTATTAACCGCACCATCACTTGCAGCCTAATTATACAAACAAACCATGTAAAGACATGAGAACATAACTCCAACAACTCAGGTATATAACAAACATTTCCATTGTTAATAATTACTAACTTGTACATTCTGATTCTGTTGCCTTAATAATTGAGCTACCATGGCCTTCACGTCAACCAAATCTTGTGTCAAGGAAAGTACTTGACCCTGAAGTTGGTTAACAATTGCATTTCCTTGCACTTGCGCTCCAACTTTCGAAGGAGTAATTCCAAATCCCATTCCACGCACCCTACCTCGAGATTCTTTTCCAAATACAAGGCTAAGGGCATCCTCATTGATGTTAGTTGTGTTTTGAGACTCGATTGGGCACTCTAGTACCTCCTTCTGCATAGAAAAAAGTAATGATTTGTGATATAAAACACCCAACAACTCACAGATAGTAAACTAAGTTTTATTACCATTTTCTTTGCAGCAGCATCACTAGGTTCTTTTTTCTTCTTCTTGTTACCTTCCAACCAAACTTGAACCCTTGTCACTTTAGTGCCACTGGTGTTTTCTTTCTTCTAGATTTTAGGACACAAATTTTTTGAAAAGTAGATAATTCAGAAGTTGTATTATTACATAAACAACAGAACTATTTGCATGATCACACGTATAATTGTATAAAAAAATATTTACCATTCTGTCTTCCAAATGGGCATAACCTTCACGGCCCATAGTGTGGTTATGTGTCTGCATTGCCTTCATTTGAATGAAGTGTGTAGCCTTTGCCTACGAAATGAGTTAGTTGTTTATATTAATTTCTAGAACATTTTTCCCCATCAAAATTAAGAAAATATACTAGTTAATACTTACCTGAAACGCAGGTGTCCTTGTCACAAAAAGATCCCACTGTTTCTGAGTCATGAAATCAGGCTTTAGACGAGAGATATTATTTCGGTTACGGTTACATCTGTAAGATGTTCGTATAAGTACTTGTAGCTTAGACTTTCGATTTATTTAAATGTTGAAAAATTGCTTCTCTCCCATTCTTCGACGATAAACTTCATCTGCACATTGAAGATAAATATTTTCAGGTGTTCCCAAATGAACCAAACACACCGCAAATTTACTAATGCACCTACCCTAATTCATAGTCAGTGTAGTAGTTGTGAAAAAAATTAATATTTACTAGTGCCAATGTATGCTATAAACATACCAGATTCGTTCATTATTTATAGAATCATGTACCAAAGATCCAAGCAACTTACATTGAAATTCTTAAATTTGGTTCAACTTCCATTGAACTTTATCATTCCTTTTAACGACACATATACAATTGTAGCTACTTTAATCACAACAGCACCATGTAGTTACATGATTAAAGTCTAGATAATATGAAAAACACTCATAACTCATCTAGTTGGTGACAAAAGCTTCAAGAAAACATTTGAATAAAAGTTACTTTTAAATGTACAGAGACGATATATGCCCTAACTACAGATGTATTGCAAGATAAAGCTTCTAGCGAATTCCAACAAAATATCACATATAATGGTATCTTTGAGTGTCTTAGTTTGCCACACTTTCAACCTTCTGTATACCAAAACAACTCTCTTACTTATCAGTACAAAATGTTAAGAATATGCCATGAGATAAAGCAGAAGGTCAAGTGAAATAACAAAGAAGCATCATTAGATTTCTACACAGTGCAGTTTAGACAACTTTTAATGTGTTGAAAATGCATGTCGAAGAAGTAGAACAAGATTACCTTTATACAGTACCACATTTTATCCTTAGTATCTTCATCGACATCGGCCCATTCCTCCAATGTGTATGGGATAAATTCCCGCGTCAAGGTACCAAGATATGCAGATAAATCCTTTGACTCGTCTCCTATTCGTTATCCATATTCATTGTGTTGCACCACTTTGGGTTGTTTGCCACTACGTGGCGTTTTGAACTTTGTGGTTCCGTGCCCTCTTTTTTTACTCTTCTGATCGTTATTATTTGGTCGATCATGAGTTTCTTCTTCTTCTTCAGTATTGTGGGAAGAATAGTTGTCCGTGTTTACATTTCCAGCCTGTTTCATAAAAAAAACACCAGACTCATTAAAACAAATTTAAAATGACCTTAAGCAATATCTGAAATCATTATACCTGTGTTTTATTTCCATCCATGTTATTTCGCTTTTTGACCATTTTAATCTACTCCCGGTGGTAAATAACTCTAAATTTCTCTGTGTTTGCTTGATGATCAAAACGTGTTGCGAAACAAGTATAGAAACCATCAATGCTAAACAAATATACATTCCTAAACGATAACATGAACAAATAAAAACAATTCCAAATGCTTCTCAGATTGTTACAAATGTTGTGGGCACATATAAGCAAACAAACTGAATGCATTGCTTTATTTTACATCAGAAAATGAAGAGAATAAGAGTAGACATATTACTATCAAGTATTAGCAATATAGCTTCCTTTTTCTTACTACATATTCTCAGATTGTAGAAATTAGATCCACATCATGATGAATCACAATCCATTTCTCTAAATAAGCAAGTGAAAGCCTTGTAACTTAAAGTGAAGGTAAGTAAGTCAGTAAAAGAAAGACATGTCTATTTCATCTTGTTTTTGCCTAAACAATGGAAACATTATTTTGTTTTCATGAATTTTCCCAATACATTTCATAGTTTCCACTGTCAAGTATGTTCTTGTCATGTTCTCACATTAATCTCTAATAGTATCCATTGCCAATTTTCTTGCTATATATTTCTCTGTATTTCAATTATAGAGGTACCAAAACATAGTACTCCAAGCACAAATTCCATTGCCATTATCACCATGTTGTTTGTTATAGATATGTGGTGAAACTAGGAATATAAATTCCGTGGTCATATAAATACTAAAAGTCACAGAGCTTCTGTTACAAAACTTTCAAATCATGCCACCAATGCACTGATGGGACGGGGTCTAGTATACACTCCTTCACCATATAATTTAATAAATTGATTCAACAGCTTGACTCATTAACCTCTAATCACATGGTGACATTTTTAATGCTTTATCAAGGCTCCCATTCCGAAAATGAACCTATCGAACCTTGTTGAGAGTATAAGCAATCACTCAAACTTAGAAGATAGAATGGTATAAAAATACAAAAAGTGTTGTTAGAAATTAAAAATATTAAAAAATAAGCTGCTATTCTAAAAACTCAACCCACCTAATTGAAGAAGAAAGTTATCATATAATAAGGAGAAAATAGAACTATATCAATGCCATAAGAAAACAGAATGTTTCAATCAATTTTACGTACTCCCCTTCGGCAAATTATGATTCCAAATAAAGAGAATACCCAAAAAAGACAGATCGGAAATATTGTCAGATTATGAGCTTGACATGAAGCAAAAATATGATATAAAAAAAGAAGAGGAAACTAACAAATCAATCTTTACAAACTGAAGCCAAGAGGTAAAAAATCGGGTTTCCAGTACCCACATTTACCATTAGCAACGAATAGCTTTCACTAAAAAATCCTTAAATATTCAATAATGAGAGGAAAAATACAGATTTACCTATTCAATAGAAAATTCGGAAGTCTTCCTGATCTGGAGTAGAAGGGCAAGGCTAGAGGCTGCGAAGAAGGGTTTTTTTTTTCTGAAGAGGTGAAAAACAGCGAGTGAATTTTTTTTTGGATTGAAATACGAGAGTTTTTATTTCAGGGAGAAATAACTAGCACGTTTTCTTTGTGAAATTTACTTGAATTTTTTTACCAATCCCGAGAATTTTTTTGATGTAGCGGGAAACATATGGCGCGTATCAAATTATTATTGGCAGCGCTCAAAAACACGCTTCCACAGTCTTTTTATATTTCGCAGCATGCGCAAAACACTGCCAGAGGTTTTAATTGTTCGCAGCACACAATATACGCGGCCATATGTTTTCAATTTCGTGAAACCCAGCATATCCATTTATCTGGATATCTGCAGTGCATATATAATTGCACGTGGTAAAATATTGATTTAGCAACATATTTGCTATGCACGCTGCAAAAAGCACACTGCCAAAACCTAATTTTGTTGTAGTGATCTGGGACTCAACTTGCCTTTCTGCCCGAACCGTCTCACTCCTCTCAATAGAGACGCTTTGAGGTACACTCTATCTCCAACTTCAAACTGTAACGGTCTTCTTCTCACATCTTCCCAACTCTTTTGTATGTCACTACAAAAAAAAGATTCTTTTGTGACAAATCTTTGGTGACAAAAAGGAGATTTCTCACAAAAGGGTTGCTTCTAGTGACAAAAGCTTTGTTTCTCTCTAAAAAATGTGTTTATAGTGACAAAAGGTTATGTTGTCACAGGAGGTTAAGTGAATTTCATAGTATATGTGGTCTGACTTTGCGTATCATGCAATAATTATTGGAATGATGCTTTGGTGACAAAAGAATTAAAATAACTATAAATTATTACATAATATTCATCTAAGTCATGAATTTATTTTGACAGCATGAATTATTTAATGAATCGAGTATTTGACGAATAAATAATCTTGTCATGTTTTATAAAATTCGTTGAAATCTAAAAATATTATCGATATGCAGGCACGACCCGTGTCGAACTCCGGATCAGTCGGATCAGTGGGTTCCGGATACCGGAGCTTTAAACAAAAAACAATATTATCGATCTTATAAGTCGAATCGAATACTTAACAAGACAAGTTTGAAAATTTGATTTTTATGGCTCAATCAAGGTCGAGCATGAGTTTTATAGTGCGATCGGGGCAAGTGGAGCCATAGAAAGACTCAACTCGCTCGATACACTGTATACATTTCAAAAATAACCTTCTAAAGTCGGTGTACTTATTTGTTCTAAAATAAAATAAAAATCATTCTAAACTTCGCTTTGGTCTCCACCTTCTCGCCGTTGCCCCGTCTCCTCGTTCCTCGTTTTTCCACAAAACCTCCGGTGGTGGTTGCGGTGTTCCAAATTGGAAACGTTGATTAAAAGCATCGTGTTTATGGTGATCAAGGAAGAATTGTGTCCAATTAAATCGGTTGATTTGCGATCGTTGGTGGATCTCGGCGGTTGATCCGAGCAAACCCCTCCCTTTCACTCGCCAAAACCCTACAATTATTTCCTTTCTCCCACTAGTCGCGAATCGATTCATTATTGTGTCAAAGTGATCGCCGTTGATCAGAGTCTCACATTCTCGATTCCTTGTATTAGAGTCTCAAATTATCTCCTTCCTCTTGAGGTATCGCTTTCCAATTTTTTAAATTTTTCTAGAACGTGAATTAGGAGATGGTTCAACTGTATGATTTTGAGAAGTTTATATTAGAAAGTGATCTATGAGATGAAGAAACATCTCGTTTGCGGAATCGATTATGTCGTTCTGAAAGCTTGTGGCCTTCGGGTCACCTTAATCAAAATTGGTTTGTTTTCCTGATTATTTGATTGATTTAAGTGCTCATCTTTTATTTATGTTTTCAAGTTTATTTGATTTTTTTTGTTCCAAGTCTTTGTGCTGGTTTGCTTTTGGTTGTTATCATGTTCAACTGTTCTTGTTGCTTCGTTTTTTCCTCTTTCAGTCTTTTGTATGACTTCCTCTCTAATTGCTCATCTGTTAGCATGATCACTTGGTTTTATGTGGTTTTAATATTTCATTAATTTCTATCTCGATTTTGCTTGGTTGAATCCTACGATTTTAGATCCATATTTGAATACTCTAATCTTTGGCACTATGTCCCCATTCCAACATGGTGAATTTTTCGTCTAGATGATGGGGAGAGGTACTCTTACACTTCTTTTTCATCCCTAAATAAGTGTTTCTTTGTTTTTGAGTAGAACATTTCAATTAATGATAACGTTTAGAACATTAGAATCTTCATATAGGTTGATCTAGACCTGGGCAATTATGAACATTCTTTGGACGTAACACTCACTAAAGATAATAACATCACACCTAGAAAGATATACCAGGTACATATATTTTTCTATTTTGATGCTATGATCTTGTTATTCATCATTTGTTTGAACATATTCTCTATTTTAACATCATTTTTTTGCTTATATTCAGTCCAGAGTCTTACAATATGCTTTATTAGTCCAGGTCTACCTGCTCTATGTAATATGTGTTCTTGTTTCAATTGCTTGAATGTGCTAAGTTCTGTTTTCTTGTTCTTAGCATCTTGCTCATATGGTCTCATCCGGTTTGGCTTGCCATCTGTTCTTTTTAGAAGTGTATGCAATCTGTTTTGATTACGGAATTCTAATGATTGTATGCTTTATAGGAAATGATATGACAGAGAACATATTGTAAGTATGTACGTGTAGATATTTTAACTAGTTCACTAGAAGACATGCATACCATATTCTTAGCTGGCATGGCATACTACTTTTATGTCATTATTTAGCAATATCACATTCATGGTCGCTATGGTCACTACAATAATAAGGCTTGTTTCTTTTTCAAAGGACTCATTTATGTATATTTATAAATAGAGTAGACATTGGGCTCTTTCTTTCACTGATGAAACAATGAAAGGAACATTGTAGAATGTGGATCCTAAAGATATCATTTACGGGACTAAGGTTAGTATCTTAATCCTTGTCCTATTGGTTGTTTATAAGTTATCCTTGCATTTGCATTTCAAAGATCCAAAGTTCTTAACCAACTTGATTTTTGAGTGATTCAGAAATTTCTTGTGCAGGATATGCAATTCAAATTGAAAACGGCATTGAAGTTAACGATTCGAAAAGGTAGATTCTCATTATCGTGAGCCACGGAGAGACTTGCTCTTGTATTGGCCTTTGTCTAATCAGAGCTCATTTCTTTTTCTGGAGAACTTTTTACACTGGTAGAATGATGAATAAGAAAACTCTCTGTTTTTGTAGGTGAAGGCTATGGCATTACTTGAAGCTTTAGAAGCAAATGTCTGGATGATAGAAATGATCTTTGGTTGTCCATCCCTTTGAAAACATAATGTGTTCACAACTTACACTTTAATGTTGAAAACCACTTATTTGCAAATGAAAGATCGCCGTGTATCTTGGCTCACTCTTTAACCCAAGAATCTTGGTGTTGTTCCGTGCCGTTGATACTGATAGTTACATTGTGACATGTGATTGGGTTTCCTGTCTGGCAGCGGGTTGATACTTTCATGACAGCCTTCCGAGCAGTAGCAGAGGAAAGGTTAGACGTTTTGTTTTATCCATTTTCTACGATTTGTTTAGCTTGCATTAGTGCGATCATGTTAAACATTATGAATTCCAATTTCATGGTAAAGCTCTCCAAGCTCCGGAAGATCCATTTATGTTCTTGTGTTCAGATTAAAGGTATTACCTCATCCTCTTTTTCTTGCACACTAAAATATCGATACTACTACAGAATAATGTTAGAACATTCAGATGGCTACATTCTCATTTATTGCAATCCCATTCGGATGATAACAATGTGAAGTAAAAAGAAAAAAATATCCTCTTGCCGATAAATGGAAAAGGGCCTCCGGATCCATGGATTTGATTGGTTTGATATTACGTAATATGTTTTACATAGCCTGGTTTTATAGATTCATGTACCTCGATTTTGCAAATGTTCCAGACAAATTGGATGATTCAAAGATTCAAGGTTCTAATGGATGAAGATTGAATAAAGAGTTTGGAATCCATTACGTTCAAACTAGCAAATTGCAATTCTTGATGGGGTTGACGATTGGATTGTAAGTCACTTCATTTCGAATGAGCTACTGTGCTTTTGTGATATGTAAATGCAAAATGATTTTTAATAATTATTTAATATTTTATTGTGTGTTGTATTATTTTTTTATTCTTTTGTAGGGTATGTGTATATTTTTTATAGGTTGTAGATTGTTAATATTATTATTATTATTTAATTAAAATTTTCAATAATAATAATAATAATAATATTATTATTATTATTATTATTATTATTATTATTATTAGTTTTCTATTTTTTGAATATTTATTTATTATTATTATTATTATTATTATTATTATTATTATTATTATTATTATTATTAAAATATGACTTCTAGTGACAAAGCCTTTGTCAATATTAACCATTAATGTAAAACGTGTTTATACCTTTTGGTGACAACAACACTGAATTAGTGATAAAATGTTCATTATTTTGTGACAAAAGTTTTGTTGCAAGAAAAACCTTTTGGTGAGAAGATGGAGGTTTGTCATGAAAAGCTTTGGTGACAAAAATATGAGATTTGTCGCCATTGAACTCTTTCAATGACTAATTCACCGATCGTCACAAGAGACACCTTTAGCGTCGCTGCTTACGCAACAAACGCCGCGACAAAAAAAATTTGTCACGAAAACTTTTACTGACGAAAATCAGCCCTTTTAGCGACGATTTTTTTTTGTCACGAAAAGGTCTGTTTTTTGTAGTGTGTCTTGAGCCACTTTCAGATTCTGAAGAACTACTTTAATCTTTTCTTTAGCCTGTTGAATCAACCCTGGCCCTTTTATCTGTCTCTACACTTTCTTCCTTACAAATCCTCAAACGGTGGCATCTTGATGCTTGCATGGTAACTATTATTGCATGCAAACTCATCCACTTGAAGGTACTCCTCCCATGAGCCTCCTACTTCTAAAGCACATGCTCTCAACATGTTCTCAAAAGTTTGAATAGTCTTCTCTGATTGTCCGTCTATCTGGGGATGAAACGCCGTACTCAAATTTAACGTGGTCCCGGACTGTTTCTGTAGACTCATCCAAAATCTGCTAACAAATCGATTGTCCTTGTCTGAAACGATAGAAACCAGAACCCATGAAGTAAAGTTATATCACCATTGCATCGATAAGAATGCAGATCAAGATAAGCAAAAATGAAGCGGAGATGATATCGACCATATAGCGACCCGTGACCAACTGCCAGATATGTAAATGAGTCATTGGACCGGCTAAGCATCAGCCAAGCAAAGTATCAACAGAGTCAAGTATACTGTCTATACTTGATTCAAAACGTGGAATATAAGGAAATCAAGCAATTAATGCAGAATCAATCAAGGACGGATTTTATGAGGAACGTTTGAAGAAAATTCAGATCACTCAAATGAAGGAGAATGAAATCAAGGAAGAATCAGGGATTATTCTCTCCATTAAATAACCAACGGACGAAATTTCAAATCAAGGAAATCAAGGCTATAAATAGAAGGCATTGACAGAGACAAAAAAAAGTAAGATCGAGAACTCTATGTGCTGAAATTCTATCAATTTCACAAGCCTTCTTTCAGAACTTAAAAGACATATCTAGAAGATCAAACTTAGAAAACAGAGCATCAAATCTACATCAAGTACTGAGTCTGATCAAGCCTTTGTGAATCCAATTCACATCCAACTGAAGCAATTGAATCAGATCATCCAATGGCAACCTTCTGTTACTGCTGCTGAAGGATTTGTTCAAAAGGAGCAGTGTTGAGTGCTGAGTCACTGAAGCTTTTGTAGCCAATGAGTGATAGTCTGGAGATTGTGAAGCTTGTGTAGCCAAGGACAATCATACTATTGTATTGGTGAAAAACAATAGTGAATTCCTACAATCATCACAAGAGAAGAGTTGACAAAGGGATTACACCACTATAAACCTTGTGTTATTTATTTACTACACTTAGTTTCAGCATTCACATTCAGTACTTTATTTTTATGTTTGTGATTGCCTAAATAGCTTGAAAATATGTTTTAGAAGGGTTTTAATATTCCACTGCATAAAGGATTTTCATCATAACTCCCGAGGATCAAAGACTGCAAAACAGAAAAAGAAATGTAGGACAAATTGGCACTTGTGCATGAAGGATCAGAGGAAATCAAAGAAAATAAACTATTTGTTGCTAAACAAAAGTTTGAGAATTTCAAAATAAAGACAGGTGAATCCATTGATCAAATGGAAAATAGATTCTCAATTACTATCAGTGAACTACAACAACTTGGGCACATATATCCACAAAAAGAAGTCTGCATGAAGATCTTGAGAAGCCTACCTGAAAAATGAAAGATCATAACATCGGTACATAAAGGCACATTGGATATGGAAAAAACTGATACTCTGACCTTAATGTCACAACTGAATGCCCATGAATTTGAGTTAAACAGTGAAGATGGTGCCCCAGCTGAGCCACGTAAGGCCAGTGCTCTTGTTGCACCCCAGCAAAGTAAAGCAGCTGACTCAGCCAGCAAAGAGACTCAAGAACTAAATGAGCAGGTTGCTTTACTGATTAAAAGATTTGATAGATTCAAGAAAGTCACTACATGGTAAGTTCTTCATCTAAAGACAAGACTTCATCCAGGAAAGACTTCAAGAAAAATATAATGAACTCAGATGCATCAACTTCAAAAAGAAAGGACACTTCAAGGGTGATTTTCTAGAAGAAAAAAACAAAGATGAAGAAAAGAAAAAATACAAGTCATCAGACCAAAGGAAGAGCAAGAAAGCATTAAAGGCAGAAATCAGCAGTGAAAGTGATGTAGCAGTGTCATCCGATAATGACTGAGATACCAGTGACGACACCAGCTCTAGTGGCTAAGGAAATTCAAGAAACAGAGGTACTATCTAGTGCTTATTCATCTAATGCATCCACATCAGACACTGTACAATCTTATATTTTCCCACTAGACTCTGCAAACTTAATTCAAAATCTCATGAGTAGATTTGAAGAAATTCAAGCACTTCTTGAAATTCTTGAACAAGATTGCAAGAATCTAAGAGAGGAAAATAAAATATTAAAGAATGAACATGATAAATTGAAAGCTGAATCTAATAGTAAGGAAGAACACTCAACTGATCAACAAGCAACAGATGATCACTCATCTGACGCTAACAGATAAGTCGAGGAAACTTCCCTACCAGCTGAGGCCACCACTGCACCAGTTAAAGCACCAGCTTACAAACCCCCAAAAAGGTTTGGATCCAGATCTTGTCTTGGCTACAATAGTCAAGATGAGAAAAGAAACAATGGCCAACACAAATCTGAACTAAGGACCAAAAATGGACCTAAATTCAGAAAAGTACAGACCATAGTTTCAACTACTCATCCTGCACCAGTGAAGTCAAAACCCAGTGTAGTGAAACAGCAAAGTAAATCATCTTACCAGCCTACTAAAAGCAAAGGCATACTGAAATGTAAGGGCAGACTTTAACCCTCAGAAGATGAATGGAATGTTCCACCTACAAAAATACAAGAGAAAACCATTTCATACAAAGCCTCATGTATTTGGGAAAACCCAAAAAAGGCACAGTCCTGGATAAAAAAAGGCAACATGAAAACAGGTCATCTGTTGTGTTTTGAAGAGTGAAACAGGATGCTAAGTCACCAAAAACTAGAGAAATGTATCAGAATACTTTTAGTAAGCCAATTAAAATCTATTCTACCATACCTTATATGTAAGAGGTTGGTGACTTCAACCCCCTAAGGAGAAGATCTTTTGGATATACACTTGGAGTATGAGGCATGACTGCTAACAGGTATGGAACCAATTAGTGTTGGGTACCTAAACTTGCTAAATTGGTTTTGTAGGATGCCTGGTACATAGAAAGCGGATGTTTCAGACGTATAACAGGAAATATAGGATGGTTGACTGAATTCAAAGCTTTTGATGGAGCCAAAGATACCTTTGGAGGCAAAGAAAACCCCGGAAAATTTAAGGGGTAAGAACCATGTCAAAGAACCACTTGATGATTCAGAATTGTGCTTATGTCAAAGGATTGAACTTCAATCTCTTTAGCATCAGTCAACTCTGTGACAAAGGCTACAATGTGAATTTCAGCAAAGAAGGTTGCAATGTGATTCACAACCAAACCTATACAGTTGTTCTTGCAGGAAAAATAGAGGACAACATGTATGTGGTAGACTGGAAGGCAGCAAAAGCAAAAACATGTCTTTTTGGTAAGAACAAACAATCACCTAGTTGGATTTGGCACAGAAAATTTACTCACCTGAATTTCAAGACAATCAGCAAATTATCAATGAACAAACTTGTGGAAGGCCTACCAGACATCTCATTCAAGAAATAGAGTCTTTGTGATTTTGGTCAGAAAGGAAAATAGATCAAAAACTCTTTCAAGTCAAAGCCACATCAATCAACAACAAGAATCTTACATCTGTTGCATGTGGATCTATTTGGACCAGTCACACCAGTAAGTGTAAGTGGAAAGAAGTACACTTTAGTGGTGGTTGATGACTTTCCCAAGTATACCTGGACCATTTTCATGAACAAGAAAAGGGAAACTCTTAAGAAACTACATGTTCTATTGAGAAGAATTCAGAATGAAAAAGAACTAAAAATTATCAAGATAAGATCATCTAGAGGTACAGAGTTTCTAAATTAAGCAATCAGAACCTACTGTGAAGCAAATGGAGTACTATATCAACTATCAGCAGTAAGAACTCCACAACAAAATGGAGTAGTAGAAAGAAGGAACATTACACTTAAAGAAGCAGTCAGAACAATGATAGCATAAGCAAGATTACCAAATAGATTTTGGGCTGAA
Organism: Gentiana macrophylla; assembly: GCA_026214975.1. Taxonomy (NCBI): domain Eukaryota; kingdom Viridiplantae; phylum Streptophyta; class Magnoliopsida; order Gentianales; family Gentianaceae; genus Gentiana; species Gentiana macrophylla. Next base: position 41,225,106 of record CM047809.1, read on the forward strand.
GCAGCAAACACAACATGTTACACTCAAAACCTGTCTATCATCAATAAACATTATCGAAAAACAACCTATGAAATATGGAATGGAAGAAAACCTATCGTATCTCACTTACATATGTTTGGATCTAAATGTTTTGTTTTGAACAGGAATCAGTTACATACCTTTGATGAAAAAACTGATTAGGCAATATTCATGGGATATTCAGATACCAGCAAAGCTTTCAGGTTACTAAACAAAAGAACCTTGGTGATTGAAGAATCAATTCACATAGTTTTTGATGAACCAAACACTAGTGGTGAAGACTTACACACACTTGAAGAAAAAGCTACAAAAATACAAGTCTGTATGGATACAACAGTACCAGCCACTGTACTAAATCATTCTGTTGAAAGTCAAGATGATGTACATGTTATCACTCCAGTAGAGTCACCAACTCAAGCTCCAGAAAATGATGTACAAACAGACACAATAGAGGCACCAGATCAAGCACAACTTCAATCTAATTTGAATTGGCTTAAAGATCATCCATAAGAACAAGTCATTAAGATGTTCATGCAGGTGTAAGAACTAGAAGACAACTGGAAAGCATGTTAACTTTTTTTTTTCATAGGTGGATCCCAAAACAATACATGATGCAATCCAAGATGCTGATTGGATATAGCCATACAAGAGGAACTCAATGAATTAGAGAGAAATGATGTCCATGAACTTGTTGACAGACCAGACATGACCAACATCAATAGGACAAAATGGGTATTCAGAAACAAGATGGATGAACAAGGAGCAATTGTTAGAAACAAGGCAATATTGGTGGAAAAAGTATATTCACAAGTGGAAGGCATAAAGAATGATGAAACCTTTGCACCAGTAGCAAGATTGGAGGAAATCAGACGCTTTCTAGCTTTTGCAGCTCACAAAGATTTAAAAGTCTATCAATTGGATGTAAAGAGTGCATTTTTAAATGGACTCTTGGAAGAGGAAATATATGCTGAACAACCACCTGGCTTTCATATCAAGGGAAAGGAAGATAAAGTGTACAAGCTCAAAAAGGCACTTTATGGACTCAAACAAGCACCTAGAGCCTGGTATGAGACACTATCACAATTCCTGATCAATAATGGTTTCAGCAAAGGAACTATTGACAAGACACTATTCAAACTAGAAGATGGATCAAGCTCCTTGCTAGTTCAAATCTATGTGGATGATATCATATTTGGATCAGAAGATGAAAAACTATGTGAAAAGTTTGCAAATCTAATGAAAAGAAAATTCCAAATGACCATGATGGGAGAACTCAACTACTTTCTAGGACTACAAGTGAAACACATAGAATAGGGCTTTAGTATACAAAAGGCTTAATCAACAAGTATGGTATGGACACTAGTTGAACTTCTGAAACACTTATGTGTGCAAAAACTATACTTAGGAAGGATGAAAATGGAAAGGATGTTGATCAAAAGCTATACAGAGGGATTATTGGATCATTACTCTACCTAACTGCATGCATATCTGATATAGCATTTGCAGTAGGAGTATGTGCAAGATTTCAAGCTCACCCTAAGGAATATCATTTATTAGAAGCAAAGAGAATCATCAAATATCAGAAACACACAATAAATGTGGGAGTTTTGTATCCAAAAGATGGTGGATTCAAGTTGATATCTTAATCAGATTCATATTATGCTGGATGCAAAATTGATAGAAAAAAGCACTTCAGGAACTTTTCAGATGCTAGGCAGAAGACTAGTATCTCGGTTCAGTAAAAAGCATAATTCAATAGCTACTTCTACAGTAGAGGCAGACTATATTGTAGCAGGTAGCTGTTGTGTTGGTCCCTTGGAAAGGCTGACACAAGTTAAGAGGGGGGTGAATAAACTTTTCATCAAAAACTAGATTTTAAGTCAGATTAAGTTCAATTTTAAACTTGTGTGGAGTTGAGCTGAGTATAAGTCAAACTGACTTATGCTGAAACTGAGTGAACCGGAAGCAGATATATTTTATCCTTTATATAGATCTTGTTCTTTCTAAGAAAAAGATGATGTGTATGCAAAACTGAATTTTGTGGAATGTCAGTTTGTGAACTGTGAGTGAATAGCAATCAGTTTGTTCATTTATGATGTTTGAAAAACTTATATGAAAACAATCACACAAACTATAATAAAATTGACAATAAGTGAAATGTGTAAAGTAAGGCAAGATTTATAGTGGTTCCAGGTGGTGTAATCCTATCAGTCCACTCTTCCCCTGTGATGTAGGAGGAAAATTCCACTAGAACTCTTTGAGGGAGCCGGATACAAAAAGTCCTAATTGATAGTCCTTGACTAATCCCTAGCTTCACTATCTAAACAACTGTATAACATGTGTGATTGCTGCTCTGCAACTGCATGAACCACTGGTCCTTAAAGGGTTGTATTGCCTCTTCACCAGTTCCACCACAAACATAGTCTACCCGACTGCTGTGACAACAACTGTCCTTAACAATCCTGAACCGGATTGCTTCACAGTCTAAACATTTGATAAAAATCAAAGTTGTGCTAAGAATCAATAAATTGATTCTTTCTTGTGGTTCTTCTAAGTCTTGGATTCTTCATTGAGTCTTTGAAGCTTGAACACTTGAAGAATTCTGGATATGATCTTGTTGAGCACAAAGATTGATAGCAATTCAGGTGAACAAGAATTGGGCAAAATAAAGCTTGTACTCTCGTGTTGTTGTGTGTTTGATCCTTGATGCCAAGTCCTCTATCTATAGTGTGAGGTCCAACGTTCATCTTGCTTGAATTTTGAATTCTAACAACGTCTATATTTTCAGATGTTTGTGAACGTTCTGACATGTTAGTGCTTCATCCAATAACATTACATGATTTGTAACGTTCATATGTTAATTTAGTTCTTTGGATGACTGACCTTATAACTGAGTATCATGATCAGTTTTAGTCTGAGTATGTCAGTTATGAGTTTATCAACTGACTTAGAGCATTAACTAAGTCTTTACTCTTCTTAAAACTTAGTACTCTATTCATCTGATTTCATTTGACTTAATCAGAGTACACCATATCTTGTGAATAAATCATCTAAGATATCATTGTCCTTATGATTCTTAGGTCTTCATACAAGATCCATAAAGTCAGTTCAGTCCATTACAGACTTACCTGAAATCTAACTTTACAATCTCGGCTATAATCTTCAAAACTGAGTTTGAGCCCTCAGTTCTTCATTCTTCAATAACTGAGTCTGTGTCCCTCAGTTGTTCATTTACTGAGTTTGTTCCCTCAGCCTTAAGCTTTTAGATAAGTCAACCGAGTCAGTGTCTTTCATCGAACTCACCTTCTTCAGTTCTGAGTGAACTTCAGTTCTAGGTTCTGAGTGACATTTTCAGTTTGAGTCAGTATCCAGTTATCGAGATGATTTCCAGTTCTCAGGTTTCAACTCTCTAACTATTACACTGCTTGTCTGATATTCCTTAAATAATTATCTGACTCTAATAAATCATATACATTTAGTTCTAGACATCTTTTAGCTTTTCACAATAACAGCTAGCTTCAGCACTTCATCAATTGGGTGTAAATAAACAAATAGATAAATAAGATGAATCATCATCAAAACTCAAATTTTATTTCTAACATGTTGTGAACAAGTACTATGGATTAGACAACAACTATGAGACTATGGAGTAGAAGAAAATACAAATCCAATCATGTGTTATAACACCAGTGCAATATCAATTACAGAGAATCCGATACTTCACTCAAGAACAAAGCATATTGATGTGAGACATCATTTCATCAGAGATCATGTTGAAAGATGATATGTAACTCTGATATACATATCTACTGAAGATCAATTGGCTAATATATTAACAAAGCCACTCAGTCATGAAAGATTTTATAAATTGAGGACTGAGTTAGGAATGATTGAATTGGACTAAATCTTTTGATCAGCTAACTAGAGTAACCAGTTTAGTGACTTCACTAGCTGACCCAACCTTTGTCATTTTGGGTGCGCTCACGTGGTAGGTAAGACACTGGTACCAGCGAAGTTCACTCCACTGGTTGTTAGCAACAGTTTTGATGAAGCAGCTCAATAAAAGATCGGTAAAGTAACAAGAAAACTCAGCTCATCACTCCACCGGTGAAGTATAATTATCAAAGAGTTGTGAAATAAATAAATCATTTACACATGTGGAAAATCAGACACTACCTATTAATCATGGAGGACTACAAATGTGGATTTTATTTTGCAAAATCGTGAGGAATACATTTTGAATTGATGGAATGATAGAAACTCCTCGATTCCCATGATTTATCATTACTTGCCTCAATCCACTCTCCCACTACACTCAATAACTATGATTTCTTATGCACAAAGTCATGCCATTACTACACTAAACCTTCCATATTCAAAACCCTTTCACACTTGAATTGTTTGGCTATATAAACCACACTTATACATTTTCACAAATTCCTTATGCCCTCTGTGCAATTCAGAAATTATTTTCCAGAAATTTCAAGCCTTTCACTCTCAAACTCTTAAGAAATGGCTTCATCTTCTTCCAAGAAAAAGTCTAGAAATCAGTATAAGGACGCAATCATCGCTGGGTCATTCTTCAAACCCGATCACTATCTCACATTGTGCAACAACGACCCTCAAGCACAACGGTTGGCGGATTGGTGTACCAATTTAGAGTTAATGATTTTTCTTCACCCACCGATCAAAGGACTTTGTTATGAAAATCTTGTTGCCTTCTAGAAAAATGCAAAATTGGAGGCTGGACACACATTAGACGATGGTGATTCAACCCTTGGTAAAATCATCACCACCGTAAAAGGAAGGGAACTGATCATTACAATGACAATAATCAATCGTATCCTCGGGCTATCATCAGCATGATCTGTAAATATGGCAGACATAAATGTGGATAGTGATGGCTGGAAATCGAGAAACGTGCCATATTGAAGAACAAAAGATTCAACTGCAACGGATCTGACCTCAAGAACCCTTTTGAGGAATTCGGTCTGTTAATCATCAAGTGCATACAGGGGAATCTTGGATCCCTACATGGAATGACGGAAGTAAGGACTCAATTGATGACCATCATGTATTTTGTCCTGCAATTCTACTGGCTAGGTACATCTTCCTCAGAATCACAGAACAACTACCAGAAGAAATTGATGCGGCTGCCCTATGTGAGAAGAAGGGGTCGGTAAAACCTAGAATTTTCTGGCAGAAAAAGTCCTATAGAACTCCCCTTCAATATCTACTAGACTGCATGAACGTCAAACCTGTCAAACTGCTCAAACCACACAACTCAAAGGTGATGTTCATGGCAGAAAAGAAAGCAGCCTAAGAGCAGCAGTTCTAGGTTCAGAAGAAGAACCAGAGCTCAAACAAAAGGAGCTCAACTCAGGATTATTCCAAGCAACGAGGAAGCACCATTGGTGATAAGTGGCGATGAAAAAGATCCAGAGGAAGAAGTCCACCCCCCAATCTTATGAAGAAGAGGAAGAGGATGATGAATAAGTTCTTCCAACACCTGAAGAAGGAGAAAAGGAAGAGGATGATCATCACTCTAATGGTCAAAGGAGTAAAGTAGCAGAAGATCAACAATTGAGTGGATCAGCTGAGATATCTCCACCAGCTTACCCTAGTGCTACAGGCTCATCCAGAAGCATCCCCAGCAAAAGCAATAAGGAATGACAGCTGAAAATCCTAGTCCTACTGCCACTGAACTTTCTGAAGAATTGGTAGAGGAAAAAGCAGACTTTGCTGATACATCAGCAGAGGCACAAACTACCAATGATCATCCAGACAATTCTTTTTCTCTGAATATTGGCCCCCTGATTGTTGAAGTAGAGAAGACAGCTCCAAGCAGGGAAAACCTTCAGACAACATTGAGAGATGCAGGCACTTCATTGAGCCAGAAAATTGAAGCTCTACTTATCCATATTGAGCTACATGATGGAATCATTGAAAAACAAAGAGATTTATTTAGTCATTTGAATTCACTGATCACACAACATGAGCATACAAACTTGGAGAATCTGGGAAGTGTTGTTAACAACAGGCTTAACCCCATGGTTAATGAGCTGGAAACCCATGACAGCACTCTGAATCATGCTATGAAACAACTGGACACTATAACCACATTATCTGAAGTAACCAACAAGATTCTGGCAGAGAAACATAATGCTGCCAAAGTGGTAAGCCTAAAAGCTCTAGGCCTTAGACAGAAGACTGTAATATGTTTCTACTTTTGAACAACTTTTGCCTTTTATGGATGAATACATTTTTTTAGTTTTTTTTATTCTTTTTATTATAAGAAAATGTTACTTATGTTCAGGCTTATGAGGGTTTTGGCATCATCAAAAAAGGGGAAATTGTTAGGAACATTTTATTTGTTTTGATGATGGCCATACTAGCTGTTATAGCAAGCCTGAAATAAGTTAGTAATATGTGTATAAGACTTTACTTAGAGTCTGACATGTTGTATAAGTTCAGTCTGACAAGCATTGTAATGGACTGGTAGGATGGCTCAGAAAATTGAAGAACTGACGTGCAGCTGCGTGAAGACATCCAAGTACCAGCGGAGTAAGGTGAAGACTTATGGACTGACTTATAACCAGGGAAGTCTGTGATCACCTTAGATAAGTCTAAGATTCATCATACAAGTGATGAAATCTATTTTTAAATATGGTGTACACTGATCTCACACAAAATAAGGATCAGTGAAGTAATGCTATATCAGATGCATCAGTACCATCAGATCAGTATAAGCATAAACGAAGCAGTAGACTAATAGCAGCCTATAGCAGCACAGTGACCAGAAGATAAGTAAATGAGTCATTGTACCGGCTAAGTAACATCCAAGTGAAGCAACAGAAAATTCCAGTATATTGTCTATACTTTATTCAGAACATGGAAAATAAGGAAATCAAGCAATGAATGCAAAATCAATCAAGGTCGGATTTTATGAGGAACATTTGAAGAAAATCCGGATCACTGAAATCAAGGAGAATGAAATCAAGGAAGAATCAAGGATTACTCTCTGTATTAAATAGCCAATGGACGAAATTTCAAATAAAGGAAATCAAGGCTATAAATAGAAGGCATTGATAGACACAAAAAAAGAAAGATCAATAAGGAATCAATAAAATGATCAAGAACTCTAAGTGCTAAAATTCTGTCAATTTCACAAGCCTTCTTTCTGAACGTAAAAGACATATCTAGAATATCATACTCAAAAAATAGAGCATCAAATCTACATCAAGTACTGAGTCTGATCAAGCCATTGTGAATCCAATTCCTATCCAACTAAAGCGAGAAGGAATTGCAACCTTCTGTGATAGTTGCTGATGGATTTGTTCTCAATGAGCAGTGTTGAAGACGGAGTCACTGAGGCTTTTGTAGCTAGGGAGTGATAGTCTTGAGATTGTGAAGCTTGTGTAGCCAAGGACAAGCATACTATTGTATTGGTGAAAAACCATAGTGAAAGCTAAACTATTGACTCTACTTGTTTGGATGGGTGTTCACCCCAAAGTGTTCCCGGACCGCATGCATACATCCGTAAGTAACTTAGTGCAACATGGCAAATTTCATTGAGAGGAATCATGGAAAGTAGCATGTCATAAGAGCGAGGCGAGGTGCTTAACGCCCTACTTTGAGAGGGACGCCTCGCGAGCCGGGCTTTTAGAGATGAGGCCTTTTGGCGGAGCCAAGTCAATTTAGGGCCACCAAACCCTGCAACTGATGAGAGGAGTAAAGGGAAGCGTGTACGTTGTCCCTTCCTTCCAAAGGCGCCTTATGAATGTAACCACAATTAACATCGCTACGGTCGGGCTATCAAACACGGAGTCAGAAGTGAATTACGAGTCGGACCAATTTGCGAATCGAGCGAGCTCCCCTTGCATGCAATGATGTGGTGTTGAACCTCTCATTCTAATTTAGTGATGTCCGAACCGTGCGGGAAGGTTTCCCATCACACGGCTCACCAACTTGATCTTCCGCGGGAACCATATGTCCGAAGAGGCCTTTTTCTCCAATCGTCACATGAAAAGAGTGGACTAAGGGATTACACAACCCTGAGCCACTATAAACCTTGTGTTATTTATTTACTGCACTTACTTTCAGCATTCACTTTCAGTACTTCATTTATATGTTTGTGATTGCCTAAATAGCTTGAAAATACATTTTAGAAGGGTTTTAATATTCCGCTGCACAAAGACTTTTCATCGGAAAAGTTTTTGTAACTCCTGAGGTTTAAAGTTTTAAACTCACAATATAGTCATTCACCCCCATCTGACTATATTTCACCTTTCTATGGGACCAACACCCCTGGATGAACTGCAAACGCTATCTCGTGAGCTTCACTCTGCACTGTGTTCTTTAAATCTCCAACATCTTGAACACAAAGTCGATTTTGATACCAAACGTTTCCATCAGCATGTAACTCATAACCACTGTTCGGTTTCGACTTAGCCACTTGCTTATAATCAACAATGACCGGATCCTCATCTTGCTCCTTCATAATTTCATCAATAAGCTCGGACCTCGCAATCAATGGTCCAACATACTGTACTTGTTCCTGTTGCCCCATATCCTAAACACTTAATCATTCAAACTGATCTACAACTTCTATCACACTGAAGAGATTACTGAACAGTCTCCTACTTAAGGCATATGCTACTACATTTACCTTTCCCGGGTAGTACTGTATCTCCAAATCATAGTCCTTAATGTATTCCAACCATCTCCTAAGTCTCTTGTTCAACTATTGTTGCTTAAAGAAGTACTTAAGCCTATGGTGGTCCGTGAAAATCTATGCTTTTACTTTATACAAGTAGTGTCTCTAAGTCTTCAATGCGAGCATTATTGCTGCTAACTCTAAATCATGCATAGGTTCGTTCTTTTCATGTGGTCTCAACTATCTAGAAGCATACGCGATCACTTTCCCATTCTGCATTAGGACACATCTAAGACCATGACCTGATGCATCCCTGTACACATCATAATTATTGAATACCTCGAGTAGGGTCAACACTGGTGCCGTAGTCAACCTTTCCTTAAGCATCTGAAAAGCATCCTCACATTCCTTACTCCACTCGTATCTTACGCTCTTCTAAGTGAGCCGTGTGAGAGGTGAAGCAATCCTCAAAATGTCCTTAACAAACCTTCTATAGTAAACAGCCAACCCAAGAAACTTCTGATTTCTGAAACTGACGTCGGTCTAGGCCAATTAGTTACTGCCTCTATCTTAGATGGATCGACTTTAACTCCTTCTCCTGAAATGACATGACCAAAGAAGTTTACTTGGTCCAACCAAAACTCAAACATACTAAGTTTCCCTTACAATATATTGTCTCGGAGTGTCTGCAACACAATCCTCAAGTGTTCTTCATGCTCATCCTCATCCCTTGAGTAGATCAAGATATCATCAATGAACACTATCACGAACTTATCTAGATATGGTATAAATATCCACTGCATAAGGTCCATAAATTTTGATGGTGAATTCGTGAGACCAAATGACATGACTATGAACTCATAGTGCCCATACCTAGTGCTGAACGCTGTCTTCGGATTATTCTTCTCATTAACCTTTAAGTGGTGGTAACCAGACCTCAATTCTGTCTTAGAAAATACTTTCTTCTATTGAAGTTGATTAAGTAGGTCATCAATCCTTGGGAGTGGGTACTTATTATTAATTGTCAACTTGTTCAACTGCCTGTAATCGATGCACAACCTCATGCTTCCATCCTTCTTCTTCACAAACAAGACGGGGGCTCCCCAAGGCGAAGTACTTGGTCTAATATTCTTTTTTTCTATCATGTCTACCAACTTCTCCTTCAACTCAATCAACTCTGCTAGTGCCATCTTGTACGGTGCCTTAGCTACTGGTTTTACTCTAGGAACTAAGTCTATGGTGAAGTCATTAACCGTATTAGGCATATCTCCTAGTAACACCTCTAGAAAAATATCTGGCTATTCTCTTACTATCGGGATATCCTTCAATTCTAGGACTTCCTTAGCCATATCTACTGCGAAGAAAAAACAATGCATCACAATTTTCTTATACAGCCATAGCTGCTCAAAGGGCTGAAATGATGGGATAGCGTCTCACCTTAGAGTACCTATCGTTTCCCTGATACGTGTGTTCGGAGGATTTTGCATCAATAAACAAAAACAATTTATAAACCCTAACCTATATGCAAAACTAACTCCTAACCAGCCGAATACCGGGTAATTGCTAGTAAAGCGGGATAAGTAAGGGGTCGATCCACAGGGAATTGGGTTGTTGAATCTAGTTTTATTAATTCCTTTCAATTGTTACTCAAGAAAACAAATAAACGAAAGAACAAACATATAAACACATAGAACAGATAAAATAAATCTAAGCTATAAAAACTGAGAAAAACATAAAATAAAGATACATGGAATCAAACAATATACAAACCAAGTGATTTCAATCCAAGTTTATCTCATGATTTTTATTCAATATTGTGGTTTCACCTTTACACGAGATACGAATTCCTAATTCCTTAGTGAATTCAATTATCGATCTCTCCTCTCTCGAATGTTGAGACCAATTTCCATACAAAACGAAGGTGTAGATTCAAGTTAACTCCCGTATTTTAGAATCTAGCAACCTAGATAATTAACCAATTAATTTGTCACTAATTAACGATTAAAGATCCTATCTTTCTATGGTGATCTAGCCTAACAACGATTCTCATCAACGTTAGACAACGATTAGCAACCAATCTCTCGATCTAGTCACACAATAGCATCATAAATTATAGAATGATACAAAACGAATCAAAGATCATAAAAATAAAACAAGGATTGAATAAATTAAAAAGGATTAAACTCACATAGTTTGGTACAATGGATGATCTCCATGAATCAACAACGAAAAGAAAAGCATCCTAATCTAACCCGGATCACCCGAGCACAAGGCTCGGGTGATCGGCCTTGGAACCCTCAGAGTGCGGCTGCTGAGTGTATTTTGTGTATGAAAAATCTGATGTAATTAGGGTTGGGGCGATGCGGCTATATATAGAATACTAGTCGGCTGTGGTTAAGTCGGCCGTGGACGCCCGTCCGCCTTGTTGGACGCCCGTCCAAGAATCTTGACTTTGTTCCAGACGTCCGTCCATGCTGCGTCCAAACTCTCTGTATCAAATTTCCTCTCCTGGACGCTCGATTAATATTCTGGACGCCCGTCCACTCTGGACGGGACTTGGACGCTCGTTTAGCTGGATCAACACTTGATTTCTTTCCTTATATCCTTTATTCTTCCATAAATCTGATTGATTCCTTTCCACTCAAATTTATCTCTTTAAAAATCATCTTTTCCATCACCAATGTGTATCTACAATGTAGGAAAAACATACCAAAGCGTAACGATATTCCAAAATAATATAAAATCACAATTTAAGCTCATAATTCGTTACGTTTTGCAATTTAACTATTAAAAACACCACATGCTCAATATGTCAATTATAAAGCTCGATTTCTATGAAAAACATCCAGATATGGGGGAAATTGACATAAAATATATCCTTATAAAACATATAAAATCACCCTTAACAACTCCCCCACACTTAGCTTTTGCTCGTCCCGAGCAAAACAAAACATAATCAAGACTCGAGACATATAAACATTTATGCAACCATAAAGCATATTCAATAGTTTAGAGGTTCGCCCAAGTGTGTGTGCATAGCCATAATAAATTTCCACTAAGTCCAAACTTGAGAAACTCAAAGCAAAACTAGCTAATACCCCCTCGTAGACTAGCAATAAATGACACTCATAAGATGTACCCTACAAACGTAAAATATCCCGAAAAGGATGATCGAATATATCTAGGGCCTTTCTGAAATACTCAGAGGATAATCCCTACAACATATCTATCAGTTTCTACTGGGGATAAGATAGACGATAACTTAGTCTTTCATTCATTTCATATTACTTCTTTATAAGTTGATTTAATTACTTCACTTTAAACACACATCAGAATGAGCTATTGCCCTGTCTTAGCAGAATAGGATATTCGAGATATACCCTACCTTACTCCAATCATAAGGCAGCTTCTTCTAACTGTCGTGAGATTTTAGTCATCATGGTGGTATAGAACATACGTGGTATACCCTACCGCACTCAAATCATTGACTAGCTTCCGACACACCCAATTACTTCATTTAAAATTCAACTTTTTCATTTCACAATAAGTTACGTGTTACTTATCACATTCAAACCTTAGATATTCACAGTATAACATACTTCGGATCTAAATACAAACTATCATAAATCTCAAGATATATACGTAGCACTAAGCACATGACTTATAAGAAAATCAGAAATTACTAATCCAAAAGGGGTATAACTTTATAAATTAGCTCATCATCCACTATGGCTCGTGAAAAATAGTGTTGGGTGAGACATCTAAATTTACTAAATATGCAAAATAACGCACCAATGATATAAAAACTCAAATAAAGATATGCCTTTGCTCACTTGGGACAAAACAAACAAATTTTTTTAAAATTTTAGCACTTTTTCATAGAATTATAATAGTCTGGCAAATGAATGTAGATATATAAAACTATTTCCCTCCCCCACACTTAGATTGCAACTTGTCCTCAAGTTGTACAGAAATAAAAATTTAGGGACTTAGCTGATTGTATTTCCGAAGCTAGCAATTCTGGAAAGACCCTCACGAAGAACCAAAATTGCTTGCATAGCCTTGGAAATGTGGAGCATCACAGAAAAACTGATATCGTCGTTAAAGCGTACAATAGCTATCACAAGTGTCCTGCATACTTGAACAGTGCAAAAAGAGTCCACGGGGAAAAAGGATTATACATGTAAAACACATGGAAAAGAAGTCATAGAGATTTTCTCAGATTAAGCTCATATAAAGATGGAACATATACATGGAACATTACAAAATAGTAGGCTAGGTGCAACTGCATGAAAATGTATTACAATGCAATCTACATGATATGCAATTATATAAAAAAAAATCTTTGTGGCTCAGTGAGCATGTTGGGTAGACAACTCTACAAAGATGACTACGGCCTGTCTGAAATCGAAAAATGAAGGACATAAAATAAAAGTGGTAGCGTACGGCAAGCCGAGAGTAACTACACTCAAGAAAAATAATAGAAAACAATGCAACTAGATGACATGCAACTAAATGATATGCATCTAAATGAAATGCAAAAATAAAAGAAAGAAAACTAGCCCACTCATTTGCAACACGACATGTATATAATAAACGCCTACCAAATAATGATAGTTTACGATAAACGACAGTACTATTCACTACATGCAGTGTAGACGCGCTTTAAGACTCATCAAAGGTGATAGCATTATGGAAAACCAACAGTTAGCTATACTAAACAGATATAACTCATAAGCCAACGATGGTAGCAACGGAAAACCGACAGTAGCTACCCATATGAGCTAAAAAAATAACAAGAAAGCACATAGGTCTCAAAGCTCACAAGATTCATCACAACGATATGTAGCATACGGAAACCGACATTAGCTACTAAATAACAATAAGAACAGTTATAGCATACGAGAACCGACATTAACTATAACATGCATGGATGAATCATGTATATAAAAGTTAATCAATTATTTAACATGGGTCCGTAGATGGAAAGATGTAAACATGCAAGTTCAGAACATCTACGTAAAAATAACTAGCCACAGAAGCTCATATTAAAGTATCCACGTCAAATAAAGCATTAAAAATCAATTCAAGAAAAATTTGGAACCTGGACGTGCGTTCAACATACCAAACGGGCGGTTGCCTGGAAATTTTGCACCGGGCGGCCGTTCAACAATTCAACCCGCTCACGTTCACTGCTTTATGGGTCGGGCGGGCGTTAAACTACCTTGAACGCCTGTTCAAACATCGAATTTGCAATGAAACGCAGGAAAAACACAACAAACCCTAAATAGCTTAAAAGATCATCAATTCGAGACACCTGAGCAACCTCATAAACCCTAGCCAAAACATCAAAAACCCTAGATACTTAAGAAACCCTAGAAATCCTTTATTTATTTATTTAAAACAGAAAACAGAAAACAATGAAAGGGGGAAAAATGTGTTGAAATCTTCTGAGCCCAAAATGGAAGGGAAAATAGTGGATTTTGACCTCGAAAACGGTGTTGAACGGCCTATAGCCGTTCACCACGTCGTCGGCGTCGGAACGAGCTTTCCGAAAACGGTGTTGAACGCCAAACGGACACTCGAGCCGAAAGTTACGGACAAAATACTAACTAGTGCTAAAACGATCCCTTATATCCAAAAGTTCGATCGTACAAAACGTGGAGTCAGATAATTCAACCTCAGATGTCCCCGAATCAAACTAGGTTACACTTCACGTTTAACAAATCGAGTAAAAAAAACTTTTTGCACATTCGTAACCCTACGGTCATCGAAACATGGCAAAAATAAAAAAAAACCTCAATTTATTTAACGCTACTTTTTATTGAGAGAAAAATAAATCGTAACAAAATAGAGAAATTAACTCAATTAGATTCAACAAAACATCGATTCCCCGGCAACGGCGCCATTTTGTTCGGAGGATTTTGCATCAATAATCAAAAACAATTTATAAACCCTAACCTATATGCAAAACTAACTCCTAACCGGCCGAATACCGGGTAATTGCTAGTAATGCGGGATAAGTAAGGGGTCGATCCACAGGGAATTGGGTTGTTGAATCTAGTTTTATTAATTCCTTTCAATTGTTACTCAAGAAAACAAATAAACGAAAGAACAAACATATAAACACATAGAACAGATAAAATAAATCTAAGCTATAAAAACTGAGAAAAACATAAAATAAAGATACATGGAATCAAACAATATACAAACCAAGTGATTTCAATCCAAGTTTATCTCATGATTTTTATTCAATATTGTGGTTTCACCTTTACACGAGATACGAATTCCTAATTCCTTAGTGAATTCAATTATCGATCTCTCCTCTCTCGAATGTTGAGACCAATTTCCATACAAAACGAAGGTGTAGATTCAAGTTAACTCCCGTATTTTAGAATCTAGCAACCTAGATAATTAACCAATTAATTTGTCACTAATTAACGATTAAAGATCATATCTTTCTATGGTGATCTAGCCTAACAACGATTCTCATCAACGTTAGACAACGATTAGCAACCAATCTCTCGATCTAGTCACACAATAGCATCATAAATCATAGAAAGATACAAAACGAATCAAAGATCATAAAAATAAAACAAGGATTGAATAAATTAAAAAGGATTAAACTCACATAGTTTGGTACAATGGATGATCTCCATGAATCAACAATGAAAAGAAAAGCATCCTAATCTAACCCGGATCACCCGAGCAAAAGGCTCGGGTGATCGGCCTTGGAACCCTCAGAGTGCGGCTGCTGAGTGTATTTTGTATATGGAAAATCTGATGTAATTAGGGTTGGGGCGATGCGGCTATATATAGAATACTAAGTCGGCTGTGGTTAAGTCGGCCGTGGACGCCCGTCCGCCTTGTTGGACGCCCGTCCGCCTTGTTGGACGCCCGTCCGCCTTGTTGGACGCCCGTCCAAGAATCTTGACTTTGTTCCAGACGTCCGTCCATGCTGCGTCCAAACTCTCTGTATCAAATTTCCTCTCCTGGACGCTCGTTTAATATTCTGGACGCCCGTTCACTCTGGACGGGACTTGGACGCTCGTTTAGCTGGATCAACACTTGATTTCTTTCCTTATATCCTTTATTCTTCCATAAATCTGATTGATTCCTTTCCACTCGAATTTATCTCTTTAAAAATCATCTTTTCCATCACCAATGTGTATCTACAATGTAGGAAAAACATACCAAAGCGTAACGATATTCCAAAATAATATAAAATCACAATTTAAGCTCATAATTCGTTACGTTTTGCAATTTAACTATTAAAAACACCACTTGCTCAATATGTCAATTATAAAGCTCGATTTCTATGAAAAACATCCAGATATGGGGGAAATTGACATAAAATATATCCTTATAAAACGTATAAAATCACCCTTAACAACGTGATATGGTTCTTCCCTGGAGTCCTATAGATCACTTTCTTATCCTTGCAATCAAGGGGAACGTGATTCTTTGCCAACCAGTCTAATCCTAAGATGACATTAAACCCTGAGAAATTCAACACTACCAAATGCGATTCACACTTGTATTTACCGACTTGAATCTTACAACGAGGAATCATCTTATAAACCTAGGAGGTCTCTCCTAATGGTGTCATAATGGAAAGATTTTTTCTTAACTTCCCATAAGGCATCCTAAGTTGTTCGGCTACTTTGACTGACACAAAGTGTTTGAAGCACTGGTGTCAAATAAAGCAGATACAGGTAAACCTCCTACTAGTATAGTACCTAGCAAGTATGTAAACAAGTATTCTCAAGCAACAAGAGAACATCTTAACGAAAGAGATAAAACTCAACAAAGCAACTTAAGGTACCCGTCATGACTGTGTCCTCAGTGTCAAAAACTGAGGCGTCAATAGTTAAGACTTTGCTCGAGCCACTTACTTTGCTCTTCCCCGCCGGGGGTCTGGATACTGATGGTGCTGAACTTTGGCCGGCAACCTTCTGTGCAGTTTCCGTAGCTATGTGTGCGGTGCTACCACACACAAAACAAGCTCTCATTCCCCAAGACACTCCCCTACATATGGCTTGCCACACTTAAGGCAATTTGGCGGTGGTGCTCTGCCCGAAACTGGTGCGGATTTTCTAAGCCTCTGGGATGGTCCCTGCCTCTATCCTTAACTCATACTAAAGGGTCTCTTCTCTACTCTCTCTAAAGGCCTTGCAATGTTCTCATCAATCTCTAAACAGGTGTTCAACAGCTTCTTCATTGTCTTTGGCATGTGGCCCACTAGATGATCCATGATGTTTTTAGACAACCCCTGGTAAACCGTGATAATCTGTCTGATTCTGTTGATATGGCTGTAGGCACGTACTTTCCTATCTCATGAAAAGGCCTCTGTTATTATATAATCGTTATGCTTTCCTGACGAAGGCGGTAAAACTCTTTCTCCTTTGTTGACCTCTACGATGTCGGGAAAAACTCATCCATAAAAGCTGTCTTGAATTCATCCCAACCATAATCTTACCCTGTATGTTCTCTATCATATCCACCCACTCCTGGGCCGTTCTTGTTAGCAAGGAACTCGGAAAATTTTCCCACCTATCTCTGGATATCCTCACTTGACTAAAGTTCCTCTCCACTGTCCTCAACCAACTATTTGCCTCAGTAGTAACGATCCTCCCATTAAACTATTTTATCCCTGCCTTCTTGACATCTAGGAAACATCTTACCTCATCACGTTCCTCGTCAGCAGATAGTGTAGGGGCTTGGGGTATATGATGTGGGTTAGGTCCCCTAGGTGTAGGATATGGCTGGACACTAGATGTGGTGCCTGGGGTGGATGGAAGTGAGCTCCTGGGTGGTGTAGTTGTGCGAATGGCCCTAGTACTGATTGTGGTGTGGATGGTTAGGGATAAGAAGTCTGTGGAGGGTACGTAGCTTGAGTATTGTAGACATATGGTTGTGGTGGTGGATAATATTGAGGTTGTTTTGGATAGTACTGTGGTGGTTGTAAGTAATATGGTGGCTGTTTTGGAAATGTTGCGGTGGTTGGGGTACATCTGGCAAAAGGATGGAACAACACATGGTTGTGGAGTGTAATTCAGTGATGGGAAAAAATTAGTGTGTGGCACGTGGGATGCCGGGTGTGTGGACATGACAACAGATGAGTCTATGGATATAAGGGTGGTGGTGGTAGGGTTACATAGATCTCTCCTATGGGGATAGTGGTAGTGGTGACTGTTGATGAAGGTAATGTCACCATACCTTCAAAAATAATAGCTTCAATTGATATGGTTTCCTCTCTTGAGTTCTGCTCGGGCAACACCTGCCTATTATTAACCTCCAATTGAGTCAATCGATGACTCATCTCCATTTACTAATAAGTTACCAAACCCTGACTTGTCAGCCCTTCACACGAAGAAGTAGTGCTCCTTGTTGTTCTCTTAGTCATCTTTCAAGAAGAAAGGGTTAGCTAAGCTTCTAAAGAGACTTATAAAAATTCAACTTGACTACGAACTTATATGTAAGATAGGAACTTTCTCTCTGATACCAACTCTGACGCCCCATACCAGATACCGAGTCCTTATCCTGAAAAAACGCCCGGCATGCATATATTAACTTTTAAAATCGTCAAAAGTAATATATACATAAGACTCGTAACAATTAATCAAAGTAAAAGCATAATAAATAAAACTAAAGATAACTCAGAAAGAATGTCAAACGACAAACAACGGATCACTAAATCCCAAAATTTACGTCTAAGAAAACTGAAAATACAAAACAACGAAATAAATGTTGTTCGACTTATCACATCTCAATTTGAAATAGAAAAGGTACAAAGTCTATCTCTCTGAAACTAAAATTAAAGTGCATAAATAAAAGTGCCAACATCATCAGATCATCCCGAGCTCAAACATCGGCTCTGTCAACTACATCATCCTATCCATACTCATCATCGTTCTCATAACCACCTTCTCGGAGTGGGAACAAGAAATAAAGGTAAGTGCAATTGTACTCAGCAAGGGGTGGAAGAAACGGTTACACAATATATTTATATAACATACATCAAGATTAAGTCTACAATCGCTATCACATAGGTTGTAATTGAGATCACACTCACCCTCTACTAGATCACATAATACTTCCTCGCACCGATACGTTTGTTACATCAATACCAAACGACATTACGCATGGTGAAAATGTACCACAACATGGTTCGCACCGCTCTGGGGTCATGGACTCATGTTCCATGTGGGAGATACACGTTGTTCTGTAGGAGTAGTAAATGTCCCATGCTTCGATATCAAAAATGTGCCATCAACAATATTGACGTTTTAGCTTTTAGACATCCACATATGTATTTACGAGTTTAGATATAGCCACCTGATTCATTTACATAAAAGGCTTCATAAGGACTTCTAGTCCTAGACATCTAGTTACACTACTAATCACATTGTAAAGAGATCATTGACTACTAAGTCAATGTCCCACAAGACCTAAACTAACGCCTTTCGGTCCTCCCACCTTCTCCCCGCAGAGGGTCTAACTTGTGGAGCAGAGTCAAAGCTACCGGAAGTCGCAGTTAGACATTGTAAATTAACATATAATGTCCTCAAAGACACGCATACCATATCATAACCCATTCATTATCACATTTTCTTTTCATCAGTACTATTACTTTTACTGTTATATTATTATCCTTACTATTTATTTATTTACCAATTCATTTCCTGGAAATATAAGGGTACGTTTGGATTGCTTGAATGGAATGGAATGGAATGGAATGCTTTTTTCATTCCATTCCATCATTTTAGCGTGTTTGGTTGCGAGAGAAGGGAATGGATTTTCATTCCACTGGAATGATTTTTTACCATTTTTATTCCATCAAAAAATAGATGGAATGGACGGAATGGTTTGATGGAAAGAAATGTGAGCATAACCTAATGATAAAAAATCAACCACCACTGCCCGCCCGCAAGCACTTGTTGCACCTGCCCACCCCACCACAATCCACCACCACCGCCCTCCACCGCACCACCACCATCCACCACCGCCGTCTACCCTATCACCACCCTTAGCACAACTCATCACCATCCCCCATCATAACCCAACCCACAACCATCACAACCCACCACCACCACCGCCACCGCCATAACAACCAATAGTATCACAAATCACAACAACCACCATCACCCCCACCTCAACCACCACTATCGCACACCACAACCACTACTATCGCACACCTCACATCATCCTCCGCCACCCACCACCGCTTGCTACACTCGTTATCATGCATGCTCATCACCCACCGTGTTACTTGTCACATCTAATACAATCTTGCATATTTCATTCCATTGCATGCCAAACATAGGAATGGAATCGGTTTCATTCCATTCCATTGCATTCCATTCCATCAGTTTCATTCCATTCTGTTACATTCCAGCAATCCAAACGCACCCTAATAGAAATGATATAAACATATACTAACATGAAGAAAACAAAACACTTGACGACAACATGCCCTTTTTTCTTAAGGGGGGCGACATCATACCTTGGGGATTCAACCTAGCACCAACCCACACAAAAAATAATAATAATAATGATATTTTACCATAGTCAAACTAAGAGCAGAACCATGCTCTGTTAGCACTGGCCGAATACACATGATTTCAGAGTGACAAATTAATACGCACATTAGCTATTTCATTCTCATTGATAGATTAACAGTATAGTATATAGATTAACAATACACAATCAAACACTGATTGAAGAACACCCTTTACCTTTTAGCAATTTGATAATAATTGAATTCCCAATCCTACGATCAACCTATGATTCAATAACGCCGTTCTACGATAAGCACAATCCTCTAATTTATCAAAGTCTCAGATTCTCTCAAGAATGAATCTACAATTAAGGCTAGGAAGGAAAACTTACCGAATGGAAAAACAGCTAGTATAGAAATGATGGCCTCCTCGCGGTGATCGATTTCCTCTACTACTTCCTGCACCAAAAATCAACCGTTAAACCTCATGAATAGAGATTATGTACTTGCTTTTCTCCCAGTAAAAGTCGTCGGCCTCTCTACCAATTATCAGAAAAATTTTAACGTAAAGGAAATACTGGGATCAAGGGAAAATTTCCTTTTATACTCAATTTTTAATTGAGAATATTAGGTTTTCGTCCACTTTCCTCCATGTATATAAATTTTAATCCAGTTTGTATTTATTTTGTTGATTTAAGGACAAAACATTTTCCTTCGGACTATTTTGCCCTTTCCTTTAATATTAGCTTAATAAAACAAATTGTCGCTGATGACGTAGATCAAGTGAAATTAAAATACTTGACCACCATAAACCAATACTAGCAAGAGGACTAGGTCCATCGTAGTATAGCTATAGCGAATCAAGGTCGATCCCACAGGGAACCAATTGTGGATCATTTATACACAAACAATTAATCATTCATGTCAAGGACACAAAGCGGTCTACGACCAACAAAAGACAAGAAAGATAAAGGACTCGACACGACACAACACATAAACAACGTAATTAACCTCCCCAATTATTATGTTATCGTTTGGATCTAGAGATTCTATATAATTAAGCTAGACTCGACAACTATTAATCCGATTCCTATTTGTTTTATATTGTCTACGGGAGTCATCCCCTAAACTAGATCTAGCTCCGGGTAGGCCATCCAGATCACTATGCTACATCACGTGACTTCGCTTTTTCGGCCTCCATCTCATATGACTCGCACGCTTACAAAACTAGGGATGCCGATATTAACCGTATTCCTCACTTAGGCAACATTCCTTTGTTCAGGCGTACTTCCTAAGCGATCGCATCAGTCTCTGTCCCATTAACAATTACCTGCACGGTCTCATGTTAATCTATGATTTACGTACAACTAGGTGAGCTCAATTCCCTAATACGCAATGATCTAGATCTCACCAAAGTCCCGGAAGATCAATTCATGAGCCGACCTAGGAGCCCTATATTGGTATTTCCTAATCATACGCTAATTAAAACAGACGAGCAACGTAGCCGTAGCCATACCTACTAAGATAAGAAATTCTAGGTGGACAATCATACCATAAAGACGTGGCTAGATTGACGCAGCGAAAACCTAAATCTTAGCGTTTCTCTATACGTAACGGATAAAATAGAGATTCATAAAGCAATTATATAGATATACTAAGAACACGGTTGTCGATCATACCAAAGTCATCTATAGGTCACCGGATAACATATCTGGGCGTGTGGATCCTTATAGACAAAGAATCCCCACTGCCTCATATCGTATCCTCAGATCTACATCGTTCGGAGAAGAACGAACAACCTCAAACAATAAACAATAATTGGGGGCTTAATTACAAAGAACTAAGAACAAATAAATACAAGAACTTACATTACTGTAGAACTTGCATAAAAGCTGCTCTAACAAAAACTGAGGATTTTATTATAAACTGAGAAAAGTGTATATGGTCGTGTAGAATGTGTGTATGGCGTGTATGTTATGCCTTTATTTATAAGGGTTCAAGCTAATTAAGAGATATACATCAAAATATCAAAACAAATAATAGATAACTCTCGGCCGATCTTCCGGAAAAAGACAAAATGCGCCCCAAATATGTGATAGGGCCGCGCATTTATTTCCCAAGCTTCGGATTGGCTCGCTTGCTCTTGTAAGGCCTTACTCCTCTTTTAAATGCTTATCCGATCTCTATCTTGAATTTCCTTTGATTTATCTTGAGATTTAATTCTTCCATTTGTATTTATCCTCCAAAATTTATCTCAATCTTCAAAATAGATATTTATCCCAAAATAAATCATATTTAAATAAAACGGATAAATATAATAAAAACGGATAAATACCGATTTATATAATCAAAACGGATAAACACCAAATTATATCTTATAAATGGATAAATACCAAATTATATAATAAAAATCACATAACATTAAATATTCAATATAACACGTGATATAATTATAAAATATATATTATTAATCTCGATTTAAGGTCAACGTAGATGATTTTTACGGGTATAATTTGACCGTCATCAACTACCCCCACTTAAACTTTGATCGTCCCGAACAAAGCATCAATAAGTCATTCCCCAAGACAACATTTCCCGTGGTCAAATCATACTTACACAAGAAACTCGAGTCAACCCATACCATTCATGCTCATAAGGTATCCATTATTCAATACTCGCTATGAATCGAAGTGATGTGTGCATGTGCATTTGATTTTATCTATTCGTGGCAAGATTAAAGTTTATGCTAACCCATGAGTCTCAACCTACCAACATCGACATTCCCACTTCTTAAGCCTCGCAATGGGTAAAGACATGGTGCAATAAGCAAGAGCGTCATCTAGAAGGTTTTTGGACTTGGAGACCGAAAAATACTCAAGCCTCTTAAAATTGAATTTTTCCTCACATTTTCATATTTTCAAGCATTAACACATCTCAAGAAAGAAACTTGCTTTAAAAGTAAATTATGCATTGCAAGAATCCTTTCACGGATTGGTCAATAACATGAATATTACCACAAGCGAGGCTACTTTGGTAATGTTACTACAAGCCCAGTGTTTAACGCTTTGTCAATACACAGATTATTCTCAAGCTTATTACTCCGCTTTGATGGCCAGAAGATAGGAATACATCAGCAAATAAATATCGACACTAAGTCTACATAACCAATCATCTACGCAATGTACACATAATTCTTCAGTTATTATAATTTGCGCGGTAAAAATCGATTCAAAGATTGAGTAATCGAATAATAAATAACTACTTGCAACAATCGGCATGAATATCATTAAATTTACATTCACATAAGTCTAAAATGATCACGTACTCATGCAAATTGGTTCCTTTCTTATCAATTCTAAGCTAGGAACTCACAATCCTAAGGGTACGAGACAAATAATATGGCACTTTTTCAAATTTTTCACCGTTTCATTCAATTTTCAATTATAACATATCATAGCTAAGTCTCCTACCCCCCACTTAAACATGTCATTGTCCCCAATGACAAATAAAAATGAGAATTTAAGAAAAGACTTAGCTCGGAAAGCGGCTCTCAAGTAGATGCAAACATCGGAGTAATCTAAGCACGTCGTGTGGAGAAGCAAGTGAAAACTGTGCTTAAGCAAACCAAAACGAAACTCCATAAAACCGTTAATAACATGTCGATGGAAGATATAAAATAATGTGGCGATAATTAGATATAAAATATCCAAAAACAAATTAAGCCACTTTATTCCATACAACCAATGACAAGGAAAACCAAAGAGTTGAAACGACTTGTTCAGACACGAATTCTAAAAAATATATATAGACGTAAAAAGAAAAAATACTAAATAGAAAGAAAAATAAACAAGCAACTAAAGATGGTAGTCTTCATCTCTAATCTCCACCACTTAAATATTCCTAAAACCGGGTGGAGAAGACAAAGATCAAAACATGTGGGAGAACACGAGGTTTACCGGATTGATAAGGTATGTAATCCAGTGGAAAAGAGAAACTTGGTAAGGTATAACAGATTCAATGTGACCTATTGGTAAAAGATAGGATCAGAAACTCGGTGTAGACGCGTCACGTTTTGATTGGATATCAACAACTTAGGGAGATGTAGCTTCTCCTCGAAATTACTAATAACCCAATGTATCACGTAAAAGTCATCACCGTCATCAACAGGGTCGGATCAGTGTGATATTTTAGAACAAAACTCATCATCCAAAAATGCCGGAATAGGTGTAAAAGTGTGAATTTCAAAACTTCCGGTGGAAAGATAAATTGTAGTTTGATCGAACCAAACACTTTTTAAATCGAGCTATGGTCAGAGCTACACTTACCCCAGCTAGGATCATGAAAACCAAAATGATAAAAGATAATCATTAAAACTCAGCAATATTTCTAATTCCGCAACAA
Organism: Gentiana macrophylla; assembly: GCA_026214975.1. Classification (NCBI taxonomy): domain Eukaryota; kingdom Viridiplantae; phylum Streptophyta; class Magnoliopsida; order Gentianales; family Gentianaceae; genus Gentiana; species Gentiana macrophylla. The sequence continues at coordinate 41,249,681 of CM047809.1, forward strand.
AAGGGTATTTGGTAAACAAAATGGAGGTTGAGAGTATAATGGGTTTAGAAAAAGATATATAAGGATGGTAAGAAAAGATAAAGGGTGGGTAAGAAATTGTGTGTTGGGTGGGTATTGTTTAAGGGATTGGGTTAGGGTGGGAGAGTGAAATAGATGGAAAGAAAGAGAGGGGATGAAAGAATGGTTAGAAATGTGAATTGTGAGACAGATTGGTGAGAGAATAGAAAAGTTGAAGGGTGAAAAGGTACAAAAGAAAGGATAAGGATAGTTGCAGAACGAATTGCACACCATTTTGGATTTTCACTCGGATCGCCATTCTAAAAAGTTTTGGAAGTTGACCAAAATTGTTCTTGTTCGCACCAATCATTCTCTGTTACATTTTCAGTAATTCTCAAGCTCTCTTAATGCTTCCATCTTAAGGTTGATTGCTAAATTTCCTTTTCTTTAGCAATTTCTCGACTCTCCTAAGAAACTCTAATTCACGTGGCCTATATTGAGTAAAAAAGTTTTGCACATCCTTAGCCCAATGGCCATCGGAACACGGCAAAATAAAAAACCTCAACATATGTCACGTTACTCTTATTGGACTCAAAGAAAACAAAACCTACAATCCTGAAAAGAAATCTTAAGGGTTTTAGAAGTAGTTCTGAGTTTAAAGTCCTCAGCTCGACTTTCCAAAAAGTATCTTTGTCAGTCATCCTTCATCGTTCGCTAGACTTTGACCCTCTAAGCACTATAAGAGGTGGGCTCGTTGCTTCTGCGGATTAATACCCTTCCCTCGGTTGTGAGACCTAAGAAACGACATCTATCCATACCATTTATACAAAGCTCTTACCTCGGCTCTCGTTTTAGGAACTAGTGAATTCTAAGAAGATTTAGTCCTAGGGACCCATTTTAATCACATCCTCTATAATGCTGCTTCATTATGCTCTGTCAAAACTTCAACGTCTTCTTTAGATTGCGAATGCTTAAACTACACAAATTTTTGCTCACATGGCCAGTAGAAGCAATCTCATGCATATGACAATGAGATTTTGACAGAACTACGAGGAACCCTTTATTCACTGCTTCCTTCAACTACTACATGTTTCCTTACACCCTCTAGATGAGACAAATTTGGCGCAGAACCTTCCACACTAATAAAATTAATCTTACAAACCACTCCGGGCTAAGATTCTCATTCAGGTTCATGTAAAGACTAACTTATGTTCAAAAAAAAAACAAAAGATTTATTTTCGAACATAAGCAAAAAAGGTAGTACCTTGCCTTCAACATTGTACCACGAATAATTCGAACCTTAATATTTATTTTCTCGGAGCCATCTTGGTGTTTTAAAGGTGTTTCTTCCATTTCTTTCCCATCGTAGATTCGTAGTTCCACAAGTCGCTGGGATATTTACTCAGCGCCCGCGAAAAATTACTGACTCGGATTATTGCTTCCTGGTTTCGCAAATAGAAGAAAAACAAAAACAAAAGCGGACCGTGGATCGATTTTAACATGGTTTCCCATGCTGCTATCGAGACCTCTACGGATTAAACATATCTGAGATAAAGCGACACGCGAAATTCCATAAAAGCGAACCAGGCTCATTGGCAAATGAGGCGATCTCGGCTGAGCGAAACCAATGCTATTCAGATCTGGAATTTTTACACAGAGCAGACAACCAGAAGGACTCAATACCATAAAAACAGACTCTAAAACAGAAAACTCGACATGAATAAAAAAATTATTTATATATAAAATTGACCGTTGGTTCCCCGGCAACGGCGCCAAAAACTTGATGACGTAGATCAAGAGAAATTAAAATACTTGACCACCATAAACCAATACTAGCAAGAGGGCTGGGTCCATCGTAGTATAGCTATAGCGAATCAAGGTCGATCCCACAGGGAACCAATTGTGGATCATTTATACACAAACAATTAATCATTCATGTCAAGGACACAAAGCGGTCTACGACCAACAAAAGACAAGAAAGATAAAGGACTCGACACGACACAACACATAAACAACGTAATTAACCTCCCCAATTATTATGTTATCGTTTGGATCTAGAGATTCTATATAGTTAAGCTAGACTCGACAACTATTAATCCGATTCCTATTTGTTTTATATTGGCTACGGGAGTCATCCCCTAAACGAGATCTAGCTCCGGGTAGGCCATCCAGATCACTATGCTACATCACGTGACTTCGCTTTTTCGGCCTCCATCTCATATGACTCGCACGCTTACAAAACTAGGGATGCCGATATTAACCGTATTCCTCACCTACGCAACATTCCTTTGTTCAGGCGTACTTCCTAAGTGATCGCATCAGTCTCTGTCCCATTAACAATTACCTGCACGGTCTCATGTTAATCTACGATTTACGTATAACTAGGTGAGCTCAATTCCCTAATACAGAACAGATCTAAATCTCGCTGAAAGTCCTGGAAGATCAATTCATGAGCTGACCTAGGAGCCCTATATTGGAATTTCCTAATCATACGCTAATTAAAACAGACGAGCAACGTAGCCGTAGCCATTCCTACTAAGATAAGAAATTCTAGGTGGACAATCATACCATAAAGACGTGGCTAGATTGACGCGCGAAAAACCTAAATCTTAGCGCTTTCTCTATCGTAACGGATAAAATAGAGATTCATAAAGCAATTATATAGATCTACTAAAAACACGGTTGTCGATCATACCAAAGTCATCTATAGGTCACCGGATAACAGATCTGGGCGTGTGGATCCTTATAGACAAGGAATCCCCACTGCCTCATATCGTATCCTCAGATCTAAATCGTTTGGAGAATAACGAACAACCTCAAACAATAAACAATAATTGGGGGCTTAATTACAAAGAACTAAGAACAAATAAATACAAGAACTTACATTACTGTAGAACTTGCATAAAAGCTGCTCTAAGAAAAACTGAGGATTTTATTATAAACTGAGAAAAGTGTATATGGTCGTGTAGAATGTGTGTATGTCGTGTATGTTATGCCTTTATTTATAAGGGTTCAAGCTAATTAAGAGATATACATCAAAATATCAAAACAAATAAGAGATAACTCTCGGCCGATCTTCCGGAAAAAGGCAAAATGCGCCCCAAATATGTGATAGGGCCGCCGCATTTATTTCCCCAAGCTTCGGATTGGCTCGCTTGCTCTTGTAATGTCTTACTCCTCTTTTCGTGCTTATCCGATCTCTATCTTGAATTTCCTTTGATTTATCTTGAGATTTAATTCTTCCATTTGTATTTATCCTCCAAAATTTATCTCAATCTACAAAATAGATATTTATCCCAAAATAAATCATATTTAAATAAAACGGATAAATATAATAAAAACGGATAAATACCGATTTATATAATAAAAACGGATAAACACCAAATTATATCTTATAAATGGATAAATACCAAATTATATAATAAAAATCACATAACATTAAATATTCAATATAACACGTGATATAATTATAAAATATATATTATTAATCTCGATTTAAGGTCAACGTTGATTATTTTTACGGGTATAATTTGACCGTCATCAGTCGCCCTATTTTTCCTTCTTATAAGCAGCAGCCACAACAACCTGCTTATTAAATACATGAAACTCACCAAAAATCACCAATAAACCAGACCAAAATCATCTCAAATGGCGACCACGAATCTTTTAAAATCAGCAGCTTTCAATGTATTCACAGTCCTCTTCTTCTCCCTTTTCATTTTCACAATCAAAGCCTCCGAAAATTCAGAACAACATTCGTCAAATCCTTGAATCCCAAATCAATAATCAATTCTCAAAAAGAAAAGCTTAGCCATTTCAGATTCTACTTTCACGACATCGCCAGCGGCGAATCCCTAACTTCAATCATCGTTGTGCGGCCACCACTTTTGCTAAATACGTCCGCCACCGGATTCGGCTTCATAAATATGATTGACAACCTATTAACGCTTGGCCCGGAGATGAGCTCCAAATTGGTCGGAAGAGCTCAGGGACTTTATGCTTGTGCTTCGCATGAAGAGGTTGCGTTATTGATGACTATGAATTTTTCTTTCGTTGAAGGGAAGTATAATGGGAGTACGATCACCGTGACAAGGAGGAATCTGGTTTTTAATGCAGTTTGGGAGATGCCGGTGATCGGAGGAAGTGGCTTTCCGGTTTGCTCGCGGCTATGCTCAGGCAAAGACACGTACTTTTGATTTGAAAACCGGTGATGCAATTGTTGAATATAACATTTATGTAATACATTATTGAATATAACTCCTCATCTTCTTCATTTTTCTTGTACTCTATAGTCCTTAAAACTCCAGATAGAAAATTGATATGGACTAGCTGTAGTTTGATGCTAACTTGATATTGTATTCCAAGAAGTCTGTCCATTCAGCTCGACTGAGCAATCTTTTTTATTGGATACTTTGGTTTTCAAATGCTTATTAATTTTCTCTTTTATTTATCTATTATGTATTGATGATTAGCTAATGAAAATCAATAAAGGAAGACCTTTAAAATTGTGCTATTGTCGAAAGGGTATCTACTTCTGCTAATGCTATTGTTCCCAGCATTTCAAGTTCGGAAAATTCTAGAAATCTGCGTATTGAGTCTGATAATTCACGTATTAGGTCTATGACTGTTCCTCTTACAACTGTGGTTGAGAGGACTCCTAAGGTAGGTATTGAAATTGCCATGGTAGATATTTAAGCTACCATTGTCAACTATTTTGATAACCATTGAGCTGAAACTAATAGTTCTGTTGAGAACACAATATTGGTAAGTCTGTTGTGGTTGATAGTATTGGTGATCCCACAGTTTAATGGTTGGTTTAAGGATGCATCGATGATGTTTTAAAGAAGATTGATTGTGTTGTTTACTTGGTTCATATCATTAAGCTTTCTAATACACTAGTTTTGGGGGGTGTAACTGTGTTACTGTGTTACATTTAATAACACTATATGTTGTGAGATTTTCAGCCATATATATGCCAAGAATAAGGCTGAAAATCAGATTTTGGGGCAGAAAAATGGGTTGAACATCAAGTGTATGATGTAGAAAATTTGATATCATTGTAATATGTTGAGCTTGTTAAGGTATGTTATGTGTTTATTCATACTATTTAGTGACTTCTTTGAAATCTTCAAATATTTTTATTGACTTCATCTTGTTGACTTCTTCTACTTTGTTCAAATACACAGAAAGTTGCAATGTTGCAATGTTTTTTTCCAAAAAAGAATCGGTTGTAGTGTGCAACAAACCCCCTTCTTTACTTTGGGAAGCTTACTAATGACGATATTTCAGTCATTAATGGATAAGAAATGCAATGTATATTTGTTTTCTATGGTTATTAGTACTGAAAAGTGTTTTGAGAAGTTGAAGAGGAAAACAGAATTGGTTGTGTTACTGTGATGATAAGGTGTTACTGTGTTACTGTGTTACTGTTAATATCGCTATGTATTGTTCGTAAAAGGTGTTATTGCAGGTATATGGTGTCTTTATTTGGTTTTAATCTTTCCTTGCATTCCACTATTTGTTGTGGTGTGGTTTTGGAGTAGGTGATTGAAGGTTGTTGATTCAAATGGTGAGGCAATGTTGGTGTTTTTTTCCTTTAGAAAAATGGAGGAGGCTAGATTCTCTAATGATAAGGCCGAGCTGCTACTATTTAATATATTTTCTGCTTCATACATCTTTCATGAAGTTTGATGTGGTGCGGGTTTGAAGGATAAAGGTCTATAGATGGTAAAACAGACTGCTTTAGTCTTCAACAACTTGAAGAATGTTTTAGTTCCCCTGATAGGATTTTCGATTATATCCAATATTATTAGGCTTTTATTTCTCTTGATTCCCCGGGAGTTGCATCTCCATAATGCTTTGATAGATTGTTTCATTACGATATGAAGCATTTCTTGATAGACTGTTGTATTACGCAATGTTAATGGTGATATTTTGTCTGTTAATAAAATGTGTTACTGTATTAGTGTAAACGCTGCGATAAAATTCGGCTTTCAAATACTATGTCGAAAGGGTATCAAATGAGGTCTCAAAATGAAGTGAAAAAAAATATGAACTTTGGTGAAACAATTTTCATGCTCGGGTTCTAAATAAAAAATTACGGTCGTTTATAAGAAAAACGCTCTGGTTAATGCAAATATTTTTTCGGCTTTTAAAATTTTTGTCGGAAGTGTATCGTATTTAAGCTCAAATTAAAGAGCAAAAAAATATGAATTTTGGTGAAAATTTTTCAATGATCGGAGTTCTAAATCAAAAGTTACGGTTGTTTGAAAAAAAAAACAGCACTAGGAAGGTGAAGACTCAACCATCATAAACAACATTCAAACTTGAAGACGCACTTACGTTGGGTCAATTTTGTCCGGGTAGATTTTTTATTTTCATTTTTGTAACTTAAAAAAAAGAGTGTCTTATTTATTTATTTTGTAAATTTTATTGTCATTTTCCTTCAATCCTCCTTATCAATTACCTTAATTATTCCTTTAATTAATTCTTTTAGGTCTAAAATTAAATTAGGCAAATTATTAATAAAATTTCAATTTTAATTTTTTACCCTTTCTTGGATTTTTGGGATATTACAGTATTACAAAAGAGTGGGGTAAAAAATTGAAGAGGAGAAAATAAACTCCAAAAAGCAACACAAATCCCGATACTTATTGCTACTTACATACACATGACAGTTATCTGGTATCATTGCTAACTAGAATTATTTCCTTACTTCATTTATCGTTATTCCGACAAAGAACTCAATGTACCATAACAATATAAGAAGTTGCATGAAAGATTCCTCAGAAAAGGCAAGACTCCTCCTATCCCGCTACGCACTTTCTTCAGAAACTGGATTCCACCATCTTTTAGTTTTCCATCAGGCGTAAACATGCTTCTCCATGTCTGAAGGGATAGGACATGCTTTCTCTTTCTGTGGGACCATGGTGATTTGAGGCGACCCCGGGAAGCAAGTGATTGTCGCTGTAACGCCCTGTTCCCGGACACCGAGTCTTTATCCGGAAAAGGTACGTTCAGCACGTATAAAATAAAGTAAATTCCACATTATACGTAAGCCATTACTACGCTGTATCGAGTTAAACAAACGGAAGCATAAGACTCGGGTAATATTTTTTTCTAAAGCATCCAAGAATAGAAACAAGTTATAAAGATAGAAATGTAACGTTTATTACATTCAAAAGAAAATACGAAATCCAAACGTATGAAATTCCCAAAAGAAAGAAAGAACTACAAGTCTCAAAGGACCAAAAGAAGATATAGTCTAAACTGTCATGTGAAGGAATAAGTAAAATATAAAGCTCCAACGGGTGCCCTCAAACGTCGTCATCGAAATCCTCCTCGTAACTTGGATCAACCTGTTCATCTTCTCACCCCCAAACACATAAAAAACATGCATTCGAGGTAAGTTCAAAGTACTTAATAAAATAGAGAAGCTATGATATCAAATAAGATTTATAAAGAATGGGTATTTATTTATTTAGTTATCTTTATGTGACCGACTCAATCTAGGGTTCACTTCATGTCCATCAACATGTCATGACTATACGTTTCTAGCCTAACTTATCTATTTTACATCCGCACTCAAGGGCACTACGCACATCCGGTTAGGGATATACCTTGCAACATATTGGTGATCACACCAATAACCACGGGGAAAGCCCGAGGGTGCACACGTTTCAGCGAAGTCCCTCCGTACTTAGGGTTTTGTAAACCTATGAAGTTATTCACCTTCTGGAAAGCATGCACATAACGATATTGTCTGGTGCCTATCCAAGAATGGCATGATGTTTAATCTTTTACTAGTCAAGTACGTATTTATTAAATGGTTAACTAACCACCCACGTGTTTTCAAATAATCTCCCTCACACGTACTACTCTCTTCCTAGACCACTAGACATAGACATGGCCTAGAAATTACACAGATGTTGATGAATACTAATTCATCAAAGCACAAGCCTCACATGCTCTTCCGACGGATCTGAACTTCAACTCTCTTTAAGAGTACATTCGGTGCCAAAACTAAACGAATTAGAAGCTCAATTCAGGCTTGCTCATGTTTATACAATGTTATAAGATCATAATTCAAGGTTTAAAACTCAACACATAGCTTAAACAACATTATACTCAAAACTAGGTCCAATGCGTGCGCATTGATTGGAATTTATGTGCATTCACTGACCAGAAAATTGCTAGAAGTTTCTGTCCAGCCAATGCGTGCGCATTGCACGAGCAGTAACATCCTGAATCAACCTGAAGCAACAATGCGTGTGCATTCTAAGGATTGCGTGCGCATTGCACCTGAAATCAAAAGACTTCTACAACCTGAACCAAGAATGTGTGCGTATTCTGAGTAATGCGTGTGCATTCGACCTGCTGAAAACAAAACCAGAACATCCTATAACAGGAATGCGTGTGCATTCGACCCCTAAAACCCTAAACTTGATTTTCAGCCATTTAACTATAGGATGTAATATCGCCGGATGGATCATAGATCCACCCGATTACGCAGTGGGAAGTATAAGATCTAGATCTAGTCAACCAAAATACATAAAATAATAAATCTAAACCTACGAGGGGGTTTAGATTACCAACCTTTTTATGGTGCAATTACTCCAAGAACAAAGGTCAATCCAAGATCCAAGCTAGATGAGAAGCCACAGTCTTCCAACGTGTGTCTCCAAGCACCACCAGGTGGATGGTGTTTCAAGCCGCCGGACCTCCTCGATATGCTACCTTAAAAAACCCGAAGTTTTCTAAAACTCAAACCCTTAGTATTATAGCCGAAAATTCTAAGCTATAATACTCCCAAAAAGTCGGGTATGTGATCTGTCATCAAAGGCTTAGGAGAACTCTCTTTATATAGGAGAGTAATACTTGTCCTCCAAGGATTTAATTAATTAATACAAAATAAATCAAATTAATCCTTTTCCTTAAAAAGATAAATCTAGAATATTCCCAAATTAATAAGGATATATAAGAGATTTTCTTTCCCTTAAATTATTTAACAAATAAATAATTTAATCACATGACTTATTATTTATCAAGAAAAATAATTTCCCAACAAATAATATTTAATAAAATTTGCGGCCACCCCAAAATAAATTAGGTCACACGCTTTTTATATTAAATTGGGCTGAGTCCACGAAAAATTTCTTTTTCATGTATTTAATTATCTAGTCTAACTAAACAATTAATCCACATATCAATTAAATAGTCCAATCCAACTATTTAATTATAATTGAGGTGAAGCGACGAGAAAACGTATATGCTATATTAGGAGCCACGTCGGGGACCAATGACCCATATTCAGTAGCTACAATAAATTAAACAAAATTATCCGTCCGACTGAACAATTATATTCAATCTATTAATTCCGGGATTACACCACCATAAACCCGAAACTGAACTCTACCGAATATAGATAACTTCTACTCAACTATGAGTTGCTAAGCGTCCACTGATATAATCATTACATACGAATAAATCCTCCATAGACTGTTCGTTACGATTTGGGATATCTCCGTAAACCCTTCTCGAAACCTCTTATCCTTATTTACCATTAAACCCCTAGTGACCAAATAGTTCATAACTAATATAAAATGAACTGCGCGCCTCGGTCAGTTTCTAGGATTAACAAATAAAGGGTCGTCAAACCACCAAAGATAAATCACCTACAACCTCTATAACTAGTATAGTAGAAGTGGGGGTCGAACCCACATGGAACGGTGGATTTATTTCTCCTAAGATTTGTAAAACAAAAGATATTTGCGTTTTACCTATTTCTAGAAAAGAAATGAAAAATAAACGAAGAAAAGTTCCAGTCAATTGATCGTTTCCCCCTCAATTCCTACGATTGATCATCGATTCAATGATGACTCGTTAAATTATTAATAAATTGGTTATAGTCACCGACAACCGCCAAGTGACCAATCTCTCCTAAATTCGATAATCAAGACACGGTCGTTAATTATTCTCTAACCGGAAGACACCCCTAGACACGGTCATAGGTGTTTGGAATCCCGGAAGCATTAAGGCTTGAGAGACCCAATTCAAGGTATTAATCCAACCGGACTAATTTTAACCAAGGTTATCTATTTCCACAACAGGGAATCCTACGGGCTACGAACCGGCAGGTAATGTGTTGTTTACCACTAAAAATCTAATCTTTTATGGCAACCGCCTAAGATAGACTTTGGTACTAGATCAAAATAATCGTTTAACTATCGCGCGCCAACAATCAAACAATAATTCTAATCATCTATTGCAAATCAGAAAATAGATAAATACTAACAATCAAACGAGAAGAAAAATGATTAGACCTCACAACCGCATAAAATCGAGGGTTCAATAATCAATCAACTGAAATAGAAAATTTAACTAATCATTAAAATATGAAATAAAATAAATCAAACAAAAGAAAAGAGTTATACCATCCGAAAGAAAATTGTCGGCGACACACAGATATGAGCACAGCTCTCTTGTTTTTTTTTTCCGTCCGAGTATTCTCTGTTCTATTCCATCTAAAATTAAAAAGCCTAAGCTAATATCCAATCCCCCAATTCTCACGTACTGTTTATTTCTTTTAACAATTCAGAATGCTATATTGGGCCTAAGCCCAATTATTTATTTAATAATTCTTATTTAATAATAATAATAAATATAATAATAATAATAATAATAATAATAAGGGGTCTTCTAATAATCAAAATCCGATGTGACTAGAGATCGAAAATGCCCGATTGGCATTAGTAGCTCTGTCTTCTCTTCAAAATTCTGGATCTCGACATAGGCGAAAACTTGAATTCTCGGATCTTGAAACGCCGCTTTTCTCCAACATTTCACAAAGCTTCCGAAACTGCTCTATAAGTCCTGAAATCTTCCATCTCCGCTTACGAGCTCTTAAAACCTAAAAATCATCTAAAACATACCCGGAACGGAGCATTTCCCAACAAAATATATATACAATACGCACAGAAAATTCCCATAAAATACGGTCTCATCAGGAACTGTCTGTCTACTTCCCGAGGGAAGGAATGGATTCCATATCTGTGATAGCACAGACTACTCACTCATTCCAGAATAAAGCCAACGAGAAGTGTTGGACCACATACATCGAATTATCCTTACTAACACATCAAACTCTACCCTAGTCTAAGCAGTTGTCTGTGATCACCTTAGGATTCAGATTAATCCATATATGATCATCTTGTGATTCGATACGACTTCTCGATCATGGAATTATATCGAGAACTCAAATCAAATCAGTCTAGCGACTGTCACACCTAAAGTGTTCTGGGCACATTATTAGCAAATTAATCATGAGACCCGTACTCTTGATTACAAAAACGCTACGGACTAAGTTAATTTTAAGTACATCTCACTAACTCAATCCTCTTTTGTATAGCCATACACTGAGTTATATGATTACATAAACGAGGTACTTAGGGTTTTCAGTAATGTCTTAATTATAAGCATACATGCATATAATATGATGAATTATTAATTCTGTCCTAAAACAATTATATAATTGTCTTTCGGGCACTACACCTAACAATCTCCCACTTGCACAAAAGGCAAGTGGATTAATTGTTTTAGAGCACCCCTTTATATCTATATCTACAACATTCTCTCACTTGCTCAAAACAAGTGAGACATATCCCCAAGATTCCTACCCTCCAAGCAAATCTTAGTGATTCATCCTTCCATGCACGACCGGAGTGTGCCGCCGCAGGGTAGGTCAGTGACCCGACGTGTACTTAGAATCCGAATACCATGTGACTTGGTACACTGATCAGGTAGGTTGGCGGCTTGAGTCAATCTTTAGGATCGAAACGTCGCCTTTCCATCTAATCCGGTGGTATGATTTCAATATGGCTTTGAGCCAACACTGAGGATGAGATCGACTTAACGAGCATCCTTAATTTGACATAAAGTCAGAATCTGTGTTAACACTTATATTCTAGTTTGCACCTGAATATGCTAGCATATTATTCCTTATTCTCCTGAAGAGACTTGAGGATTCACTAAACATCCCATTTAGTATTCATTCACAGGTTTAGACAAGCATTCCTGAGAGGTAGGGTAGACTACATCGTTGAATGTTGCATTCCTCTATGCAAGAACATCTTAACCATTGAGATGGATGAATGGGATTGCCAATTGCTTATTTTTGAGAATTCGAGTGAGTCAAATTCTTTAGAAAATAGCCCGATGGCATGTTAGACTCTGACTTCAGATAACACACCCATGTTGTTTCCAACAGTTTCAGTGTTACCATTCACAAAAACTAATCTACATACTACTTTACTAATATCGAAGCCCAGTCTATGAAAGACTTATCAATATTCTGGTCAAGTCCACATATTAAAATATATGACTTTGAAATTACCTAGAAGTTTGCTTAAATCCCCAAAGGATATAAGCTATGGCAGGCATCCTGCCAAAGGTTCTTTCTGAATAAATTAAGATACCGTTAGTCTCGCAAAAAGGTCTTAGGGAATCACCCCTATTTTCTGCTTTGTAACGAATATGTCATTTGTTCTTAGCTAAAACCCTTCTGTTCTGAATGAGTTTAGATTCCGTTGTTCGGCAAGGAAGTCTCAGGGAATCACCCTTATTTCCCGCTTTCTGATGAAATCAAGCAAGACTGAGTGGTAAGGGAGATCACGGTCTGGTTAACTCTATACCTTTTGCGGAATCACCCCTAAATTACTCAGCTTTGCATTGAAAGTTAAACTTTCCTATTTATTCGTCTCTTCTCCGTGTGGTTCCAATTACTCCTACTGGGCCTGAGATACTCAGGTGGTTGTACAAGAGTTTTAACAGAACTGGAGAATCAAACTCCATTCACAGGGTTATGGCTTTTAAACCAACCTCTATGATCATGATCTTATACAGCCCACGAAGGACAATAGGTCATCAATCTACCCTATAGCCCGTAAGGTCCTGCAATGGGTAATGGACGAACCATACTCCCACTGCGTTCGGGGTGGATTGATATACTGATCTAGTTTAGTAGTTTTTATTAGTGTTATCACCAACTGTCGGTGTTGGATGTGGACTGAACAAATCAGATAGTAACATCTTGAGTACAAATACTTCAAGATCCAAAGCTGTGATTTATAGACTCTATCAGACCGAGTTTGATAGTATAAACGTCATTCTCTGATTTTTTGAGTTTTATAATCAACCTTTACTCAATGTATTAAAATATTTCACGCTCTGAACGTGTACGCAAAATTTCCAGTCCTACCTTCAAACACTAAGTGCTAAATGTCTATATTTGCGGAAGTGGGGTGAACCGAATTCACTCTGTATCCACAAATATGTAGGTATCTTCTAGATAGACTTCTCTGTTTCACATGATAATGTAAGTCATTATTTTTGCAACTAATATCTTAAATGAATAAAACAGTGTATCGTAGCACATCAATAACTATAAAAGGAAAATTTATGGTGTATCCCTTAGTGAAAACATTCCACTGGGAGGTAGGCCGAGCATCAGTCCCGAAGACTATCGAAAGCCTATACTTGAGTCTGAGTACCTATCTCTCAGGTGAAATCGAGAGATTCCTCCTAATATTTTGGATAAACTTATTGGAGTTTCGAGTAGTTGTCGGACTAGATGTCACTACTTGAAAAAGCTCCTACTAGCTTGTATCTTTCATGTGACCCCGAAGGTCGATATGAACAAGCTGTGTAACTTCTTTAAATCTGTTACCCTTTCCCGATTGAAAGGAATCTTAGGCATTGTTCCTTTGAGACATGGTTCCTTTGACTGGGAAATAGGAATCACCCTAAGCCAGCCTACAGATCTTGTCGTTAGGGAATATGCACTAATTAATAGTATATAAAGAAGTGTTTATCTAAATACGGAAACCATTTGCGTTTATATTATTTAAGATGTTTTACATATACCTATTCAGCATTTCTTAGTGGTTCTGACTTTATCAAACAAAAGTCCGAGTCTTGGGTTTGTGCTACGAATGTTATATTCATCGTCAATAAGAAAACAAATTATCCTATTGAAAATGAATACGTTCGTTCCAACGAATCCAAAAATAGAAAATGAATTTTCTGTGATACTCAAGAATTGAATCCGAGATTCATTTCCTTATATCACTCCCACTAGTCTATCTGAAATAACTGCCCGTTGTCTATTTTATTTATCGTTTGATGCAAAGTTACCTAGTTCTCCCAAAGAACTTAGCTTTTGAGAAAATTGCTAAAGATGCATTGGTCAGTGATCCGAAATCACATTCCTTATCCTCTAATTTCCAATTTATTAATTTTCCGGTTTAGCCTTAAAACTACTTAGTTTAGATGACTAACACGTATAAACATTCTTTCCTATTCTCGACTTTCCTTAAATGGAAACAGTCTTAAACTAGCAGTTCGTTTGAGTAGACACTACCTTTGACTTGTGGAATGTCTAATGATACTGTTACTAGCTTGGACTATTCGATTTTTCTAATTGTCAAATCATAAGACTAAAGCTCCCACTAGTTTATCGGTTCCAAATACCGTCTAACTAGCAACACTTTGTTCAAATGGTTTGAGAGATCATAATAAAGCTCCCACTAGTTTATCGGTTCCAAATACCGTCTAACTAGCAACACTTTGTATTTATGATTTTTCAAAGATTAGAAATAAACTCCCACTAGTTTATCAGTTCCAAATAATGTCTAACTAGCAATGCTTTGTTCATGATGTTTCAAAGATTGGAAACATTCCAGAACTAAGCTCCCACTAGTTTATCAGTTCCAAATACTGTCTAACTAGCAACGCTTTATTATTGTTTTTCCAATGAATGGAGAAACTTATGTGCAGTCTATTACACATTTCTAATGATTCAGAAAAACAACAAATCATAAGACTAAGGCTCCCACTAGTTTATCGGTTCCAAATACCGTCTAACAAGCAACGCCTTATGTATATGATTTTCCAATTTTCAAGTAGAAACTTTTGCCGTGTAAATACACCTTTTAAAATTCACTAAATGAATTTATCTGATAGTCCTATATTATCTTTTGTAAACTAAGTATGGTCGTCTCTCGTTCAACACGAGTGACATCCGTGACATACATATACTATGTCACTTAAGTTTTTAAAGGCTCAAGGGAAAAAACTTTTCCGAAAAATTAACTGCATTCCTTTGATAATACAACGTACTTGTTACTTTCCACATTTTTAATGAAGTATTCTTACTAACAGTTTAGTAGCCTAGAGATTTAGTTGTAAAATAAATATGATAGAAAGTTAAATTCAAAATTAAAATTTCACTACTAGATTTTTATTTTAGGAATAATAAACTTGTTAAAATTCTATCCTACCATTCCAAGGATTTAACCTCACAGAGGTGATGGTTAAACTGAGACAATCTCTCTCAATTATTAAGCTTCGAGAATCGAACATCTCACGGGAATCAGACATTCCGGACCTTAATCATTGATTACCTTCCTTTTTCTAGCCTAGATATTTCGAAAATATCCATAAAGAGTGTGACCTACTATATCAGATCTCAAAGTACGCCCCGAGTATGCCGTCGTAGGGTCGGTCAGTGACTCAACGAGTACCCAAAATCCTATCCTTTCGTAGACCAAGCCTTGAATTTTGATTAGGGGGAACACCATCCGTAGGGGGCCAAAATCAAAGCGGCTCGAGGCGTCACCCTTCTCTCATGTGCTTGCACCTATAGTAGGGGCCGTGGGGTCGGCTGTCGCCTTCCCCGCTCCCACTCAATAATTTGAAAAAGTGGTGGGTTTACTAATTACGGTTTCGGTCATGACAATAAGAAACAATAAATCAAAGTACTCCGAACAGGGTCGGTTATGTAGGCAAGCCTATGCCGTCTTATTCGTGGGAACATATGTGACATTTCAGGCTGATCCGGCAAGAGAAGCCCCGTTTAGCCCGAAGGCATATCGGCTATGGTAAGTCTTGTAGAACCACGGTAACGTACATCACACGTGGTGAGGAGTTGATCGAGCCGAAGCTTGGTTGAACTCCCCCAACCATGGTTAGACCATTTCCGGACCCATGTACTAAGATTTTCCGATTTCTATGTTGTCAACCAAAGCGTAATCTCGTTTCTGTTTAAGGTGGGTTCATCGAGAAGCCATCACCGAAAAATCAACGATTTATCTAAGTGGGATTCACCAAGAATCCATCACTAAAATCGTAACGATTGACAAAACCCGGTTCCTCGGTTTTTATAATTAGTTACTTATTTTATTTAACTACCACATATTAATTAAAAAATCCTTTAACTAATTATACGAGTTATACATGCCTAATTTATTCGAAATAAACTAGCTACATGTATGCATTGGAGTGGAATCATGAAGATGCATGTCATGGCAATTTTCCGGTTTCTATCACATATTTCGATCATACACGCGGAAAAAATTAAATACCGAGATGGACCGTTGGTACCCCGACTAACCTATTTTCTAAGGAAAAATAAAAATTTAATCTAAAACTTCAAGTCTTGATCTTCAAACATGAATCATCTGGATCTTCAAAGCTTCGATCTTGACACGAACCTTGAACGACGAGAGAGGAGACCACAATATACCAATATATATATATATATATTATTAGAATTGTTTTGTTAAAAAAATTTAATTTTTTTTAATGAAAGCTTCTAGGCAAATATCAAAATAAACTTCTTTTTTTTTTAATCACATGTCTTATTATTTATCAGGAAAACTAATTTCCCAACAAATAATATTTAATAAAATATACGGACACCCCAAAATAAATTAGGGCACACGCAATTTATATTAAATTGGGCCGAGTCCACGAAATTTTTTTTTCATGTATTTAATTATCTAGTCCAACTAAACAATTAATCCAAATATCAATTAAATAGTCCAATCCAACCATTTAATTATAATTGGGGTGAAGCGACGAGAAAACGTATATGCTATATTAGGAGTCACGTTGGGGACCATGGACCCATATTCAGTAGCTATAATAAATTAAACCAAATTATCCGTTAGACCGAACAATTATATTCAATCTATTAATTCCGGGATTACACCACCATAAACCCGAAACCGAACTCTGCCGAATATAGATAACTTATACTCAACTATGAGTTGATAAGCGTCCACTGATATAATCATTACATACGGATAAATCCTCCATAGACTGCTCGTTACGATTCGGGATATCTCCGTAAACCCTTCTCGAAACCTCTTATCCTTATTTACCATTAACCCCTAGTGACCAAATAGTTCATAACTAATATAATAGGAACTGAGCGCATCGGACAGTTTCTAGGATTAACAAATAAGGGAACTGTCTATCTACTTCCCGAGGGAAGGAATGGATTCCATATTTGTCATAGCACAGACTACTCACTCATTCCAGAATAGAGTCAACGAGAAGTGTTGGACCACATACATCGAAGTGATCCTTACTAACATATCAAACTCTACCCTAGTCTAAGCAGTTGTCTGTGATTACCTCAGGAGAGATTAATCCATATATGATCATCTTGTGATTCGATAAGACTTCTCGATCACGGAATTATATCGAGAACTCAAATCAAAGCGGTCCAGCCCTATATGATTATCATCATATATAAATGCCCCACTAGGTACCCTATTACCGACAGTCCGGATAAGACTGTCACACCTAAAGCATTCGGGCGCATTATTAGCAAATTAATCATGAGACCCGTACTCTTGATTAATAAACGCTACGGACTAAGTTAATTTTAAGTACATCTCACTAACTCAATCCTCTTGTGTATAACCATACACTGAGTTAAGTGATTACATAAACGGGGTACTTAGGGTTTTCATTAGTGTCTTAATTATAAGCATACATGCATATAATAAGATGAATTATTAATTCTGTCCTAAAACAATTATATAATTGTCTTTCGGGCACTACACCTAACATTAACGATTTCTAATCCATTTCCAACACAATTAGCAGCAAAATAAACTCAGAAAAGTAGAAAAACATATATTTACCGAACCATAACATCTATGATCCTTAATCAACGAAAAGACACGATTTCTAGTATTTAAACGTCTTAAAACATTGATCTAAACCCTATAAACCTTAATCAAAATCATAGAAAGAGTCTCTTACGTATTTGCAAGAAAATCCAAATCCAAAGATCTCGAAAGGACTGCATCACCTCCAAAAGCTTGCTATCCAAACGATGCCCCTTCACGACGATTCCAAATCTCTACTTTGATATGAAAACGGTTCGGTATTACTTTAAAATTCTGAACAACTCTCCTAGCCTTTTTCTCCCTTCTCCCACGTTGCAAAGAGCATAGAAACATTTCTGAAAACTATTTAGGTTATGGGAATAACTGAGTGTATTTTTCCTTAAATACATATTTTCAATTATTTCCTTTTTTTCCTCAATTACCCTTAATTACCATTAAATAAGAATTTTCCTTATATATATATATATACAAGATTTCAGAAATTATATATATATTTATCTCATGACTTAACTCCAATAAAAGAAAAGAAATAATAATATTTCATTTTCACAAAATGACACGTCTGCCCTTTCCCGAAAATCGAAATATTACATTCCTCCACCCTTAAGAGGAGTTTCGTCCTCGAAACTAGAACATACCTTGTAAATCCACAAACTCTAGAAACTTGCGGATCATATCATCCTCGACTTCCCAAGTGGCTTCATTCGGTGTATGGTTGCTCCATTGCACCAAAACCAAGGGTAGCAACCGTCTCTTGATCATTTTTTGATCGGTTTCTCATCATAAGCAAGATTGTCTTGAAGAACCTCCCGATCAACTGTAGTTTCAACATCATTCTTCGTTAAACACTTCTTCAACATCGATACATGAAACACATTATCGACTCTTGACATCGATCCCGGTAACCTAAGCTTATATGCCAACGGTCCAATCTTTCCAGAATTTCAAAATGTCCAATGTATCTTTGGCTTAACTTTCCCTTTTGTCCAAAACATTTCACTCCCTTCATTTGTGAAGCTCATAGATAAACTCTTTCACCAACTTCAATCTCAAGGGGTCTTCTTCTAACATCTGCCCAACTTTTCTGTATCTTGTGCTGCCTTCAGTTTCTTCTTAACCAACTGAACTCTTTCTTTAGCTTGATCAAATAAATCTGGCTCAGTGACTTGTCTTTCCCCGACTTCATCCCAATACAGCGGCGTTCGACATATTCTTCCTTACAAAGCTTCAAACGGTGACATGCCTATACTTGCGTGATAACTGTTGTTGTAGGCAAACTCCGCTACAGGTAGGTAATCATCCCAAGATCCGCCTACTTCCAAAACACAAGCTTTTAGTATATCTTCAAGTGTTTGGATGGTTCTCTCAGACTGTCCATCTGTTTGAGGGTGAAAGGCCGTACTCAAATCTAACTTGGTGCCAAAGGCCCCTTGCAAACTCTTCCAAAACCGACTGACGAACCTCGGATCACGATCCGAAACTATCGAGATAGGTACGCCATGTAAGTTCACTATATTATCCAAATATAGTGTTGTCATCTTCTTCAAGGACATATCGACTTAACTTGGTAAGAAATGGGCGGATTTGGTCAGTCTATCCACAATCACCCAAATTGCATCATGTCCACTCCTTGTTTTCGGTAACCTGGTGATAAAGTCCATCGTGATAATATCCTAATTCCATTCAGGGATATCCAAAGGCTTAAGCATTCCTCCTGGTCTCTTATATTCCGCTTTTACTTTCTGACATACATCGCACTCTGCCACGAACCTTGCTATTTCCAACTTCATTGAAAGCCATAAAAATCGCTCCTTCAAATCCCTATACATTTTCGTAGCTCCTGGATGAACTGCAAATGCAATCCTATGTGCCTCTTCCATAACCCTTATTCTTAGATCGCCGACATTAGGCACACACAATGATCCTGGTACCAAATATTCCCAGTCTTGTCCAAAACATAACCCACTGTAGGCTTTTCTCTTAACACTCGCTTCAAATCAACCAACACTGGATCTTCATCTTGCTTTTCCTGAATATCGTCCATTAACTCTGATCTAGCTAACATCGGTGCCATAAACTGTCGATCCTCTATCTGATCAAAACCCTGGATTTTTAGCCCATCTAACCTTTCTACAACATCTTCCATGCATGAAACTACGTACACTGGTTTTCTGCTCACATCAGCCACTATATTCGCTTTACCCGGATGGTACTGAATATCCAAGTCATAATCCTTTATGAACTCTAACCATCTCCTTTGTCTCATATTCAGATTCTCATGAGTGAAGAAATACTTTAAACTCTTGTGGTCGAAGAAGATCCTAGCTTTAACTCCATACAAGTAGTGCCTCCAAGTCTTTAAGGTGAACACTACTGCTGCTAACTTTAGATCATGTAACGGGTAGTTCTTCTCATGTACTTTTAACTGTCTAGATGCATAAGCAATCACTTTCCCATCTTGCATCAACACACAACCTAAACCTTGTCTCGAAGCATCCGTGTAGACGTCATAGTTATCAAAGATCTCTAGCACTGCCAACACTGAGGCTGTAGTCAACCCATCCTTCAAGGTATGAAAAGCCGATTCACAATCGCTAGTCCATTCAAACTTCACATTCTTCTGTGCAAGCTTGGTGAGTTGTGTGGCTATCTTCGAAAAGTCTTGCACAAACTTCCTATAGTAACCAGCCAAACCGAGAATACTCCTCACTTCAAAGACCGTAGTAGGTCTGGGCCATTTCTCAACTGCTTCAATCTTTGCCGGATCAACTTGAATGCCATCTCCAGAAATGACATGACCCAAGAAACTGACTTGGTCCAACCAGAAGTCACACTTTGAAAACTTGGCATACAAATGGTTCTTCCTCAAAGTATCCAACACTATCTTTAAGTGTTCTTCATGCTCTTTCTCATCCTTTGAGTAAACTAGGATGCCGTCTATGAATACTCTCACAAACTTATCCAGGTAAGGCATAAAGAACTGCTGTATCAAGTCCATGAATGCAGATGGAGCATTAGTGAGTTCAAAGGGCATAATCAAGAACTCTTAATGTCCAAATCTAGTACTAAAAGCCGTCTTCGGTATATCTACTACGTTAATCTTCAACTGGTGATAACCGGACCTAAGATCAATCTTAGAGAAAACTCTCTTGCCTTGAAACTGATTAAACTGGTCATCAATCCTCGGTAGTGGGTACTTATTCTTGATGGTGAAATTATTCAATGCTTTGTAGTCGATACACATCCTCATACTGCCATCTTTCTTCTTCACAAACAAGGGCTCCCCAAGGCGAAGTACTAGGCTGAATTATGTTCCTCTTGAGCATATCTTTAAGTTGAGCTTTCAACTCTTTCAATTCAGCCGATGCCATCCTATAAGGTGCCTTAGCAACTGGGGCCACTCCTGGTACTAACTTGATCTCAAACATTATTTCTCTGTCCAGCATGTTTCCCGGTAACTCCTCCGGAAACACTTTAGGTTACTCCTTTACTACATGGGTTTCATCTAACTTAGGTTTCACTTGTTCCACATCCACTAGGTACAACAAGTAGCCTTCACATCCTTTCCTACAAGCTCTTACGGCCTTAACTGCTGATATTATTGGGTGACACTTCTTACTTGGCTAGTAAACATTACCCTGATAAGTCTTATCTGATTTTCCGGTTAGTTTAAAGGTCACTCTCTTTTCCCTACAATCCAAGTGATCATAATTCTCGGATAGCTAGTCTATTCAAATAATTACATCGAAATCCGAAAAGTCAAAAACTGTGAAGTCGCTTTTGCATCGATAAGATCCAACTTGAAGTTCAACTTGCAGTATCATCCTAGTTACCTTTGTTACCTTTCCTAACGGTGTGGTTATCTCCAAGGTGTTTCTTAAGGGTTTCGACGGTATATTCAACTTTTTACCTATCTTAGTTGACAGAAATGTGTTAGACTATCCCGTATCAAACAAGGTTGTGACTGCTAGGTTAACTAACATTATCGTACCTAAGATGCATATTCATTTATTTAAATACAATTACATCATGAACAAACGTGCTATAAAAATACTTTAATAAATTAAAACAACAATAAGGTACCTTAGATAACATCGTCATCTGGTTCAGCATACCAAGCATCAACAACAAAAACTCGGATTCGTCGACGTGAATCCCCATTTCCATTTACTTGGTTCAAACTTCCCGTGTTCCCTTTGGTTGGACACGCCCTTGCAAAATGTCCGGAATCACCGCAGTAGTAGCAACCACTCGCGTGTTGTCAGCACTCACTTGAATGGTTCCTGTTGCACTTAGGGAAAAGTGGCGCATTGTTTGGGGTTTTTACTGCCGCAGGACCTGTCGTCTTCCTAGGATTCTGTTGCGGGGCTCCTCAAATGTGGCCCTGACTAGCTCCAAAGTTTCTCTCATTTTCGGTAACGACGGTGGGTTTCTTCCTGAAGGTCTCAACCTGCAAGGCTTTATTCAAAAGTTCTGCCCTACCCCTTGCTATGAAACCCAACATTCCAGATTGTCTATCGTGGGATAATCCATCCTTGTGAAGTGCCATCTTCCTCTCTTCAACCTTCATAAGATCAGGGTAAAACCTTCCCAACTCGTTGAACATGTTGGTATATTGAGATACCGTAATATAAACACCCTGCTTAAGTTTTAAGAACTGGCTCGCCTTGTCTGCTTGCACTGTTGATGGGAAGTACTCATTGTAAAACATAACTTTGAAGCCTTCTCAATCTGTCACTTTATCATTACTGCTTTCTATCGCATCAATGCATGACTATGCCATGCCTAGAAGAAAACCGACTGCCAACTGTGCCATCTCAGATTCGGGAACATTTATATTCCTACAAGCCTTCTCAAAATTCCTTAACCATTCTTAAGCCTTTGGGTTGGTCCCTTGGAAAGGCTGACACAAGTTTAGAGGGGCGGTGAATAAACTTGTCACCAAAAACTAATCCTGAACTGGAAAAGTCCCAGGAACTGAGTTTCTCATAAACTCAAACTGATCTTCAGTTTGTTCCTGTCCCTTAAACTTGTGCGGAGTTCAGTTAGCTCAACTGAATATAAGTTATTACTGACTTATATTTAGTCTCGTTAACTGGCAGCGGATAAAACTAGCCTTTAGTGCTATAGATGTGTAAATAGAAAACTAGACCTTTTATGTATCAGTTTTGTGTTGTCTCAGTGTCTGGTGTTTGCTGAGAGATAATGCAATAAATAAAACAAACACAGATGCACAAAGTAAATCAACACATAGTTTGTTTATGGAAGTTCCGGGTGGTGTAATCCCGACGCCTCCCTTCTCCTGGTGGGCGTAGGAGGTATCACTAGAATAATGAGATAACGTTACAAAATCCTAGTACTATGACAATTCTTCACGACACCCTAGTTTCACCGCTCACACAAAATGAAGAAAGGTAAGATTGCTCCTTCACTCATGCACCGATCCTTTGGAGGTGGAATTGCTCCTTCACCACTCACCACTAATACCAACACACACATCCTCAATTGCACTGTATTTAATAGCAACACCGTATGAAGAAAGGTAGAATTGCTGTCTTCAAACTATGCACAGTCAACCCTTTTTCACAAAGGTTAGGTATAGAATTAATCAAGGATTAATTCAGTGAGCTGTCTAATTCTTCTGGATCTGACTTTGTAGCTGCAAGATGCCTTCTTTCCCCCTTTATGGGTTACTGGATCTTTCTTTGAAGTCTTCAAGGCTATTTCGTTGGCTCCCCTTTTTCTGGATATATATGATCTGATTTTGATAGATCTGGATTTGGATCTTTGAATGTATCCTTGTAAAGCTCTTTTTCTGATCCTCATCACTCTTCCTTGAGTGATTCTCTTGTGTATTTATAGGGGTGATGTGACGGTTACTTGCTCTTGTAGCCGTTACACTTGTCATTTAGCCAACGTTCATATGTACGATCTTTTGTCGTATTGATAGTTTAAATTCAATCAAGGCCTTAACTCAGTTTTCTACTCTTCTTCAAAATTGAGTACCATGTTTACTTAATATCTGACTTTAATTTACTAAGTCAGAGTACACCATTCAGTTTCTTCTTTTCAGGTAGCTGATAATCTTTGTCCTTAAGATTATTCAGTTTTACATGATCTATAACTCAGTTTCAGGTCACCACAGACTTGCCTGAATTCTGATTTATTGTCACGACTTAATCATCTTCTAACTGAGTTTTCCACCTCAGTTCTTCAATCCTCAACAACTGAGTCTGTGTCCCTTAGCGAATTTATCTTCTTCAGTTTTAGCATAACTGAGTTTGAACCCTCAGTTCTTCAAGTGCATATACAGTTTTCTTGTTATATCTCAGTTTTTTTGTTGTGACTCAGCTGTTCGCCAAGCTCCTATTCTATTACAATGCTTGTCTGAAACAACCTATACAAGGTTCAGACTCTAGATAGAACTTATACATTTATTTCTAGACCATTTCTTGCTTCTTCTTTTATTATGCACTATAAACGATTGAGTTCTGACTTCATCATCATGTGTTGTAAGTGATTTGTCTAATTTCGTGATTTAATCATCATCAAAACATAAATAATATTTCCAACAATTTCCCCCTTTTTGATGATGTATCATAACCCTCCCTAAAAGCATTAATGAAAGAATAGTGCAAGAAATCATAACAAAACATCTTAAGAAAGCAAAATAGAACAGCCAAATTTATCACAAGATTCAAAATAGAACAAACTGAGTTACAAACTGTATTAGATTACATCTTTTTATTTTCCAGTGCCATTAATTTTTCACCAAAGAAAGATACTCCTTTTTGTCTCTAAAGATCTTCTTGTTTTTCGTTCTTCTTCAGTTTCACCAACTCTAGGCTTGATTTCCAGATATTCATTCAGCAGTCTGTTTCCTTCTTCATTCTCTTGGTTTTTGAACTTGATTAGAATTTCTTTGAGTTCTTCTTCCATCAATTCCTCTTCTTCTTCTTTTTCTCTTTTGTTTCTGATTTCTTTTCAGTTTCCCCCTTTGTTTGTGTCTTCTTATCTGCCAACTTCTCAAGGAATTTGACACAGGTTAAAAGCTTCTTTCGATATTCAATCTTTGCTTTAATCTGCGCTTTCTCATCATCCTCGCCTTGTGTCTTTAAAGTCTCCTTCTGCAATCAGCTCTTCAAACATACTGTCAACTGCTTCTTCATCAAGTTGAGTAGTTAGTAGATCAGCATCTACTTTTCTATCTTGATCTTCTATCAGTTGTCTGGCATAAGCCTCTTCATCTTTTTCTTTTAGTCGCATCATCATCATCACTACGACTTCATCTTCCCCCTTGTTTGAAGATAAGCGATAGCAATCTTCAAATAACTTAAGTAGGGTGATGATGTTTGAGTATTTGTTCAAACCTGAATAATGTATTCTTCCAATTAATTCATGCAGGTTGAACATTTTCTCCTGTAGATTTTGTATTAAACATTCAATGAATTCTTCCTGATTTTTCAGTTTCTCAGCTTCAGTTTCTTGAACTAGAGATTCTCCAAATGTTGATTTGCTTGTGGAAGACTCATGAGCTTGGGATGAGATGCTGGCCTCAGGATAATAAAAATGAACATCAGGAACTGTCAGTTCCTTTTCATACTCAGCCTGACAAAATTCTACATCTTCCACCGCTTCTCTTTTCTCTTCTAGATGTATTCCCCATACATGGTAGTGGGAAATTCACTTCTCCAGATTCTTCATCGCCACTTCTCTTGATTTCTTCAATCTCTTTTCGCTTTCTTCTTCCATTTCTACATCATCTTCAGTTTCATCTGTTTTGCTTCCTTCGTTTTCTTCACTTCCTTCTGATTCTTCATCAGCTTCATCATCACTTTCATCATCAATATTAATTGCCACTTCAGGTTTGGTTTCCTTCGTCTGAAGCCTGTTCCACAATCTTTTCTGTCTTCTTATAGTTCTATCATCCAGTTTTATGATCTCGCTTGAACTGGAGTCAGAAACTTCACTTTCTTCCTTGATGACTTTCCTTTTCTTTTTCTCAATGGGCACAGATTCTTTTTCGACTTTTGCCTTTGTGGGTAAAGGGATGGAGAAGTAGTTTAGTATCCTTTGGATTAGATATGTAAACCCCTTTTTCAGCAGAAATTTTTCTCCGATAGCTTCCTTTCCTTGTGCCTTTCCCTTTTCGTCTGAAATTTGCTTGATTAAGTGATTGAGAATGAACTTGTTCCAATCAAATCTCTCTTCAAACCAAATGGCGTAGATCAACTTTAGTTTATCAGTCGAAAGAGTGTAGAAGTTCCTTGCATGACCAATCACATTCTTGGTCAGAAGAAACATCAAGAATGCAAATTCTGGGTTTTGCTGATAAATGGATCCAATAAAGTTCTTTTCATTCTTGTTGATTGCAGTGATGTTCCAAAGTTTGTTCTTTTCTTCATTTCCGAATGTGAAAGATGAAGAGCCTCCAATTATATCTAAATGGAACACCAGGGAGAGCAACTGTTCATCAACGGTGAAGCTTTTATCTTGAACAGTCGTTTTGAAGCTTTTTCCATCATTGATGATTTTGGCATTTTTGTAGAAGTCTCTGATGCCTTCTGGATTCAAGGTAGTGACTTTTGTATCAATTAAGTTTTCTAGTCCTCGAATCTTCTTGATCTTGTTCACAATCCGAATAGATGAAGTGGAGTTTGAGAATTTTTGACAGAATTCATCCAGACTTGTGGTGATTCCATCGTCAATGTTGTATCGCTCCATTGATTTTTGAGTTAAGAAAGCTTGAATGCTTGATTTTGGGTGAGCAGCGAGATTTTGTCAAGATTTTGCAATCGTTTTCAAATGAGTCGTTGTCACAATCAATGAGATTATGTAGGGATGTACATCTACTTTTTCTCCCAGATTGACACGTGGCTTCGAGTGATTTGCCATGTCAGTCCAAACGTCAGATGGTAGCTGGAAAGTCTTTACTTCTTTGACAGTTTTGTCCTTCATCAGCTTTTGCCGTCTCAGTTTTGTATGGAAGTCAGTTTTCTGAGGATTTTGCAAAGTGAACTGACTTTTCCTACAAAACAGTTAAGTTTTCTTTGGTACCCATATCTTTTTGGGTCCGATTGAGTTAGTTACTGAAATATTACTTTCAGTTTCTTTGTTGAGAGAATTAAACCTTCTCAACTCTTTTCTGGATAAACCATTGCGCTCAATCTTAGTTGATTTCACAAGGATTCTTTTAGATTTAACATTTTTAGTTTCCTTGTGTAATCCACTAAATCTTCCAAAGATATCTTGATTTCTAGAGTTTATACTTTTGAAGTCTCAAGACTGGTAGGGTGTGGAATTATCATTGCTTTTGTCGATCTGTAAGATATTAATCTTTCAAATAGATTTGACACTTCGGGCCAAGAAACTCATTCCAATCTTTTGCTTTGTCAAGTTCTCTCTTTTAATTTTAGTTCCAACGTAAGTTTTTCGATTAACTTGACAAGATCGAGTTTTTCAGATCGAGTTCAACAAATGATAACCGATTTGAAGAATGTACCTTTCCTTGATGATTTGATGCAGTTTTAGGATTCAAAAGTACACTCTTTTGTTGTTGTGATGAATCTTCAATATCAACAACCACTTGTAACTCCTTTCCTGCTTCTTTTGAGAGGTCTCTTAGTGATGGAACTCCTCCGGGATTTGTTAATATGAATATTGAAGTTTGTCTCCACATCATCACCGAGTTGAGGTTCAAATTTGTATATAAATCATTAAATCAACCTTTCGATCATTTGATCCTAAAAATCGATATATATTATGCAAGCAATTAGTCGTGGGTGAATAAGCCAACTTCTAGCTCTAGATATAGACATTGAAACTAAGTGAACTGATACAGAGAAGGGTCTTCAACAATCGGTTTAAAGGTATTCTTGGATCTTCTTTCAAATGAAAGAACTGCTCCGATACCAATTGTTGGTCCTTGGAAAGGCCGACACAAGTTTAGAGGGGGGGTGAATAAACTTGTCACCAAAACTAATCTGAATCGAAAAGTCCAGAACGAAGTTTCTCTCGAAACTCAAACGATCTTCGATTTGTTCCTGTCACTTAAACTTGTGCGGAGTTCAGTTAGCTCAACTGAATATAAGTTATTACTGACTTATATTTAGTCTTGTTAACTGGCAGCGGATAAAACTAGCCTTTAGTGCTATAGATGTGTAAATAGAAAACTAGACCTTCAATGTATCAGTTTTGTGCTGTCTCAGTGTCTGGTGTTTGCTGAGAGATAATGCAATAAATAAAACAAACACAGATGCACAAAGTAAATCAACACATAGTTTGTTTATGGAAGTTCCGGGTGGTGTAATCCCGTACGTCTCCCCTTCTCCTGTGGTGTAGGAGGTATCACTAGAATAATGAGATAACGTTACAAAATCCTAGTACTATGACAGTCCTTCACGACACCCTAGTTTCACTGTCTACACAAATGAAGAAAGGTAAGATTGCTCCCTTCACTCTGCACTCTGATCCTTTGGAGGTGGAATTGCTCCTTCACCAGCTCACCACTAATACCAACACACAGTCCTCAGACTGCACCAACAGCTGTAGCAACACCATATGAAGAAAGGTAGAATTGCTCTCTTCAAACTATGCACAGCCAACCCTTTTTCACAAAGGTTAGGTATAGAATTAATCAAGGATTAATTCAGTGAGCTGTCTGATTCTTCTGGATCTGACTTTGTAGCTCCAAGATGCCTTATTTCCCCCTTTATGGGTTACTGGATCTTTCTTTGAAGTCTTCAAGGCTATTTCGTTGGATCCCCCTTTTCTGGATATATGTGATCTGATTTTGATAGATCTGGATTTGGATCTTTGAATGTATGCTTGTAAAGCTCTTTTTCTGATCCTCTTCACTCTTCCTTGATTGATTCTCTTGTGTATTTATAGGGGTGATGTGACGGTTACTAGCTCTTGTAGCCGTTACACTTGTCATTTAGCCAACGTTCATATGTACGATCTTTTGTCGTATTGATAGTTTAAATTCAATCAAGGCCTTAACTCTGTTTTCTACTCTTCTTCAAAACTGAGTACCTTGTTTACTTAATATCTGACTTTAATTTACTAAGTCAGAGTACACCATTCAGTTTCTTCTTTTACGTAATCGATAATCTTTGTCCTTAAGATTATTCGGTTTTACATGATCTATAACTCGATTTGTCACCACAGACTTGCCTGAATTTTGATTTATAGTCACGACTTAATCATCTTCTAACTGAGTTTGCCACCTCAGTTCTTCAATCCTCAACAACCGAGTTTGTGTCCTCGATTCTTGATCTTAGATAAGCCAATCGAGTCTCATGTCCCTCAAATAACTTATCTTCTTCGCTTTTAGCATAACTGAGTTTGAACCCTCGCCTCTTCAAGTGCATATACAGTTTTCTTGTTATAACTCAGTTTTCTTGTTGTGACTCAGCTGTTCGCCTAGCTCCTATTCTATTACAATGCTTGTCTGAAACAACCTATACAAGGTTCAGACTCTAGATAGAACTTATACATTTATTTCTAGACCATTTCTTGCTTCTTATTTTATTATGCACTATAACAGTTAGTTACGACTTCATCATCATGGGTTGTAAGTGATTTGTCTATTTTCGTGACGAATCATCATCAAAACATAAATAATATTTCCAACACTTTGAGTGTTCCACATTCTCATAGAAGTCTTGAACCTGATTTCTTTTCAGCCTCGTATACCAATCAACTGGTGGTGCTTGCTCAAAATCGGTGGTGGTCTAACTGGTGGGACTGGTGGGTAAATAGAAGGATACTCAAAGTATGCTTGTTGTTGATATGGTTGCTGTTGAGGGTAAGGTGGCGGTTAGGGTCGTAGCGGTGGGATCACTTGAGGTTCAGTCTGGTAAAGGTGGTATCCTTGGTGATGTTGTGGGGTGTGTTGAGGTGGGTGGAAGCCATAGGGTGGGTATCCTACGCCTTGCTGGTGATCAAAGCGCGGTGAATGGGGTATAGTAGGTCGAGGAGTATAACCTACTGGAGAAGGGTAAAAGGTCTGGTGCTGCTGATGGTGGAAAACTGGTGGAGAGGGTGGCTTACCGGCGGCGGGTAGACATTGATTGGTGGAGGGTAGATGTTGGTTGCTGGAGGAACATAGACTGGTGGAATACCCTATCACAGTGACATGGATGGGTGCTTCTCGGGGTTTACCGTAGATGAAGTTGTACCTTGGTGGTGGTCGTGGTGTAGGGTTCTGACGTGGTCCCGGTGACGGGCTCTGCTGAGATAGTGGTGTGGGGGTCACAGTATGTGGGGATGGGGTGTTGCTCGGGTGAGGTGAAGGATTCTGTCTCACAAAGCCACCTCCTACAACAGGCGTCGGACTCTCATTCCGCACTCCTGAAGCTTCTGCACCAGCTCCGGTTCTTGTGGTCACCATCCTGATGAAAGACTAGAACGTTAGTAACAAATCTAAAGAAATCTTATCTTACAAGAAAGGTAGCCTAAAAGAGGCTTCACTCTGATACCAACTGTAACGCCCCATTCCCGGACACCCAGTCCTTTTCCGGAGAAGGAACGTTCGACACGTATAAAATAAAATAAATTACACTTTATACGTAAGCCTCTATTACATCGTATCGAGTTAAGCAAACAGAAGCATAAGACTCGGGTAATAATTTATTTCATAGCATCCAACAATAGAAACAAGTTCTAAAGATAGAAATGTAATGTTTATTACATTCAAAAGAAAATACAAAATCCAAACGTATGAAATTCTCAAAAGAAAGAAAGAACTACAAGTCTCAAAGGACCAAAAGAAGATATAGTCTAAACAGTCATGTGAAGAATAAGTAAAATATCTCCAACGGGCTTCCTCAAACGTCATCATCAAAATCCTCCTCGTAACTTGGATCAACCTGTTCATCTTCTCACCCTCAAACACATAGAAAACATACATTCGAGGTAAGTACAAAGTACTTAATAAAAGAGATAAGCTTTGATATCAAATAAGATTTATAAAGAAAGGTATTTAATTATTTAGTTATCTTTATTGACTGACTCAATCTAGGGGTCACTTTATGTTAATCAACATGTCATGACTATACATTTCTAGCCTAACTTATCTATGCTACATCCGCACTCAAGGGCACTACGCACATCCGGTTAGGAATATACCTTGCAACATATTGGTGGATCACACCAATACCCACGGGGAAAGCCCGATGGTGCACACATTTCAGCAAACTCCCTCCGTACCTAGGGTCTTGTAACCTACGGAGTTATCCACCTTCAGGAAAGCATACACATTGCGATATTGTCTGGTGCCTATCCAAGAATGGAATGATGTTTAATTTTTTGCTAGTCAAGTGCGTATTTATTAAATGGTTAACTAACCACCCAAGTGTTTTCAAATAATCTCCCTCACACGTACTACACTCGTCCTAGACCACTAGACATAGATAAGGCCTAACAATTACACAGACGTTAATGAATACTAATTCATCAAAGCACAAGCCTCTCATGCTCTGCCGACGGATCCGAACTTCAACTCCCTTTAAGAGTACATTCAGTGCCGAAACTAAACGAATCAGAAGTTCAATCCAGGCTTGCTCATGTTTATACAATGCTATTAGATCATAATTCAAGGTTTAAAACTCAACACATAGCTTAAACATCATTTCACTCAAAACTGGGTCCAATGCGTGCACATTGGTTGGAATGAGTGTGCATTCACTCGACTGAGAACTTGCTAGAAGTTTCATCCACCTAATGCGTCTTGTGATACGAGCGAGAACATCCTAAATCAACCTGAAGCAACAATGCGCAGTAACGAGCAGTAACTGAGTGTTTTTTCCTTAAATATATATTTCCAATTATTTGCCTTTTTCCTTAATTACCCTTATTTCCAATTACCCGTAAAAACCGACCCAAACCCGGAAAATTACCCAACTTAGACCCGCAATCTTTGTTTTTAAATGTAGTTAATCTTTCTTTTTTTAAATGGTCAATGACACTATAAATGTTGATTGATTTGTCATTATTAATGGTGATAGATTTTTTTTTTTGGGAATATTCAAATGTAATTTTTTTTTTAAACGTAACCCCTAATATATTTTTCCAATGTAGGTAATCTTTCTTTTTTAAATGGTCAATGGTACTATTAATAGTTATTGATTTGGCCATATTAATGGTGATAGATTTTTTTTTTTGTATTAGAATGTAATCTTTTTTTTAAAACGTAGTTTTTTTTATTATTTAATTGTTAAAATTTTAATAATTTATATGTCTAAATTTACAATTTCTTTGTGATTTTCTTTAACCGTATTTATTTTTATTCTTAGAATTTTAGTCATTAATTATATTCACACATTATTAGCCGTCCAATGTTCACCATTTTTTGTGATTTTCTAACCATAATCTTTTCCTTTTTTTAAAAACAATTATGAATTTTAATTATTAATTATATTCACATATTATTCCTCATTCTATGTTCGCTATTTTTTTGTGATTTTTTAAGCCGTAATATTTTTTATCCCTTCTTAGACCCGTAATCTTTTTTTTAAATGTAGGTATTCTTTCTTGTTTTAAATGGTCAATGACACTATTAATGGTGATTGATTTGGCTCTATTATTGGTGATATATTTTTTTTGGTATATTAGAATGTGTTTTTTTTAAAATGTAACCCGTAATGTAAATTTTTTTAAATGTAGGTAATATGATGTTTTTTAAATGGTCAATGTCACTATTAATGGTGATTGATTTGGCATTATTAATGGTGATAGCCTTTTTTTCCGAGAAGAGATAGCTTTTTTTTTGGTATATTAGAATGTAATCTTTTTTTTAAAAACATACTCTTTTTCTTATTTAATTTTTTGGATTTTCATAATTAATTATGTCTACATTCACCATTTCTTTGAGATTTTCTTTATCCGTAATTCATTTTAATCATAGAATTTTAGTCATTAATTATATTCACACATTATTACCCGTGCTATGTTCACCATTTTTTGTGATTTTATTAACCATAATATATTCCTTTTTTAAAAAGATAAAGAATTTTAATTATTAATTATATTCACATATTATTCCCCATTCTATGTTCACTATTTTTTTAATTTTTTAAGCCGTAATTCTTTTATTACCCATATTATGTTCACCGTTTTTTTTGGTATTTTTTCAAACCGTAATATATTTTTTTAAATGTTAGAATTGTAATAATTAGTTATGTTCACACATTAATGGTAATTTTCTTTTTAAACGTAATCTTTTGTTTTAAATGGTCAATGGCAATAATAATGGTGATTGATTTGGCACTATTTTAATAAATTTTTATTCAACTATTTATATTAGTAATGGTCAATGGCATAGTTGTTTGCTCGCAGTTGAAACTTCATGACCAATTCTCTGTAGGTGACAACTAAAATTAGGGTATGATGTTTTGAATGCTCCATAATTATGCATGTTACAATCTTTGGTTTGGGTCTCCAATATAATTTTATAATCTAAATGTCCGGCTCCTTCTTTTTCCATCTATTGATTACCTAATTCAAGTTTTTTGTCGAATCATTCTATGATGATATTTTTGTTTTATTATATGATAAACAATTTGTTTGTGTAGCGGTTGTCGAAGTGAGGTTTGATTTTTTTTTTGGACATGGTATGATTTCTTAACACCCTCAGGCCACATTAACTCTCACATTTTCGATTTGAAGTATTTCCGTTCTCGCATTTTGGATTTATCAGTTCGATATATTTTTTTACTTTATCAATTTATCACCCTTCATTTTCAAATTTTTTTCATTTGTTTTACTAATCGTTTGCAGGGATTCATTTGTTGGTGACTAATACATGCATACACTCGGTAGGTTAATTTTCTTGATCGTCCATTTTTTTTGGTTTATTTCATTCTGATTAATGATTATATTTATTGGATAAGGAATGATTTTTAAGTAAATATTTTTTTGTTGATAAAACCACAATTTTGTTTAACTACAAAGTTAGAAGAAAAGTCAAATTTTATAGGGAAATAAAGAATTGTGTAATCAACTTCCTCAAACAAACAATTCATGAAAGATCATAGAACATTACCCATTTCCTTTAC
The DNA here is from genome assembly GCA_026214975.1 of Gentiana macrophylla. Lineage (NCBI taxonomy): Eukaryota > Viridiplantae > Streptophyta > Magnoliopsida > Gentianales > Gentianaceae > Gentiana > Gentiana macrophylla. Next base: position 41,283,714 of record CM047809.1, read on the forward strand.
CTGGGATGACAGGACATATTTTTATATATTAATATTACTATTCTTATTTGATGATACAAATTATGTCGCCTCCAATGGGGGCGCTCATATGGCGACGTCCAAAGGCATTAAGAGCAGGCCCGCCGCCCATAACCCCTACTGGAGCCTCACAAAGCTAGGGGCCGCGGGCGGTCATAAATATAAGGCTCTCCAAGGAGCAGCGCAAGACTTGAGAGGAAACAGGGGCGAAGGCCGACAACGAAGACGGCGACCTTGGCGACCATAAGGGGTCGCCGCCCGGATATTACATCCACATGTTACTAGATATTTTATCCACTTGATGTCAGATATTTAGTGTTTACTTAGCTACTAAGACTAGTGACTAAGCTGCTTCTGCACCGCCAGTCTTTACTTCAACCCTAAGTTTAAATCTCCCTATAAAAGGAGAGTCTTGTGTAACCTAAAAGGATATAATAAAAAAGACCAAATTAACAGGCAAAAGCTCTACAAGAACAAGATTATCTCACCGTCCTCCTCTCATCACTACCTGTCTCCGGCCAACTTATAAATAATCTACTCACAAATAAGCCAGATATCCACACCATTAACACCGCTACGCCATCGTGACGATTTCTGCATCGTCAGTTGGCTCCGTTACCGGGAATCCCCACGCTGCAACTTGCTCAGTTCCAGGCATGAAAATCATCAAAGAACAATAACACACGGTGGATCGAAGGAAGCTCACCTCCGCCAGCCAAGAGCATCCGGCCAGTTTCAGTCGTCCTAGTTGCGTTGAAGAAAGAGGTAATCTTGCAAAGAAAATCCTTCAAAACCTCCATTTAAATGAAACACTTCAAAAAAAATGACAAGAAGTAAAGGGCATATGACTCCCAAGACCCCAGCAAAGGGGGCCATGCAACATCAGGCTCGTGGAGAGGGAGTGGGAGAAACACTTGACAACTTTCCCGCAGAAGGAGAAGGGTCGCAACGAGGAGTCCTATCTCCTAGCGACGCCAGGAATGTCATTAACCAAAAGGCCAAGTCAAAAGAGGCCAATGATGTTGCGCTAGATGAGGCTCGTAAAGAGAGAGCAAGGTCGCAACAGAGTCAAAAGTCGACCCCCGAGACAAGACCAGGCTCCCGGGAGGATCCTGAGATTGCGGAAATGAGAGAATATGCAGTATCGGAAACTATGTACTTGACTAACTCTCGCTGGTAGCAAAGGCCAGGCCCCAATGGCGATCGACCCCGAATCCTCCTAGAATGAAATCGCCCCGCGAACTTAAACAAAGCCCGCCGAAGTCAGATCCAAGAAATTGAGATAGAGGAGAGTGTGCATTCATCGGGTCGCAGAGGATTGGGGAGAGAAATCGCGCAAAACTCAGCACCCCCGGATCGCGATCACCAAAGAGGAAAGACACTCGAAAAAGGATCAGCTTTCAAGAGGTTAGGTGAGAAGGACAAGGCCTCGGCCCCAAGTCGTCTCAGCCTTCCAGGAGGGGGAATACCCCCACGACTAGATAGGAGCGCACAGGACGCTCGGATAATAATAAGGGAGAAAAGAGCTCGCCAGGAGGGATCGCAGGACTATGAGGAATCAGAGCGCAGGCAGGAGCGGGTTGATAGGCAGGCACTGTCTCGACCCAGATTCGACTCTGCTTTGGCAGAGCAAATGGAGATAATGAAAAATGAGCTCGCAGAGCTAAAGAAATCAAGGCCTGTCGAAAGGACTGCGCCGGCCTCAGGAATCGACGTGCTCGCTAGAAGAATCACAGAGACACTACCTACCAGTAATGAAAAGGTTAGCTACCCCAGCTATAATTACTATAATGGCAACTCTTGTCCGAACGACTGGCTAACCGCTTTCCAAGGCCGCATAACCTTAGCAACTCAGAACAAGTCCGCCTGGTGCATCGCTCTGGTCGGTAGCATGCAGATGCGAGGCGGCGCCTGGATACGCGGGCTTCCCTGCGGTTCAGTTAAAAGTTGGGAGGACCTATCGGAAAAATTCGTCAGAGAATTTGAATCGGCGAGTAGACCTAAGAAAACCATAGAGGACCTTTATGAGGTTCGCATGGGAGGGCACAAGTCTGGAAAAGAATACTATGAGTGTTTCATCCGAGTGTACGACCAGACAAGAAACATTCCAGATGATGCAGTTATAACGTGTTTCCTCACAGGGATTGCCAAGGGTCCGATGAAAACAGAGTCTAACATGTGACCCCCAAAAGCGGGTCTCAGGGAGATGCTAGAAAGGGCTCGGATGATGGGAGTCAGCGAAGCGCCATCCCCTGGGAAAACCAAAGCAAAAGCAGAGCCACATTCACACAAAGAGGATCGCACAGAGGATCGTAAGAGGGAAAAAGGACAGGATGCTAGCCGTGATCGTGAGGTAAAGAAACCTTACAAATTCAGCGAGGATAACTTTACCCCGCTTAACACGAAAGCATCCCAGATTTTGTTCGAGATTCACGAACATTTCGACAAACCCAAGCCCATGAGGGGCGATCCCGATGGTCGTGATAAATTGAAATACTGTGACTATCACAAAGATCACGGTCACGTCACAGATGAATGCTTCATATTAAGGCGAGAAATAGAGAGGCTGATCCGTGAGGGACCGGCGACTAAGTATAAGCGAGATGGGAATACTGGTCCGGGACAAGGTCGCCAACGGTGTGTCTATCAGAGGGAAGTTCAAGTTATCCATGGGAATATTCCCAGCAACAATAAGCTGAAATCATAAATACATCAAATCAATACGCGCGGTTTTGAGAAGCAAGTAGTGTTGGGAGAAAAAGAGAAGGTAATTCTATTCACTAAAAGTGAGCTGACCACAGTCGACGGTCCCATGGAAATACCCCTCATCCTCAAAGTCGGGGTGAACGATAAGCACGGCGTCAACAGGGTAATGGTCGACATCAATGGCCAGCGACGTCGTCTATTTCGACTGTTTAAAACAGATCGGATTTGGAGAGGCCAAGTTGAAGCCTTACCTCAGGGTACTCGAGGGCTTCACCAATGATACGGTACGGGTCAAAGGCACCATCGATCTCAGCATCACCCTCGGCGATTACGAACCATGTCGAACGGAGGTGGTCACTTTCCTAGTTATCGATCTCCCCTCATACTACAACATGATTTTGGGGATCCCAGCTATGAGGAAGTTTCAAATGGTGGCATCTGTTCCTCACCAAAGGGTCAAATTCAACATAGGGGATGAAATTGGGGTCGCCTTAAGCCGACCCGGATTCTTCCTCGAATACATGACCAAGAATAGAGTCGATTCCAAGCAACCCAGAGTAGAGGTTTTAATATCACAAATCGGATCGCGCGATCAAGAGATTGCGAAGAAGCAGAGAGGTTGAAACCTTACGAGATCCGCGACGAGCCGACTTCATCGCCGAGGACGAATTGGTCGAGGTCATTATAAATGACGAGCACCCTGACCAGAAGATCAAGGTAGGGTCGCAGGCCGACGAGAAAGAAAGGGAGGACCTGATCGGGCTTCTAAAAGCAAGCTTGGACGCCTTCGCCTGGGAAGTGACAGATATGAGTGGAGTGGAGTCGGAGATCGCTTTGCACCACCTAAATGTCGATCCCAACTTCAGCCCGATCCAACAAAGAGCGCGCCAATTCTCTGCAGAAAAGGAGGTCGCAATAAAGAATGAGGTCGGAAAACTTATAACAGCTGGCATTATCAAGGAGCTGCAATACCCTACATGGTTGGCAAACGTGGTAATGGTAAAATAGCATAACGGCAAGTGGCGGATGTGCGTCGACTTCACCGACCTAAATAAAGCTTGCCCCAAGGATCCTTACGCGTTGCCCCGAATAGACAAGATGGTCGATGGGATCGCAGGTTTTGAAATGCTGAGTTTTCTTGACGCTTATTCAGGCTACCACCAGGTCAAAATGGCTGATGAAGACAAGGAGCTAACGGCTTTCAGAGCCGCCGGTGGACTATATTACTACGAGATGATGCCGTTTGGTCTAAAGAACGCGGGTTCGACATATCAAAGGATGGTGAACAAAGTTTTTAGTACACAAATAGGCAGAAATATGGAGGCTTACATCGACGATATGGTCGTGAAATCAAGTCGACGGGATCATCTGGAAGACCTTCGCGAGACCCTAACAAACGTGAAAAGACACTCGATGAAGTTAAACCCCGCAAAATGCGTTTTTGGGGTCCAGGGGGGTAAATTTTTGGGCTTCATGGTTAGTCAGAGGGGAATCGAGGCGAATCCAGAAAAAATCGAGGCGCTAATAAATATGAGCGAGCCAACCAACGTTAAGGAGGTACAAAGGCTGAATGGAAGAGTGATAGCGCTGGGAAGGTTTATATCAAAATCCGCCGAGAAAAGCTTACCTTTCTTCAAAATTCTAAAAGGAAATAAAACCTTTTGTGGGCGTAAGAATGCTCTCGAGGCTTCAAGAGCTCAAAGCTTACTGTCAAGCCCGCCTCGCTTACTGATCCCGTGATCGGAGACGTCTTGCTTTGTTATATCGGCCGCCTCGAGATAGGGCCGTCGCGCAAAGACTTATCAAAGAAGAGGTACCTTGCAAAAACTGCATCTATTATGTTTCTAAGGCTTTAAGCCCAGTAGAAAGTCGTTATTTTAATATCGAAAAATTAGCCTACTGCGTTGTTATCGCCGCCCGAAAATTAAGGGCTTACTTTTCATCACATTCAATAATAGTACTGTCAGACGCGCCGCTACGGCAGGTCCTCCACAAACCGGACTTGTCGGGTCGCTTGCTACGCTGGGCCATCGAGCTCACTGAATTCGATATCCGATACGAGCCTCGGAAGGCCATCAAAGCTCAAGCTTTGCCCGATTTCATCGCCAAACAAGCTTCAACGAGGATAACCCGCAAAAAAACCAAGATAAGGCGTAGTCCCGACAGAGCTACCACAAATGAGACGAGCCTAAGCGGCCAAGTCACCGCTTGGCAACTCTACGTCGATGGCGCCGCCAATCTCAAAGGTTGCGGTGCGGGGGATCATCTTACTCGAGCCTGGAACTTGAAAGAAATCGAAAGCTTTGAGATTTAATTTCACTGCGTCAAACAATCAGGCAGAATATGAAGCAGTCATCACGGGACTTGAGCTCGCAAGAGCCATGAAGGTCGAAAATGTGCAGGTCTTCTACGACTCCCAATTGGTCGTCAATCAAATAACCGGGTCGTTCGGCATCCACTGTGAAATTTTGCAAAAATATATTAATCTCGTCAAGAAGCTGGAGAGCAGCTTCGAATACTGCAAATTTACCAACATTCCCCGAGAGGACAATCACAGAGCTGATTATTTATCCAAGCTAACCAGCAAGGACGAGGTAAGCAACCCCTCGATTATTGTAAAATATCTGTCAGGACCCGCCATCGACAGGATCGAGGTGATGGACTTGCAATCCACCAACCCTTGCTGGATTGATTTCATAAGGGACTACATCGATTCTGGAAAACTTCCCGAAGAGCCGAACGAGGCAAGAACCCTGATCAGAAGAGCTGCCAGATACACCATCCTAAACAACGTTTTGTACCGACGATCATTCTCTAAACCATTACTAAGGTGCGTGCGACCTGAGGAGGTCGATGGTATCCTCATTGAGTTGCATGAAGGGGTATGTGGCGGCCATCCAGCTAGCCGCACCCTCGCTCAGAAAGTCTTATTAGCAGGATACTACTGGCCGAAACTCGCAGAGGACGCCAAGAAATATACTAAAGCGTGCGACGTGTGTCAAAAATTCGCGGATATTCCCAGGCTACCATCAGTTGAACAAAGCATTGTCGTAGCCGCATGGCCCTTCGACATGTGGGCCATCGATCTCATCGGGCCATTAAAAAGGGGCGCCAGATGCGAGTATGTGGTGGTCGCGATGGACTATTTCACCAAGTGGATCGAGGCCAAAGCCTTGGTAAAAATCGCATACCAAGGACATAACTTATTTTCTGCTCGACCAAATATGGACCAGATTTGGCGTCCCCAGAGTAATAGTGTCAGATCACGGACCTCAATTCAGGGAGGAGTTCGACACATTCTGCGGAGAGAACAATGTCAAACATTGGCAATCATCAGTATGCTATCCACAGGGGAATGGTCAGGCTGAGAACGCAAACAAACAAGTACTCAGCGTGCTAAAAAAGAGTCTGGGCGAAAAAGCGGGTAAATGGCCTGATCACCTCCCCGCGGCTTTATGGGCACTTAGAACGTCGCGAAAAACTACCACAGGGGAGACTCCTTTCGCCTTAACCTACGGATCCGAAGCTATGGCTCCGGTGGAGATGGCCCTACCAAGTTTAAGGGTCGCACATTTCAGCGAAATAGATAACCCGCTCAAAGGAAGCTCGATCTCGATTTAGCGGAGAGCGGCGGATCGAATCGTATGGACGCTTGCTCAATTGCAAACAGACCGCCAAACGACATCACGACAAGCGCGTTCGAGGTCATCACTTCGCCATTGGGGATTATGTTTTGCGAAAGAGGTAGGCCACCGCCACGGCCAAGAAAGGGAAGTTATCGGAGAATTGGGAGGCCCAGAGAGGATCGCTCGGATAGTCAAAAAGGAACTTACGTATTAAGTGATAACCAAGGTCGCGAGTACAACCGACCTTGGCATGCGATAATCTGAAAAATATTATATGTAAAGCGTGACGTCTGCTCGCTGCATCTGAAGCGAGCATGTGGAGAGGGAAATCAAAATAAAAGGGGCATCTTCATTTATTAAGAGATACAATTGTTTCCAAAGAAATCTACGGCCTACCATGCCCTTCGATCTACAAAAAAAAAAAAAAAAAAAAGCGGGGTGGGGGGTACTCTATCTAATGAGTGTACCTATAACGATCCAGTGAAATGCTCCGCACCTCGCTAAGCCGCATAGCTTCGTTATTAGTGAAGCAAAGGGAGTTTACGGCGATGTCGGTCCATAGAAACCGCAAAATTAACCGCTTCACGATGAATCAAGATTCCCCAATCAATGTCAACATGATAATCGCGAATAGCGTACAAAAGCAAAGCTTCGGCTTCATTAACAGCCTCGTTGCCTGTGGACAAGAGGGCGCGCGAGTTGATGAACCTCTTCCACTCACGATTGCTGCGAGAAAGATCGGAAGCAGGTCTCAGTACACGAGGTTGCTCGTAATCAGGAAAGAGCTCGCGGAGGGCTCGTCGTAAGCAAGTTTGTCTACTTGACTCATCGGCAAGGTTCCAAGCGAGCTCATAATGGGATGAGGGATCGATAGCGGGTATACCCAAGGCACCATTGATAGATTCCGGAGTAAAAATGACCGCGACGCCACGAAGGGTAATACAGCTGGCAGTCCCCTCAGATGCAGCTTCAGACAAGATGGAATAGAACTCCCTCACTATTGTAAGATTGGGAAGTATTGATGAAGGTGGTGCAACAAAATCTGCCCACCCAGAGAAACGTACGCGCAGAAGAGAGCCGTCACCCTCGACCTTGCTCTGATTTAAACCCCTCTCCTTCACAGGCTCAACCCACTCAAAATAGCGCTGAAATGATCTTTAGCAACATCGAGGCGTGAAAGAAGAAAGGGGATACATCACGAGTAGGGCGGGCTTTAAAAACTCGCACTCTACGCCTCCGGGATGGAAGAGACATGGTTCTCGCAACAAAAATCTACGCAAGAAAAAGAGTAAAAATAAGGTTAGTGTGCCTCTTCCTTTTATAGCAGAGGTTAGCGAAAGGAACGGCCACGATCAATCAGATCCTATGGCCAGGCATAGCGCGGTTTATCTGAATTTTGAAATTCAAAGGACGCATTTAATGCCTATCGGTTATCTGCCCACGATTCTTGGCCATATTCATGCACAGTTACTAGCCCGAGATTTTAGGCCGTTTTGAACACACATACACTGCCAGTGAGCTGTCAAATCAATCCAGATCCCTGGATTCCCGGCAAGCACGACAGTCGAGAGGCTAGTTCAGTCAAATCAACTCAGCTCCTAAGTTTCCGGCAAGCATCCACTCCGCCTCGAAATTAGAGGGCCGCAGAAAAACAAGCTTTGCAAAATATAGACCCTCATTACTTGCAACAAGTCCGCAAAGACAAGCTATAATGAATTGCGGCGACGATCTATTTTGCTCAAGTCTCCTCGCACCTCGATCAAAACAGGGGGGATGGGAAAATATTAACGCACAACAGGAATTTCTCAATCTTCTCAGCTGTTCAGCCTTAGTTATTTAGCAAGCTCAATAAATCTCGCCAAAATAAATGGGGCCGCATTACATACAAGACAAGATAGCAGAAATAAATCGGAAAAACAAGCACAAGAGATAAAACCAAGAGGGGCCAAACGGCCACAATGTCAATACTGAAAGTAAAAAGGTTTTAAGTTATTACAATAATCAAATGAAGACGCCAAATAGTTCAAAAAGTGACAGAGCCAAAGTTATTATTACAAAGCCGCAGAAATATAGAAAACAAAAGCACAAGGCATTTAAACGGAGCCGGGGGGAGTGTCAATGTACTCATCACCAGGTTGATCGCTTGCCGGAGGATTCTTCAAGATCGCAAAGTTAACAGGATTGACTGGAGGAGGATCCCACACTGGGTCGCCGCGCTATCTCTGTTAGTTTGGATAGCGACGATGTGATCTCGCCGCATAGGGGATATCCGGGTGAATGGCCAACAAGTCGGAGATCGGCCGGACATGTTAACCCAACGAAGCATTTCCTCCAAGATAATGCTCTCCCGGCCATGATAAGCCCAAAGACAACGAGCGAGGTGATTAAAACCTTGATCGGGCCAGCCTCCAAAGTCACCGAACTCATCGAAAGCTTGAAGGCTTCCACAGTAGGTGGACCCGCCATCTCTGCGCGCTTTCTGCGCAGCAAAGTTTCTCCTTCAAATTTGCGACCTCCTCACGTGCGGCCGCTAGCCTTTCAGCGGAATTGCGGGCTTCATCCTTCAGGTCCTGCACCTTCTCCTGCAGCTCCGCATCCAGTTTAGCGCTCTCCGCCATGAGTTTCTTCATCCGCTCAACCTCAGCTACCGCCTGTGAGCCTTTGTTTTCAAAAGCGATCCTGGCTTTCTCCGAGGCTCCAAGGGCCGCCGTTACTTTCTTAAGCTCAGCTTTGCGCTTCTCTGCGGCTTCAATCGCCTTGTGTATACGAGTCCCGAGCTGAAAAAGAGGAAATGATAAGCCTGAGGAAAGCGCAAAATACGAAAGGAAAAAATACATGATTAACAAGCTTACCATTGAAGCAGCGATTCCAAATTGGCCTGAAAGGTCTTTAAGTTCGGCGACCTCATCGCCAGCGGGGGCGTCTTCTTGAATCACGACGCGAGATGTGATCCCCCTCCCGATCTCCAGCTGAACCCCGTGCGGTGAGTCCCATGCCAGGCGACCCAAGGAAATAACATCAGCGATGGCCTCTCTTATCTGGCCCGCCATGTTCATGTCGAGGTTTTCAGTGAAGTTGGGGTCCAGCCACACCGCCTCTTTCCCCTTGTAGCCGCGGGGCAGTGTCCCAGCCGGCAACGGCTCCACCTCCTCAGGGATCTCCTCAACAATAGCCTCAGGCCGTGCAGAGCCCTTATCAGCAACTCGCTTATCCGTACGATCAGATGCTTTACCAGCGCCAGTCGTTTTTGTCTTCTCAACCCTTGGTCGTTTCTGGCCCTGGCTCTCTTTTGCGGGTTCATCAACTTACGACCCTTTTTGGGTAATGGTCTGACTGGAGCTCGCACCTGGGGGCGCCGCTGCGACCTTCGTAGGATCATACGCCTCATCAATGATAGTGGCGTCCACAGTACGGGGAACTTTCCCAAGGACTTGTTTCAAGGTCGTTTTCCGAGTCTTGGCCTGCTCCTCAGCCAGCCTCTGCCTTTGAGCTCGGCGTTCATTAGCATCCATACCTGCAGAAAGGGTTCGTTAAAAACAAATTCGAAAGAAAGAACAACACATGGAAGTAACACCTTGAGCTCTTTAAAGATCTAATAAATGCAAGGAAATTTACAGGGCGGCCTTCTTTCCGGGTCGCCTCCGCATACAGGACACTCAGACGGAAAGCGTTGCCCTATGTGACAATCCCCTATCCAGTCAGGGTCGCTCTCCTTAGGAACCATGACGACCACTGGCCCCGCCTTACCTGGGCCCGCGAGGCCCGCCATACGCGCAAATGGAAGGGCCAGATCCAGGAGATCGACCCAAGCAATGTTCCTTAAGGAGGCCTCGACCCCATCGATTGAAGGAGGTCATGAGCCTTTGACAAAACGCCCGTTACGGTATAGGAGGCTCGCCGATCGTGAGGGTAGATTTCCCCGTGCGTTTTGCGGCCCTAAGAAACGGCCAGCCAACCTTGGATTCCACCTTGAGGATCCGCTTCTGCCATCTGTGAATCTTATTTGGTAACAAGAATAGTAGGCGGGGCGTCTTGGACCTTAAAGATATTTGCCCCGCGATGCTCGTCCCACAAAACCAGTGAAAGTGGCCAGCAAGGTCAGCGAAGGTTCTATCTTCATCATTCGACACATCACAATGAAGGCCATGATTTGAATAACGGTCCCAATGGCAAAATCGGAAGGGAGAGCTCCCATCAGTTCGCAAATTCTCACAAAGAAAGGATCGAATGGAGGTCGGAGCCCCGCGTAAAAATGATCAAAGTGCGTAATCGGCGGCATCATCGGCGGCGAGCACACATGTAATCCTGGCAATCCCGTGTTTTAAACTTATCCTCCTCCTTCGAATAATCAAGCAGGGAAAATCGATACACGCTCGTGTCAATTTTAAATCGACGATGGATAAATTGGTTAAGGTCTCTGCTATCACAAAGTTGCGCCCACTTCTTCTCCAGTGCCTTTTCATACTCCGCCAGGATAGCGAACTCTCTCATCGCCTCGGGATTATTGGGCACGGGTTTCTTCGCTTTAGCAGCGGCCTCCCCAACAGTGATTTTGGGATCTTTCTTCTTTTTTGGTTTTTTAGGGAGCTCCCAAACAATTTGGCGAGGCAGGGGGCATTTTCGTCCTCACTCGACCCCATCAGCTCGTGAAGAGCGGCGTCCTCGATATATGCCTCGTTATGATCAGCGGCGCCACTGGGACTAGGATCGGAAACCTGTTCTTCAACGTCCGACATCCCTCTCTCACCGGCCTTGCTGGTGCTCGTCCCTTGAGCTCGTGCCATTTCCTTACGGTTTTTCTTGCGTCGCGGGACGGGGTCAGGAAACAGAGAATCTAGGTCAAAAGGATCGCTACTTGTTCGAATGGCGGCCTCGGCACCGGTTATCTCTTCAACAGGGTCGCCCCCGGCGGACTTCTCAGGACTACAGGGGTCATCACCCTCTTCCTCATGAGCGTAATCGTAAACCTCTTGCTCCTCGTCTGAGTCACCTCTGACAGAATGCTCTCCGTCCAACATCCTGCAAAAACAAGAGGAAAAGGTGGAGCTTTCAGACCTGGGATAATGGAAATTAAACCAGGAAGGTAATCGCACCCATCTCGACGCCCTCCCCTCCATTTTTACAGGAGAAACGGAAAGCAAATTGCCAGAAAGGGAAATACAGACTCCAAAGCAAACATAATAAGTAGAGTTTTCTGGGCGCGATGGTTCCACTCAGGAAGAACCACAATAGAAACACCAACCCAAAAAACCTCAACTTTTCTTAAGAAAAACATCTTACATCCAAACACATTGCCCAAACATTGGATCAAATACCAGGGAAGGGCTCGAAAAACAAAAGGAAAACAAGAAAAAAGGGATAAGGGAGAAGAATTTACCTATTTTTCTGGGAAAAGTAGAAGGAGCAGCCTAAAGAGCACGTCGGAATCTTCAAACTCCTGCCGGAAAGCCTCGAAACCCACTTCCACCACCGTCAAACCTTACTGTTATCCTCCGCCGGAAGCTTTTGCTAATCCTAGAAAGAGGAGAGAACTCGGAGAAAAATTGTGGGAAAGTAGAGGAGTGGAAAGTGAGGAAGTGTTGAGGAGGCTAGCCTTATATAGGCAAGCAAGTGGTGATCGTGGTGCTAGGAGTTAAACCATCCAACGGTTGGGAATTGCGCGGTCGATTCAAATTCCGAAATTCAAAAACCGCAATCATTATGGAAGCCAATCAATGCCCACGTACATGCTTGGGCAGTTGCCAAGGGCGTTACTACCCACGTAATTGCAGTTATCAAGGGGGCTGATGTCAACCACGATCTGACTAACTGCCCCATTGAAGCTTAACGGATGGCCTCGCAGACGACGAGGTCGCAAAAACAGGCCCAGAGTTGCTTCGAAGGCCGCTTGCTTTGAAAAGCACGGCCCTTAGTGAACAAGTCGCATCGACGATCGATGAGGTCGCAAAACAGGCCCAGAGTTGCTTGAAGGCCGCTTGCTTTGAAAGCACGGCCCTTAGTGAACAAGTCGCATCGATTTACGAGGTCGCAAAAAGCAGCCCGAGTTGCTTCAAGGCTGCTTGCTTTGAAAAGCACGGCCCTTAGTGAACAAGTCGCATCGACGGCGAGGTCGCAAAAGCAGCCTAGAGTTGCTTGAAGGCGCTTGCTTTGAAAAGCACGGCCCTTAGTGAACAAGTCGCATCGACGGCGAGTCGCAAAACAGCCCAGAGTTGCTTCGAAGGCCGCTTGCTTTGAAAGCACGGCCCTTAGTGAACAAGTCGTATAAGAAGATGAGGTCGCACATACTCCATCCAAGAGCTCACTACTCCACACTCGATATCTTCCCGAAAAATAGTCAAGATATGGAGTAGGGGGCCATTGATGATACAAATTATGTCGCCTCCAATGGGGGCGCTCATATGGCGACGTCCAAAGGCATTAAGAGCAGGCCCGCCGCCCATAACCCCTACTGGAGCCTCGTCAAAGCTAGGGGCCGGCGGGCGGTCATAAATATAAGGCTCTCCAAGGGAGCCGCGCAAGACTTGAGAGGAAACAGGGGGCGAAGGCCAGACAACGAAGACGGCGACCTTGGCGACCATAAGGGGTCGCCGCCCGGATAGTACATCCACTTGCTACTAGATATTTTATCCACTTGATGTCAGATATTTAGTGTTTACTTAGCTACTAAGACTAGTGACTAAGCTGCTTCTGCACCGCCAGTCTTTACTTCAACCCTAAGTTTAAATCTCCCTATAAAAGGAGAGTCTTGTGTAACCTAAAAGGATATAATAAAAAAGACCAAATTAACAGGCAAAAGCTCTGCAAGAACAAGCTTATCTCACCGTCCTCCGCTCATCACTACCTGTCTCCGTCCAACTTATAAATAATCTACTCACAAATAAGCCAGATATCCACACCATTAACACCGCTACGCCATCGTGACGATTTCTGCATCGTCATTATTATATTTTTTACTTTTATTTTTACGTGTTGTATTTGTCTTCTTTCAATGACTTCTACGTCTTATTCTTCTTTCCATATCCCCTTTCATTTTTCTCTCTCGATACATTTCTCATTTTGAAAGGGGAAAAAAACCTAGACTGCATCTAGTGATTTTCATCTCAAGGTTTTAGTTATTTTCACGGTATTTCTTCATATCATATTCTATATTTGTGCTTTCTTGAGCAGCTTTAGATTGAGTAATAAATAAATGTGATATATATGCAACTAAATACCCTAAATCCTTTTCCCAATCATCTTTGAAGTTTTTCAAAAAGAAATTGTCTTTGTAAAGTATAACAACCGTGTTTGTTTAAGAATAAATGAAATAATTTAAAGTACTTAGATATAAAATAGAAAAAAGATTATTCTAAAAAAATATTAATTCTCTTGAGTAGCTTTAAATTGACTAATAAATAAATTAGATAAATATGCAACTAAATCACCAAATTTCTTTTCCCAGTCGTCTTTGTAGTTTTTAAAAAAAACAAAATCGTCTTTGTAAAGTTTAACAAACGTTTTTTTATAAGTATAATGAAATAATTTAAATTAACACTAAGAGATTAAATAGAAAAAAGATTATTCTAAAGAAAATAGATAAAATAAATATCACTTTCCTTTTCTTTTCGGATCACGTGGATACTGATTGGAAGAGGAAAACCGACATTGTTGTTTATATAAACTGATAAGGGATTCATACTACTAATGATACAATTTTATACCAAACGATACGTTTTTTTATTTGATCGGGAGGATTTTCTTTAGGTAAGACCGGGAGGATAATCATTATACTATTTATTCTTATTGATTAATATGTGTTCTATCATAATATAAAAATATGTAAGTTAAATGTTTAATGCGATATGCACTCATTTCTTTTAAGTGTCAATTTTCTCAATATTAAAAGCATGAAGAATTCTTCCAGGGAAAAATAAAGCGTTCCGTCGAACTCAAAAAAAATCGTATTGTAAAATAGAATTTATTTGTGTGGGAATTGCTGCAAAAAAATTGCGTTGTGTCAAAGAAAATAAAAAACAAACAAATGCTTATTTGTGTGGACTTGCGAAAAAAAATAAATGGAACAAAGATGATTGAGTGAGGACGGGGCAGTTTTGAAACATTGCTCTGGTTGGAGATTCTTGCTCTAACAATAGCGGTACCCTAATCGATATAATTAATATTTTTCTTAGCATGAAAACCCACCGTAACAAAAAGGAAAACGATTACTAAAAGGTATAATTTCTCTCTCCCCCTAATGTACATAATTAATTTTCCTCACAAAAGAAAAAAAATCATAATTAATTAATCCATTTAGAAACCTAACGATAACCAACCAACTGACGAGATAACCAACCAACAAAATTATACCCTATCTCCCCGAACACATGAGAATCCTCCGACATCGTTTTCATCTTCATATCAAGAAAACTCCATAAACCCTCTAAGATCTACGGTCCTTATGTTTCTATTGATGATTTCGAACCTCAAACAACTGTATTTAGAAATGGGAGGGATGCTCTGAATGTTTAGACCGTCGATATTTTGAGAAATACCATGTTCAATCTCCGATTTTCTTCTGCCGATCTACTTCGATCTTGGTATTTGCATTCCTTTGCAAGAAAGAATCGACAGACTTACTTCATATTGATTCAAGTTTATCTTGCGGTAAATCAACATTTTCTAATCTCATTATACTCTATACTATATCAATATTTATTACATAAACTATTTTTATGTAGATATCGTGTTCAAACACGTATAACAGGCGTAACTGGCCCTTTGACAATATGCTTGACTGGTGTAGGGACTGAGTTTCTTCTCCACTCTACACCTTCGTCCCTACAGAAAAATATGAAAACGGTGATTTAAGCAGATGTTATATTACTTTTCAAATTATAAGTTTATCTTTTTAGAAATGATAAAATTAAAATCCATATGGATGATAGGACGATGGACGTCGACGTTTCGAGCAACGAATACAAAGATTACTGGGAACTTCATACGCATTCGTTCCACACGCTCCAACCACATCAGATTCTACAGACCCACCAGAACAGCATTTGTGCTTAAAGTGGATTGAGGTGATGCCTATACTCATTCTTTGAAACACATTCAAGAAAAAAACCATACAAAACGTAAACGTTTTTTAATATTATTATTGTTATTGATTTTATGGCATTATACCTTTTTAACTCCTTACAATGCGTTAAGTGTTAATTTCAGGTCGTGCTTTAATTTGAATGGCTTGGCGGATGCTGACAAAATTACGCTGTCGTGTTTCATTTACGTATTGTTGTGGAAACATATGAACAAGACAAGACATTTGTTTTTTCTTTTTTATTGCTGCTTAATGATTGCAGTGTGTCACATTTTTCTTTTTTAGAAAAAAGAAAACATGTGACACACTACAATCACATGTTTCCGTATTTAGATTTTATCGTACGATCGGAGGACTAATTTTCTTCTTATTTTAGTATAATTTAATCATCCCGTTCATTATTAAATCTTTTTATTTTATATAATCTAAACGTCCCGTGCATGTGCACGGGTCATTGGCTAGTATGTATGTATATATATATATATATATATATATATATATATATATATACAAGATTTCGAAAATTATATATATATATTCATCTCATTACTTAACTCCAATAAAAGAAAAAAAACAATAATATTTCGTTTTCGCAAAAAGTTTTTTCCCGAAAATCGGAATATTACAGTCGCAATAAATTAATATGCTTGATGACTAGGAACCTCAACATTCTCATTCATGAGAACAACAATTATAAATGTGTCAAAAGATTTAAACTTCACCATCAACTGGAATCCACACAGTTAAGAGCTTTTCGCATTGAGAATTGCTCGACAAGATGCATTCAAATTCTTAAAGCAAGTGGTCTTACACCTGTATCATCCTGAATGAAGTAGAAAAAGAAAAACCCTAACAAGTTGAATGTTCCAAAATGGAAACGTTGATGCAAAAACCATTAAATTCAACAGTAAAGTGCATTAGTTGGCATTAATTTCCATGACCAAATTTTTTTCTTTCCAAAAAAGAAGTATCAGTTGACAAATTCAGGTATTAACCACTTAGTTTACAGTTTTATCCAAAACAAACATCCAAGAACTAAAACTTGAAGATGAAAATGTAATGACTGATCTTAAAATAAAAAATAAAAAAAAAAAGTAATGACTGATACAGAAAAGGTCTTAAATAATCAAATTACATGTCCTTCATACTAACACTCAAAAAAGCAACTGTGAATCCGAGACAGCCAAAATCCAGATGAACAAAACAGCAAACGTTATTTCTCATCAATAATTCAATTACAATCAAAACAGTTATCAAAAAAAAATTCCAATGTCAACGCCTCATCAAAAGTAAATTCCCCCTCAAAAAAAGGAAAAAGAAAAGGAAAAAAAGAAGAAAAATCCTGAAAGCCAAAACCAATGGAATCATTATCGCGAACTTTGACAATCAGAGAGAAATTCAAGCACAAATAAAACTTCTAAAAAGGCTAAACTACTCAAACCGAGAATCAAGAGCATGTAACAGTAGTAATCAAACAGCAAAAATGTTGGAGAAAAAGCCCTTCTTGAAGGATTGAATAGTCAACTTTAGCGCGATTTACGGATAGACTCCGATGTATATCATCGAGAGTTAATGATATCATTAAATACTCCATACGGAGTAGTTGATGATGGCTTTTGAATCACTCGATTCGGATGTCGGGTGAATGAGAAATTAATGGCTAAAGTTAGTAGAAAATACGTATGAGATGGGTGTTGAAGGGAGGACCTCACCTCATTCTCCCACATAGGTAACTTGAGGCTTGTGAGCTCAAGTAATAAGAGCTAGTGTATACTCTTATAGATGTGCCCCAAAGGGCAAGGCACTTTTGTGCAGGAGGGAGGACTTAGATTATTCCACACACGCGAGCGCCGCCGTCCGGCCGGCTCGAGCTCAGGCTTGGTTCGGGTGTTACTATTAAATTTTTGGACAAAATTTCTTTATGAAATTTACCATAAATTAATTTTGGAATTCATTGAGTCATTCGACCAATCAGAATTCAGAGAACACGTCATCCGACCAATCGGAAGCAATGATGAATTCGGCCAAGGGTGTCTTACGCGCCCCAAGCTTCTTTCCTTGAGGGAGAAGTCGGCCATTACTTTTCCAAGGGGAAAAGTTTGAGGATGTGTCTCGGCCAATCATATTTGAGCATTGATTCATCTTCTCCACTATATAAAGAACCCCATTGATGAAAGTTTAAGCATCGAATTTCTCTTGTATATTTCCACCCCAAAGAGTCAGTCATATAGATCTAGATATTGAGTCGAAGAGAAGTCGGAGCACTATGTAAGTTCGCCGGAGCTCGGGTTTTTGAAGTGCCTCTAAATCCGAGACGAAAGCCGTTGTATCTTGAGAGACAGTTGCCACTACCGTGGAGCAATTTGTTTTAAGAAAAGAGTAACGAATACTTCATCTGTTTACGGTAGAGTTGGTTTGCCAAAGTTGGCCATATGGGTGTATCAATTTCCATCACTGCTTTAAGAAATAATGTGTAATTAAATTCTTGGTTGTAAGGACGATGGAAAGGAAAAATAATTAGTGCATAATTGTCTGCATGGTATGCCATACAATTAGATATATTATTTACCTATTATTGCTTTCTATGGGTAGATGAAAACTTTGTGAGTCATTGGTACACATGTTTCTGTTCTTTGGGTAATAATTTGGCTATACTTTAAACATTAAGGTTCAAAGTTGAGTTTCCCATATTACGTGTATAAATAATATTGTTGAGTGGGTATTTCCAGCTAATGTGCTCGGTAGCTCCTTTTGAAGTAACAGTATTGTGGCAGTAACATGATTGAGTTACATGACCTTGCATGTGGCATGAATGCGTTGTTCCTGCTAGTCTATACCAATGACATTAAATTAAGTCCATTCCTACTTCTTGTGGATTAAATTCGGAAATAGACTTGATTGTGTGGTCAATGCAACTGATCGTGCTGAAATACATTCAGATCAATTATATAATAGAAAGGTTGTTGTTTTGTACCATCATGTTTGATCACGAGTCGATATGCTAATTTTGTGATCACTCGAGCATAATGTTTTCGTTTTAGAGAAACGTAGAACTTGTTCAATTATGGAGGTTGTTTGACCACTCTACATCTATTCATATTTGTTTAATTTGAGATTCATTTGACAACAAGCCGGTTTTGGACTATGTCGATCTTCATGGAAGGAAACACCGAGGTGAATCCAATTGTGACTGTGTCTTTTGTGGCACAAGTTTACATGCATGTTGTAGCACTAGATGTAGCACCAGTGACCGATTAATCTCATACCTTGGATGGAGGAGTTCGGTGGTGCAAAGAAAAATGCTTTGAATCATCAAACCGGATTGATCAGTACGTTGACAGTGAAACTGTCTGTTAGCACAAAGAGATGCTCGGTGAAGAGCCAGTGAGATTGGCTTTAAGATCTCCTTACATGCTTGAGTAATCTTGCTTGTGACACTGTGATGAAGACTTGAAAATTTCAAATTCGTTCGTCTATTGATGAACATGGTGTTGTTACCAAATTTGAAATTTGATCCTCATCACAAGTGTCTAATATGTGTTGAAGCCATGTTGGCTAACTCACCGGTAGACCGGTAGAAAGGAACACAGAACCTCCAGATTCATGCAAACTAGAGGTGATAAAAGTATAATGTAACTTTTATTGAGTAAAGCACCGAAATATTATGATGCTGAAAAGCGAAGATAAGGCACGTGTTTCCTTGAAGGTTGTCAGAATGAAGCTGATAAACATAGCAAACGGATGAGATGTATCCGTAGTGATTGTGGTGGTGGATATGATGTATTGTTTTATGAGTCTTCCTAAGGGCCCGGCATCATTCATCAAACAACTACACCATACACACCTCAGTCAAGTGGTATTGCTACATGCAAGAACCAAACTCTTAAAGAGTTTGTGGGTGCTATGTTGATAAGTTCAGGTTTACCTCAGAACTTGTGGGGGGAATTATCCTCAGCAAATTCATTTTGAACAAGATCCCTTCAAAGAAGTAGGATGACACCCCGCATAAGTTGTGGAAAGACCAAGGTCTAGCTACAGATTCTTGGAAATGTGGGGGGTGTTTGGCTAAGGTAAAAATACCCAAACCAAAGCAAGTCGAAATAGGACCGAGAACGATTGATTGTATATTCATCGGATATACTTTCAAGAGTATTGCCTATTGGTTTCTAGTGCATAATACCGACATGGTGATGTCATCACCGAGTCTGTGAATGTTGTGTTCTTTGGAGATCTCTTTCCATATAAGGAAACAGATAAAACAAGCATGAGTAAGCCGACATATGAGTCTTAATTAGAGTGTGATCCTCAAGAACTTGAGGAGCCTCGTTGTAGTATAAGGGCTAGGACTTCCAAGTCTTTTGGTCCTGATTTTCTGACCTATATGGTAGAAAACGAACCCAGGACATATGCCGAGGCAATGTAAATTACAGAAGCTCGTTTCTGGAAAGAGTCTATAAATAGAGAAATCCATCATGCAAAACCACACTTGGGAGTTGGTTGATTTTCCACCTGGAAATAAACCACTCGGGTGCAAGTGGATTTTCCAGAAGAAGTTAAAGGTTGATGGATTTATTGTAAGGCGTTGTTGGTAGCCCGAGGGTATCAACAGTTTAAAGACCTTGGCGTTTTACTCACCAGTTGTGAGAATTACTTATATAAGGGTTCTCATCGATATAGCTGGAGTCTATAACCTTGAAGTCCATCAAATGGATGGTTATGGTGAGTTGAAAGAAAATATGTACTTGGAACAACCCGAGGGGTTCATAGTTCCAGGACAAGAGAGTAAGGTGTGTAGGCTTGTGAAGTCTCTCAGTGAGCTCGAATATTAGCCAGAGCAATGGCATATCGAGTTTGACAATGTTATGTTGTCAAGTGGGTAGGACATATATATGTCTACATTAAGAACACACCTATGTGATAGTATGTCTATGCATGCTAATAATCGGAAGTACTCATGAGAGTATCATGAATACGAAAGCGATGTTGACAAGGTAGGGCTGTAAATGAACCTAAGTATTCGATTCGATCCGGAGTATTCGGCTCGAAAAAGCTCGATTCGGGCTCGTTTCGTGGGTTCGAACTTCGAGCCGAACCTTACAAATTAGATATTCGGTGGTCGAGCCGAACATGTTCGAACATGTTCGGCCTGGATATCATAAATTCATATCTGATTCGAGCGAACATGTTTTTTAAAACCGAGCGAACATGTTCGATTTTTTTAAAAACCCGATTCGAGCGAACATGTTTGAACGGTTCAACATGTTCAAGCCGAACCGAGCCGAGCTTTTTCCCCAAATACCGGACCGAACCCGGCCGAATAATGAAAATATAAGGCTCGGCCATTTCGAGCCGAGCCGAGCCTAAGGTTCGAACACGAGCCGAGCCGAACCACGCCAGGGTTCGGCTCGTTCTGAGCCTATGACAAGGGACTTCGATGTGAAGGACCTGAGAGTTGCAGATGTGAGCACTCCACTTGACCTAAGTATGCACTTAGTCAAGAATAGAGGTGAACCTGTGGATCAATTGAGATATTCTCAAGTGATTGAAAGTCAGAGGTACATAACCAACTGTACACGACCAGACTTAGCATGTGAAGTGAATAAACTAAGTAGGTTCACGAGTGATCCAGACCATAATCATTGGAAAGCCTTAAACAGGTTGTGAGGTACATGAGGTACACTATGAGTCTGGGATTACGATATATGAGATATCCAGCAGTGTTAGAAGGATACTGTGATGTGAATTGGATATCAGATACGAAAGATTCGAATCCACTAGTGGATACTTATTCAGGATTGATGGTGGCGCTGTGTCCTGGAAGTCTACAAGACCAACGTGCATAGCTCATTCCACAATGGAAGCTGAGTTTATAGCCTTGTATAAGGCTAGAGTAGGCGCTGATTGGCTTAGGAATTTCCTTGAGGATATTCCATACTAGTGGCTGCTATCAGCATACACTACGATAGTAAGTTGACTATAGGAAGGGCACAAGTAGTGTGTATAATGGTAAGTCTCGACACATACGCCGTAGACACAATACCATTAAATAAGTGATCTCTAATTGTTTGATTTATGTCGATTATATACAATCGAAGGAGAATCTTGCAGATCCTTTTACAAAGGTTTAGCTAGAGATCAGGTGTCAATCTTGACAACCGGAATGGGACTGAAGCCTATTACGCATGTTTCCTTGTAGTGGCAACCCAACCATGTTGACTGGAGATCCCAAGATCATGGTTCAAAAGGGACAACTAAGCTATAAGGAATAGTCCAGCACTTACCCATTCTGAGAGAATAAAAGTGCTATCTGCAGAGGGTGTGAGGTTAAGCTTAGCTTTTATTGATTCCTGTAGCTTGATATTCAAGTGGGGTAGGGCAGAATACCCTTGATAGGAGGTCACCTATGTAAGTGCGAAGTGGGGCGAGTTCTATGAGAATTTTGAGGCTTGAATTCTCTAAAGCACTTTCTGAAACCAAGTGCTGTCCAGGGCCGAGACGGACACAACCATGAGAACCGAAAGGCGCTAGGGGAAATATTGTGTGAGTGCTATTGTCTTGGTTTACACTAAAGGCTGAACAGTTCAAGACATAGTTCACTGATTAGCCGAGTAAATCCGATAGTACTTCACTAAGGCAGGTTAAAGGCCAGAAGCTACCTCTCCTGATGCAATATTTTTCCGTCTGACTTCTCTTCAGAGTCTGCATTTGCATTTGCATTAATTTTCATTCATGTGGGGGATTGTTAGAGAAAAAGCCCTTTTTGAAGGGTTGAATAGTCAACTTTATCGTGATTTACGGATAGGCTCCGATGTATGTCATCGAGAGTTAATGATATCATTACATACTCCATACGGAGTAGGTGATGATGGGCTTTTGAATCACTCGATTCGGATGTCGGGTGAATGAGAAATTAATGGCTAAAGTTGGTAGAAAATATGTAGGAGATGGGTGTTGAAGGGAGGACCTCACCTCATTCTCCCACATAGGTAACTTGAGGCTTGTGAGCTCAAGTAATAAGAGCTAGTGTATACTCTTATAGATGTGCCCCAAGGGGCAAGACATTTTTGTGCAGGAGGGAGGACTTAGATTATTCCACACATGCGCGCGCGCCGCCGCCGCTGTCCGGCCAGCTCGGCTCGTGCTCGTGCTCGTGCTCGTGCTCGTGCTCGTGCTCGAGCTCGAGCTTGGTTCGGTTCGGTTGTTACATTTCTTTATGAAATTTACCATAAATTAATTTTGGAATGTGATTGTGTCATTCGACCAATTAGAATTAATTGAGTCATTCGACCAATCAGAATTCAGAGAACACGTCATCCGACCAATCGGAAGCAATGATGAATTCGGCCAAGGGTGTCTTACACGCCCCAAGCTTCTTTCCTTGAGGGAGAAGTCGGGCATTACTTTTCCAAGGGGAAAAGTTTGATGATGTGTCTCGGCCAATCATATTTGAGCATTGGTTCCTCCTATCCACTATATAAAGAACCCCATGGATGAAAGTTTAAGCATCGAATTTCTCTTGTATCTTTCCACCACAAAGAGTCAGTCATTTTAGATCTAGATATTGAGTCGAAGAGAAGTCGGAGCACTACGTAAGTTCGCCGGAGTTCGGGTTTTTGAAGTGCCTCTAAATCCGAGACGAAAGCCGTTGTATCTTGGGAGACAGTTGCTACTACCGTGGGCACCATACCGGAGCAATTTGACTTAAGGAAAGAGTAACTACTCGCCTCGGTTTGATTTCTAGTCCTTTGTTTTCTGCATCAAACTTTTATTGTTCCTTGTTTGAGTTAGATCTGTATGATACTATAGATTGTGTTAGATCTGTTAGATAATATGACTATTTATATTCGCATTATTTATTATCTAATTTAATAATCCGTAATTAGTTCCGTAAATTACGTATCTGTTCCGTAAATCACTCCGCACACGACACCTATCCCAACAAAAAAAGCATCTAAACCAATTCCAAAAAACCAAGAAGAAGTTCATACCTATATCTAGAAAACCATCACGGATGCAAGCAAGAAAACACTTCAGGACATACATGAACAATTACTCAATGAAACACAATAATACTACAAGTATTTATTTATGGTTATTCGTTTATAAGGACCAGTGTGAGACTTAATTAGAAATTTAGAAAAACAAAAAAGATCATCTATAATTCGGACATATTTTTTCTACCTGTCCTAAACTACCCCTTTGTTATAACTGCTAAAAATCATTTCTCAAAGGTCAATCGATCGACACATACGACTCGACTGATACCAAAGGCTGCAACGGCAACACCGAACTCCAACTCTACTCCTCCTCCAATTCCTCCCGCGCCACAGCCCTTGTGAAGACCAATGACAGAAGAAACACCAACAACAATTTCAGCTCCCTCGTCAAGAGATTCATTGAAACAAGATCTGATACGAAGACCAGCAAGAAGGGATCTGCTGTTGATCCAGTGAAATGGTCATTGCTACGGATTACTTAGCTAAGAATTTGAAGAAGCCTACAAGTGGTCATTGCTACGGATTTTTCATAAAAAGCTGTTTAAAGGAGGACCAAAAGGGGAAGAGGCCAAGAGTGACAAGAAAGACTCTGGCTATGTTTTTGAGGAGTGAGAGGGAGTGATGAGTTCGAACAAAGAGCTGGAGGCCCAAATTTCCGAGCTTAAGCTAACCCTTGAAGAGAAAAATAGAGAGGTACTATGCATTTTTAGCTTATTGATTGCTATCCAATGGGCCTACGCGCAGACTGCAGAGGATAGTCTGTAATTTCAGATCTTCTTTTAGTCAAAAATCTGTAATTTCTAGTCAATCGCTACTCATCATCTTGGTTGATAAATCATGTTAGGTTTTTAACTTTCAAGACTTGTGTAAGTTTAAGCTGAATTATACACAAATTTGGCAAACATCTTACACTTCCATCATACTCTATCTGCCAATTTACAAATTCAATACTAAAAATTGTTGAAGATGTACCCTTAATGTAGCAGCACTTTGTTTCCAAAAGAGAGCTGTTGACGTCTGATCTCTTTTATGTCAGCCCTGGAGATCTTGTCCATTCTCAGAAAACCCATTCAAAAAGATCTACTGGAAAAAGAGAGACAAATACTAGAAATAAAATAAAGCTAGAATGTGAGTATCTGTCATGAAGGAAGGGCAAAGACTGACTTAATTAAATGAAGAAACTACAGAATTGTCTTATCACTAGAACCCTGATACAAAATCTGAAGCTGTTCATGTAACGCCCCAATTTTTATGACTTAAGACGAAATATATAGATAAATAGGTGAAGTTAAAGCAAGGAAAAAAAAATAACACTAATAATAATAACCATAACAGCAATAAAATAACTGTATCTATACTCTATACTATATATATATATTTGAAAGCAACAATTAAATTGATTACCCGTAAATTAAACCCGAACCTGTTATTAAACCGGATAAAAATCGCGGATCCATATCCACACAAAAACAACTCGTAACTGGACTCTTCACGACATTCTTTTTCCGAAAAGTCATAACAAGCTCAACAAATTACATGTCTTCCCGAGATTGGACTCTTCGATAAATTCCATACATTACTAAGAAGGAAAAAATTATGAACAAATCTCAGATTGATACAAAAGTTCATAGCGCTTAAAAGATAATTCTTTCCGGAAACTTTTGGCATGAAAATTAAGAAATCAGCCACCTTTGCACTAATACTATTCAACTTCTTAGGTATCAAATCGGGATGCGGGCTTGATGAGTTCAGGTGTTAGAGATTTTGTTGTTGAATCCTTCCCGATTTTTACAGAGACTTCTTTACTGTTTGGCAGGAATCTTGAATCGCCGGATGGATCTTAAACCCTAGATGACATAGATACTACTACATGAACTAAACGAGGGTTGCTGATGCTTTTCAGCCTAGCGAACCACCAATCGCTCCATCCAGAAACCCTTGAAACCTTTACTTCGGTGATTTCGGTTTTTTGGAACGTAATATCTACTCTGTTGGCCTTTCTCCGCTTCTCAGAAAGCACCGTATCAGGTAATTTACCTTTTTTTCTCTTTTTTGCCAGAATAAAAAATACAAAATAAAAAATAACACGACAGACCGTATTTTTCCAATGAAATTTCGTGGCACATATTTTGATATACAACACCAATTTTCTTTTTTCTGCTTTTAAATTATTGATATGCAACACCAATTTTGTTTTGTTTTGATCTGCAATTGTGTATATGTTGTATCATTGTTTCATTCATACCGTCTATAGCACTCATGACGGATGTTTTCATATTTTTTACAGCAGGTTAACCTTTAAATCCTTAACCGGGGAATGAAACTTGCAATTATACAAAGCATGCTTCTTGCATTTGTATAGAAATAATAATATAAAAAAAAACAGATTATTTGTATATCTACTTTTGTTAACAAATCGAATAGCCGTATCTTAACATTAATTGGTTTGTGTTTATTCCGCAGGTTATGAAAGGATCGGTATGTTTATGGCATATTGTCTTATGATTTGAAGATGGTCTTCCTCTTATGATTGTAATTGTTATGAACGGAAAAAAAAATCATTTTTTTTTCAATTTTTCGGTGTTGTTGCTAAGTTGTAATTTACATTTTTTGGTATGGAATCATGTTTTTCTGCTTACACTTGCAGTTATGTGGCATCATTTTGGTTTGAATATCTTCCAAATTTTTATTTTTTATTTTGTTATTCTGACCTAATTATTGTTTTGGTTTCGAATTTCAATTCCTTATGATAACTTAATTTTTTGTTGATTATTCTGCTTTATGGTTTGATTGTCATTCCCTTCGACAGTAACGCCGGAAAATGTATATTGATATGTGAAGATTTGTTTACTTTTTATCATCTTTATCACTATTTTTAATGTCAATGATGATTCCAAAAATCGTCTATATCAAATCTAGTGTTCTTTCTCTTGTTGATAACCTAATGGAGCTCCTAGAGTAGAGAAAATAATGAAAAGAGGGGGTGGTTGTGAGGTGTTTTAGACTGCACTTGATAGTGATCAAGCTGCCTACATATCCAATGCGGGGAATGGAATCAAGTATTCGTAGTTTCTTAGGGATCATTTATATAGAAAGGCTTGTGCCCTAGAGATAGCGCGTGGCGTGTCCATGGTGGACACTTATTGGCGTGTTCCCTAAGCAAAATATGACTAGTTGATCTCTTTGATATTAGATAATTGCGATGTTCAAATATTCGTATTAAGTGATAAAGATTGGAGCATTTATATTCGGGATTCCTTCCATAATTACCTGATGTAGAGCATGTGCAAGGGGTTTAGCCCGAGGGGGACCTAGGCCGACCTTACAGGTCAGATGTGGGTAAGTTTGAACATAGGTATTGGCCGACCTACAGAGGTCGGGACAGTACTTGTGTGTATACTACTCGGAGGCCGGCCCTAAGCCTTGGCCGATCTAGAGAGGCTGGGGAGAGTAGCAGTGCTACTTTGGCTCGGCTGCTGGGAGATCTGACCCCCTAGAGAGCATTTATCTTTCTATACTTAATGTTGGGCCACTAAAGAGGTTCCACGTAGGTACGTTTAGTTTTTGGCATCATGATAAGCCCCCAGATCCAGCCGAGCCTGGGTTGGTCAGCCCGGATCTGCCTAGGCCCAGTCATCTAGCCTATAGGTTTTGATTTTGAATTGCCAGGTGGCAAAGCTAGTTATGATGCTCTAGTAACTGTCCTAGGAATCTAGGCATCGTTGCCCTCTAGCTTCAATTTGGAGCGATTTTCGAGATGATGGGGGTTATAACCTAGTCATTTCAAACGTTTCATTCCACCAGTTATTAAAGCAGAAGATCCGTCTCCCGTTGTTGTTTGCTATTCTCCTCTCAATCAACCCTATTTTCGCAAGTAAGTTCTTCGCCTTTCTTATTTTAGATTTTGTAGCCCGATTTCCTTTATGCTTAGATATAAGCCTTATTTCACTGGAAACCTAAGTCCGGTTTCATAGAGATGGCTATTGCGGATAGCAGAGATGTTGGGTCTATCTTGAGTCAAGAAGACATAGACGAGATTTGTGAGCTGTACGGGGTTGACAGGGAAAGGTTTGCCCCGAGGTTTCCCTCGGAACCAAATTTGTTCGCTCAGGACCCGTCGGAGGGTTTGTGTACGGTTCACCGGGAGTATTTCGACGTAGGAATGAGGCTGCCTTTTTGCCCGGCCCTACTCGCTGTACTCCGGCACTACGGGCTTGGTCTTTCCCAGATAGCCCTCAATGGTATCAGGGCCACCATTGGGTTTGTTATCTGGTGTCGGCTGCTAAACTTAAAGTTTAGTTTAATGAAATTTAGGTACTCTACCATCAAGTAAGGGTGAACGACCACCCCTACCGGTACTACTTTTCCAAGAGGCAGGGTCGGTCAGCCGACGTCCCTATACTCCCTAAAGGTAAGGATCCTTCGAACGGTGGAAGGAGAGGTTCTTATTTTTTCGTCACGAGAACCACCCCGAGTTGAGTCAATGGACTATCTGGATAAGGATGACCATCTGGAGCTACCGGATAAGTTGGTGGAGAAGAGCCACAAGTCTGGGTATACTATCGAGTCACAAAACTTGTACGACGGGTTGATTACAGCAGCTCGGTTAGAGAATGTGGGGCTGACCCCGACGTGGAATTCACCAAGGCCGAGTGGAAGTCCTGTAGGACATTCTTCTTTGTATTTTACCCTTGTTGTTATACTTATGCTTTGTCCGACTAATGTTTTGTTCATGCTTGTAGTGGCCGATTTCACAGATCTCCTGACCGGGGCAGAAGGTGAAGTCGTAGTTCGCCAGCCCGAGCCAAATCTATTGGTCCGAAGCGTGTCCGTTGATGAGCCTGTCGTGGATGCTTTGCGTGGTGGTGCATCTTAATCGCTTCTTTCTGAGGGCAGGCGATCAGGGCATTCTCGAGACGGCAATGGTAAAGGATCTGGTGGCTAAGAAAAGGGGGCGGCCGAGGCTGATCCCGTATGAGGGTCGTTCATCAAAGAAAGGAAAGTCAAAGGCTTCTAAGGGGGCTCAAGAGGAAGCTGTTTCCAAGTAGCGCAGTCGCCAAAGATGTCCGAAAAAATTATTACCATCATGAAATTTTGTAAGATCGTGGAGCCGTAAATAATTCTTCCTTGTTTCTTTTGTTTTTAAGCTGAGCTGTTAATGGTCCAAATTATCTCTATCGGCTTGCTCAGGGGGCTACAATTGGCGAGGAGGTTTTTCAGGAGGCTGGGTAAAGCCTCTTCAGACTCGGTTGCCCAAAAGAGTAAGATCACCAAACTGAGGCAGACACGTGAGGAGCACAAGTCGGCTGCTCAGCTCATGGATACAAAGATAAAGGCTCTGCAGGCTCAACTCTGAGCTCAAGAGGGTGAGGTGAAGTCCTTGGCGAGTGAGCTTGCTGAGGAAGAAGAGGCGAAGGAACAGAAAGTCACCGACCTCCAAGCACGAGTGGCCGATCTAGAAGCCACGATCCCAGCTCGGTGTGCCAAGGCCGTTCAAAAGTATAAGGCTTCAGTGGACTTTGCTGAGGCCTTAAAATTGTTGCCGATTCCTATCCTAACCTATGGGTATACTTAGGGGATTGAGGAGGCAAGGATTCAGTATCTTTCCCTTGTTGTAGATGATCTTCCTATGAAGATTTATTACAAGCCTGGGATGAGCCGGGTGTATGATGAGCGGGTGAGGGACTTTAAGGCAGGAGTGGACATCGTGTCCAAATATGCTGCTCAGCCTGCTGCTACTTCTACTTCTAATATGCTGTATCTTTGATTGTAGAGTTTGCGTAAGACTTTTATTGATAAAAAGAAGTTATTCTATTAATGAACTTCTGTTTTTGAGTTCTGTTTTTTCTTATCGTCGGAGGGGTGTGCCCCCCAGTATGCCATTCATTTTTCTGAATTTTTGGATGGCATACATGCTTTAGATTGGGTATTTGGCCGAGATCTACAACCTAGTTAGTTCATGAAGGGTGAGGCCAGTTTGCGCCACCCTTTAACGAAGTCTTTTATGGGGCATGCTGCCCGGTATGCCCATCTGAGTTTTCAGATGACGCACTTATGTTTGTACATGAGGCCGAGCTGAATTCGTGAGCTCGGGTGACTATGAGTTAG
This sequence comes from Gentiana macrophylla, assembly GCA_026214975.1. Classification (NCBI taxonomy): domain Eukaryota; kingdom Viridiplantae; phylum Streptophyta; class Magnoliopsida; order Gentianales; family Gentianaceae; genus Gentiana; species Gentiana macrophylla. The sequence continues at coordinate 41,313,245 of CM047809.1, forward strand.
TTACTGAATTTTCACAAGTCAGGTTAGATTTAGCTCTATAATAGCTTACGACAAGAAGGACAAAGTCTGACCGACTTTATTCACACTGAGTTAGGTTAAACGAATTTAACATAACAGCACGGCGAGCAGGGCCAGGTCGGACTGACTTCTCGCTTGATGTTTTAAAGACGAGCAGGGACAGGCTAGTGATGACTTCATGTTTAAAAGCACGGCGAGCAGGGCCAGGTCCGACTGACTTTTTGCATAAATTTTTAAGGACGAGCAGGGCCAGGCTGGTGCTGACTTCTCGTTTAAAAGCACGGTGAGCAGATCCAGGTCGGACTGACTTTTCGCATGAAGTTTTAAGGACGAACAGGGCCCGGCAAGTGCTGACTTCTCGTTTAAAAGCACGGCGAGAAGGGCCAGGTCGGACTGACTTCTCGTGTGTAGTTTTAAGGATGAGCAGGGCCATGCTAGAGATGACTTCTCGTTTAAAAGTACGGCGAGCAGAGCCAGGTCGGACTGACTTTTGGCGTGAAGTTTTAAGGATGAGCAGGGCCAGGCTAGTGCTGACTTCTCGTTTAAAAGCACGGCGAGCAGGGCCAGGTTGGACTGACTTTTGCATGAAGTTTTAAGGACGAATAGGGCCATGCTAGTGCTGACTTCTCGTTTAAAAGAACGGCGAGAAGGGCCAGGTCGGACTGACTTCCCGCATGAAGTTTTAAGGACGAGCAGGGTCAGGCTGGTGTTGACTTCTAGTTTAAAAGCACGGCGAGCAGGGCCAGGTCAGACTGACTTCTCACGTGAATTTTATACGTGGAGTATATTAGTTAGCTGGTCCTTATGGACTTATAAAACAAGACAAAAGAAGTAAGCACATGACGAAAAGTAAACTTTATTAAACGAGCTTCACCGTGATAAAAGAGTTAAGGAACATCTTTCCTAGAGTATCAAAATTGTAGATTGTCATGGCTGGTATCTTCTTGACCTATTATCGAGCTCAGTCGGTGAGCAGTCCTGGAAATGCCTTGCACTTCATCTCTTCCGGGGCACAGTCGAGATTCATGTGCGTAAGATTATGGAACAAGTGGTCCTGGGGGTCCTTGGTTCCATCGTAGGGCTCTAATTATAGGATCTTGAATATCGTTGGTCGGGGATATTTGTCAATCTGCTTGGAAAAAAGGAATTCGAGAGCCAGGAGGGTAGATCTCGTTCTAGCTATGGCCTCAAGCTCGGCACGAGCTGCCTCCATCGCCTAGGGCATGACCAGCTTCTTTCTCAGATTCGATGAGGTCGACAGATCATCCCACTTGGCTAGTTTGTGCCTAAGAGGAGAAGGAGTTTCTTCGCGGTAGAGGTCAGAACGAGCCGAACCCTACCGAACATGTGCGGGGTTCGAGTTCGGCTCGAAAGGTTCGAACCTAAGGTTCGGCTCGGCTCGAATCGATCGAACCTTAGTTTAGCAAGGTTCGGCTCGGGTTGAAAGTTCGAACATGTTCGACATGTTCGAACATAGTTGAACGGTTCGAACATGTTCGAACCTTATATATATAGTTTTTTTTTAAATATACAATAGTTCGAGCGAGCGTGTTCGATCGGATTCGGCTCGATAGAGCGAATATCAAATACCTAACGCTCGCTCGACGTTCGAAGGTTCGAATCGAACTCGAATCGAGCTTTTTTCGAGCCGAATACAGCGAATCGAATCGAATACTGACGTTCATTTACAGCCCTAACTGCCAGGTCCTGTCAATGGGGTCATCCTCCTCCAAGTCTTGTTCTTGGGAATTCTCTTATGATGGATCTCCCTCCTGCTGATCCGGATCTTGTGAATTTTCCTCTCGAGGATCCACTTCCTCTAGATCTTCCAGGCCTTCATCTTCCTCGTCCTCCACTGCCAATACGGCAGAACTGCCTATTTTGTTGCGTCATCTAGAGCCGTGACTTGATCTACCAATGCTTGATAGGTTGTGTCAAGAGAGACTTCTTCGTATTGCTGGTTCTGGTTGTTAGCATCTGATTCTGTCGCATTGTTGGCATTGCTGCCGTTGGCGGCTTGTTGTCGTGTGGTCACCATGTTGGTTCTGGAGCTTTTCCTTAGATTATCAAATAAAGAGGCGTTATTTCTAGCACCAATTGATGATTCCAAAAATCGTCTATATCATATCTAGGGTTCTTTCTCTTAGTCACTAACGTCGATATTACTAGCAAGAATACTAGGTACATCATAGTATAGTAAAGGCGAATCAAGGTCTATCCCATGGAGACAATGGAACTCTAAGTGTAAACGATTCTAACCTAACTAAGAAGCGACATAGATGGTCTTTGACGAACAATAAACATGAAAGAAACTTGGTATTTCACCCTCTATTCCCACCGATCTATTAACTTGGATTAGTTAATCATTATATTTACTTCCCCACATAATTTCCTTAAATTAATCGAGCAAGCTTTTAGTTTAATTATAAGCTACGGGTGCAACTCCTAACCCTATCTACTCCGACCATGGTAGTAGATAATCTATACGCAAGCTACCCTTGTTAATTGGTCCATAATAGCCCATACGCATAAAGAACTAGAATTGCCGATATCGAGCGCTAACTCACACAATAACTCGCTTAGACAAATTGCCGACACCGATCGAGACGTTCCTATGGTCCATGAAGACTATGTCCAAACTAACACTTCACTATTCGTATTTCATGTTATTTTATGAATAAAATAAGCAGATTGACCAGATCTAACCTACCGTTAATTAAACATGTCGATCAACGTAGCTGACGTGAATCCTCTAGATTAAGTTTCCTAAATTTTGCCTCGGTAAACCGGTATAGACCGCCGGTTTACCAGGGGCGGATTTTCTTAATTCTGGATCTACATTGCTCAATTATGATTAATCTAAGTAAATCATAGGGTCGTTAAACATGCAGATTAACTAAAACACATAAATACGAACAGGTCTACCATATTGATGACAAAAAGGAACGTTCAAAGCCTCATGCCTTCAACAATGGAGATCTAGCTCAATCTACTCAAGCTAGAGATGGTAAAGAAGGGGGGAAAACCAGAAATAACTCCTTAAAAGCTTGGAATAACTTTATTTCATCAAATCGTATAATGTATATAATATATTATTCAGAACTTGGAACCTATTGAAAACTTATGTAATAATCATTTGATGCGGCTTTATATAGATACAACAGCCGACTTATGACTCATAGAAACCCTAACCAACCTAGTAGATGCGGTAGAATCGATTTCGTGTCCCACAAGGCCCTCGGTTTACCGGACCTTGCCCTCGGTAAACCGGGCTGACTTTTCTTCTTTTTCTTTAGTAGGCTTCTTCTTGGACTTATTTTACTGGCCCAAGATGCTTCCTTTGATCTAGATCCGTTCTCCAATGCTCCAGATTCGGTACATCCTATAAAACACATAAAATGAGGCAAAACAGTACCAAACCTTCGGGAAAATAACACAGATGCAGAATTACGATCCTAGAAACATACACATAGCATTGAACACGTATTCCATATAATAACGAGCCTATCTATCCTCTCTCAAGCAGAATTCAGGGTGAATAAATGTATAATGAATGATACTATTTAGGGCGTTATCAACTACCCCTCACTTAGATATTGATCGTCCCGAGCAAAAACGGTGAAAAGAAGACAACATCCTGATCAGTATACAAGTTAATTAAAAAAAGCTATTCCTCACAAAGTCAAGATCAAGATCATGCCACTAATAACCATCAGTAACGCATTAAACACTACTCATGCCATGAGCCAATGTGTGTGTGCAATAACTTTCACAACCGCTTAGTAATGCAGACAATATGACACTACGTCAACCCGTAGTCGAACTAACCAGTCTCGAACATGTTATTTATTAATCAAATTAGCTGGCAAGGCGGATCAAGAACCGAGTATTACTCTTAGGCTCGAGTTTATTGGTCTATGCAAAAGTCATGCGTTTAACGCTCTATCGACTCAATTTTTGCCAAAGAGAATATAGATGTATACATTTCAATGCACTTCTCTTTCTTGGCAGGTGAACTCTTATTGATTTATCTATCCTCACGGTCTCACTCTTGATAAACTACCAAATCCGAAATTCCTAGCGTTTGTGGAACATAATTCAGGATAAAGACAGGGTCAACTTTAGTCAAAGCAATATGCTACCGACTACACACCAAGGAAAGTGAGTTATACGTGCTTAAAATGGTGGCTCACAACAGAATATGCGCTTAATACACGACTACTTCAGAAGTGGGCACTTTGTTTTACTTGTCCATCGTGGAACAAAGATGAAGTCCATTAACTCGAAAAGATCAAAGATATCATATTTTTTCAAAATTCTGTCGAACTGAATCAAAGTCTATATGGTGAATAGTGCATCAAAGAGAATCAAGATAATCACGTAATTCACGGAATATAATGCTAAGAATTTAAGTGACGTCCCTTACCCCCAACTTAATCGAAACATTGTCCCCAATGTGTAAGATGTAAAAAACTAAAATGAAAAGGAACTTAGCTTCGTTAAGGGTGGAGCCAAAGAAGAATTGGATCGTCGTATAGTACGATGGGCGAATGTAAGTAATTTGTGATGAATCTGCGCTAAGTATCTCAAACTAGCCAAGAAGAATGATGGTGACAAGAAACTATATAATAATATCACGGCAGTAAAAAAGAAAGTAAATAACTCCAAACAGTTTAAGCCGACAAAATCATTATATTATTGAAAATCCGCTACATTACTAGGTAGGAAATAAAAAGAAAAATAAGAAAATGGAAAATAACGACAATAAAGATAAAGAAATATAATCCTCATCATAATAATCCTCCCTGTCATCTCTAGGCTCAAAGCCGTGAGGTGGTGCAGAACTCGAGGCAGCAGCAATAGAAGAGGATGCTCTGTGACGTGGGGCAGTTTATCCATCTTGTGATGCAGGCTCGCAATTTCTCTCGAGTGCTCCTCTAGTAAGGCTCTCTGAGATCGAGGTGCTCGGAGGACCGTAGTACGCTCTTCTCACCTCTTGAACCGACCCGTCTTGGTACTTTTGAAACTGACTGTGAACTGATCATCGGCTCAGGGTCTTCCAACTCGTCACCAACCAGAACCGGAACCTCGTCCTCTATAGCAAACATATCAATCATAGGCCCATATGGCAACTGCTCGCGCTCAGATATGGTGACAAGCTCGTGAATGCGGTTATGCATCAGGAGACCTATGTTGACCGGAGATCCCTGCTCCATATAGAACATCAACTCTACCCTCTTCGGTGTCACAGACAAAGTATGCTTGGTCAGTAGAAGGCAAGCACAAACAAATAGATTAACCACCTTCCTATCCCCGGATAACTCATTTTCCAGGAAGATGGTGGGGGCTCCCAATGGATTGCGCCTCCATTTCAGCCCAAAGTAATCAGCAATCATATCCATCCTCACTAGATCTTCAAAATTAGTTGAGGATGTGTACTCATTTGGGCCCACTGGTGGATTGCGAACCCCGTAATATCCATTGATCCGCTCAATCGAAAAATCAATCTTGACCCCATGGACCATTGCAAATGTTGCTCCTGGGTTATGCGAAAGATCTTGTACTTGTAGCATTGAACCGCGTCGGTGCCTGGGCTATATCCAAAATATCTTGTACTTGCAGGGCTCATGGCAAGATCAAACCGCAATCATCCAACTCTACTCCTCATTCTCGGCCAACCGGTCTTCCGTTCCAATGCCCTCGGAATGATTCATAGATCTCTATAGAGTGTAATTGCTCAACCCTGTCTATCAAGGGGTTAGAATCTCCCTAGACATACTGGTGACCACTTGCATGATGAACTGTTCGGCTATGCTTGGGACCCATCCTGAATGATAACAAAAGCTGATGATGAAGATGATTTTGAAAATTGACCCTCGGTAAACCGGCCTGTAACCTCGATTTACAAACTAGAATTTTACTCTATTCTGACTGGGACAGTGCTATGATAATGGAAGAAGAAGACTGGAGCTGCTACACTTTGTAGCAACACTACAAATCAGCAACAGGAATGGCAAAACGGGTGTTTTGGGTGTTGAAAATGGAAGAAAAAAGGTTTGATTTTGGTGGAGGTATGGTACAGATAGTAGTGGTGATGGGTGGCAAATTTCGTAGAAGAAGAACAAATGGAGAGTTTTTGGTGATTGATAAAGATGATAGTTATTGAGAATGATGAATAATGGTGGTGGTGGGGTGTTTAAATAGGAGAAATGGGTAGAAGGTGGAAGGATTTGGTGGGATAATGGGTAGATGAGTAATTAGGCTGAGGGATTTGAGGGGTATGATTGATGGGATTGAGGTGGAGTTATAGTGGAGTGCGGGAAAGGATGAAAAGGTGGAAAATAGGGAAAATAGGGCGGTTTCTGGCGATTGGTAGCTTTACAAAACAACGTGTGTCCTCCACGTGTTTTTAAAATTCTCGCTTTTAATCGGCGTCCGGAATCCAAAAACCCTAGCTCAAGAAACCGGAGGTAACTCCGGTTTACGGGACTTATTTTCCTCGAGTTTCTCTGTACTCCTCCTCTGCAAACCTTACAATAACTTTCTCGCTCAATCTCGACCTCAAAATGACTAGTTCTTTACTCCTTTTGTTGCTATTTACGACTCAATCGTAACCTGCTTCACTAGAATCCACAACGATTAAAAAAAATCTTTCCAACAGCCATCGGTTTCAAGCCTAAGGGTGCGGTAGGCAAGCTACTTTTATTCATTCCTAATCTACCTAAGGGTTCAAGAGAATAGTTCTGAGTTTAAAGTCGTCTGGTCGACTTACTTTCAGATCTACAATCAGTCAAAGGTCAGGGCCTTAACTCCCCAAACTCACATCTTTCAGGTTTCAACCGTTATGCACTTCCCTTCTAGTCGGTCATTATCTTTTGAGAGTGCCTTATCCCGGTTTTCCATAGAAACTTTCTGAGCTCGCTTCCTAGCACGCCTTTCTCTCTTTGCTCGTGTGCTAGGCCGTTCTCTGCTTTGAGATTTAATCTTTATGCCCTAGGATTCCGAATTTTCCACTTTAAGCTATACTCTTTCACTACGCAATACGGAAGGTGTAACGCCCCACTCCCAGATACCGAGCCCTTATCCGGAAGAGAAACGTTCGCCGCGTATAGAATTAAATAAATCTAATATTATACGCAAGCCTCTACGTCGTCGTATCGAATAAAAGCAAACGGAAGCTAAAAGGACTCGGGTAAAAACGTAAAAGCTACTATGAATTGAAATTAACCATACTAAAGATGGAAATGTAACTTTATTACATTAAAAGGAAAATACGAAATCCAAAATAAACGTACGACAAGTCTCGAAAGACCAAAAGCCTACTCCAAATGTACTAAAAAGTCTATTAAATGAATAACAGAATAAATAAAAGATAAATCTTCAACGAGGCGTCATCAAACGTCGTCAACGAAATCCTCCTCGTGAACATGCTCAACTTGTTCGTCTTCTCACCGCACAATGCATACAAAAGAAAATGCAATGGAGGTAAGTACAAAGTACTTAGTAAAAGTGAAAAGCTATGACAACAATTATAATTTATAAAGAAAAGATATTTAATCGTTTAGTTATCTTTGTGTGACGACTCAATCTGGGGTTCATTCCATGTTCATCAACATGAATTGACTAAACATTTCTACTTAACTTATCTATGTCACAACCGCACTCAAGGGCACTACGCATATCCAAACTGGCGATATTCTTGGCAACATATTAGTGGATCACACCAATATCCATGAAGTCTAGAATAGGTAGACTCCGATAGTATGCACATCTCAGTGGAGTCCCTCCGTACTTAGGGTGTTTTTACCTATGGAGTTCTTCCACCTTCAGAGGTTGCACACACATCGCGATATAGACTGGTGCCTATCAAAGAGAGACATGTCGTTTAATCTTTTACTAGTCAAGTACGTATTTATTAAAATGATTAACTAACCACCTAAGTGTTTTCAATTAATCTCCCTCACAAATACTACTCTCTTCCTAGACCACTAGACACGGACAAGGCCTAGCAATGACACAGACATTGACGAATACTAATTCATCAAAGCACAAGCCTATCATTTTCTTCCGACGGATCCGAACTTCAACTCCCTTTAAGAGTATATTCGGTGTTTTAACTGAACGAATCAGAAGTTCAATCCAGGCTTGTTTAGATTATACCATGTTAACATATCATGAATAAGGGTTTAAAACTGAACAACATAGCTTAAACATCATTTAAGTACAAACTGGGGCAATGCGTGCGCATTAGCTGGAATGCGTACGCATTCCCTGATTCTAAATCCTGCTGAAACTTGCTGCTTGATCAATACGTGCGCATTGCTCTGAATGCGTACACATTCACCAACCAGAACCAAGGCTGAACAAACTGCTGCAACAATGCATACGCATTCTGGGGAATGCGTGCGCATTGCACAACAAGAAACTTTCTGAAACAACCTGCACCACGAATGCGTGCGCATTGATAGGCAATGCGTACGCATTCTACCTGCTGCCCTAAAATCCAATTTCATCACATAACGAAGTCTAATCCGATTCTAACCCAAATCACATCGAATTAAACACAGTAAAACACAGATAATTATATCTAAGCATATCATAGCATCGATGATCATTGATCAACAAAAAGACACATATTTCTATCATCTAAACACCTTAAAACTTGATCTAAACCTTATAAACGATAATTGTAATCATTGGAAGAGCCTCTTACCTTAATTTCCTTCAAAACCACAAGCAAAACGCCAAGCAGCTGCAACAACTGTTGATCCTCAACCCCAAAACCTATGTGATCAACAAGAAACCCTAAAATCCTATTTCTTTGCAGAAAACCGAAACTGAAAAGCCTATAAAACTGAAGATTACCCGGTTTTACTGTTGTGAAACTATTTTTAGATTATTCTACGCTTCAAGACGATCGTTTCGACTACTCATGGCTGCGAAACAGAGCTACGGATTAAAAAATACAAATTTTTCAAGAATCGAACTCTACGTTTACCAAAAACTTGGGCTAAACTGAAAACTTCCGAAATTGAGAGATGTTATTTTCCAAAGTTGCGTCTCCTCGCGCTGATCACTTTTCTCTCCTACGGCATCTTGAATAGATGAATGGATTGATCACACGGTTCTCCCTTTTATTTCGCTTTTTTCTCTGCGTTGCTTCCTCTCATTGCCGTCGTTGCTCTCTTCTTCTTCTTTTTTTTCTAGAAATACGCGTCCCACACTAATGAATTAATTTGGGGATTTATTTCCTTTTTTATAGCAATTAATTAAATCCTTTATAATTAATAGCTAAACCCTTTAATTAATTCATTTTTAATGAAATAAATGGAATAAATAATAATTAGGTCGTAGTAAATACATCCAATGACTATTTTACCTTTTTACGAAAAGTCGAGATGTTACAGAAGGACTAGCTTATGTGGGTGCCTTGTTGTGGTTCTTTTCTTCACTATCTCTCCGCATTAATCTCATGAATTTTTGCTCATAGGTTTCCACTAAAACCACTCGTTGCTTATGACCTTCATTTTCTATCTCCATGATTTCTACTTTTCCTGAACCATAAGTAATCTTGCGAATTTCCGGCCTATTATCTAGGGTAGTAGAAATAGTAACCATTAAATAATAATGATAATACAAAATATAAGTGCCAGGACAGAGAATTATAAAACTAAAATCAAACAGCAGGGACACACTTGGTCCCGGTTCTGAAAGGAGATAAAATTAGAGCATAGAGCGGAGAAAATAATATTAATAATAACATAGTGATCGGGAAATCGGTAGATGTAACTAGTTCATCTTAGAATAAAAGCTAACGTTGTGACATTTCAAATTATTAGGCAACGGTGGTATCGGTCTTTGAACCCAACAGCCGGGAAGTGCAAGTACTCTTTGTCGTATCAAGCTAAGGTGAGTTCCTATTTATGTAAAAACCAAAGTTTGATCATTTTTATTATTTTTATAGCCTACTTATATTAGTTGTACTTATTGTTTTAAACTCAAAGGTCATTTGCGAATGATTTCTTAAAGATTGGTAACGTAATATAAATTAATTTGCAAATGATTTCTTAAAGATAGGTAACGTAATATATAATTAATTGTTTGGAAGCTTGTGCACACTTTTCTCGTACCTTAAAACTCGACACTAGAAATTGACGGATATTACTCGCTTGCTCGCTCGTGACACAAAAGTGTCAAAGCTCTTGATGTCCGTTTTATAGTATACCAACTTTGATCGGCAGAGTACCGAGTCGGTTGCAGTATAAAACTAGCGAGCAAAGTCGTATTCCCACAGAGAATCTACTTAAGTACCAAAGCTAACATCGTCTCTAGTTTAGATCAATGTAATTTTTGTTTAGGTTATTAAACTACAAAGTCTATTTCTACAACGACTAAATCACAACGGGACTTTTAAACGATATAACGAGATATCCGAGTAATGTTCCAGTCATTTACTTACAAAACCCTAGCTAAGTCCGGAGGTATTTTGATTCACCTAAACGTTCTCGATGTTACTCGTAGGGTGTCGTTTCTGATTTCCGAGAATAGACAATATTTCAATAATCTACCCATCTATGTCAGGTTCAACAGTCCGCTAACCGGATTTAACTGACCTAACATGGTCTACAATCAATACAAGTTGATACAAACCTCACATATGAGACCGAATCTAAACAACTCATTCGGTTTTACAGGGTGATCCTAGAACCCCGGTTCCCGTACCCTCTTATAAAATACATATATAAAGATGATACGTGTAATACGAATATCGAGTGATCAATTCAACAAACGTGATTAAGTATAAGTTCTAGAACTACGGTAGCATCAAGAATCCACAATCACAACATCAAGAACGTAGGGTTCGATTTCGGTGATTATCGCATAACTCGGCTATATAACGATTAGCTACTCATTACGGCTATAAAAATGCAAGATACCGTCATATAATTAATACACATAAACAAAAGAAAGATAAAAGATATACCTACATAGACAAAATCGGACGAAACTTCAAATCCAAGAAAAAACAGATATATATGGAAATTTGTTGCTGATAATTGATGATATATGGGCCCACTGGGCCGGGTTATGTACAATTGGGCCAGGCCCATCTCACAGTCAGATAATAATAGTAGTGGGACTAGCGAAGCAGACTCCATAAGATTCTCGCGCGTAATGACTTCGACGTAACAACCAAGTAACTTGCCAAAAATAGAGTCTATAATGACGTGGATCACATACAAACGTGGGTAGACCCCACGTCTTATAGTTGACAAGATAACCGGTGATAACTCCCCATTATGGTAGGAGAGGTTATCACCACGGTCTGAAGGCATAAAGATGAAGCCTGAACTACGAGGGGGACTTGATTCCGATTCGACACTTGAGTTGGATACGTAGCCAGCTCTCTCAAAAGAGTTCAGTCCAAATTCATACAAAATTGTACTTGTTTTGATACAATTTTTCTAACTCGAATCACTTAATTACGCGTTTACAATTTTAAGCATCATCATTTGGCGCTAGAAGGAGGGCCAATTCTAGTTAGTGAGTTGCTTTCAGAGTAAAAATGGCGAAAAATCATGGGAAGAAGCATCAAAATCAACCAGAAGTTGAAGATCAAACCAGGGAAAAGAGCCTTGAAGGAAATGGTCAAGAACCTAAAAATAAAACTCTAATGGAAGAAGGACAGACCCGCACACCAAATGCAGTCAGATAGATGTTGGTGGAAAATCTAGCAAATCTCAAAGGAGAAGAGATCAGGATGCCGAAATTTCAGAAACACCTCCACCTTTGAGGAGGTATTGAAAGCCAGAAATCAGGATGCCGAAATTTCAAAAACACCTCCACCTCATAATACAATCACGAAAGAAAAACATGTGGCAGAGTCCAGTGGAAGGGTGGTTGTTACTCGCCCAGGTGGTGATAACGCCAAAGAAGAATTGTATGCTATTCTTAGGCCTAAGCAAGATGAGTTTAGGCTGGTGTCTCTTTTTATTGAGGATATTGATACGTTTCCTTGTCCTCCAGGATTCAAGATCCCCAAGATTCAGTCATACGATGGCACTAAGGATCAATATGACCATATGCACCAGTACATACAGCACATGAGCCTGTACAATGCACCAGAAGAGATGAAATGCAGGGCATTTGCAACTCTTCTTACAGGGAAGGCAAGGGATTGGTTTAACAAGTTGAGCCCCAGGTCCATACCAGACTTCCCCACTTTGACCAGAAAGTTCATGCACACGTTTATCGCTGTGAGACATTTCTATAGAAACCGAACATATTTGCTGACCATCAGACAGAAAAGTGATGAAACAGTGCTGCAGTTCATCAACAGATTTAACGGAGAATCATCCCAGATAGCAGATCTGGATGATAAATTCTTAGTAGCATCCTTTGTGGTAGGTTTGAAAGAAGGATGGCTACATGCCAAGCTGAGAGCAAGAATCCGAGCACGATGGAAGAATGTCTGGAAATTGTGTACAAACATTGTCAAGGAGAAGAGGCAAACAGGGCTAAGAGAGAGGAATCCCACAGGGATTCTAAAAAAGGAAAATCTGATGATAAATCTGGCAAGAAAAGAAAATCAATTTGGGACAGGGTAACTGCTCCCATATCTGACAGGCTAGGGAAGGAAGGTGCTTTGCAGGACCACGACCTTATTCCTTTGAACAGATCCCGTGATCAAGTTCTAGCGATAATAGAGAAGAAAGGAATTGTCAAGACTCCTCCTCCTGTGAGGGGTCCAAGAGAGAAAATGGACCATACAAGGTGGTGCAGATATCATAAAGACATTGGGCATGACTCTGAGTAGTGCAGGGACCCGATCAGAGATATAGATGCGGCATCAATGGAAGGGAAGTTCGATGAATGCGTCGATCGATCACAAGGAGATAACCCCAGATGAAGGAGGGAGTTCAAAAAATTTAACAACAATCAGGACAGAAATAATCAAAGGAGACGTAGAGATCCATCTCCTGATGCTAATATGCATAAGGAAAATTCCAAAATCAACACGGTGAATACGATTGTTGGAGGGTCAACAGGCATTGGCAAAGCTGTTCAACAAGAAAGAAATGGCAGCGCAGAGAAAGAAGGAGAATCAAAGAAACAAAAAGTGATGGGAACCGCCAAGTATGGCCCAGAAGTTGCACTACCAGCCATTGTGAGCAACGAAGGGCTGGTAGTAGAGGCGGTTATACTGAAAAACTTAGTGAAAAGAGTCTGTGTGGACACGGGCAATGCAGTAAATGTGCTATATTATAGTGCATTTCAAGCAATGAAGTTGGCCGACTCAGAGTTGACTCCTGTGTCAACTCCTCTCTTAGGATTCACGGGACCACCTATTCATCTGGTGGGTATGCTTAAATTACTAACAACTTTTGGAAAAGGACCACGGAGCAGGACTCTAATGGTCAATTATGTGGTGGTCAAAGCCCAATCTGCGTACAATGTGATTTTGGGCAGACCAACATTGATCGATCTCAGAGCTGTGGTGTCCCCGGCACACAACAGCATGAAGTTCCCAACCTCAGAAGGAGAAGCTATTGTTAAGGGAGATGTGGATGCAGCGAAGAACTGCTACACAGACACAATCACTGGGAGGGTCAAAGTGCAGCATGTGACAATGGAAGATCTCGTTACAGAGGAAGAAAAGAGAGGCATTCTAATGATCCAGTGGAGCCAATAATGCTAGATGAAAATAACCCAGAATCCACAGTCATTATAGGATCATGGATACCTGCTGAGCATAAGGAAATTCTGGTCAGGATCTTGAAAGATTACAAAGATGTGTTTGCATGGAAAGCCAGTGACATGCCAGGACTGTCAACGAAGTTGGCTATCCACAAGCTCAACATAGACCCAACCAGAAAATTGGTGAAGCATAAAAAGAGGTCTTTCGCTTGAGATATGATACAGTACATCCCAAAGAAGAGGTAGAGAAGTCATTGCGAGCCAACATGATTAAAGAGGTTATATATCCTGAGTGGCTAGCAAATCCTGTGCTAGTCAAGAAGCCAGATGGTAGCTGGAGGATGTGTGTGGATTTCATAGATTTAAACAAGGCATGCCTGAAGATAGCTACACATCCCCTAGAAATGATAGGCTAGTGGATTCCACAGTTGGATATGAAATTTTTGCTTTCTTAGATGCATATAAAGGGTACCACTAGATTATGATGGACCCCGAAGACGCTGTAAAAACTACATTTATTACTGAATTTGGTTCCTACTACTATGTGTCTATGCCTTTTGGGTTAAAGAATGCAGAGGCTACATACAAGAGGGCAGTTAATAAATTTTTTAACCAACAGATTGGTAAATCGATGGAGGTGTATGTAGATGATTTATTGATCAAGAGCAGGACTCTTGACCAATATTAGAAAGATGTGGCAGAAGTTTGTCAGGTATTCAGAGAAACTCGAATGAAGTGGAATCTTAAAAAATGTACTTTTGGAGTGAGGTCAGGCAAATTTCTTGGTTATATGATATCTAAAGAAAGGGTCTGGGCCAACCCTGATAAATTGGAATCTTTGAAAACTATGCCCGAACCGAAGAACACTAAAGAAGTCCAACGTTTGACAGGAAGATTAGCGGCGCTAAATCATTTTTTGTCAAAATCGGTGCAGAAGTCATTGCCTTTCTATAAAATTCTCAGGAATTCCATCCCATTCGAGTGGAACACAGAATGTCAACAAGCTTTCCAGGAATTAAAGGATCATATCAGTCAGCTACCAACCCTAACTTCTCCTCAAGAAGGTGAGATATTGTTGTTATACTTATCTTTTTGTAATGAAGCAGTAAGTGATGTACTGGTAAAACAACATGGTATATTACAAAGGCCTGTGTATTTTGTGAGCAAAGCCCTACAAGGGCCTGAGGTCAGGTATTCTGAGGTAGAAAAATTGGTTCTAGCTCTTGTGCATGGCACAAGAAAACTAAGACCATATTTCCAGAGTCATTCAGTGGTAGTATTGACAAATCAACCCTTAAAGCAAATTTTGGATTAACCAGATAAGTCTGGGAGATTGGCAAAGTGGGTAGTTGACTTAGCAGGGTTTGACATTGAGTACAAACCAAAAACGGCAATCAAAGCTCAAGCATTAGCAGATTTATTGGCAGAAGAAAAGACATTAGCAGTGGAGCAAAAGGCAGAGCAGAAAGTTGCCGAGCAGTGGCAGCTCTATGTAGACTGAGCTTCAAACAAAGAGGGAGCCGGAGCAGGACTCCTACTCATTAGCCCAAAAGGTGAAGAATTCCCATATGCTCTTCATTTCGATTTTCAAGCCACTAATAATGAAGCAGAATATGAAGCTTTAATAACTGGATTAAACCTAGCACAAAAACTAGGTGTGTAGAACCTAAAAGTGTATACTGATTCGCAGCTCATCACCAATCATATCAAAGGAGAATATGAAGCCATGGAAGGCCCTATGAAGAAGTATCTAGCAGATGCACAGAGGAAGTTGCAAAACAACTTAATGGTGGAAGTGGAACAGATAACTAGGGCCCAAAATACCAGAGCAGATGCATTATCTAAGCCGGGGTCTAATTTTCTATCCAACAAGAAAGTGCTAGTTGAGCAGTTATAGCAGAAGAGCTGTGATGCGGTTGAAGTACAACCTATAACATACGCAAAAACTTGGATGGATCCAATTATGATGTATCTAAGAGATGGAGGACTGCCCAAAGACAGGGTATGTGCCAAAAAAATGATAAGACTCTCGGCAAGATATGCACTGTTCAACGAGGTGCTGTACAGAAAATCCTACGCAGCACCATGGCTGAGGTGTGTCACCCCGGAAGATGGGGACTATGTGCTGAGAGAAATCCATATTGGAATTTGTGGAAATCATTTGAGAGCAAGAGCTCTGGCCAGAAAATGTAGACTTTTTGGATATTACTGGCCGGAAATGAAAGAGGATGCAGAGAAGCTGGTGAATAAATGCAAGGCATGCCAGGTGCATGGTAATTTATCCCATAAGGCTAAGAAGGAGATGACACCAATCATATCACCTTGGCCCTTTGATCAATGGGAAATAGACCTAATAGGTCCCCTACCCAGAGCACCAGGAAATCTAAGGTTTCTGGTGGTGGCAGTAGATTACTTCACCAAATGGGTGGAAGCGGAGCCTCTGACCACCATCACAGCCAACCAAATTCAAAAGTTCCTGTGGAAGAATATTCTTTGCAGATATGACATTCCAAAAGTGCTCATCTCTGATAATGGCATGCAATTTGAAGATCAAGGAGTGAAGACTTGGTGCAAAAATTTAAAAATCTCTCAACACTTCACATATGTGGCTCATCCTCAAGCCAATGGGAAGGTTAAGCAGACCAACAGGAAAATTAAGCAAGTGTTGAAGAAAAGGCTGGAGCAAGAAGGATCTCATTTGGCAGATCACCTTCCCAATATCTTATGGGCATATAGAACTACCCCAAATGCCAGTACACAAAAAACTCCATATTCCTTAGCATATGGATGCGAAGCAGTGATACCCGCAGAGATTGGGCATAAATCTCTTAGGACAGAATTATACTGTCCAGAAACGCAGAAAGCAGATATGCTGCACATTAAGGATGAGATGGAACACAAAAGAGATGTAGCTCTAATAAAGATGTCCAGGTACAAGCAGAGGATTGCTCAATACTACAACTCCAAAGTTAGAGGTACATATTTTAAAGAAGATGACTTAGTTCTGAGGCGAAATGATGCCAGCAGGAAAGGTCCAACGGGAAAGCTAGACCCAAATTGGGATGGTCCTTACAAAATCATCAATGTACATGGGAAAAGATCTTATCAACTAGCTAATGCCTCTGGACAGACAATTCATAGGAGTTGGAATGTTATTCACCTAAGGAAATACTATCCTTAAAATAAGCTTATTTTCTGAGATTGTTATCCATTTGAAATATATTTTCATTAATTTTATTTATTATATGTTCGAATATTTTAAGTTGTGTTGAAACACAGAAAATTAAAGGCAAAATACCAAAAAAAATATACCGAGCATTGAAACTTGCAGCGCAAGGACATTTCGGGGCAGAAGACCCATCGTGAAAATCTAAGTGTCACACTTGCAGTGCAAGGACACTCTGGGTAGAATAAACATCATAAAAATAAACTGAGTGTCGAACTTGCAGTGCAAGGACATTCTTGGTAGAAGACCCGACGTAAAATAAATTAAGGGCCAAACTTGTAGAGCGAGGGCTTTCTGGGTAGAAGACCCACTACACGAGTGGACTAAGTACCAAACTTGCAGCGCAAGGATACTCTGGGCAAAATACCCAGTGGTCAGTAACTTAAATGCAGAGCATTCTAAGCAAAAACAAACAAATGACAATTAAATAAGCTAAGGATAAATAATCCTAGCTTCTTTGCAGCGCAATAAGAGATAAAGAACATCCAAACAAGCAAATATCAAGAATGCAAATTAAAAATTGCTGATGATCAAAATATCAAATACATCAAAAACAAAGGTTTCATAAGGCAGATTCAAATAACAGAAAATTTGCAGAGACATCAAAGTTTGATTATCAAAATCTCAAGACGTATGTATAAAATTAAGATGAAGGAGGAGCAGAAGACTTGGCAGGCTTTTTCTTGGCGTACTTGCAGACGATATCTTCCCCACTTTTGTAATCATCATAGCGTTTGGTGAAGATATCACCTGCCTCCTTATCATATAATTTGTAATTAGGAAGAGTGCTAATCACCAATCGGTTGGCTTAGCCTCATCAACCCCTAGAGTGTACCCCCTACGCATAGAAGGAGCTGGGATGATTTTGATCTCTTCATAGGTTTTGGGAGAAGCCTTATACTCTGCAATGATCTTTTGAATGACATTTGAGCTGGAGCCTTTTCCATCTGTCTCACAGTCTCCTCAAACTCAGCTTTCAACTTTTTCTTTCATTGTAAGGTCTTCGTTGATTTTCCTCATTCTTCTCTTTCAGCTGCTGATCTCTAAGTTTCAGTTGTTCGTCTTGAGTGAATAACAAATTTTCAGCCTTGTCAAGTTTGGATTTTAGTTGCTCGATCTCCTGACTAGCAAATTGCCTCTCAAGACATCAATGTGTGGTTCGCCTCCTCCAAACCGGGTCACCTTGGCATTGGCCTCCTCTAAGTCAAGCCATCTTCTATTGCAAAGTCAAAGAATCTCTTTGGCCATACCGTAAGTTTTCTTATCCAAAGACATGCCCAGTGGTAACACCGCAAAAAGGCCGAGATTAGGAAATAAAGACCGAGAGAAGAAAATGAAAGACCCAACAAGAAAACTACTTACAGAGTTGGCAAAGTCCTTAGCGGACATGTCTTCAAAATTAAAAGAAGAATCACTGACAGAGCTACCCAGATATGTCGACCTCTGCCTTTTCTTGCTTCTCTGAGAAACAGACCTCAAGGACACAGCATTCAGAGCAGTAACTTGATCACTAGGAGGACTCTCTTTGTCAGTCAAGTCTATACTATTGGTGCTCGGCAGGTTATGAGCAGAAGGCTCTATTGCAGCAATGGTGTTCTGGGCAGCCGCACCAGAAGAGACGCCTGCCTCCCCAACTTCTTTCGGAGCAGAAGTCTCACCACCTTCAGGGACAGACGATAAAGTCTTCTCGGAATCTTCTTGCCTTTGCTCAACTTCCTCTTTGACATAAACATTGATTAGGTCATCCACATTGGCCACTGCATGGAAAAAAGAGTGTTAAGTTATACCCAACAACAATCATAAAGTATAAATTCAGACATTACATTTTTTGTATTCTTCCTCAGTGAATTCCACATATCCAGTAGGACCCGCAGTAAAAATCTGAGCAGCATTTATCAGAGCAGAGCTTAGGGTGTCTAAGGTCAAGGAAATATTGTTATTCGCAAGATACTCGGCAAGGGCAAGATCTATATGCTCTTCCTGCTTATCATTTATCGAGGAAGTGTTCCATCGGCCAAGTCCAACATCAGTGTTATGTCGCACAAATAAAAATTGTTCTTGCCACTTTTTCTTGGTTTTATCCTTACCAGATACAATATCAATTTGGCTTAGCCTACCAGCTCTACGACAGAAGTAATACCACCCCCCACTGCCAGGTGTTAACTTACACTGGTAAAAGTTCCTAAATAACTTTACTTAGAAAGTGGTGGTGTTCAGACGACACCATATCATAAACCCAACCAGGACTTTAACGTTGTTTGGCTGGATCTGCCCGCTACCTAGCTTATAGTGCCGCATTACATCTACATAACCAGGGGAAAGAGGGAACCTAAGGCCGCTCCGCAGCTGGTCAGCATATACTGTGCAAAAACCTGCAGGGGGATTATAGGCATATTCAGTAGTGCTAGGCAGAGCAACCTCAAAGAGATCGGTATGAATCCTATAGGTTCTCAGTAAACAGGCTAGTTCGGTTTTGGTCATCTTGCTAGGAACATCGTGGCAAGCCATTATCGCCTTTGTTTTCTTAAACCGATTGATCTCCCTACCAAGGGTGTCAACAAAAGCAGAATGATCTTCTGGATATTCATATACAATAGAAGTAGGAGTAAAGATCCCAGGAGGAAGAAGATGAGAAGGGAGAAGGCACAAAGGATTATCTCCAAATGTGGAAGTATTCCCCAAATTAATCGAAGAAGAGGGATTATCAAAGTTTATGACAGACTTAGGGCAAGAAGTAGGAATGGAGGAATTTACTTCTCCACCTTCTACTACGGTTGCGGTTTCTTCAGCAGATTGAAATAATCTTTCCACGGAATCACTGGAGGTAGTATTGGCTCTTAAACTCATGAAATAAGTAACAAACCGAAAAGAAGAAGAAGAAGTAAGATGGATGTAGAGACTTACATGTAAGTGCAGATGTATGATCCACAGAGTTTCAAATAAAGGAGTATATGGCAAGAAATGGAAGGGAACGTGATGGTTCAGTCCGCACTCATTATAATAGGTGCAAGTTGGCTTCGTTTTGCATTATATTAATGACGGCAGTTCATACGTTGCAGACTAGGATAGCTGTAAAGCAGTCCATCCCATTCTGGGGGGACTTATGATGATATATGGGCCCACTGGGCCGGGTTATGTACAATTGGGCCAGGCCCATCTCACAGTCATATAATAATAGTAGTGGGACTAGCGAGCGCAGACTCCGCCCGGTTCTCGAGCGAACGACTTCCTCGGGCGTAACAACCAAGTAACTGCCAAAAATAGAGTCTATAATGACGTGACCGTTTACAAACGTGAACTACGATAACTCACGTCTTATCACCACGATTCCGATAACCGGCCCATCACGTCTTATAGTTGACAAGATAACCGGTGATAACTCCCCATTATGGTAGGGGAGGTTATCACCACGATCTGAAGGTATAAAGATAAAGCCTGAACTACGAGGGGGACTTGATTCCGATTCGACATTTGAATTGGATACGTAGGCAGCTCTCTCAAAAAAGTTCAGTCCGAATTCATACAAAATTGTACTTGTTTCGATATTATTTTCCTAACTCGAATCACTTATTTACCCGTTTACAATTTTAAGCATCATCACTAATATATATATTTGGAGACTATGCTGCATATATATTTGGAATATTTGGAAAGTGGCTGCTAATTTTTTTTTTTGGAAAGCTGCTGCTAATATTTGGAAAGTCGATGGTAATATATATATTTCGAAAGTTGCTGCTGCTCACCCCCTTTTTTCTTAGCATAACTTGCATATTTATATATATGCTATTGCCGACAAAGTTAGTCGGCCAACTTGAAACATATCTTATCCATGTCGGCCCATCTCCCCCCTCATCATCTAATGTCATTTGGGTATGTCAACCAATGGCCATCACGTGATGGTCACGTGTAAGGTTTATTTCGAAGAGTGATCAACCGTGTTACTGTTTAATAAAGACACAATATATTACACGTGGCTTTGTGGTATAGTAACATCCGTTGATCTTATCATGTATTTGCGTCGATACTTATCCAATTAATAAACTAGTTGCAGGCTAAGCTTCGGGCACATGCTCCAATCCCTGTATCTCGCCTTCCGGATATGCCGAACACCTAATGCCTGGACAAAATCACAACAAATACCACATGTAACCCCTACAGGAAACTAGGGTGACCGAGAGTGCAAAACAAAAACCCCGAAAACATCGAGATTTCCAGACATTACATCCAAGGTCTCGTAAATATCGAACACGGTGCAAATGTGTCGAAATGAAGCAAAATAATCCCGGATTTAAGTAAAGCGAGTCAAAATGGGGTTTAAAACACGTAGGAAAACAAAGTCGAGTTGACTCACATCAACTACCCCCTACTTAGCATTTGTTCGCCCCCTAGCGAAACTGAGGGTTTCAAACAGAAATAGAGTCAACACTGTCACTGTATAACGAGTCTCCCGTATCATATAGGTAAGACAATAGTAAAAACACGAATACATTAAAATTTGGTTCTACCTTATGTTCAATAATGAAGGTGTGTGTGAAAATAGCTTCTTTGACATCAACTACTAACGACCGGTTCAGATTATAGATGCGTAATATACCAGGGTTACACCATAGACTGATACGTCGTAAACATTTCCACTAATCGAGGTCTATCGTCGTCTAGTACGGTCGAGCAGGACTTGAAGGGTTATATCGTTAGGCTAGGGTTCGGGGCTAACGAAAGGATATTTAGGATTAAAATAAAAAGAGATGGTGCAAAAGATCTTTAACCGAGAAATATAAACACGAAACTCGGTTAT
This sequence comes from Gentiana macrophylla, assembly GCA_026214975.1. Lineage (NCBI taxonomy): Eukaryota > Viridiplantae > Streptophyta > Magnoliopsida > Gentianales > Gentianaceae > Gentiana > Gentiana macrophylla. Next base: position 41,334,982 of record CM047809.1, read on the forward strand.
CAACTTCATATTTGATCTTTCTACTATTTATAATTCCGAGAACCAGACCTTAACTCCAAGTTCACATTTTTTCTTCTATTATACAAAACTATCAGTCCATTTTTTTTGACTTAAAACAAAGATACTATATAAAAATATGTACTACAAATCAATTTTTTTGGTGTAACTATATATATTAGACTGACTAGTACTAATCTTTTTCGGTGTTACTACATTTATTGTCATAACCAATTGCTTTTTATGTGTGTTACTACACATTTTTTATTGGTACTACACTTAATTGATTAGTTGTTACGACTTAACTTTATGTGTTACTACATATATTTTGTTGATTTGTACTAAATATTTTTCTACGTTGACTACAAATTTTCATACGTTAAGTTTGTACCAATATAAGTTTGTACTCAACAACATGTAGTAACTCATGCACTAACACACATGTATATTAATTTACTACTTGTTACTATATCAATCTTTACTACTTGTTACTCTATTAATTTTTTTGGGTGTAACTACATGTATTATACTGACTAGTACTAATCTAATCTAATGCCTGTTACTACATGTTTTTTGTTGTAACTACATTGTTTGTATGTGTGTTACTACACATTTTTTCCTGATTAGATTAGTACTAGTCACGTAGTAACATCAACATCATGCAGTAACACATATTGTAAAACATGTCTTTTTCATCATGTTGTAACTCCACTATGCACACTCCATATAAAGAATGTAGTTACGCATAATGTAGTACCACAGTGAAAGTCCACAAATGAAGTAACACGTATTTCACGTTGTCTCCGTGAACATGCTTAGACGTAGAAATACCACGATGCACACACCCTCCAACATAGTAACAAAGAATGTACACCCTAAACTCTGAATCCTAAAACTTAAACCCTAAACAAGAACCATAAACCCTATACCTTAAACCTGAACCCTGAACCCTGAACTATAAAGCCTAAACCCTAAACCCGAACCCTAAACCCTAAACCATATGGTTCAGGTTTAGGGTTTAGCGTTCAGTTTTAGGGTTTAGGGTTTAGGGTTCAGGTTTAGGGATTAATGTTCAGGGTTCAGGGTTTAGGGATTAGGGTGTACATTATGTTTTACTACGTTTGAGGGTGTTTGCATCATGGTTTTACTACGTCTGAGGGAGTTCACGAAACCAACATGAAATACTTGTTATTTCATTTGTGGACTATCACTGTGATACTACATTATGTGCAACTACATCCTATGGAGTGTGCATAGTGGTGTAGCTACATGATGAAAAATATATGTGTTACTACATGATGTTGATATTACTACGTGTTACTCAGTGTAACTACACTGTATGATATTGACGTTACTACGTGTTACGCAGTGTAACTGCATTGTGTGGATTGGGTGCATAGTGAAATTGATTGTGTGTGTTGTTGCTAGTTGCACCGAAAAAGATTAGTACTAGTTAGTCTAATACATGTAGTTACACCCCCAATAAATATGAATATAGTAACAAGTCGTAAGTTAATATACATGTGTGTGAGTGCATTAGTTACTACATGTTGTTGAGCACAAACTTATATTGGGTTCAAATTTAATGTAGAAAAATATGTAGTTAACATAGAAATATATGTAGTACAGATCAACCAAATATATATAGTTACACCCAAGAATAATGTAGTAATACCTTCAAAACATGTAGTAACACGGAAAATATATGTAGTAACAACTAATAAATTAAATGTAGTTTCAGCAAAAAAAAAAAAAAATGTAGTTACACACTTACAAAGAATCTAGTTACAGCAAAATACATGAAGTAACATGTATTAGATTAGAATAGTACAAGTCAGTCTAAAACATGTAGTTACACCAAAAAAAATTAATATAGTGACAAGTAGTAAAGATTGATATAGTAACAAGTAGTAAATTAATATAATGTGTTTTAGTGCATGAGTTAGTACATGTTGTTGAGTACAAACTTATATTAGGTTGAAATTTAACATAGGAAAATATGTAGTTAACGTAGAAAAATATATAGTACAACTCAACCAAATACATGTAGTAACACATAAAATTAAGTAGTAACAACTAATGAATAAGTGTAGTACCTACAAAAAATGTGTAGTAACACACATAAAAAACATGTAGTTACGACAATTAAAATGTAGTAACATCGAAAAACCTTAGTACTAGTCAGTCTAATACATGTAGTTACACCCAAAAACATACTACTAATTGTCAACCCAATTATTAACTTACTACTTGCTGATCGATCGAATTGATTACAATCAGAAGTAGTAACACAGTACGTTACAATCAAGAAGCGTTGACATCATTCTTTTTTGGAGTAAAAAAACCCTAAATCGTCGCCCATATTTTTTTTCTTTGATGTTTGAATTATTTAGAATCAAAATCAATAACACTGTCCGTTAGAATCAAGAGACGTAGATATTAGGAGAGGGATTTCCGGTGGGTAGTTACTTCTTTGTCTGTTACCATTTATGACCAGCCGAATTTTAGGAAGAAAAAAAATTGATTTCAAATGGAATAAAATGTTTCATATTAAATACGTAGTTACTTCTTATCTGTTACCATTTATGACCAGCCAAATTTTAGGATGAAAAAAATAAAATGATTTAGATTCACCCGACTATTGGGAATAGAAAAAAAAATGTTTTATATTAAATAAGGGTGTTTCTGCACATCTACCTGTTTTTTTTTATCCTTTTCAACCATATACTTTTAAAACCGTCATCTTCCACCATTTAAAATCTTATCTGGTACTTTTGGCCCACCGCCCCCAGAAAAAAAAAAAAAGCAATTGTTCCCTTTTGAAAAAAGCGCATGTTTTTTTTTATAATTTTTTTTATTTTTTATTTTGAAGTTGAGGTTATTGTTGTTTATCCATCTAATTTGTATCATGATAAGCAATGAAATGTTTAGCATGTCATGTTTGTCTATTTAAATACATTTTGTGTATTTTTAGCACCATGCCTTATAAAACAATTAATAATTCTGGCAACTAATCAATTAAATTGAAGCAACCGAACCAAAGTAAACTGCTTCAGTGGTGAAATGACTTTGAGAATCTTTAGGTCGCAGTTCGATTCTCCTTAGTGGCGCCAATGTTTAAAGAGCTCTTGGCAGTCCCAACCCCCGAAAGAAGAGATGACTGCAGTAGCAACAAGGACTCGAATAGTCGGGCCAAGTGGAGTTCGGACACCTGAAACTTTAAGCAAAAAAAAATAAAATTGAAGCAACCGATATTTACACATTATAAACATGTCAAATGTAATGTATGTTCAAACTTATATTTTAGAGAGTATTCAAAGAAAGATTCCTTGTCATTGGATAGCATTTGCAACATTACATGTCCCTTTAAAAAATAGCATGACTCAGACCACTAACATCCAATCACTAGTAATGTTTGCGTATGGAATCTAGAAAACAAAGTCAATCCTAAATATCGCTAATGTAGGAGTTAGCGTGGAGGAATGGTTTTTTATTTTATTTTTATAATTCTTTTAGAGGTGTGGAAGGATGGGCTTTGTGTGGTTGTTTTATTAGGGAGGTTTTTGTGTGGTGTGTACCTACGTGCGGATAGCACGTGTGGCACATCACACACCATACATTTTCATTCTGTATTTAAATTATGTGGTTGTGATCGTTTCATCCGTCACATTAGCTCAAATTCCCTCACCACACAATAACTTCACGTTTTATCATTGCAACCAAACTCCCTCCACTAACTTCATTGAGCCACCCAAAATTATTCTCACTTAATCAGAGACAACACTATCCATCAATTATTTAATGCATTATCTTCCCATAACCCAAACACATATTAGAATAGACAAAAACTTGGTTCTCACTAAACAAGATTAAATGAATATTTTAAACTTTATGTGACCAGCGACAATTTCATAGTTCTATATGTTTTTCCTTAAACTAAGGACATGGTAAAGGAAAAAAATTCCGTTCTATTCACATGGTGCTGAGACAAAAAAAGAAAAGAAAAAAAAAGGAAGAAGTTTTTGGTACCCCTAAGGGTTTTATATAAAATGTATGTACATATAAAAATCATAATGAATTTTATTTCGTAACGATCCGACCCAAAAACCTGAGTATATTTCTGAATATGGACGGTTCGGCAACTCAAGAATAATACTATACAAGAATTCTCTTGTCACCAAGTCTCGTGAGCTGTGCTCTAATTATAAATACGGAAGCTAAAACATCAAAAGACAAGGCTATTACAAAACTCAATAAAATTTTAATATAACTTAAAACATTCTTATTCTTACAAAATCATAAAATCATTGCAACCATACTAATCCATCCTTCAATATAAGTGGCACCTCTTTATTGTGTTAACACAAGATTCAACCATCCTAGTGGCCAACATATCTCCTATACATACTAGAACTTATGGATGTCCACGACTCTTCCATTTTGGATCAAGAAGATGACACCAAACTCAAGAAAAAAGGATGTAGCTATTCCGTGGACTTAGGGTGATTAAGCTCACCTAGTTGTTATTTTTTGTACACCAAATAATCTATACTCTCGTGTCCAACACACAGTTATCATAATAAAGCCCATCCGACCATACATAGATTGTCCACTAGTCCACCCTACGATGAATTCGTGGCTCTGTCATTGCATGAAAGGCGAGGTAATCATAGGTGATACCCTGGACCCAAGAATAATCTACTGAAATGAGAGAGGTTGGAGCAACGTCCACTTCCATCCTTGATTTCCTGCTGCTACTAAATATTTTCTTCTGAAAGGTGTTAGAGTAAGGGGTGAGATATAACGCTTAGTAAGGAAAAAGTGCATCAAAGCGAACTATTACATTCTATTGCGATCATGACATAGTTCTATTTTATTTTTCACAAACAATGTAATGCATAACTATAATAATAAAGAGTTACTCTAACCACATAATGATTAATCAGTAACAATTCCGATATAACATTCAACTTTTCTATACCATAACATAAAAATAAAAACACATAATCAATTTCATCTTTTCGTTTACTTATTATCATAACATGTTTAATAGAGCCCAACATGGAAAGCTTACTCATGCTTAACTTTAGGTTCCTATTAATCATGCTATGTTTAGTAGTTTCCAACATGAAAATCTTATTGATTGCTTAGTTCCTGACTCCATGCCATGTTTAGCAGAGCTCAACATAGAGAACCTGCTTTACTTTGACAAGCCGCAAAACTACTATTATATCCCAAGGTAGGGGACTGCTGACTAGCCCTTCGTATGTTCACTGTTCTTTCCCATGAACGGGGATTGATGTCGAGGACCCTTGAAGATTCATTGTCTTCATTGCTGTCAAAATACTTGACTATTAACTTCTGGTTAAAGCATATCTTTTATGATATTTAACACATTTTCTTTTTTCATACATTACATCTTTCTTTCATGCTTTACATGTTATTAACATGCTATTAATCCATTCGTGAAAGGATACATTACATGCTTGTCATTATAGACCATAACCAAATAACATACTTACAACCATTAAACACGCATTCCAGAACATTATAACAAGAATGATCCAACTAGCACATATTCACATAAGTCCATTTTGAACAGTGCTTTCTAACATCACATCACAAGTTTCTCATTTGTATGATATATAATGGTTCATGTGCATATGTTCATCGTGTAGTCCTAAAACATGCTTTATAATCTGTGGCATATCAAGAAAATACCCATTGTCGATTACATGTTGATTATTGAATTAATATGCTTATTTCCAACCTATTAAGGTTTCTAAGTGGTTTAAACATACATGATTCTTCTCTATTTATTTACCACTTAAAACAAACCTATGAACATTCTTTCTATTTCACATACAAGGTATATGTCAATTGGCAAATAACCATATAGCATAACACCATAAAACATGCTTACTATGATCACCATATTAGCAATTACAAGTTTTCCTTATTCATTATCATTTTAACAAGTGTCATAGATCCATTTTCATATAGTGGAGTGGTGAAAATCAACTTTATGCTATATTTTCCCTTAATATTACCCAACTTATATCAAGCCCAATCTCTAATCTTCAGCTCCGATCCACTTCATCATTTCTCCTGGAACTGGCATTACCTGAGAATCATGCAATACAAGGCGAGACAATGCCAATTCCAAAGGTAAATATGCAAATGCAAAATTAGGATCCAAGAACTACTCATTATGAAATTGACACGTAAACCACACAATAATTAGACCATTTCTTATCAAATGAGCATAATTCAGGGGCAAACAGGTATGAAATATAGCACCAAATAGACGATGACCTTTTGAGTATTATATGCTAGGTCATTTACTTGACAAAAGAATACAGGTCATTAGTTCTAGATATGTTGATGTGAAGCATTGTGATAACTTGTGCTTTGTATGTTCTATGGCTAAACTAAAGAAAAATCATTTTCCTTTAAGTACCATTGTTGTGAATAATGTTTTGTATCTTATTCAAGATGATAATTGGGGCCTTTTGAGGCACTCTAATGTGAATGACCAACAATATATATTGACTGTGGTTGATGAATTTTCTAGAATTACACGGGTGTTTCTAATAAGATAGAAGCCTGAAGCATCTAAACTAGTTAAATCTTTTGTTAAATTTGTTCTTACTTAGTTTCACGAAATTGTTAAAGTAATTTGATCTGATAATGGTGCTAAATTTCATCTAACATGTTTTTATGAGCATCATGGCATTATTAATCAGACCTCCTATGTCAGGACACCTGAGCATAATTGCACTGTGGAAAGAAAACATCAGAACTTACTTAATGTTGCAAGGGGTTTGAGGTTTTAGAGTAACCCATAAGTTGAGTATTGGGATTTTTGCTTGTTACATGTTGATAAATTTATTAAAGCAACACCTACACCTGTGACGGAAGAAAGCACACCTTATGAGGTGTTGTATGGAACCAAACCAAAGTATTTTGTTTTTAAATTCTTTGGTTGCTTAGTTTTTTCCTGTACCCTTCAGCAGTACAAAACAAACTTTGATTCCAGATGCTTGACATGTGTCTATCATGGAAATTCAAACACTTCCAAGGGTGTAATACTCTTGCATATCACAAACAAAGGATATATTTCTTGCTAGAAATACTCAACTTCATGAGTCTTATTTTCTTTTGTTCCAACATGTATTAGGAAAATCTAGGTATACCCTTGACATGCCGGTGCCATTACCAGTTAGGGACAGCTTTAATGATCAGTTGAGTGAGTCAACTGATTATTGCAGCATAAGATGCAGTTGAGGCATCCAATAGAGGATCGGTCCAAGTCATCCAAGCACATGTATCTTTTCACCTAAGAAGATCAACAAGAACCGGAAACGCACCAAACTTCTAGCAAGAAAGCGCTAACACAGTACATCAGATTCCACATCTGCTGAGTGAAGTAATGAGTCTTGACAGAGCTCATCGTAGTATGCTACATGTATGCATCATGCAAACCAAAGACATACAATTAATAAATAAAGCATGATGAATGGAAAGAAGTTATGCAAAAAGAGATTCAAGCTTTATAGACCACTCACACATGGTAAGTTGTTGATTTTCCACCTGGCAAGAAACCTATTGGCTGCAAAAGGGTGCATGTACAAGATCAAGTATAATCCCAATGGATCTTTAGAGAGATACAAGACCAGATTAGTAGGAAAGGGTTCTATGCAAACATGTGGTATTGATTATCAAGAGACTTTTTAACTGGGCTAGAAAATTACTACAATCGGGACTTTCTTTGACATGAGTGCTAATAATTGACATCTTCACCAAATGGATGTCAATATAGCTTTCTTGCATGGAGAACTTCATGAAGAAATTTACATGCAGATTCCCCCAGGTTTTAAGACACACAAACCAAATCAGGTTTGCAAGTTGAGCAAGTATCTATATGGATTGAAACAAGCAAGCAGACAATGAAACTATAAGTTGATAAAATATTTGGAGCAACAAGGGTTTGCTAAATCCAAGAATGATCACATTCACAAAGAGATCAGAAAAATGTTTTATTGCTTTCGTGGTTTATGTGGATGACATAATAGCATCGAATACTAATCTTCAACTAATTTAGAAAATTAAAGAGAATTAGCATAAACAGTTTACAATGAAAGATCTTGGAAAGCTAAGATATTTCTTAGGCATTGAAGCTGCCATAACATCGGAGGGCATTTTAATCTCTAAAAGAAAATACACCTTGAATATTCTTCAAGAATATGAATTTTAAGGGGGCACGCTTGCCAAAACACCAATGGAGTCTAAACAGACTTTACAACATGGAGATTCTGGTTTTCAGGATGATAATACTGCATACAGATCCTTGTTTGAAAGCTGATTTATCTTACTTTTACCAGACCTGACATAGCCTTTGTAGTTTTATAGCTAAGTCGGTTTTTAGACACACTTAATGTGAATCATATGAAGTCTGCAAAAAGTCTTTTGTGATATTTGAAAGCCAATCCAGAAAGAGTCATATTCTTCCCTGCTAAGCACAACCTTGTTTCAAATGGGTTTACTGATAGTGATTGGGTTGGATGCCTTAAAACCAGAAAATATGTCTTAGTCTATATGTTGTTCCTATGTTTTTTCCTCATATCTCATGAAAGGAAAAAAAAAGCAGACAACTATTGCAAGAAATTATTTAGAATCTAAGTACAGGGCCATGGCCAATGCTACATGTGAGATTTAGTGTCTAGTATACATTTTACAAGATTTGAAGCTTCCTATTCAATTACCTGGTATATTTTTGTGTGACAATGACAGTGCTACGAACATTGCTCACAATCCTATGTTCTATGAGAGGACTAAACATACTGAGATTGATTGTCATGCTTTTAGAGACAAAGTCAAATCTGACCTCATCTAACTCATTCATGTCAATACCAAAGAGCAGATTGGTAACATTCTTACCAAAGCTTTGGATTTTTTCTTACTTACTTGAAAAGTTGGGTATTTCCTAGATCAATCAACCAAGTTCCAGTGAATAAAGGACTGCTGGTGGCAATTGTATGTGCAAGTTTTTTCATGAATCACTCTCAACTTGAGTGGGTGTTACATTATACAGATAAAAGACTGCTGGTTCTAGAGGATTTGCACAACTGAACCGATCAAGCGGTTCAGCTGAACGGACCAATTCAACAACAGAAGGTCACCATTAGAAGCGGATTTACATGTCGACATCTTTGAGTATAGTTGGAAAACAATTATTCTGTTATAACTGCATTGTAAATTCTCTTTAACTGATTCATGTGGTGTATGTGCTATAAATACCCCACGATCATCAGCATTGTAATAAATACCATATGATCATTATTCTTAAGTAATATGATTTCTGCATTTTATTTAGTCGTGTTCTTTAATATCACAACTTCAACCCTTTCCGCATTGGTTCATTCCATTCCTCATGTTTAATTGCTTTATTATATGTATTTGGATCAGTGAATGCATCAATGGAACAGACTTATTTGGAATATTTAGTTGATAACATGTCCGGACTCATAAATTGATCCGGCTGATGAATAGTCTGAACAACATTAACAAATTGAATTGGAATCTGGTGGATTTTTAACTCTGGCTGACCTTTTGAGCTCATGTTGAGCTTGGCCTTGATATGAATTTTATACTTTAGGTTTCTGATCAGCATCAATATCTCATAAAATTTTCTAATCTAGGAAATAGGACAGACATAACAGTAGTGTTTCTTGCTTTTCCCAAAACCTTCTTGAATAAAAGGAAACAAGACTCATGAAATTGGATATTTTTGGCAACAAAGTTATCTTTTCTGTGATATCAATGAGAGTGGCCCCATTTAACAATTGTATCACATTGCCTTAAAAGTAATCATTCAGGTGAATTTACCTCAGTTTTTTGAATTGTTCCGTCAACAAACCATACTTATTCTTTGTCATCGAAGCCATCTCCACATATTTGCTCTAAGGATGATAATTGTTTTCATTGAGAAAGGCTGAACTAACAATGTTGATGGATTCTCATTTCGATGAAGATAGAAGGGAATCAATAGGTTTGATACTTGTCTTCTAGATGCTATTGCCTTAAGAATTTCTAAAAACCAATGAATAATTCCAAGATTGATCCAAAAACCGATCAAGAATTGCATTCTAATAAGAAAATTCAAAAAATACTCTCAGGATTTATTGCATAACAACAAAAGTATGAAGAAAACTCTCATGTTTCATCCAAAAGCACATGAATTAGCACAAATTGTGCATGAAAAGCTCTAATACCATATTAATATTGACATAGGATATACGAATCAAAGATATTGTTCACAGAGTTTGACATCATAAGAATTAGAACTAATGACTTGCAATTTATTTTAAGGTAGATGACCTAGTTTAAAACGTAAAAGTTCTTCATCTACGTTGTTGGACAAACATGTATTCTCAGTAGAATTACGAACAGAATAAGAATAAGTTTTATGATATGTCTAATGCAATATGTACAAGCCTTTCTTATTCTCAACAGAACTAATCACTTTGGTCCACTTGTTGTCTTGCTAAACACACTTGTCAGAAGTGGAAATAGAAGCACAATCTGTTTTTTTCTTAGTTTAGGCAAGGACAACATATTAAATTTGAAACTAGGAATGTACAAGACTATGTGCGAGACAAGATCAAAATGGATCACAATTTGACCAATATGAGTGACTTGTACATTGCTGCCATTAGGTAATCCTACTTTCATATGAGAAACGGGTTTAGAATTACTCCATTGAGAAAGAGAACACGCAATGTTATATGTGGCACAAAAATCCAAGATCCCTCATATGTAATTTAACCGAAAAACATCACCTGACACCTGAACAGGTGATAAGTCCACCATATGTGGTTATTCATGGATTGTTTTGGCTTGTTTTAATGCCTATTTTGTGATTTTCGTATGATAAATTATCTTTTTTGGACAAGATTATTGATGTGGCTTTGATATTTTGTAGATGTGATGAATCCGAGCATAAAAGGAAATGAAAATGAGCTAGAAAGGAGTCAAAATCATGAAGGCATGAAGAACCACACCCATATGTGAATGAATGGAACAGGGTGTGAAAATAATGCGAAAACTATTTTGATTTTTTTGCAAGACAATTTCCTACGTGATTTTCATGAATATGGCTTGAAGAAGTGAAAAATAGGGAAATAATGCGCTATTATCTTCGTATTTTCAAGGGATTTTATTATAGAAGATAAATTACACAATTTAATTAAGGGAACTTGCTAGATTTTTTAATTATCTCTTAATCTCTCCCCAAGTTTACAAAAACCCAAATTTTCCAACGCCAAAATCAGATTTGGAGGCGTGAAAGACCATTCCATCACCTTTTACTTTATTTCTATCAACTTTTCAAGAACAAGATTATTGCTTAGGGCTCAAGAATGAAGCACGACTAGCTTTACCAGGTTTAGGACCGGATTCTCCCGCATATTACGTCACGAATCATGAATTTCTTGGTTTTATGCTATTTGTGAGACAATTCTATTTCCATTCTCTTAATTTTCCTCCTTTTATTTTATTTTTACGTCTCATGATGCTTAATTACACGATTCTTGTGATCTGTTTAATCATAGGTGAGTAGATTTAATTTTCTACGATTAGGAATAGCCCGGTAAATGGATATATGACTTAAAGATTCGATCTTTCCTATTATTATTGTTGGACTTATTTTAAGTTTTAGTGATGAGTGTGTCTACGGATTTTTTATCTATGCAAGACAAACAAGTAATAAATTTGTAATCCGGTTAACCCCAAGTATAAGGATCGTAGTACTAGTGGTTAATGCCGGGTCGATCTTACGGGGAACTAGACGATTGTGGTTCCTAGTTTTTGTCGAACTAAGCTATGTCACGGAAAACTAAACTAAACAGCGGTTAAATAAAACTAAACTGAACATATATGCTGAATATAAACTAGACAGAGGACGAATCCAAAGCTAGGGAGGTTTGGTTGCGAACAAATTACTCTAAAAGTGCAATAGAAAATAAACTAACTAAACAGTTCAAGTCTCAAGGGTTAAATCAAGTTTAATATGGGCAAACGAGTATTGATCCACCTATCCAACAAACAATAATCTCTCATCCCGATTATATTGCAATTTCTACCAAGTTGTGGTTCATCTTATCAAAGGTATGAATCCTACTTTCGTAGATGATTCGCCTATTAATTTCTATCTTTCGATTTACGGAAATTAACGCGTCATAACATAAACAAAGATGTAAACTTTAACATTTTAACCTAGATTTCCAACCTATCAACTTTCGTTTGACATATGTTAAAGATCTATTCCTAAATCATGGTGATCTAATGTTTATAAAGACTTTCATCAAATATAAAACATCATACATGCACATCTTTCGATATAAATGCAATTAATCAACATAAGACATGATAAAGGAAACAACCTGATTAAAAACTTACAATATAACCGAAGAATCAAAATTAATGAAAGTTGGATGGCTTCACAATGCTCGTTTGATTGAAGCCTAGCCTCTCAGCATCCTTGAATAGCTTGAATTGTTGAAGTAAATTGCATAAACTAAACTAATTTTATCTAGGAATTTAAGAACATAAAACTGGGAAAAAACTGAGTAAAAACGCAGCCTATAGCCGCCCCTAGGGTTTAGGGTTCGAGAATTGTAAAATTGGTGTCTCAATGTGTGAAAATAGGCAAGTATTTATAGAGATTTGAGGCGGTTTCACTAAGTCGGCAATCCGGACGCTGCCTGCAGTTAAGTGGGCGCTCGTCCAAGTGTTACGAACTCCAATGTAGGCGTTAAATGCGGGCGGCGTCCAAACTCTCTGATCTTCTTTTTGCACCTTGGACGCTCGTCTGCTTCTTCTGGACGTTCGTTCAGTAAGTTCATGATGCCTCAGTATTGAATTCTTCCTCTAAACGCCCGTTTGGATTGTCAGACGCCCGTCCACTCCTGGACGGGACTTGGACGCCAGTTTAGCTGGAATAAAACTTGATTAAATCATCTCTATCTCTTTTCCTGCCCACTCCATTCGATCATTATCTCTTCTTAAATCTTTATAGCTCGAATTTTAACCCTTTTGATCATCATTTGAGCACGATAAACATACCTATAACACATGGAAAACATCATAAACGTAATAAAGTCCAATTAATTATAATTCACGATGAAAACACATAATTTATTCAATATTGCGATTAAGTCCTTAAAACCCTAGTATGCTCAATATTTCCATATAAGGGCCATTTATTATGCAATTAATCCAATTAAGAGGGAAAATACCATAAAATGTATCATAATAAAACATAGGTTTTCACCCTTAACAACTCCCCCACACTTAGCTTTTGCTCGTCCCGAGCAAAACAAAACGAAAAATTAGGCTCGAGAAAGGAAAACAGGCATCTAAACAAGTACAACATATATTCAATAACTTAGGTGTTCACCCTCGTGTAAGTGCATAGCCATAGGAAACTTCCACTAAAACCAAACTTGAATAACTCAAAGCGAAACTAGCTAATACCCCCTCGTAGAATAGTAATAAATGACACTCATAAGATGTACCCTACAAACGTGACATATCCTGAAAAGGATGATCGAATGAATCTAGGGCCTTTCGAAATACTCGGAGGATAGTCCTACAAAGATATCTATCGATTTATCTTGGGGATAAGATTAACGAAAACTAAGCCTTATTCATTTCATAACATATCTTAAGTTGATTGAATTCATTCACTTTAAACACACATTAGGGTGAGCTTTTGCCCTCATGCGAAATAGGACATTTCGAGATAATCCCTACCTTACTCCAATCATAAGGCGACTTTTCCTAATCAAGTAAGTGAGCTCTTAGTCATCATAGTGGTATAGGACATACGTGGTATACCCTATCGCACTCAAATCATCGACTAGCTTTAGACACACACATAGATTCATTTAAATTTTTCTACTTCTCATTTGACATTAGTTACGTGTTACTTATCACATTCAAACCTCTAGATATTCACAGTATCTCATACTTTGGATCTAAATACAAACTATCATAAGTCTCAGGATATATACGTAGCACTAAGCACATGACTTATAAGATAATCAAAAACTACTAATCCGAAACGGGGTATAACTTTATAAATTAGCTCATCATTTACTATGGCTTGTGAAAAATAGTGTCAGGTGAAACACCTAAATTATCAAGTACATGAAATATCGCATAGATGACTATAAAAACAACGAACTTCAAATCGAATTGCCTACTCGGGACAAAACAAAAACAAAAGTGTCGGAAAATTTTGAAAAATCTTGAAAAATTACGCTCACTTCGCATAAAACAACAATCTAACGTACTAAACAAACGTGTACGCATAGGTACAAATCGAACTATCCCCTCCCCCACACTTAAAAATGCAACATGTCCTCATGTTGTGCAGAAAGTAAAAGGATAAGAAACTTAGCTGTATGCGCGTAGAAAATCGAGATGTTGGTCAGGCCGGAGCATGAAAGAAACAACACTCGCAAAAGCGTCGGAAAAAAACGTCCAAACCGAACTCAACCGAGAGCTCAACAAAAACTAGATCTGTACCACTCGACAAAACAACAGAATCTCGGGAAAGCGGGGCAATAACGTAATAATGTGAAAGGAATGAATGAAAGAGATAGAACAACACGCGTTAACCAAAAATGATCATAATACCAACGAAATCGCAATCCAAGTACGTGGTGCTAGACAGCTTACATGCTTTAAAAAAAACATCGCCTATGATAATCAACGATAGCGAGAAAAATAGAAAGTACGAAATCATGGAAGCATCAAAAGGAAAGTAGTAATAGTCATCGTACAACCGGATCGAATGCGGATAAAAGAAGAAATACATCAAGCAGAAAATGCATAAAAACCCAAGATCACTCGGGCGGAATCGGAGCATCGAGGCGGAGGAATAACAAAGAGAATCACCAGCAGGGGCATCAACATGAGGAGGATCGCGTAGAATGCACAACGAATGGCGGCGGCGCCGTGTAGGCTCAGGCTGCGTAGTAGTGCGATGCTTGCGTGGTCTACCGGGGCTCATCCTCTCATCGCCGACGACTCGCGAATCAATCACAACCGCAATCGCCTGCTCAATGTCGTCATCGAAACTATAATCCACCACGCTATGGGCATAAATCCGCTCATCCCGCGGCAGTCTATCCTCAAGCACACACTGAAGCAAAGTGACAATGTTATTCTGCATGTCTCGCTGATCGAGCATCCACTGCCTAAAACTGTGGGCCATGCTGAGCCGCATCCGCATCGATGGAGGAATGGTAGGGACAGGAGGTACCGGAGGTGGGGCGGCCTCAGACTCACCCGTAGGCGGAGCTTTTTCTCTTTGAATACCTCTCGGGTTCTTAGGCCTGTGATCCTGCTTATACTCCGGCACTCCGGCATCGATGCATATCGATGATTCAAATGTGGGACAATCAAACTCCGCTTGTAATTCTTACGATGAACACCAACTCATCATAAATCGCTTGGCCAACATCGACATTTAACTTGAAAACCAAAGCATACAACATTCCAAGGTCGCTTTATGTGAAAGTGTGTCAAATTATTCTTCGGCAATAAACGACTCTGGATGAAACGGCAGTAGACTCTCCAATCTTCAGACCACGCCGTAGTAACAATCTCCTTACGGTCCCCACCCGGTCTGAGCGTCCAAGCAACATCGGGGCAAACTTTCAACCTCAATTCCTCCAAGGGATCCTGTCCCGAATCCTGCCTTCTCTTAATTTCCTCCTTATAATCCAACCCTTCAAACGCCGCCAAACCATACTTTGCATTAAAAACTTGTGCTGAAATGGGAACCTTAACACCTCGAACCATCACAACCCCTGTGTTCAAGTCGGTTTCCGAAAAATTAGCGTAAAACTCCCTAACCAACGAATCATTAACTGGGGTAGTCGGGATCGTCATCAATGCATCCCATTCCCTATCTCTCAACAACTTCACAAAAACGGGATCCACTTTTGTCTCTATCACCGCCCGCTCAACCAACATATTCTGAGCGAAATAGTGTTTGGTATAGGCCTCATGTGCTTTAGAGTTGACAAACCGACGAGGCATAGGGATAGGCACAGCTGGACTCACTTTCTTGCGAGGTCCCTCGGTCCGAGGTTCATCGGCATCCTCCCTAGCAACCTCTTCAGCAGTTTCACCTCTAGACGGCTCACCACCTCAGGCATGCTTAGTAAACCGTGCCAAGGGCACATCCAAATCAGTTTCAGACCCCGAGGTGGACTCGTCTCTCAAATCGACTCTAGCTTGTTGTGATGCCCTGCAGAGGTTGCTCTCGGATCACTACGCCCTATTTGGATCAACTATGGGAGGTCCAACTCTTTACGCTTTTTACCACACTCCCTAGCCACACCCTTACCAAACCGCTTCTGAACTCCCTTCACCCGCACCATGATTGAAACTTTAAAGACCACAACACTAAAACATTTCAAGGCACAACAAAGGGTACCCGTTTAACATCCAAATCGGGATTTAACACCCATCCACCACAACCATCATCACCACATCATCACAACACCAAAACAGGAAGACAACAGCAACAAAATGAGATAAATTTCAAGAAAATGAGCCGACCCGAAGATCGAACTCACAAAAACGTGAAAGAAATCAAGAAAAGTCGCTACAAACTTACCAAAGATGGTGAGTAGATGAAGATAATGCTCTGTAGACGTCCAAAACAACCCAAATTGACCCCAAAAATCCGATTTTTCTTGAACAAGGTCGGACTATACAGGCGGCCGATTCTCTAAAAATATGGAATGTTGGGGGATTTGGCTTTGAAAATTGATGAGAGGGTGTCAGGGGCGTCCTATAGCACTTGAAATCGCCCAATTTGGTGTTGAATCAAGGGATTTAGGTTGAGAGGAGGGCAAAAGTCGGGTGTTGCGGTTTGAAATTCGAAGGAATGAGGGTTCATGGCATGAGGGGGGTATATATAGACAGGTGGTGGACGCTCGTCCAACTCGGCGGACGGGCGTCTGTCTGGAAATGTGATGAACTGGACGGGGTCCAAAGTACCAGACGCTCGTCCTAAGGCTTGATTTGAATACAGGATTGGAGGGAATTATCCGGACGGGCGTCCATATTTTTAGACGAACGTCTGATCAAGAAGTTGAATACAGGATTGAAAAGCTTGTTTCCAGACGGGCGTCCCATAACTTGGACGGGCGTCCAGGAAAAATCGAGCGGATGGCGTCGGTATCACTAGACGCGGGCGTCGGTCAAGAAAAATGCAAAATTGTCCCTTTCTAAAAATTATCATATAAAACAACTAAATGCGAAACTTTTATTACTGATAATTTAGAATTCAAAAATACAATACGGAAAATCATGAAAGAGTTTGAAAATAAAACACACAAAAATAAAACAGTGGGTTGCCTCCCACCAAGCGCTTCCGTTTAACGTCGGGGCTCGACGAAAGCAAAACCAACTAAGGAAACACTAATCTGCGTAGATCTCGTCCCAATCCACTAAACGAATGAGGCGTCGAAGCATGTCGATAGCCGGAGGGAAGTCGTACTCATCCTGCAAACACCAATCCTCACCATTTACCTCAACACCTCTAAAATGCTCACCCGCAAAGACACTAGTGCCAAATCCGTCGAAGATAGGATCATTAAGGATCGTGTAAGGGCGTCCTATAGCCTCCTGCAACTCCTCAGTCGTGAAATCGCTGCCTCGCGAACATGGTGGAACAATGATAACGTACGTGATGGTCTTAACCTGAGTGCTAATGTCAAAATCTACATGAAGAACTATAGTGCCTCCTGGTCCATCATCTCTCTTCGTGATCAACGGGATTCGACTAATGAGTGGGAACTCCTCGAGGCGAACTCCGTGAGATCCATATCTCAAAGCAACTCTTGACGAGATAGCAACATAGAAGCTTAGTAAAACTAACCAAAATGACATACTAAAGCAAAAGGAACTAAGAAAAACTAAAACAAGATTGGATATCTAGGATGCCCCTAGTGGCGCTTTTGGTTTATGTCGTTAGCTCGACACCATTTGAATTCAGCCTGGGTCAGGCCATTTGCCTTTCTCGCACGCCATTACCTCGTTTAAGTTACGATCGAGGATTGTGGCTGCGAAACGACACTTAACGCATGGGATTAAAGCTTTGACGATTTTCGGATCACGTTGAACCTTTCCCATGGTCGACTTTCTCCTTTGTAGATTTCTCTGCGACGTTCGAGTTGTTGCTCCCTTGCATATTCCTCCATATCCCAACTACCGGCTAGAACTTCTTGTGATAGACCACTACCGTTATCCTCAGCAAACAGATTGGGTGAAATCTCGTCGAGTCTTCGACTTCATTAACACCACATCCAAGGATATCGAGAAATTTAACAATCAAAGGCTTGCTGTAGGTTCTCCAATGTAGTGTTTGCACCTCTCGACCATTAACTCAAAACGGTGATCTTTATAACCGAGTAGTTCCGAGCGCCTCGAGGAATGATTTTGAGAATCGTAAAGGGGCGGACCATCGTGTCCTCGGCTTTCGAAAAAACAAATGTAATCTGGAATTATAAAGAAGAACTTGTTCCCTACTTGAAATTCTCTTTTCTTAATTTTTGCGTCATGGAGGAGTTTCATCTTATCCTTGCTTATCCTGGCGCTTTCATAAGCCTGGGCCGAACTCGTCTAACTCATGCACAATTTCTTTGCGATCGATGTTTTCCACAAGTTTGGGAATCAAAGTTAAGAAACTTCGTCGCCCAATAAGCCCTATGCTCTAACTCAATCGGCGGATGACATGGCTTGCCGTAAACCATCGATATGGAGATGTACCCATAGGGGTTTTATAAGCGATCCTATCGCCCATAGTGCATCATCCATTTCAAACTCCAGTCCTTTATATGACTGTTCACTTTGTCTTTTCGAGATTTGCTTGATGCTTTGGTTGCTTCGCTCAACCTCGACCGCTAGTCATCGGATGGTATGGTGTGCGGTCTTATGGCGAACACCATACTTTTCAAGAACTTTCTCAGAGGTCGGTTGCGTAAATGCGTTCCTTCATCACCGATCAAGGCTCGAGGACATCCAAATCTCACAAAGATGTTCTTCTTGAAAATTTCATGACCGTTTATGATCATTGTGAGGAGTGGCCACCGCCTCCACCCATTTCGAAACATAATCAACGTAGACTAAGATGTATTTGTTGCCACGCGATGATGGGAAAGGTCCCATAAAATTGATGCCCCATACATCAAAGACTTCGCACTCTAAGATGGGTTTTAAAGGCATGTCGAAAAGCCTTGTCAGAGTTCCGGTTCTTTGACATCTATCGCAAGCTTTACAGAAGGCTTCTGTATCCTTAAAGATTGTAGGCCAATAGAAACCGGACTGGAAGATCTTAGTAACCGTCTTCCAAGGACCAAAGTGACCACCTGTGGGTCCACTATGGCATTGCTCGATAATCTCTTGTTGCTCGGTTCGAGAACGATCTCCTAAGCAAACCATCTTTGCGGATCTTGAGCAGATAAGGTTCATCCCAAGCGAAATATTTCATATCGAGAGAAGAACTTCTTCTTCTCTTGATACTGACATTTCGGGGTCAAGGTAACGGGCATGAAGGTAATTCACAATGGACGAATACCATGGAACATCGAGGAGCGCCATCGATCAACATGATGTTTTCTAGAGGAAAGTAAAGATCTATATCTTCGTGGATCACCCTTTTCCTCACTTATCATCCTAGAAACATGATCCGCCACTCGTTCTCACCGCCCTTCTTATCTTTGATTTGAACGTCAAACTCTTGGAGGTCGATATCCAACGCGATAAGCGCGGTTTAGCTTCCTTTTGGTCATGAGATAACGCAAGGCGGTGTGATCGATCCACACAATCACTTGAGCACCCAAAGCAGTAATCTGCGAAACTTATCCATAGCAAAGACTACGGCTAATAATTCCTTTTCGGTGGTCGTGTAGTTAACTTGAGAAGGATTCGATGTGTGGCGGCATAATATATATAAAGGAACTTTCCTTCGATTCGCATTCTAAGACGCACTAACAACATAGTTGGATGCATCGCACATAAGTTCAAAGGGCAAGTTCGATCAGCGATATAAGAATTGGGCGGATATTAACCGATTCTTGAGCTCCTCAAACGCTTTGCTTGCGAGTTCTCATCGAAATTGAACTCAACGTCTTCCTTGAGCGAGTGGATAGGGGCTTGGCTACTTTGGAAAAATCTTGGATGAATCTCCTATAGAAACCGACATGTCCGAGGAAACCTCTGACTTCGCGTACATTCTTAGGATAACTCATCTTCTCAATGGCTTCTACCTTGGCCCTATCTACTTCTATACCTTTGGCTGACACTTTGTGGCCAAGGACTATGCCTTCATCTACCATGAAATGGCATTTTTCCCAATTAAGCACTAAGTCCTTTTCCACACATCTTGACAACACCTGATCAAGATTATCCAGGCAATCATCGAAGGATTGACCAAAGACCGAGAAATCATCCATAAAAATCTCCATGCACTTTTCAACTAGCCCGTCAAAGATTGCCATCATACACCTTTGGAAGGTGGCCGGGGCATTACAGAGACCAAATGGCATCCGCTGTGAGCGAATGTACCATAAGGGCGGTGAAAGTGGTCTTCTCTTGGTCAACGGGGATCGATGGGTATCTGGAAGTATCCCGAATATCCATCCAGAAGCGATAGAATCGCGCCCGCCAGACGCTCAAGCATCCGGTCAATGAATGGAAGGGAAATGATCTTTCAGTGTGACCTCATTGAGCTTTCGATAATCGATCAGAGACTCAGTAACCAAAGTGACAAGTCTCAATGCTATCTCCTCTCCCTTCTCATTCTTCTCAATGGTAATTCCACCTTTCTTGGGAACTACCTGAGTTGGGGATACCCACTCACTGTCTGCAATGGCATATATGATACCCATATCTAGAAGCTTGATAATTTCCTTCTTGACTACCTCTTGCATGTGAGGTTGAGCCTTCTCTGAGAGGCTGTCTAACTCGTTTTGCACCCTCCTCGCCTCTTGATTTTGTGCATACTGGATGTCGGAGATATCCTCGGATATCTCCCACCGCCATCAAAGGCTTTTTCATTTTTGCGCAAGGCGTTTAACAATTTAAGCTCTTCTATACGAGATAGCTTGGCAGAGATGATCAAAGGAAGCTTGTCACCTTCTCTTAAAAACACATACTTAAGATGTTTAGGCAACGGCTTGATGCCAAATCTACGGGAGGATCCTCTAGGCTTGATTTAAGATCGCCACTCTTCAACTCAACATCGAGCTTACTTAGTGGTCCTACTGCCAAGGCTTCTTCTCTTAGCTCATCCTCAAATTCAGCATAAGCGTCTCTAGATTGACCACACCATGATTATTCAGATTATCAATTAGTCGCTCATATTACGATTCTACAACTATATGACTTGCTTATCCATGAAGTCATCGAGATCATCAAAGGTCTCCTCAATGGAAAAGCCGGTTGGAGATCCAGATGGTACATTGATAGATTTGGAAACACTATAACTCACCTCCTGGTCACCAACTCGAATGGTCACATGCCCACCATCACAATCGATGAGGGCTCTAGTCGTAGATAGGAAAGGTCTTCCAAGAATCAAAGGGACATTTTCACTTTTCTCAATATCTAAGACGTGCCAGTCAAACTGGAAAGGTAAACCTATCTATTTGAACTAATACGTCCTTTAGGATTCTGAAGCTTTCTTAGAAGATCTATCGTGATGAACCGCAAATTCATGGTCGTGGGTTCTAGAAGAATTTGTAAACCAAATGCTTGCACCACGCAGACAATGGCATCAAGGTGATAGATGCGCCAGTCACATAAGGAATTTGGGAAGACTAGACCTCCCATCTGCAATGTGAGCACAAATTTTCCTGGGTCGCTTCTCTTGATTGGTAAGCTTTCATTATCGACCAGAGAACACTCCTTACCAACTGCTTGATCCATTCCTGCTAACTTCTTCTTGGAAGATACAACATCCTTGATGAACTTTGTATACTTAGGCATCTCGACCAAGACCTCGGATAATGGCAGATTTACCTGAGTATTTTTCAGAAGGTTTAGCACCTTCTCGTACTTTTTGTCTTCAACCAATTGAATGTTGCTCTTCCTCGGTGGAAACGGAAGCTTCTTCAGATCACTCTCGGAAAAGACTCTCTTTGAGGATGCGCTGATAGCTTTGTCTTCCAAATCCTTCCACCGAACCGTCTTTTCAGAAGCTTTCGTAGTCAGGGGATCAGCCACCTGACTTTCTTTTCCTTTTTCAGTCCTCAAGGGATCAGCCACTTGAGGATTTCCAACTTTTTCAGTCCTCAGGGGAACAGCCACCTGAGGATTTCCAACCTTTTCACCTATCAGGGGATCAGCCACCTGATTACTTGCTTGCGGCCAAGGGGATGATGGGTGCTCAACTTCCCCTCCTGCCTTATCAATGGCAGGAGGGGCTAGTGGTTTCCCTGAAAGCCAGGGGGACCACTCAGCTGTGTACCGCTTCTTAAACTCATTGTACTGGCCTCCTCTTGTCCATAATGCATTGTTGGTACGAGGTCAGTACATTGGCTGCTGCTTAAATCGGCCTGAGCAACATGACCGCCCTTAGGATTTTTCTCGGTAAAACTGGGCAGATGCCCAGGGGGTCTTGATGCTAACTGCTCAGCCAGCTGCCCTATCTGTCTTTCAAGGTTCTTATTGGTACTCATCAGGAGCTGAATGTTCTTGTTTTGCTCCTCTTTGAATGAGTTCCATTCAGCCTTGAGGTCATTGGAATTCGAGGGGCCTTGAGAATTGGAAAAATTTTGATTTTGTGGCTGGCTGGGCCGATTCTGATAGTTGGAATTGGAAATGGAGGGCCAATTCTGATTAAACCTTTGTGTTTGATTGGAAAAATTAGAGTTTTGGTTCGAACCAAAACCAGGGTTTCTATTGAAGTTCGGGTTAGAATTGAAGTTCGAGTTTGGATTCTGATTGAAACTCGGATTCTGGCCGAAGCCCTGATTTTGAGCATTATTCTGGCCGGAGAATTGGTTGTTGAACCTAGGATTAGGCGGCCGAAAAAGCATTCATACGCATTTTGTCCAATCATGGGGCGAAACGGCGATGTGCCCCGGATCATCACATACTTGGCATGTGATTGGATTATAATGTCCATTATTATGAACAGCGTTGACTTGATGAGCAGCGGGGGATTGAAATTGACACTGGCTGGACATGTGGCCAGGTTAGCGGCAACTTCGCAATACTGAACTCTGGAGTTAGTTGGGGAAACGAAAGAGTCCGATTACTCGGATTAGGAAACAGTTTGGGATGTGGTTAGTTGAGAGCTAGCCATTTGCTTCGCAACATGGCAATCGGTTCGCTGCATAGTCACTTCCTCGACCTTGGGAGGAGGAGGAGGTGTCCGAATAGCTTGATAGGATGGAGCATAGTTATATTTGGCAATGTCTTGAACAATGCCCATCCTTCGTCTGAGTCTTCTTCAAAAACGCCCGCCAGATGAACTATTGACCATGCCCTTAGTGAGCTCGGTCAATCCGCTAAAGAATGTATGGACTTGCCTTTGCATCGGCAAGCCATGGTGGGGACATTTTCGGAGGAGGGACTTGAACCTTTTCGGCAATCAAAGAAAGACTCATTTTCCTGCCGGCGGAACGTGAAGATTTCATTCAAATCTTGGGCCGTCTTTGACGGCGGGAAATATTGACTCAAAATTCCTTTCAAGTCCGGCCCAGTCGTAATGGATTCGAGGGAGAGAGTGATACCACTCTAGTGCTTCCCCATAAGGAAAATGGAAAAAGTTTGAGCTTGATTGCGTCCTCACTTACACCTTGGATACGGGTAGTACCGCATATGTGTAAAATGTGTGTAGGTGAGTGTGGGGTTCTCGTTGATAGCCGTGAAAAATCGATGCATCTTTGCATCATCCGAATAAGTCCTGGCTTTAGCTCGAAAGTTGGAGCGATGTGGCCGGCATAACAATTGCGGGGTTGATGGTGATTGTGCCAGGCATGGCATAGTCGGCCAACGTCCGTCTATCTTCATTGCCATTATTACTATTCTTTCGATTTCTCCTGAAAGATAATGCTCAAATTCTTGATCTAGAGCGTTTCCTTCGTCGAACCGAAGTTTCCGCCTATTGGGTCGGACTATGGTCCGCTCGGGGTCAGGGGAGTAGATTAGTGGTCCCTTCTGACTACGAGTTTGCATACACCGAGATCCAAGATCAAGTTGTTTGAGCAAGAAGGAAAGAAGGAGAGAAAGAGAACTATAAACTAAGAAACTAACGACTTAAACTAAAGACTTATAATCTAATCTAAGATCACAACCTAGGGAAAAGAAAAGAAAAGAAGAAGTTGGTAGAAGGAAAAGAGAACGGACGGACGTCCAAAATCAGGGACGAGCGTCTGACCAGTTTTTCAGGACGGGCGTCCAGAAGTATGAACGCTCGTCTGTAAGTCAGAATCTGATTCAGGATTGAGGACGTTTCAGAGGACGGGCGTCCAGTAACCTAAACGCTCGTCCGACTGAAGCAAGAACTGGACGGGCGTCTGGTAAAACGGACGCTCGTCCAACTGGGCAGAGACGATTAGGGAAAACAGAGCGTGGTAAACAGAAAACAGAGTATAAATTAAGAGCAAAGATCTTATATTAACTACTAACAAAAAAACACAATTAAAACGACAGACAATCGAACAAAAACAACTAAACTACTAACCACAAACAGAAATTGAAAATAGCCAACCTAAAAACAGGAATTGCAAGCGAAATAAAAACTAGAACAAAAACTAGGCAACCGTTCGGTTCCCCGGCAACGGCGCCAAAAACTTGTCTACGGATTTTTTATCTATGCAAGACAAACAAGTAATAAATTTGTAATCCGGTTAACCCCAAGTATAAGGATCGTAGTACTAGTGGTTAATGCCGGGTCGATCTTACGGGGAACTAGACGATTGTGGTTCCTAGTTTTTGTCTAACTAAGCTATGTCACGGAAAACTAAACTAAACAGCGGTTAAATAAAACTAAACTGAACATATATGCTGAATATAAACTAGACAGAGGACGAATCCAAAGCTAGGGAGGTTTGG
Source organism: Gentiana macrophylla (assembly GCA_026214975.1). Taxonomy (NCBI): domain Eukaryota; kingdom Viridiplantae; phylum Streptophyta; class Magnoliopsida; order Gentianales; family Gentianaceae; genus Gentiana; species Gentiana macrophylla. The sequence continues at coordinate 41,360,128 of CM047809.1, forward strand.
TTGCGAACAAATTACTCTAAAAGTGCAATAGAAAATAAACTAACTAAACAGTTCAAGTCTCAAGGGTTAAATCAAGTTTAATATGGGCAAACGAGTATTGATCCACACCTATCCAACAAACACTAATCTCTCATCCCGATTATATTGCAATTTCTACCAAGTTGTGGTTCATCTTATCAAAGGTATGAATCCTACTTTCGTAGATGATTCGCCTATTAATTTCTATCTTTCGATTTACGGAAATTAACGCGTCATAACATAAACAAAGATGTAAACTTTAACGTTTTAACCTAGATTTCCAACCTATCAACTTTCGTTTGACATAGGTTAAAGATCTATTCCTAAATCATGGTGATCTAATGTTTATAAAGACTTTCATCAAATATAAAACATCATACATGCACATCTTTCGATATAAATGCAATTAATCAACATAAGACATGATAAAGGAAACAACCTGATTAAAAACTTACAATATAACCGAAGAATCAAAATTAATGAAAGTTGGATGGCTTCACAATGCTCGTTTGATTGAAGCCTAGCCTCTCAAAGATCCTTGAATAGCTTGAATTGTTGAAGTAAATTGCATAAACTAAACTAATTTTATCTAGGAATTTAAGAACATAAAAGCGGGAAAAAGCGAGTAAAAATGCAGCCTATAGCTGCCCCTAGGGTTTAGGGTTCGAGAATTGTAAAATTGGTGTCTCAATGTGTGAAAATAGGCAAGTATTTATAGAGATTTGAAGCGGTTTCACTAAGTCGGCAATCCGACGCTGCCTGCAGTTAAGTGGGCGCTCGTCCAAGTGTTCGAACTCCAATGTAGACGTTAAATGCGGGCGGCGTCCCAAACTCTCGATCTTATTTTTGCACCTTGGGCGCTGCGTGCGCTTTCTTACGGGCGTTCGTTCGGTAAGTTCATGATGCCTCAGTATTGAATTCTTCCTCTAAACGCCCGTTTGGATTGTCAGACGCCCGTCCACTCCTGGACGGGACTTGGACGCCAGTTTAGCTGGAATAAAACTTGATTAAATCATCTCTATCTCTTTTCCTGCCCACTCCATTCGATCATTATCTCTTCTTAAATCTTTATAGCTCGAATTTTAACCCTTTTGATCATCATTTGAGCACGATAAACATACCTATAACACATGGAAAACATCGCAAACTGTAATAAAGTCCAATTAATTATAATTCACGATGAAAACACATAATTTATTCAATATTGCGATTAAGTCCTTAAAAACCTAGTATGCTCAATATTTCCATATAAGGGCCATTTATTATGCAATTAATCCAATTAAGAGGGAAAATACCATAAAATGTATCATAATAAAACATAGATTTTCACCCTTAACAGAGTGCCAGACTAGCTGTTATCGAGCAAAGGCAAAAAGATGTCTATATCAAATGTATAGGCTTATTAGAGGTTGATCTTGCATAGGTTTGATCAAACAAGCACTGTAAAAAGGTCCGTGACTTACATCAATGAGACTTGTCTTTATCGATGAGTACCTAGTCGAAGACTAGTTTAGGAACCTGTTGAAGACTGAAGGCTGAGGGCTCAAACACAGTTATTGAGGGCTAAGGGATCAAACTTAGTATTTAAAGTCAAGGATATGGAATCCGAATTTAGGGAAATCTGTGATGACCTAAATTGATTACATATACCTTGTGTACAAGGTCTAAGTTCCACAATTTAAGTGCTGATTGGAACTTAGTTATATACAAAATGGTGTAATCTAACTTCACAATAAAAGGTTAGATATAAGAGAAGTCAGCTGAAGTGTTTTTATAAACACAGCAAACCTGGAACAACTGACTGATATGCATTTCAGCAGACTTACAATCACAGGAACTTGCTGATATATATTTCGAATTATTCAAAGGTTACATTGGAAGATTACAAAGAAAGGGACATATAACAACCTCTGATTTTATCAAACAAATCAATGGTTAAGATTAAAGGGACGTTGGAAAGAAACAGAGCTTTATCCAATGGATACAAGTCAAAGGGTGGATGATGATCAAAATCACAAAAGCATTACGACGATTAATCGATCTTATGAATAGTGATAGAAAGCAAGTCAAATGGGGCAAAATCTGAAACGACTATGTTTGAATTTCAAACATAAGTCACAAGGATTCCTACCTATAAATAGAGGACTCCAAATTTAGATACAAGTGATGAACATTGATGAAAATTAAGGATCTATCTTGAGCTATCAGATTTCAATCGATCAAAACACCCTACTGACCCTACTGAGCATAAAGCTACTGATCCAGTAAAACTCTTCAAGTGTAATCTGCTTTCAAGCTACATCAAGTTACACACTTGAAGACCTCAAGCTGCTGATTATATCATCCTGATCAAGCTGCTGAAAGCTGAATCAAATACTTGATTCAAACTTTCTTTTATAGGAAATCTGCTGAAGACAGAGAAGCATCTTTGGGTGTCAAGGATCGTTGTTTGTGGTGAAGGCGGGGAAGAGGCAATCCTACCCTTCAAGGACCAAAGTGGAAGACTTTGGAGCAAAGAATCCTACCTGCTCCAAGTGTTCACTTGTGAAGCCATAGTTATTGGTGAAGGACAAGCAACTTAGGGATTTTTGTAATCACTACCTCAAGAATCTCTAGTGAATTACCTCCAACATCACAGGAGAAGATTGGGTAGCGACAGATTACACCACCTGGAACCACTATAAAATTTGCCTACTTACTTTCTACACTTATATTCGCATTTAGTACTTTAACACATCAACCTCTTGAACTAGCAAATCGAATCACACACATACACTACTAAGTATCTAATACTTGGTATCATATTTTAACAACAAGTAATAAGGCTTAATTTAAATATATTCCACGCAACAAATTCAATAAAGTCAATAGTCAGAGAGACTATCGAAATTTGTCAAGAGTCTTTGAGTTCTTTGAGTTTGTTAACTCCAAATGTTTTAAGTGTTAAATTTATTCACCCCCCTCTAAACTTAACCAAAGCCTTATCAAGGGACCACCAATTGGTATCGGAGCAGTTCTTCTGTTCTAAAGTAATCCTACTTGTTGTGCTTGTGAAAATACTTTGAAAACTTTTTCAATTTTCTGAATTTCAAAGCTTTGCATCATGGATAACAACCAGTATGCTAGAACGATGTTGATGTGTTCTTTAGATCGATTTGATGAGTATAAATGTCGTATGCAGGCTTATCTAGCTGTAACACATGATGAAATGATGGATGTGCTGACTGATGGACCACTGGAAATCACAAAAGCCATAACTATGGATAATGAAACTCAGTACATTCCAAAGCCAAAAGAGAATGAATGGATCAAGATAGAAAAGAGCAAACCTCAACAATATTGCAATTGATATCATATACAGAACCTTGGATAGCAATATGTACATGAAGGTGAAAGATTGCAAGACTGCAAAAGAACTTTGGGACAAGTTACAGTTAATTTGTGAAGGCACTGATGCTATCAAGAAGAATAAGATCAGTGTGGCAAAGAAGAAGTTTCAGCAGTTGAAAATGAAACCAAATGAAACTATTGAACAAATGGAGTCAAGATTCAATGCAATCATGGATAAGCTCACTCTACTGAGTGTGAAGTACTCACAGGAAGAAATCAATTCAAAAATCTTGGAAGCATTACCTGCAAAAGATGTTTGGGAGATGAAGGTGACTTTCATAGAAGAAATGAGAAGTTTACATGAAGAGGACACCTTCAAATTGTTTTCAGATCTCAAGGCATATGAATTCAGTAAGAAACTTGTACCTGAGAAAGAAAAAGAAGAACCAAAAACTACGACATTAGCTGCTGCACATAAAGAAGAAACATCAGGAGCTTAAGATGATCTACTGGATGAAATGCAAGAGCAAATTGCCCTACTGAGCAAGAAAATCAGAATGATGAAAACTGGAAAGGGTTCTCCTAGGAATTTCACAAAGAAATTTAGTGAAAAGAAGAAGGAGGAATGTAAGAAAGATAATGATTACTTGTGCTATCATTTCAAGAAACCAGGACACTTCAAACCTGACTGTCCTGAACTAAAATAGAAAAAGGAACCTGATTATCTTTGCTTCAATTGCAAGAAGCCTGGACATTTCAGACCTGATTGTCCAGACCTACGGAAGAGCAAAAGACAACAAAGAAGATCTGGCAAGAAAGCTATGGTTGCTGAAGATGAATCAGGATATGAAGTAGAATCTGAAAAAGGAAATGAATCGATGATCTCGCACTTGTTGGCTTGATCACGGATGAGTATGCTTTAATGGCAAATATGGATGAAACAGAGGAGGTATACAATTCTGTATCTATTAAAACTCCTGCTGGAAGTGATTGTGAATCAACTTGTGGTTCAAATCCTAAAAATTCTGACAATGAAGAAACTTTGGATGCCATCCTTAATCAACTGAGGATAATACAATCTGGTTATGAGATTGTGAAGGCAGAAAAAGAAGCTCTTCAATCAGAAGTTGAAAGATTAAAAGCCGAATTAAGAGTTCTCAAGGGTAAGGAAAAAGAAGTTAGACAGAATCAACATAAGTCTGTTGTATATTCAGTAGCTGCTGAATCTGCTGAACAATCTTGTTCCTCCACTGTATTCAAATCTGGAAAGCCTTATGGTGATAGAACATACCTTGGATTTGGAACTCAACAATCAAATAAGAGTGGATCCAGTAAGGTCACTGAACCTAGCACCAGAATTGGTCCTAAGTTTCTGCCTGCACAAGATCCAACTCCCAAAAAGGTTGCTGAGGCAGTAAAGCCTACTTAGAAGACTTCAAGGAAGCGAAATCAGAAGTCAAAAAGGTCAACAGCACCTAACAAAAAGAACAAATCCAAAAATAGGACTGTTGTACCTTCTAGACATGCTGATGGCATACCTGCTACCAAGTCTGCTGGACCACAAAAGGGTAAAAATCAGAAATATTCCAAGGATAAGAATCCTAAGCCTAAAAATATCAATGATTCTAGGGATACTTATCTCAGGCGGAAAGGTAGGCTGTTCCCTACTGATGATGATTGGAATATTCCTGCCCCCACTGCTAGAAACAACAGATATAACCATACTGTTAGGGTAAAACCTCATCAATGGAATCAGCAGAGGACTTATATAAGACCTCAGCAGAGACCTCAACAGACTCCATATTACAGGGCTGTTTCTAACAGACAGCAAACCTATGGTTATACTAATGCTTCTAACAAAAGAAATCACTCCAAATAGAACTATATACCAATAGGCCAGAAAGCATATGTGAGTCCTACACAACCAAATTTTAAACATTATGGATGTGTGGAATACATGTATGAACAAAAGTATGATACCTTTCAAAGTAGCCCTTATGGAAATTTGCCAAGGGTCATGCTTGCCACTGACCACTATGGACCCAAACAGTTTTGGGTACCTAAAATGCATTAACTTTGTTTTTGTAGGGTGTCTAGTACTTTGGCAGTGGATGTTCCAGACATATGACAAAGAATAAGCATTGTCTGTCTAGCTATGTGGCAAAGGATGGTCCAAGAGTGAATTTTGGCAACAAGAACACACCAGGATACACAAGAGGATATGGCACACTTGTGAAAAATGGATTAACAATTAGGAATGTCGCATATGTGGAAGGACTGAACTACAATCTACTGAGCACTGGATAGTTTTGTGACATGGGTTACAAGGTCACTTTTGACAAAAACACATGTATTTTCATTAGTGAAAGAGGTGATCAAGTTGTGTTGGTTGGAAGAAGACAACAAAACATGTATATTGTGGATTGGTCCACTGCTGTTCCAGAAACTTGCCTGATTGTGCATACCAAGTCAGAACTTAATTGGCTATGGCATAAGAAGTTGAATCATCTAAATTTTGATGATATCAATCAGTTGGTGAAGAAGAAACTGGTGATTGGTTTACTTGAGATCACATTCAAGAAGGATGATATATGTGATGCCTGTCAGCAGGGTAAACAGACAAAATCAAGTTTCAAATCAAAAACTAAACAATCAACAAAAAGAGTTTTGGAGCTGATGCACATGGATCTTTTTGGGCCAGTAACACCAACAAGTGTAACAGGAAAGAAGTACACTTTAGTAGTTGTGGATGATTATTCAAGATACACTTGGATAGTATTCATGAACAAGAAAAGTGAAACACTTCCAAAGATGCCTGAACTTTCGAAAAGATTGCAAAATGAGAAAACTTTGACAGTAGTGAAGATCGGATCAGATAAGGGTACTGAATTTCTCAACAATGTTATAAGAGAATATTGTGAGCAAAATGGTCTATTACATCAACTTGCTGCTGCTGGTACACCTCAGCAAAATGGGGTTGCTGAAAGAAGAAACAAAACTTTAAAGGAAGAAGGAAGAACTATGATTTGTGAAGCATTATTGCACGAAAGATATTGAAATGAAGCAGCTTAATACAAATGCTATACACAAAATAGAACCTCGATGAACAAAAGTCTACTTTGAAGACACCTTATGAGATTTGGAATGGAAGGAAACCTAATATATCTTACTTTCATCCATTTGGAAGCAAATGTTTTATTCTAAATCATAAGGAACAATTGAAGACCTTCCAACCAAAATCGATGAAGGAATCTTCTTGGGATATTGTTACTCATCAACAAGGCATTCATGGTATCTTGAACAAAGGACATCAAAACATGAAGAAACAATACATGTTTTGTTTGATGAACCTAAGTTCACTGGAATGGAAGATGAAGATTTAGAACCTGCTGAGAATCAAAAAGTCACTGATCCAGAATATGTTAATGTTTTGGAAAGGTTTAATGAATTAAAGGTTTCGACTCGCCTCTTTGAACCCCTGCTGGTAACACTCATCGATGCAACAATCAAGGCGGTTCAAGGATCTGCTTGAGCCCTGTGAAGAAAAACAAGAGACCTATTGAAGATGATGTTCCTGAGAACCAATCTAACCAAAATCCATAATGGTTAAGGGATCACCCTGCTGAGCAAGTTATTGGCAATATACAGCAAGGTGTGAGGACTAGAAGACAATTAAAAGCAATGTTTACTTGTTTTCAATCTCAAATGGAACCTAAAGTTTTTGAAGAAGCAATATCAGATCCAGATTGGATAATTGCATTGCAAGAAGAATTGAATGAATTTGAAAGAAATCAAGTCTGGACACTAGTGGAAAGGCCTTATCATGAAATATAATTGGTACAAAATGGGTATACAGAAAAAAAAAATTGGATGAATCTTGTACCATTGTGAGGAATAAGGCTAGACTAGTAGCAAAAGGCTATTCTCAAGCAGAAGGAATAGATTTTGATGAAACATATGCCCCTGTTGCAAGATTGGAAGCTATAAGATTATTCTTGGCATATGATGCTTATAAGAACTTCAAAGTATATCAGATGGATGTCAAAAGTGCATTTTTGAAAGGTATTCTGGAAGAGGAGGTCTATGTTCAGCAACCTCCTGGTTTTGAAGTTAAAAATCAAGAAGATAAAGTGTACAGACTCAATAAAGCACTTTATTGTTTGAAACAAGCACCAAGAGAATGGTATGAGACCCTATCTCAATTCTTGGTGGACAATGGTTTTACCAAAGGTACCATTGACAAGACTCTTTTCAGAATCAATGAAGGAAACAGCACCCTGCTAGTACAAATTTATGTTGATGACATAATTTTTTGCTCTGAAAATGAATTGTTATGTGAGAAGTTTGCTAATTTGATGAAAAGTAAATTCCAAATGAGTATGATGGGAGAAATGAACTACTTTTTGGGTTTGCAAGTCAAACAAATGAAAGAAGGAATCTTCATTCATCAAACCAAGTATACCAAGGAGCTGCTGAAGAAATTTGGTATGGAAAATAGCACCAAAGTATTAACTCCTATGAGTACAAACATTAGATTGGATGAAGACAAAGAAGGCAAAGATGTTGATCCGACTTTATACAGAAGGATGATAGGCAGTCTGATGTACCTCACTGCCAGCAGACCTGATATATCCTTTGCTGTAGGTGTTTGTGCAAGATTTCTATCAAAACCTAAGGAAAGTCATTTAGCTGCAGTCAAAAGAATTCTAAAGTATCTAAAAGAGACTTTGGATGTAGGGATTTGGTACTCAAAAGATGGAACCTTCAAGGTTATATCCTACTCAGATTCTGATTATGCTGGATGCAAGATTGATAGAAAAAGCACCACAGGGACCTGTCAATTAATGGGAAATAGACTGGTTTCCTGGTTTAGCAAGAAACAGAATTCAATATCAACTTCCACTACTGAAGCTATATTGTTGTTGGAAGCTGATGTGCACAATTACTGTGGTTAAGACAACAATTTAAGGATTATGGGATTGAAGAAAGAGAAATTCCTATAATGTGTGACAACACAAGTGCAATTGCAATCACAGAAAATCCTGTTTGCACTCAAGAACCAAGCACATTGATGTGAGACATCACTTTATAAGAGATCATGTTGAAAAGAAAGATGTGGTGGTTCTTTACATCCCTACTGAAGATCAACTTGCTGATATTTTCACAAAACCATTAGACAGTGAATGATTTGCTAAACTAAGGACTGAACTTGGAATTATAAAAGTTTACTGATACATATATGATCAGCAATGTACTGGAATTCATCAAGGGGATTAGTCTTTACTATGTTGGGGGAGCTCACTTATCAGATTAGTCATTGGTATCAACAATTCCATGTACTTATGTTTGAACAATTGAGCAAATGAAGTTGCCAAGGGGATTGGTCTTTGTCATGTTGGGTGAGCTCACTTGAAAGATCAGTCATTGGTATTAAACTTCATTTTGTATTATCAGTTGGACAAAACAAGAAGAATTGAAGATCCAGTAGAGTAACTTTATCAAGAGGTCTTGAGGCATCTTTATTAGCGATCACAACCAACTCTACTGATGACAAGGCTGTTGAAGGATACGTTACAGTCAAACTTTACTAAAGTCAAAAAGTAAAATAGCGAGATATTTATCTTATCTTTATAACTGCGGTTACACGATCGAACGGTTACAAATCTTTTTGGATAAGTTATGGGCCACGTGTCAAGATCTCATTTATTCAAAATTATTCATGGTTAATGCTACAGTACACGATCTGACAGTTTCCAACCACTACTCTCTGGTATATATACAGACCTATACACAGAAGATAGTTACAACTCTCTCATTGCTATTCTCTACAAATCCTTTGTGTGAACACAGATTCGAAAGTCTTCTTCTTCATCTTTCTCATTTACAATGGAAAACAAGGATGATGTTCATATCGGAACTAGTCAGAGTGTGAGAAGAATCAGAAGGATTGCTGGATTGGAGAATGTTATCAACAGGAGGCTGGAAAGGATTTCATATGTTAACGTTTTGGAATTCTGGAGGAACATAGTCATACATGAAGGTAGAGAGGCCTTCACTACAACGGTTAATGGTAGAGAGATTGAAATCTCTTCAGACCTACTGAGAGAGGTTTTTCATTTTGGGCCTGGAAATAATGCTCTTACCAATCCAGAAGCAATGAATCTTCCAAGGATGAAGTTTGTGGATGCAATAAAGACAAATGAAAAGATATCTTCATCTCTAAGAATTATGTGAAGCATATTGGATATGAGTATAATCTGCTGAGCAAATTAATTGCCAAGACAATTTTGGGATTCATTGGGAGTCTAGATACACTCATCTGGGCCGCAAAATAGACCTCTTGATAATCATCTGTGAAGTATGAAGTTTGATTGGGCTGGATTCTTTATACATTACATGAAGAAGGTGTTTACTGAAGATAGAGATGGTGTAAGGAAGTCCAAAACCAAGCCCCTAGGTCTACTGATTCAGACCTTGTTGAATCATTTTCAGATACCTGATATTTCATCTGAAAAGATTAACAAATCCAGATATAAGCCAGAAGTTGCTACTCCCATTCCTAGATTAGATGATGATGAATATGCAGATGATGAGGCTACAGAAAGTGATAAAGATGGTGGAGATGATGATGCTGGTGGTGAGCAGGTCAAGCAAACTGTTAAACCTGCTGCACCTAAGAAAGTTACTGAGAAGAGAAATGCTACTGACAAAAGAAAGATTACATAAATGTTAAAGCCTAGGAAGACAAGAAAGCTAACAAAGAGAGATCTTGAGTCACCGAGGTCCAAACTAAAATTGAAGTTACTGACCCTGCTGTAGTTGCAAAGAAGAAGTCTGTTGCTGAAATTTTAAGAGAGCAACAGAAGAAAGATAGTAGAAAGAGGAAAGCTGCTGAAGTTGAATCAGAGCAACTTTCTAAGAGAATGAAGGAAATTGCCAAGAAAAAGAAATATGGCAAAGGTAAACAGTTAAGGATTCTGGAGGCTTAGAGGGAAGAAAACGAAGAAGAGGCTATTGAGGCTGAGCCCCTAACAACTATTAAGCCTACTAAGATAGTAGAGGTTGCTGTTGAGCAACCTACTGAAGAATCACAGCAGACTGCTGAACCTGAGCCTGCTGTAGAAGTTGTTGAATCCTCCCCTATAATGGCTGCTGAACCTACTGAAGCTGCACAAGTTGTTGTTGAGCAACTTACTGAAGAACCACATCAATCTACTGAGTCTGCACCTGCTGTGGAAGTTGAAACGTTGGTACAAGACCCAGCAAGTTCGCCAATAGTTCTGGGGGAAGAGCAAGTTATTGCTAACCTTACTGATAAGCATGTTAGTCAGGGGGAACCAAGTATTGACCAGATGGATGTGGTAGGGACTAATGTACAATCTGAGCAACCTACTGACCTAGAAGCATCTGTTGAAGAAACTCTTAACTTACTTGTTGAGACCTTTAAAGGTCAGCAAGGTACTCAAACTGCTCCTAGAAGGCCAACCATGCCATTTGAAAGGAAGGAGAAGAAGAAGAAAGAAGGATATGTTGATCCTAAACTCCTACTGGTTGCAAACTACTTTCAATGGAAGTTTGGGTTTTATAAAAGACAAAATCCAGCTGCAGAACCAATGACATATTTTGAGGAATTGGCTTTTGAGAAGTTGGGAGTGGAGAATTTACTTGATTTGGTTGATACCTCTTTGTTAGAAATGAGACTGATGGATCTTATTTATGAGCAAAAGAAAGAAGAGGGTATCAAATTCAGGGATCCAAGAGATGGATCAGACAGTGATTCTTCATCATCTGACTCTGATGATGGTCATCCCCCACATCAAGGAGAGACCAGTGGAACTGCATTGATAAATGAACTAAGAGTAGAGCAGTCTACTGATGCTGTGCAGTCCACTAAGAGGCGACAAACTGAACAGATGGATGAAGATTTGGAAGATTTAACCATAGATTGTTTGGAAGCCTTGATAAATGATGGGATAAATCTTGGAGGAAACAGGCTGGTTGGTGAGTTAGATACTGTCTTCGTTCAAGAATCTGCTGCACATACTGATGATCAGCAGACTGAAGATTTGGATGAAGAAAGGGTTACTGATCATAGTGAACCCGATATCAGTTCTAAGGATTCAGCTCAATATCAAGACTAGATTGATACTCAGGACACTCTATCCAAAACTATCAATTTTCTATGAAGGATTGCTGATGTTAGGGATTTTCAAAGAGATAATATGGCTGAATTCCCTGCAATTCTTGTTTAGAGAGTGCTGATCACTGAGGAACAAACAGTGGCAGCACAGAGATTGCATATGGTGATGGGATTTGAAGGATCACCATTGATTGTTGAGGACCATTGATTGTTGAGGAGGTTTAGGCTGCTGAGGATCAGACAGCACCTGGACAAAGGTTGGAACTAACTATGGGTTTGGAGGAAACCCCTGCTGCTGTTGGAGAACAGGCTGCTATGGTAGAGCCTACTGGAGGAAAGATCACTGAGGGTAAAGGTAGTCACAGATCGCTGTTGTGTTGATGAGGATGAATAGTCACTTTGGACTATGATGATTACGTGATGAGGAGTTTCAAGTGCCCGAGAAAGAACCTATAGATCTTTGAACCTCAACAGCATTTGTACCGATTTTTGAGGAACTCCGCCTAGATCCACCTGTAGAGGAATTCCAAAGACCTAACCTCGCTGGAAGGGATATGAGCCGGGCCATGTTTGTCAAAGACACAAAAGGCACAATATAATGTGTAGGAGCCTCATCATGAGTCTCGCTAGACATATGGTCTGAGGAATGGTGGTGGAGTACCAACACAGATTATGGATGAGTTGAGGGCTGTCAAGAGTGACATTACAAGATTAAGAACTCAACTTGACAGGCAAGAGCAGAGGTATGAAGATTTGTTGAATCTAGTGGAAAATAGAGGGAGAACGACTGAACTGTTGCTTCCAATATTACCTCCACTCAGTATGCTCTTGCTGATCTTGCTCAAGATGTAAAAGGGATCAAACAAGGTAATGCAATGAAGGAGAAGTTTCTGAAGGACCAACTTGAATATATTCACCAGAATCTAGATAAACTTACTGATGCACCTAAGCCTGCTATGGCTGAGCCTGCTAGAACACTTAATCTCGCTGGATTGGATCCTAAGTTTATTGAGAGGATCAATCTACTGGAGCAAGAAATGCAAGAAAGAATCACAGCAGTTGACACTAGAACAGAAATTATACAGTGTTCATGGCCTGTTGTCCCATTTCGTTGATGATGTCAATAAGGGGGAAGAGAGCCAAACAGTAGTAGAAAAAGAGGCAGCTAGGATTTTTGCAAAGAAGAGATGGGAAAGTGACACCAATGCTTTTAGAGAACCTGCACCTTGCAGACTTCCACTTACTGATGATCTTCTTAGAGAATATAAGAAGTTGTACAACAAAAAGAGAAGACCTTACCATGACAAGGGTTTCCATGAGGGACTAAATTCTTTTCAGGGACATAAGTTTTGGGAAGCAAGGGTTAAAGCTTTAAGATCTGCACATAAAGGTGGAAGAGGGGGAAGAGGTGGTAGAGGTGGAAGGAGTCTTCCTACCACATTAGCAAAGGAATCACAGAATGAATTCAAAGAAGTATACATGTGTTTAGGCTTTAGAGTACATCAGATCAACCTTACTCTACCTGAGCCATGGAAATGGTGGAAAGAAGTGAATCCTCCCATTGATTTCTCTCTTATTGAAAATGAATGGATGAGAGAAATGGTTAGAGAAATAAGAGCATATTCTGAGCTGCAAGAGAAGGAAAGAGAAGAAAGAGAAAGAAGACACTAGATCAGCATACCAACACATGTATTTTATTTTTGCTGAATCTAGCTTGTAATACTTTTGAACAACAAATTATAATGAGAAATGTCTATATTTGTTCTGTTTTTGTTTTTGCTCTTCTTGATTTGCTGTAAGGAGGGTATTGGCATCATCACCAAAAAGGGGAAATTGTTGGACTTATTTTAAGTTTTAGTGATGAGTGCCAGACTAGCTGTTATAGAGCAAAGGCAAAAAGATGTCTAGATCAAATGTACAGGCTTATTAGAGTTTGATCTTGTATAGGTTTGATCAAACAAGCACTGTAAAAGGTCAGCTGACTTACATCAGCAGACTTGTCTTTATCAGTAGGGTACCAGGGTCAGTAGACTAGTTTAGGAACCTGCTGAAGACTGAATGCTGAGGGCTCAAACTCAGTTATTGAGGGCTAAGGGATCAAACTTAGTATTTAAAGTCAAGGATATGGAATCGGAATTTAAGGAAGTCTGTGATGACCTAAACTGATTACATATACCTTGTGTACAAGGTCTAAGTTCCACTAGTTAAGTGGTGATTGGAACTTAGTTATATTCAAAATGGTGTAATCTAACTTCACAATAAAAAGTTAGATATAAGAGAAGTCAGCTGAAGTGTTTTTATAAACATATCAAACGTGGAACAGCTGACTGATATGCATTTCAGCAGACTTATAATCATAGGAACCTGTTGATGTATATTTCGAATTATTCAAAGGTTACATTGGAAGATTACAAAGAAAGGGACAGATAACAACCTCTGATTTTATCAGACAAATCAATGGTTAAGATTAAAGGGACGTTGTAAAGAAACAGTGCTTTATCCAATGGATACAAGTCAAATGGTGACGATGATCAAAATCACAAAAGCATTACGACGATTGTCGATTACTAACAAAGGATGACGAAAGCAAGTCAAATAGGACAAAATCTGAAACGGCTATGTTTGAATTTCAAACATAAGTCACAACGATTCCTACCTATAAATAGAGGACTCCAAATTCAGATACAGGTGATGAACATTGATGAAAATTAAGGATCTATCTTGGGCTATCAGATTACAATCGATCAAAACAACCTACTGACCCTACTGAGCATAAAGCTATTGATCCAGTAAAACTCTTCAAGTGTAATCTGCTTTCAATCTACATCAAGTTTACACACTTGAAGACCTCAAGCTGCTGATCATATCATCCTGATCAAGCTACTGAAAGCTGAATCACTTACTTGATTCAAACTTTATTTTATGAGAAATCTGCTGAAGATAGAGAAGCATCTTTGGGTGTCAAGGACTGTTGTTTGTGGTGGAGCTGGTGAAGAGGCAATCCTACCCTTCAAGGACCAATGGAACACTTTGGAGCAGCAATCCTACCTGTTCCAAGTGTTCAGTTTGTGAAGCCATAGTTATTGGTGAAGGACAAGCAAATTAGGGATTTTTGTAAGTGCTACCTCAAGACTCTCTAGTGAATTACCTCCAACATCACAGGAGAAGAGTGGACTGACAGGATTACACCACCCCGAACCACTATAAAATTTGCCTACTTACTTTCTGCACTTATATTCTGCATTTAGTACTTTAACACATCAACCTACTGAACTAGCAACTGAATCACACACATACACTACTAAGTATCTAATACTTGGTATCATATTTTAACAACAAGCAATAAGGATTAATTTAAATATATTCCGCTGCAAAAAATTTAGTAAAGTCAATAGTCAGCAGACTACTGAGTGGCAAAGCAGAGACTCTCGAAATGTCAAGAAGTCACTGGTTCTTTGAGTTTGTTAACTCCAAAAGTTTTAAGTGTTAAGTTTATTCACCCCCTCTAAACTTAACCAAAGACTTTTCAAGGGACCAACAATTATGAATCGATATGCTTTTGTATTGATTTTGGTGTGCTATTTTGTATGAATTTATGTATTGATGGATCAAAAGATGAATTTCCGTATGTTTATATGAAGAATTTATTATCAATTAGGTGATGGACTGAAATGTGTAATTTAATTGATAGGTTAGAACCCTAATTACAATCAAGAAAATTCATGAAAGCGTAAGTTAATAGAAATTTCTTGTGACATTATGAATAATGATGTTTAATGGGTCTAAATTAATTTAATGAGCGAGAAATCAGATTTAATACTAACTTAGGCACGATTAATGGTAGTTAGAAAGAATATTGTTAATCACTTTTGATTATTCGTCAACATAAGTAAAAATTCCTAATAAATGGAAAGGTCGTTGTAAAAGTCATATATTCTTTATCGTGGCAATCTGACATCCTAGAAGTTCTTTCAACTTGATTTCTAGCAATTTCTTGGAGTTGTGTTGAGTTCTAAGTAGGACCTTAGTTTTTAGTTATTTTATAATTCAAAACACCAAAATTTGATTTGTTTAGCTAATAAAAGTTAATAACTATTTGGTGATTGTCCTAAGTCCACGTGGGATTGACATCCTAAGTACAACTCGATAAGACGTGCGCTTGCGGTAGGATTTAGTGATTATATTGAAATTCACACAAGTTTTCTGGCGCCGTTGCCGGGGACTTGAGTGCCAACATAGAGCTGGTTGTAAATTTTGTTAGACTAGATTTTTTTTCCTCACAATAGCAAGATGCACCTTGCTATGGTGAGACCTTTTTGCTTTTGATTTTTCCTTTTTCTTGTCCAGAAAGTTGAAGTGCCAAGCTTGATGGATTCATTTTTCTCTGGATTTGATGCTTATGTGCCATCGACTGATAAGAGGAGATATGGACATGGGTTTAATCACATTCAAGTGAGATGTTCGTATTGTGATGGAAACCATTATGAGGCTCAGTGCAATGAAGGTTATTCATCCAACCAATGGAATACATATGTCAACTATGGTGCAAGTTATGAGAATCAATTCGAATATCGCCGCAACTTCAATGAGCCAACATACAATGATGGGAGGAGTAACTATCTTTATTTTCCGTGGGGTCTTGATCAAAACAATTGGCAACAACAAGTGTTCCCTCACTCTGAGCCCAAGTCTAACATTGAGATTTTGTTAGAAAAATCTATAGAGAGTCGTGAGAAGTTTTCTAAAGAAATGGCACACTTATTGTGTCCTACTCCAGAAAAAGGGAACTGACTTTGGGAGAATTAGTTGCACATAATCGCCATATTCTTGAAGAAGTTGAAATGGAAAAGGAGATGATGGCGATTCAAGAGAAAGAGGCCGACCTTGAAAGTTGTAGGGATAAAAACTGTGATCCTTATAAAATCCAACAATGCCTTCATCAAAATGTTTTCGGTGATGATTCTCGAAGATTGCTGAGTGTTTGGGCCCTCATATTAACAAGAGTGGAGCCATATGGAAATTCGAACCATCTTCACAAGATAACGGTGCAAACTCCGGATTCAACATTAATGAGCCAACAAGAGGATGAAAAGGCCGGTAAAAATATTGTTCTTGATTCTAATTCATTTGATAATGTTAGTTATCCGTCCTTGAATAACGACGTTGAATTTATGGATATTGAGCATGTAGAGGATATAGATGATGCACCTCTAATAGTCCATAATTCTCTTGGATTTTTCATGAGTATTGATAAGGAGATTAATAAATTGTTTGGAACATCGTTCTTAAGAGCTAAATTGATTAATCACTTTTTGAGTAGACATGATTATAGGTTCCCAATGCTATATCTGAAAGTCCTTTTGAATATCCGTGATATGTGGAGAAAAATGCAGCGGGACGCCCTTCTGTGGTTTAGTCCTCTTTGAGAATGATATTTAAAGATAGTCCAACTGAAGACTATAAATTCAGAATGTTTTTTCCCATTGTTTAATGAATAAATAAAGGAAGAATGTTTTATTCTCGGTCCTTTGGTCTTTGTTTGTTTTGTCTTGTGTCCTCTTGGTTTTTTGTGTCGGTTTTACAGTTAGGTAACTTGTATAAAAGAAACTTGCGGATTTTGAGGCCATGGAGTGAAATATTTAGCATGGAGAAAGGCACAACCGAAATGAAAGCAAATTTCGAGATGTGATTCGAGACCGTCTTTTAAAGCGAAACTGGAGAAGCCAAAAAAAAAAAAAATTTAATAATAATAATGCAGCAGCTTTGATCTAAAAAAATTGGGGTCACAATTAACGTGATTTTTATCACACCCTATGGTTCTCATGTCCCGAAAACAATAAAAAAAATAATAATTGGGGCACAATAAAAGAAAAAAAAAAGAAAAAAAATATATTTGCCTTTAACGTGAGTTTCACACTCTGGTGTGATTTTTATCACCCTGTGATCCTCATGTCTCCAAAAAAAAAAAATTCTTTTTAATCTTTTCCCTCTTTCTCACCTTTCACTACAACTTTCATTCCCATGGACAACCATCTCCTACCACCACCTTCCACATCTCCGGCCAATCCCACTCCGGTCACCGGAAAATGACCATCCCACCTTCCCGACCACCACCGGTCACCGGAGTCCGGCGAATGACCATCAATTTTCTCTCCCCTATTTATGTCAAAACTTTTTTCCCGACGACCACCGAGAATTAAACAATCCAAAAACTACCACCTAAACCGAGCCACCTGCCATCCATTCAGACCACGCCCAACCCACACCCGACCTCATTCTTCCACCATGCAATTCCAAAGATGGTGACCAATCCGGCCACTACGCACACTTTGCTCCATGCACATACAGATTCTTTGAGAGTTTAACGACGTGCTTGCCACCCATTTCTTGTGCTCCTTCTTCGATCTGCGTGACCTTCCGGCGTCATGATTCGGTGATTCAGTCACTTTTGTGCATTTTAGAGTCTTAGTCAGTGTCAGCCGAGTCTATTTGTGTCATTTTGACTTGATAATTTTGGTGACCACACATAGCTACATTAGATGAGATTTGCAGTGCATGTAAGTTGATATAGTTTGTTATGACAAGGAAAATGCATGACATGGAGTGAAAAATGTTTTTTTAGAATATTATGTTTGAAAGTGCCATTATTTTCTTTAGGAAACAATAGAGTCCGAGTGAATAGACAAAATTGACCCGGTGAGATATTGTTCCGGCCATATGACTGACCACTTCAGTCTCACCCTGAATTTGTGCGTATTTTTTTCTTCCTTGGATTTGTTCCTTTAGAACTTGTGTTGAGTCTTGTTGATGTTATTTTAGTATGTGCAAACACATAGAAATGATTGAGGTATTCATTTCTACCTTTCATCACACTATATATCTTATATCTTTTGAGCCTTGATCTTTATTATACCTTTTTGTTTTATTCCTCTATACCTACTTCCACTACACCATATATTGAACAATCCCTAAAAGAGGTAGCCCAATTCTTTTCACCCAACCTTAGGACTATTTGGGTCATGTGGCTATCAAATTTCTTGTACTTAGTATGTAATGGTCAAGCTTGGGGGAAATTCATATGGGCACTATATGTTTGTTGCTTATTTTGAAAAAAAAAATTTATGAAAAAAAGAAAGAAAGAAAAAAATGTGAAAAAAAGAAAGAAAAAAAAGAAAGTCAATAAAGGAGGCGATCTAAAAAATAACCTCCTAAATCTAGTTTGTTTTACTTGTTAGTAATAAAGGGGGAGTTATATCATTATTCTCCCATAGTACACAAAATATCCATTGTATTCTCTTTTGTTTGGAATAAAGTGTAGGACCCCCTTTCACTTGTGTGATGTTGAAGTTTAATAGTCATATGTCTCCCTAGTTCTAATGGTTTTGCGATCTCTTATACCTTTTCCCACACCTATCACTTTCTATTTCTTACTTGGGCTATTCTAACTTTCCAATTTTTTTCCCAAAGACCTTATGATTTATGTGTTGCACAATGCCTGGTGGTTGTTATGATACGATATACAAGCATATAGTAGGGCATTTTAAATGGGACGAGCTTGAGAGTTTAGTCACCACATAAATATTGAGCGTTGAGTGATTTATCCCATGAGGGTCTATTTGCTTGGTCTATGTTGTTTCCCATTGACAATTTTTGTTCACTTTTGCTCATGATATGATTAAAAGGATTAGTTAGTCTATATCTTGTTTATTGAATGCCGGGATGTATTTTATAAATGCTCGTGTGTTGGGCATCTTTGTCTAATACTATGCCATGTGTGAACTTCTTAGTCCGTCTCGTATTGCGTCTTTTTATTTGCTTGGGGACAAGAAAGGTTTAAGCTTGGGGGAGTTTGATAAGTCCATCATATGTGGTTATTCTTGGATCTTTTTGGCCTGTTTTAACGCCTATTTTGTGATTTTGTATGATAAACTGTCTCTTTTGAACTAGATTACTCGTATGGCTTTGATATTTTGTAGATGTGATGAATCCGAAAATAAAAGGCAATAAAAATGAGCTAAAAATGAGTCAAAATCATGAAGGCATGAAGAACCACACCCCATGTGTGAAAGAATGGAACAGGGTGTGAAAAAATGCGAAAACAATTCCGATTTTTTTGCAAGACAATTTCCTACGTGATTTTCATGAATATGGCGTGAAGAAGAGAA
Organism: Gentiana macrophylla; assembly: GCA_026214975.1. Classification (NCBI taxonomy): domain Eukaryota; kingdom Viridiplantae; phylum Streptophyta; class Magnoliopsida; order Gentianales; family Gentianaceae; genus Gentiana; species Gentiana macrophylla. The sequence goes on from CM047809.1 coordinate 41,379,781, forward strand.
AAAAGGGAAATAATGCGCTATTATCTTCCTATTGATATTATCTTTCTATTTTCAAGGGATTTTATTTCAGGACATAAATTACACAATTTAATTAAGGAAACTTGCTATATTTTGTAATTATCTGTTAATCTCTCCCCATGTTTACAAAAACACAAATTTTCCAACGCCAAAATCAGATTTAGAGGCGTGAAAAACCATTCCGTCACCTTCTACTTTTTTTCTCTCAACTTTTCAAGAACAAGATTATTGCTTAGGGCTCAAGAATAAAGAACAAATCGTGAATTTCTTGGTTTTATACAATTTGTGAGGCAATTCTTTTTCCTTTCTCTTAATTTTCTTCCTTTTATTTTATTTTTACGTCTCATGATGCTTAAACCATGATTCTTGTGATCTTTTTAATCATAGGTGATTAGATTTAATTTTCTACGTTTAAGAATAGCCCGGTAATTGGATATATGAGTTAAAGATTCGATCTTTCCTTTTATTATGAATCGATATGCTTTTGTATTTATTTCGATGTGCTATTTCGAATGAATTTATGGATTGATGGATCGAAACATGAATTTCCATAGGTTTTTATGAAGAATTTATTATCAATTATGTGATGGACTGAAATGTGTAATTTAATTGATAAGTTAGAACCCTAATTACAATCAAGAAAAATCATGAGAGCGAAACTTAATTGAAATTTCTTGTGACATTATGAATAATGATGTTAAATGGGTCTAAATTAATATTAACTTAGGCACGATTAATAGTTGTTCGAAAAAACATTGTTAATCACTTTTGATTATTCATCAACATAAGTAAAAATTCATAATAAATGTAAAGGTCGTTGTAAAAGTCATATATACTTTATCGTGGCAATTCGACATCCTAGAAGTTCTTTCAACTTGATTTCTATCAATTTCTTGGACTTGTGTTGAGTTCTCAATAGGACCTTAGTTTTTAGTTATTTTATAATTCAAAAACCAAAATTTAATTAGTTTAGCTAATTAAAGTTAGTATCTCTTCGGTGATTGTCCTAAGTCCCCATAGGATCGACATCCAAAGTACTACTTGATAAGCCGTGCGTTTGCGGCAGGATTTAGTGATTATATTGAAAATCACACAACACCAGGAGAGAAATTAGTGTTCATGGCATGAATATGATTGGATGTATGGCATTCTTGTTTAGGATTTAGAAGATTTAACAACTTCTCAAAATTTTGTGATGTGAGATCTGGGATATTGGATCCAACATGTCCAATATCTTGCTCTTTCTCGGCAGCTGACTAATCCACTATATTTTCCATGTTTCTTGTAGAAATTATCTTCCATGTTGCCATTGAAACCACCAAAAATGCATTATACAATTTTATAATTGTCCATATTCTTTCCTCTGAAGCAATTGGCATCTACATTTCATGGTTGATTAGTCTTGTTGAACTGATTGGATCTGTAACTAGACTGACCATTTCTGGAACTATCACCTCTATCCTAATTATTCCTCTATGCCAGCAGAATTGTAAACTCTTGATTCTTGACCTTATAGAGGAATAGATCATCTGTCTCTTAACTTGATATCCATAACAAAAGCATCCTCTATTTCAAGGAATGGAACCATCAACATAGCTTGAGACACCATTGGCTCAAATGCATCTTTGATTCCCTTCATGAACCTCAGCACATGTTCATTTTCCAAGTGATCTAACAAGATTTTCATAGAATTGCAATGGCAATGAGGCTCACAAGTACAAAACAGACAAGGTCTAACCACCTTAATCACTTCCCACAGAGTCATAATTTTGGTATAATACGCATTCACCAAATCAGTAACCTTTTTCTTCAAAAGACCTGACAACCTAAGGGCATATACACTGGAACATCTATTAGTAAGATTACGCCACACTTCTTGAGCCTTTCTTAAATACAATGAACTTTGAGAAATTTTATTTTCGATAGAATTTAGAATCTAAGCTCTAACAATTGTATCACGTTGCCTCCAAAGTAAAAATTCAGGTGGATTTACCTGAGGTTTTTGAACTGTCCCATCAACAAAACAATACATTTTATTTTTATCAAAGCCATCTTCATACCTTTTCTCCAACGATGATAATTGAGGAGCAGAGGTTGAACTAACATTTTTGACGGATTCTTGTTTGGATAAAGATAGAACAGATTGGAAGGGTTTGATTCTTGTCATTGGCTACCACGGCCTCAAATACAAAAATCAGACTCTAATATTATACATATTATTTCTAGACATCTTTTAGTTTTAAACTATAACAGCTAGTTTCAACACTTCATCAAAGGGGTAAAAGCAAACAAGTAAATAAATAAGATGAATCATCATCAAAACTCAAATTTTATTTCTAACAATTTCCCCTTTTTTGATGATGTCAAAACCCTCCTTAAAAGAAAAGCTTAAAGATAAAACAAAGAAACACAAACTAAAACTGGAAACTGGATTTTTCATTAGAATTCACAAAAACCGAAATATGCTACACAAATGATCAGTTCATCAATTCTTTTGCACGTTGTGTAATGATGAGAGTCCACTTTCCTATAATTTCGTGTGTATTTTAGTCCCTATTTATGGCTTATCTGATATGGTTATGGGTAGTTTAGTTGTTTTTGTATGCACTTTTCACCATAGCTCGAATCACGAGACGAAAGATGTTTATGTCCGAAAATATCTTTAATTTGGGGTGAATTGCAAGTGTTTTATTGGAATTTGACACGCTTGGGTATGTGGTTTATTTTATTACAGATATAGCGTGATAGAGGGCATGACAAAGAACGCAACATGACGAGAATCGACTAAAATGAAGCTCGGTAATGAAAATGGTTCGAGATTAAAGTCGGGGATAAAAATTATAATTTATTTATCCTTAAAAAAAAGAGAATAAAATAAAATAATCTCAAGCTAAGGGTGAGGCATTTGGCTTATAAAAAATAGCCACATAGGTCAAATTTCAACACATATATTTTACATTAGATTTCTATTTTTCTGCAGAACAATTTTTCTTCCCCTTGAAATAGATCTATGCTACTTTTTCCCTACAATTTTCTTCAAGAACAGCTGCACTATTTTCTTTTTATTTTGCGATTGATACACAACGAAGTGAGGATTCAAGTGCAGATTGCTACGGTTTCTTTTGGTAATTTTATTCAACCTTTTTATGATGTCTATTGTTGATTTCTTCATGAATTTCGTGTGCTTTTATTTATATTATGTGTAGCTAATTTTATTATAAATAAATTATGTGATGCAACTACGAAATTGAAGCCTGAATGATGATCTATGGATCAGTATGGCTTAATGGTTGTGTCCTAAAACTTGAACTTAATGCCTTTAATGGAGTAGCTAACCGTTAATTGATCAAACACACGAACTTTAAAAATGTATTTTGTGAGGGGCTGTGCGAACTAGAGTTTTAAGAATGCCATGCACGAACTAGTCGAGTTATTCGCAGCATGTTCCTCGGTAAGGTTTTTCTAGCTAAGCCGTGAACTCAGTGGATGCGGAGCGTCTCATAGTTCTTAATCATATTAGGTCAATTAAATCCCATAGAGGGGACTGTAGAACTGAGTATAGGGTAACTAGGTTGTGGTATTAGCGCCTAGGGACCAGTTTAGGAGATTGCACCCACAACACATTCATTAGAAGCTATTGGTTGGTTGGTAGGTTAAGACTCGTCCTTAGAGATTCGGTAAAGGTATTGAGAGTAGTGTTCCTGACCATTATTTGGTTATTCTCTCATTCATATCTTTTAAAGTTAGTATTTTTCTATTTTTCTAGTTATAATTATCATTCCCAATATTTGTGAGCGTAAAATAAATACAAACGTGAATGTGGTACTTGACGGATTCCTCGTGGGATACGACCTTGCTCGCCGTTCTAGTACAACCAACCCGGTACTCTGCCGGTTAAAGTTGGTTTACTATAATTTGGCCATCAAGTTTTCTGGTGCTGTTGCCGGGGGAATCTGTCACTATCAAAAAGTCATTCGAGTATTTAGGATTAGGTCATTTTTGTTTTTACTGTTTTCTTGTTGTTTGGGTGTTTGCAGTGTATGACCAGGAGTTCTAAGGAGCCACTATATCCTTGCATCCCTGGAATCGAAGCCTTTGCACGACACCGGAACGCGGAAAGGCCAAGGAAATTGTTAGGAAAAGCATCGACATCATTTATCGAGTTAGAATCTGAATCATAAGAATAAAAAATGACTTCGGGAAGCAGAGATTAAACGAATTTATATGTTGGAGATGGTACTGAAGATGGGTTGCGGTTAGACCCAACGCTTACTCCCGAAGAGAGGGAAATACAAAACTTAAATAGAGAGCCCCTTCAAAATCCGAGGGCACTTAATCTGGGACCAAATGGGGTCCAAAATCAGGGAGGTCAGCGGAATCAAGTCCAACAACAACAACAAGCCCCTCAGAATCAGAACAACAACCAGGGGAATGTATTTGTTCAAATGCCTTTTGACTATAATCAAATGATGCAAATGATGTTGCAAAATCAACAACAGAATGTGAATCCACCACCAGCCGCCCTTATTCAGGCACAAAACTTTTATGCACAACCACCAGCGCAAAATCAAGGTACTCATGGAATGTTTTTGAGAGACTATACGGCACCGACTATTACTGAGGGACACACCCCTATCCGTTTTCCTTCTATTCTAGAAAAAAACCTGGAAATTAAAAAGCATGTGTGGTATCTCCTAAACAACAATGCGCAGTTTTGGAGTAAGTCAACTGAAGACCCGAATCAATTCTTGAACCATTTTATGCAAGTTGTAGAACCGTGAAGATGAACGGTGTTTCTGAGGAAGCGGTTAGGATGCTCTTTTTCCCATTTGCATTGAAGGAGGCCACAAGAGCAAGGTATGAGTCACTACCCCACAATTCTTTACACACATGGGATCAAGTGACTGCAAAGTTTTTATTGAAATATTGTCAGCCTCTCCAGAACATTGGATATGAAGGCAGATATTGCAAACTTTGAACCGTTGGACATGGAGAGCATGCATGAAGCATGGGATAGATTTGAAGCGATGTTGAGGAAGTGTCTGCATCATGGGTTAGAGGCATGAAATCATGTACATCTTTTTTATGGTGGATTGCGAGAAACTAATATTAGTAATACCATCCGCAACGGAATCGATTTAAGGATCTAGATCTATAATTTACACGTAATAAAATAACTAGATCTACTCTACAAAGGAGTTGTAGAACATACCTCTTGGATCTAAAAATCCAAGTAGAAGAACCGCAATTAGAAAGAACAAAGGATGGTGTGAAGAGCACCACAATCTTCCGCACGTGTGATCCGAGAAACTCCCGGTGGAAGGAAATCCTCGTCTCGAATCCTTCCGATATGCTACCCGGAAAACCTCTAAGATTTTCCCTTTCTCCCCTTGGCCGAAAATTATTTCCTTCTCTCTCTAAGAGATGAAGTCGAAATTTCAAGTGTGTGTTAGGCTAGGGAGAATTCTCTTTATATAGGAGAGTAATCCTTGTCCTCCAAAGATTTTATTTTGCAAATAAATAAATCCAATAAATAAAAGATAATCCCATAATATTATAGAACAAACCTAGAATAATATTTATCTTTATTTCTTACCATAAATATTTATCCAATAAATATTTTGTGCACATGTCTTATTAATACACAAGAAAACTAATTTCTTGTTCCACAAAACATCTCTTCTGGCCGAAAATTCCTTGCTTGTGACCTAGTCACAATAATTTCGACCATACACACTAATTGGGTCAAGATTATAAAAAATGTCTTTTTCACATATTTAATTATATATTTAGCCCAACTAATTTAATAGTCCACTAAACAATTAATTCACATATCGTTTTAATTAAATTCTAACAAGAACTAAATTAATATTATTAGGATTCGATGTCCGAGAATAGCTATGCTATATTGGAGGCACGTCGGGGACCATGGACTAATAATCAGCGGCTCCGATAAATCAAATAAATAATTATCTTATGAATAGAATAATTATATTCGATAAATCAATCACAGGAATATGCCACCACAATCCCGTGACTGCACTCCTCCGATTATGAGATTATATTTATCTCCTCACGAGAATGATAATAAGCGTCCATTGATATAATCATTACATATGGATTAATCCTCCATAGACTGTTCATTCTAAAACGGAAAGTTACCGTTAACCCTTTTCAGAACCTCTTATCCTTATTTACCATTAACCCCTAGTGATCAATTAATTCATACAACTCACCGGTAGCTAATCGATTGTAATATGAACTCCATGGATCGATCGGTTTCTAGGATTAACAAATAAGGGAACTGTTCATCTACTTCATAAATGGAAGGAATGGATTCCGTATTTGTGATAACACGTACTACTCACTCAATCCAAGACAATGCCAAGATGGGGTAATTCGGATCTCGACTCGGTGTAATCCTTAACCGTCAAGTCAAACCTCATAATCGATTCAAGCGGTTGATCGTGATCACCTCGAGATTAAGATATATCCATAAATATGATCATCAATTGATTAGATAAGACTTCTCGATTACGGTATTATATCGAACTCTAATCAAATCGGTCCAAATTTCTATATGATATATCTATCATATATAAATGCCTACTAGGTTCTCTTAACCGAAAGTCCGGATAAGAGAATCACACCTATTGTGTTCTGGGTGCATTAATAGCACGTTAAAGGAGAGACCCGATACTCTCCATTAACTTCACTACGGGCTAATTGTATTTTAAGTATATCTTCACTAACTCAATCCTCCCGTGTATATCCCATACACTGAGTTAAGTGATTACATAAACGATATACTTTAGGGTTTTCTGTAGTGTAAATACTATTGTCACATCGGTGAATATGAGAATATAAATATGAATAATAATATTATTTCATTTATTAAATAAAACAATTACAAAATTGTCTTTCGGGCATCACACCTAACAATCTCCCACTTGCACGAAAGCATGTGATTAATTGTTTTAGAGAACACCCTATTATTTAAAATACAGCAAATTATCACTCCCACTTGCTCTAAAGCAATGGAGACCCATCCCGTATTCTAGTACCCATTAAGCATATCATAACCATTGCAGATGACAAAATACACTCCGAGTGTGCCGTTGTAGGATAGGTCAGTGACTCGGGGAGTACCTACATCTAAATATCATGGGTCTTAATGATTAGTCAGGTTGTCGGCTCGAGACGATCCGTAGAATCGAAACGTTACCGGTCCATCTAATCATGTGGTACTTTCCCAATATGCTTTTGACCTTTAGTGATTTCGAAAGTCCTTATAAGCTACCCCTTCATCGTGTGCACAATGATGTGGTATCGGCTTCCAAATCTAGAATCACTCCCAGATATGAAAAGGAAATCCTTAAGCTATATCGCCTCTCTAGCTACTACAAAAGCCACTAATCACCCAACTAGTTAAAGTCGAGTTGGCGTTCTTTGGATTCCTCCAGGCAATAGCTTCAACACAAGAGTAAACATCGAGCCCGAGATCGACTTAACGATCTTCCTCAATCGACTTAAAGTCAAAATCGTTGTATCACACATATCCAAGTTCACACATGAATATGTCCGCATATTATTCCTCGTTCTCTTAAGATACTAAAGGACATACTAAACTTGCTTTGGTAACCGCCGAATCTAAGATTCGATCAAAGTTGACGCTCAATAACTGAGACCATCTCTTACTAGAAAGAGAATCTATCCCATTTCTCTTGATCCGAAGATTTGTAGAGTCATTCCTGAGGCATAGGGTAGAACTTCCTCGTTGAATGTTGCATACATGGATGCATCATCTTAACCAATAAGATGGATGGGAAACTAGTGACTGATTCTAATGAATTCGACCGAGTCAAACTCTTTAGGATGTTGTCCAAATCTCTATTGCAGAGAATTGTGGCATTGTCAGATTCTGACTTCAGATAAGACACCCATGTTGATTCCAACTGGTGCAGTGTTATCCTTCACAGACACTAATGTATATATTCACTACTGTACTAAAATTGATATCAAGTCTACAAAAGACTTATCAATATTCTGGTCAAATCCACATATTATAGAAATATATGACTTCCAATGACCGAGAGGTTTGCTTTTTATCCACAAAGAACATAAGCCTTGACAGTCATCCTGTCATAAGTTCATAAGGCAATACCCTTTTGTTCCGAATGAATCCAGACTCCGTTTGTTTGGCAAGAAAATCTCAAGGAATCACCCCTATTTTCTGTTTTTGAACGAAATCATGCAATGCTAAGTGGTAAGAGAGTCCAAGGTCTGATTAACTCTCTACTTCTTAGGGAATTACCCCTAGACCACGCAATCTTTGCTCTGAAAGATAAACTTTCCTATTCATTCTACTCTTTTCCGTGTAGATCCAATTACTCCCATTGGGCCTGAGACGCTCAGGTGGTTCTACAAGAGCATGAACAAAACTGGAGTACCAAACTCCATTCACAGGGTTATGGCTATTAAACCAACCTCTATTATCAGAATCATATACTGCTCACAAAAGAGCCATAGGTCAGCAATCGATCCTCAGACTACAAAGTCCGCAGAACCCGTAATGGGTAATGGATAAACCATACTCCCAATACTTACTTGGTTGATCGAAATTCTGATCTAGTTTAGTAGTATTTAGTGTTATCACCAACAACCGATGTTGGATGTGGTCTGATTTTAATCAGTTAGTAACTACCTTGAGTAAACGTACTTCAAGGTTTAAGGTTTTACTGTTCATAGACTCTATCAGAAAGGACACAACAATATAATTGTCCCTTCCCGATTTCAAGAATCTAACCTTTATACACAATAGGTTAAAAGATATATCACGAATGGTCATTGACCGAACGTATGCGTGAAATTCCCAGTCTTACCTTCAAGCACCGTGTGCTAAATGCTTATATTTATGGAAGTGGGGTGAACCGAATCCACACCTTATCCGTAAATTCCAAAGCATATTCTAGGTAGACTTCTCGGTCTTACATTTCAATGTAAACCGTTATTTCGCTTCCAATATCTTTATTGAGTTAAGCAGTGTATTGTAGCACATCTAAAACTATGTAAGGCAATTTAACGGTTTCTCACTTAGTGAGAACATGTCACAATAAGCGCAAATGAGCATCGCCCTCGAGGACTATGAATGGCCTATTCCGAGTATAGAATACTCTATCTCTGTGAAAACAGAGAAACCTCAAAATATTTTGGATAAACTTTCCGAGTTTTTGAATAGTTATCGACACAAAAGTCACTACTCAAAGCTCCTACTAGCTTGTATCTTTCATCGCACTCGAAGGTCGCGTCATGAATAAGCTATGTTACTTCTTTATAACCATTTTCCTTTCCCGATTGAAAGGAAACTTAGTCATTGAACCTTTGAGACAATATAACCAGACTGGGAGAAAGGAATCACCCCAGAGCCGCCTTCCGGTCTTGTCTTTTAGGGACTATGCACTAACTATGGAATATGAAGAAGCGTTTATCTAAATATAGAAACCAATTGCTTTTAATAGTTCTTAAGATGTGTTTTATATACATATTTCAGCAATTGTAAGTGGTTTTGACTTTATCAAACAATAGTCCGAGTCTTGGATTCGTACTACAAATGGTATATTCACTTTCTATACGACAAACAAATTATCGAATATAGGGTAAATCCTTTCGTTCCAACGAATCTTAAACAGAAAATAATTTTTTCTGCGATATCCAAGGATTGAATCCGAGATTCATATCCTTATATCACTCCCACTATTCTAGCTAAAATTAACTGCCGGTTGTTTACTCCTTTAATCGTTAAATGCACTGCTACCTTGTTCTTTCAAAGAACTTAGCTCGAGAAAATCGCCAAGGATTCATAGGTTGGTGATCCAAAATCACTGTCCTTATCATATGATTTTCAGTTAATTAATTTTCGGTTCAGCCTTAAAGTTTTCTCAGTTTAGATGACTAACACTTTTAGACATATTCTCACATTCTTGACTTTCCGTGAAATGGAAACAGTCTTGAACCAGCGGTTCGTTTGAGTAGACACTACTCTTGAACCGTGGGATGTCTATTTCGAGTGTTACTCGTCGGGACTTCTCGGATTTTCTAATATACCAGAAAAAACAACAAATCATAACATTAAAGCTCCCACTAGTTTATCGGTTCTAAATACCGTCTAACGAGCAATGCTTTATTTTTATGATTTTCCGATTTTTCCGATTAGAAAATATTTCGTACATGGTTCCAATGTTTCCAGAAAAAACAACAAATCATAGAACTCCCACTAATTCATCGATTCCAAATATCGTCCAACTAGCGACATTTCATGACTTTCCGGGTTTTCAATTAGAACGGTTACGTGTGTAGTCAGTTACACTTTTCTAATGTTCTAGAAAAACAACAAATCATAAAGCTCCCACTAGTTCATCGATTCCAAATATCGTCCAACTAGTAACACTTCATGATTTTCCGATTTTTCAATTAGAAAATTACTCGTGTAATCACAACACACTCAAAATTCACTAGAAGAATTTCAAAGTCCGAAATCACCTTTGATCAAACTAAGTTTGTCTTCCGTTTGACACGAATGACACTAGTGACATACCTGTATGTCACTCTGGTTTTTAAAAGGCTTAAGAGAAAATATCTCTTTCGAAAAATAATTGCAATATCGATTAACTAGTTCAACGTCCTAGTTACTTTCCACTTTTTAACGAAGTCAATACAAGTCAATTATTAATTTTTAAGCAATTTAGTAAGGGATATAATGTTGTAAATAAAATGACATATATTAATTCAAGTTTAACACTACTATATAAGTTTATTTTAGGAATTGTAAACTAAAATTAAGTGTACTCTACCATTCCAAGGTTTTAACCTCGCGTCTCAGTGCCGCCGTAGGGTAGGTCAAAGAGATGACGGTTAAATCGAGACAATCTCATCAATGAATAACTTGTGAGAATCGAACGTCCCACGAGAATCGATCATCCCTTTATTCATTGACTACCTTCCTTTTTTAGCCTAGATATTATCAAGAATATCCTTGATGAGTGTGACCTACTTTATCGGATCTCTTAGGTACGCCCCGAGTGTGCCGTCGTAGGATAGGTCAGTGACCCGACGAGTACACGGAAATCCTATCCTTTCGGAGACCAAGCCATGAATGTTGATAGGGGTGAACACCATCCGTAGGGGGACGAAATCAAAGCGCCGTGAGGCGCCACCCTTCTCACTTACTTGTATCTATAAGTAGAGGCCGTGGGGTTGGTGCCGCCTCCCGCCCCCCATCGAATATTTTGGAAGTGGTGGTGGGTTAACAAACCACGCCTTTTTGATGTTAACATAAAATCACATCAAATCAAGGATTCTCGAATGGTGTCGGTAACGTAGGCCACCCTACCCGTCCCTATTCGTTGGAACATATGTGATGATCCGGACAAAGTCGGGTCAAGAGAGCCCCATTGAGATAAGAAGGAATCACCCTCCGCTCGCCGGTGTAGCTTAGTCTTGCTGGACCCCCGTGCATACATCACACTAGGAGGGTTAAGTCGGTCGAGCGAAGCTCAGTTGACCACCCAACCTATTAGCGAACCGTTTTTATCCAAGATTTATTGTTCTTTTACCATCATTCAATCTCGTAGACACTACGAATCGAAAACGTGATCTCGTTTGGGCTTTTACGGCGGTTCACCGAGAACACACACCGAAAGGCTTAACGATTTCATAACCCGTCCTCGGATCTTTAATTAGTTACAAAATTAATAAATTACCATGTATTAATTAAATTTCAACTAATTACGCGAGTTTGTATACATGCCTATTTTAATTACCAAAATTAAAATTCTACATGTATGCATGGAGTGGATTTATGATATGATGCATGTCATGGCAATTTCGATTTTATATCTATTTTATGATCAAACACATAAAAATAAATTACGGAAAATTTAAACATCGAGATGGACCGCTTGCACTTCACTAACCTATTTTCTAAGGAAAACGTAAATAAATTCTAAGTCTTCAAATCTTGATATTCGAAACTTGATCTTGAAAACTTCCGGATCTTCAAAGCTTCGATCTCGATACTAACTCAGATTTACGAGAGAGAGGCCGTAATATACCAATATATTAAATATCTATATTATAAAATTTATTATTTGTTTTTTATTAAGGCCACGGCCAACAAAAAAAAATATTCCTCTTTTTTTTTTTTTTTTTTTTTTGTAAGTCACGGCTAGGGTTTATACTTCTTTTTTTATTATTATTTATTAAAAGACTTTTCTTCCGGAAAAAAATTTGATAAAATAATGTCAAAGAAAAAAAAAATACTGCCGCAAGATATTAATCAACCTAGCCGCATGAAAAAAAGAAAAACCCTAGCAACATGCAACTCAAACAAAAAAATTGCCGCATCTAGTTAATAAAAAAAATTCAGCCGAGCCGTATTAAAAAAAAACAATTTCGGCCTCCTCCCGTTTTATCTTTTGTTTCATCATCTTGATGATCTTCAACACCATGATCTTCAACATCATGATTTTCGTCGCCTCGAACCCGGATCAAAATTAAATTACAAAGATTCTAACTTTTATAATTTTTCGTATGACATAAAATAAATTACACATCCTATGCTCAATTGATACTAATCAAAGAGCTACAAACCTGATCTACTGGGTAAACAGTACATAAAAAAAATATACATGCATATCGGCCCCAAGAAAAAAAAAATTGGGACACAAAAAACTACATGTTTTTCACTCCTAATCTAATATTTTATACGTATAAATATAGATCACCGGGCTCTGATACCACTGTTAGTAATATCATCCGCAACAGAAGCGATTTAAGGATCTAGATATATAATTTACACGTAATAAAATAACTAGATCTACTCTACAAGGGGGTTGTAGAACATACCTCTTGGATCTCAAAATCCAAGTAGAAGAACCGCAATTAGAAAGAACAAAGGATGGTGTGAAGAGCACCACGATCTTCCGCACGTGTCACTACTACAAAAAAGCATAAAGATCACGGTTATTAAGTGTGATATATTTACATTAGTCACGGATTGCAAAGTGTGGCATATTGAGGTGTGACATAAAGTACTTTAACTCAATCACAGTTACAAACCGTGATCTATTATAATAATTATCACACTTAAAACTCGTGATCTATTATAGTTGGTATCACACTTAAAAACCGTAATCTATTATAATTTCATCACATTTAAAAACTGTGATCTTTTATAGTTGTTATCATAGTTAAAAACCGTGATCTATTATAGTTGTTATCACACTTAAAAACCGAGATCTATTACAATTAAAACACATTTAAAAACTGTGATATATTTTAGTTGTTATCACACCTAAAAACCGTGATCTATTATAATTTAAATCACACCAATAACAGTGTTTTTTTTTTCAAAAACAATATATAAGCACACATATTTTTTTGTCTTTGTTGGGACTCGAACCCGGATACTCCGGATTAACGAGCCACACTTATTACCACTAGACCGATGTTTTCTTTCTTCTAATTTTCGACCACACTAAACTAAAATCTCATTATAAAATACCATATTATTTTAATCACAGTCAAAAACTGTGATTGATTGATTTTTTGTCTCATTTTTCTTAAAAACCGTGATAATAAAAATTGTGATATATTTTAGTTGTTATCACACTTAAAAACTGAGATTTACTATAATTTCAACACATTTAAAAATCGTGATCTATTTTAGTTGTTATCACACTTAAAAATCATGATCTATTATAGTTGTTATCACACTTAAAACCGAGATCTATTATAATTTCAACACATTTAAAAATCGTGATCTATTTTAGTAGTTGTTATCATACTTAAAAACCGAGATATATTATAATTTCAATCACACCTAAAAAGTGTGATCATTCTTTTTTTTCAAAAACGAAATAAACGCACACATATCTTTTGTTGCCACTGGACTCGAACTCGATACTCTGGATTAAGTAACCACACTAATTACCACTGGGCTGATACCTACTATATTATCATTTTCGACCACACTAATCTAAGATATGATTATAAAATATCATATTATTTTAATCACAGTTAAAAACCATGATTGATTGATGTTCTTGTCTCAGTTTTCTTAAAAACCGTGATAATAAAAACTATGATCTATTTTAGTTGTTATCACACTTAAAAACCGAGATCTATTATAATTCAACACATTTAAAAACTGTGATTTATTTTAGTTGTTATCACACTTAAAAATCGTGATCTATTATAGTTGTTATCACACTTAAAAACCGAGATCGATTATAATTTCAACACATTTAAAAACTGTGATCTATTTTAGTAGTTGTTATCACACTTAAAAACTGAGATCTATTATTATTTCAATCACACCTAAAAAAGTGTGATCATTCCTTTTTTTCACACCTAATAACCGTGATAAAAAATTTAAGTGTGATATATATACATTTTACTTGTCTCGGTTATTTTAAAAGTGTGATCCTTATCTTTAGATAAGTGTGATCTATATCTCTTTCTTATTAGTGGATATAATTTGTCTCACTTTTTCTATAATTGTGACAAAAATATCATGAATTCAATACAAAGTTGAAAATGAGATTAATTGATATAATTTATCTCGCTTTCTCAATAACATGACAAAAATATCATACCAATTTAGTCACGTAATAAAAGTGTGATAGTTTGGTATAATTTAATTATCTCGCTTTTTCAATAATCGTGATAAAAATATCATATCAATTTCATCCATCGCTTTAGATGTGAGATTGATATATATAATTTATCTCACTTTTTAGAAACCGTGATGTAAATATCATATCAATTCATCCACGCTTTAATAATGAGATTGATTGATATAATTTATCTCGGTTTTTCAATAATCGTGATGTAAAAATCATATCAATTAAGTCACACATTAAAAATGAGATTGATTAATATAACTTATCTCAGTTTTTCAATAAGTGTGATAGAAAGCTGTAAGTGTGATATATATTTTTTCGTTGTCTCGGTTTTATTGAAACTGTGATTGTTTTCATATCTTAAGTGTGACCTATGTCCTATTTTGTAGTAGTGTGTGATCCGAGCAACTCCCGGTGGAAGGAAATCCTCGCCTCGAATCCTTCCGATATGCTACCCGGAATACCTCCAAGATTTTCCCTTTCTCCCCATGGCCGAAAATTATTTCCTTGCTTGTGACCTAGTCACAATAATTTCGACCATACACACTAATTGGGCCAAGATTATGAAAAATGTCTTTTTCACATATTTAATTATTTAGCCGAACTAATTTAATAGTCCACTAAACAATTAATTCACATATCGTTTTAATTGAATTCTAACAAGAACTAAATTAATATTATTAGGATTCGACATCCGAGAATAGCTATGCTATATTAGAGGCACGTCGGGGACCATGGACTAATAATCAGCGGCTCCGATAAATCAAATAAATAATTATCTTACGAACAGAATAATTATATTCGATAAATCAATCACATGAATATGCCACCATAATCCCGTGACTGCACTCCTCCGATTATGAGATTATATTTATCTCCTCACGAGAATGATAATAAGTGTCCATTGATATAATCATTACATATGGATTAATCCGCCATAGACTGTTCATTCTAAAATGGGAAGTTACCGTTAACCCTTTTCATAACCTCTTATCCTTATTTACCATTAACCCCCTAGTGATCAATTAATTCATACAACTCACCGGGTAGCTAATCGTTGTAATATGAACTCCATGGATCGATCGCTTTCTAGGATTAACAAATAAGGAAATCATTTATCTACTTCCATAAATGGAAGGAATGGATTTCGATCTGTGATAACACGTACTACTCACTCAATCCAAAGACAATGCCAAGATGGGGTAATTCGGATCACAAACTCGCTGTAATCCTTAACCGCCAAGTCA
Organism: Gentiana macrophylla; assembly: GCA_026214975.1. Taxonomy (NCBI): domain Eukaryota; kingdom Viridiplantae; phylum Streptophyta; class Magnoliopsida; order Gentianales; family Gentianaceae; genus Gentiana; species Gentiana macrophylla. The sequence continues at coordinate 41,395,727 of CM047809.1, forward strand.
AACCTCATAATGATTCAAGCAGTTGACTATGATCACATCAGGATTATGATATATCCATAAATATGATCATCGATTGATTCGATAAGACTTCTCGATTACGGTATTATATCGTGAACTCTCATCAAATCGGTCCAGCCCTAGGTTCTCTTAACCGAAAGTCCGAATAAGACAATCACACCTATTGTGTTCTGGGTGCATTAATAGCACGTTAAAGGAGAGACCCGATACTTTCGATTAACTTCACTACAAAGCTAATTGTATTTTAAGTACATCTTCACTAACTCAATCCTCCCGTGTATATCCCATACAATGAGTTAAGTGATTACATAAACGATATACTTTAGGGTTTTCTGTAGTGTAAATACTATTGTCACATCGGTGAATATGAGAATAATAAATATGAATAATAATATCATTTCATTTATTAAATAAAACAATTACAAAATTGTCTTTCGGGCATCACACCTAACAACTAATCAGTCAAACTTGAATGCGGCATGTGGAGGTGATATGATGAGTGTGCAACCGGATGTTGCCTTGGCTACCATTGAGAGAATTTCGGAAAGCAACATACAGTGGAAACGGGGAGAAGAGCTTCGAGGATGCCAATTGGCTCAATCAACCAAGTCGGGCCGAGTGAGGAATTTATGAAGATGCAAGCTGAAATGACGGAACTAAAGAAGCAAATTAGTGATGTTTTAGCTTGGAGAAAGGAGTTCAAAGGGTTTTCATTTTGTGGTGGTGATCATTGGGCCATAAACTGCCCTGTTAAATAGGTTGGTCAGTTGACCATGACCCAAATGCTAAATGATCCATCTCTTGAGAACCCTTTCGGCATGAAACTCAATGATATGCATCCATTGTGCTCGAATGCCGTGGTCTACCAAACTACAGATCCTAGTTTGACTTTAAATTGGCAACCCATGGATGTGAACTACTTAGCCTATTAGAACTAGGGGCAGAATTTTCAGAATTGGCGGGACAATCCGAATTTAGCTTGGGGTAGGAATTATGGGCCCAGACAAATTACTCAACCGCCAATGCGCAGCCTCAACATAATCAAAATGCCTCTCAACCGTAAAGCATTTTCGAGAATCTGAGGCTACCTCAACAAGGGTCTTACATGTACCCTAATGCACATCTACAGTATGCCCCACCCCCACAATCAGCACCAGCGCCTCTAGAGCATGTGCAACCTAAAATTTCCATGGATATATTACTGGAGCAGATTAGCAGAGACTTGAAGGAGTATAACAGAGATTTGAACAAGGAATGGAAGGAGATGAGAAATGCCCATGTAAACTTGCAGTCCGTAGTAGGAAATCTAGAGACACAAATAGGGCAAATTACTGAAAATGCGACTTCAGCTCCAAGTGGTGGGTTTCCTAGCAACACCGTAAGGAACCCCAGGCAAGTAAACATGATCTTTATGAGGAGCAAAAAAGGTGGGGGTAGTGATGTTGAAGCACGTGAGGTTTATAAGAAGAAGATAGAGAAACTAAGAGAAGAAGATAAAGAATGGGTGGTTATCAATGAGGAGCAAGAAGCTGAGGAGATAGAGAAAGAGGTGGAGATACCAAGAGTGGAACCAGAGAAGCGGTCAGACACGACACGGGAAGGTATGAACGACTCATGTATGGATTCTGTGAAAAAACCTTTTGATTTATCCAAGTTACCGTACCCCCTTCATGGACCTACTAAGCCTACTATTTCTAAAAATCAAGACAAGTTTCTTGATATTTTAAGAAAAGTTGAGATAAATATCCCACTGGTCGATGCGCTTGTTAATATGCCATCTTATGTTAAATTTTGATAAGGGATTTTGTCTAAAAACGCTAAGATGGAGAAAGTTGTTTGTTTAAATGAGGAGTGTTCTGCCATTTTTCAAAATAAGCTACCACCTAAGTTAAAAGATCCGGGTAGCTTTTCCATCCCTTGCACTATAGGGCGCATGTTATTCCCCAAGGTGCTGGGTGATTTAAGAGCAAAAGTGAGCTTGATGCCTAGGAGGGTTTTTGAGAGCTTGAGGGTAAGAGATCTTAAACGGACCAATATACCCTTGCAGATGGAAGATAGGTCGATTAGGTGCCCCATGGGAGTTTTGAAAGATGTACTAGTTCAAGTAGGTAAACTAGTTTTCCCTGTTGATTTTGTAGTGTCGGACATGGAGGAGGACAGTCAAACCCCAATTCTAGTAAGAAAACTGTTGGTCCCTTGGAAAGGCTAACACAAGTTTAGAGGGGGGGGTGAATAAACTTGTCACCAAAAACTTTCCCAAAACTGAAAGTACCCCAGGAAATGATTTTCTCCGAAACTCAAACTGACGCTCAGTTCAGTTTTGTTCCTGTCCCTTAACTTGTGCGGAGTTCAGCTAACTCAACTGAGTATAAGTCAATACTGATTTATTCTTAGTTTAGTTAACTGGCAGCGGATAGAACTAGCCTTAAGTGCAATAGATGTGTCCATAAAGATCTGAACCTCCTATGTATCAGTTTGGGGATGACTAAGTGTCTAATGTTTGCTGAGTGAAGTGATGAAGTGATTATGCAATAATTAAAACAATCACAGCACAAATGTAAGAACATAGAGTAAATCAACACAAGATCTGTTTATGGAAGTTCCGGGTGGTGTAATCCCGTACGTCTCCCCTTCTCTTGTGGTGTAGGAGGTATCACTAGAATCTTGAGATAACCGTTACAAAATCCTAGCCTAATGACAGTCCTTCACGACACCCTAGTTTCACTGTCTACACATAATGAAGAAAGGAAGAATTGCTCCCTTCATTCTGCACACTGATCCTTCGGATGTGGAATGAATCCTTCACCAGCTCACCACTGACATACACACACGATCCAGATCGCACTAATACCGTGGCAAACCAAGTTGCAACCTATGAGGAAAGGTGGAGTTGCTCTCCGCAAACTATGCACAGCCAACCCTTTTTCACAAAGGTTAGGTTTAGAATTAATCAAAAGATTGATTCAGTGAGCTGTCAGATTCATCTGGATATAGCGTTGTAGCTCCAAGATGCCTTCTTCCCCCTTAATGGGTTACTGGATCTTTCTTTTAAATCTCCAAGGCAATTCTGTTGGCTTCCCCTTTACTAGATATGAAATCTGATTTTTTGATCTGGATTTTTAGATATGTGCTTTTCAAAACCTCTCCTATCCCCCTCACTTCGTCAATCCTTTTTCTCTCGTGTATTTATAGGGTGATGTAATGGTCAACTAGCTCTTGTAGCCGTTACATTTGTCGTTTAGCCAACGCTCATATGTACGACATTTTGTCGCTTGGTCGGGCCTCAAATTCAAGAAGGCCGTAACTTCCGGTTTTTCGCTCTTCTTTAAAATCGAGTACCTTGTATTCTTGACATCCGACTTTTATTGACTAATTCGAGTACACCATTCAAATTCCTTCTTTCTCCTCGATAATCGATAATCTTTGTCCTTAAGATTATTCGCTTTACATGATCTATAGTTCGCCAGTCACCACAGTTTGCTCGAATCCCGATTTATAGTCACGGCTTAATCGCCTTCTAACTAAGTTTGCCACCTCGCTTCTTGATCTTCAACAACCGAGTCTTTGTCCTCGCTCTTTAGTCTTCTTAGATAGGCCAACTGAGTCTGTGTCCTCAAATGAGCTTATCTTTTCGGTTCTTGCATGATCGAGTCCGCTTCCTCGATTCTTCATATAAAAACTCGCTTTTCTTGTTGCGACTCAAATTGCTTGCCTAGTTCCTAACTATTACAATGATAGTCAACCTATACAAGGTTCAGACTCAAGATAGAACTTATACATTTTTCTCTAGACTGCTTCTTGCTTCTTCTTTCATTATGCCCTATAACAGCTAGTTATGACTTCATCATCATGGGTTATAAGTGATTTTATTAATTATGTGACGAATCATCAGCAAAACACAAATATTATTTCCAACAATTTCCCCCTTTTTGATAATGTATCATAACCCTCCCTAAAAGCAATAATGAAAGAATAATGCAAGAAATCATAACAAAAGAAATTAAGATAACAAACTAAACAGCTGAGTTCATTACAAGATTACGCCACAACAAACTGAATTACTAAAGTGATTACAAATTTCCTTTTCCAAATTCATCAGTTTTTCACCAATAAAGATGCTCCTTTTTGTCTCCAAGAGTCTTCTTGCCTTTGCTTCTTCTTTTGATTCACCAACTCTAGGCTTGATCTCCAAGTTTTCATTGATCAACTGATTTGCCTCTTCATTGTCCTGGTTCTTAAATTTTATCAAGATCTCTTTGATCTCCTCATTCATTAACTTCTCTTCTTCTTCAGAAATAAGACTAAATTTCTTTCCTTTAGTCTTTTCCCCCTTAGTTCTTGTCTCTTTATCTTTTGCTGCCTTTAGACTTTCTTTCAATCTGACACAGATTGCAAGTTTCTTCCTGATATTCAGCACAGCTTTGACTAAGGCTTCTTTATCTTTCTCAGTTCTTGTTTCTGTGAAGGTCTCTTCTGCAATTAACTCATCGATCAGATTATCAATTTCTTCTCCATTTTGTCGAATAGTTAGTAGATCAGCATCTACTTGTTTGTCTTGTTCTTCCACCAACTGTTTGGCATAGATTTCTTCGGTTTTACCGACTTCAGTTTTCTCTTCCGTTTTGTCAGCATCAGCAACAGCATTATCTTCAGCTTTCTCTTCATCACCTTCAGTTTTCTCTTCCCCCTTGTTTGAAGATATGCAAAAGCTTTCTTCAAATAACTTGCGTAAGGTGATGATGTTGTAAACCTGAGTAACGTGCTTTTCCAATAAAGTCATGTAGATTGTAGAGTTTCTGCTGTAGAGTTTGCATCAGGCTTTCAATGATCTCTTTCAATTCTTCCAATTTCTCTTCAGTTTCAGTTTCTTGATGCTGAGATTCTTCAGTTGCAGATTTGCTTGTAGATGCCTCATGAACTTCAGATGAGGAGCTTGGTTCTTGATAATGAAAATGAACATCATGACTTGACAATTCCTTTTCATAATCAGCTTCGAAAAATTCAGCATCTTCCAAGGCTTCTCTTTGCTCTTCAGTGTACTCTCCATGCGTCTCAGTTGGAAGTTCACTTTCTTCAGTTTCTTCACGTTCACTTCCATCAGTTTCTTCACGTTCACTTCCTTCAGTTTCTTCATCAATCTGAATTACATCTTTATTTTCTGTTTTCTTAGCCTAAAATTTGTTCCACATCCTTCTTTGACTTCTCAAGGTTCTGTCATCCAAACTTACAGTCTCACTTGGACTAGAATCTGAAATTTCACTTCTTTCTTCTTCAATGATTTTCCTCTTCTTCACTCCAGTGGACACTGATTTGTGTTTCACTGCATTTGTGGATTTAGAAATTGAGAAATGATCTAGTATCCTTTGAACTAGATAGGTGTATCCCTTTTCAATAAAAACTTTTCTCCAAAGAGCCTTCCTTTCTTTGGCTTTCTTTTTTAAATCAAAATTTGTTTGATCAATTGATTGAGAACAAACTTGTTCCAATCCAATCTTTCTTCCAACCAAATGGCATATGATCAGCTTCATCTTTTCGGTCGAAAGTGTGTAGAGATTCCAAGTATGACCAATAACGTTTCTGGTCAGAAGAATTGTCAAGAATGCAAATTCTTGTTTCTGTTGATAAATGGAACCAATGAAATTCTTCTCATTTTTGTTGAGTGCAATGACTTTCCAAAGTTTGCCTTTTTCTTCGTTTCCAAATGTGAGAGATGAAGATCCTCTGATTATGTCTAAACCAAAGACTAAGGAAATAAGATGTTCATTAACAGTAATGCTCTTGTCTAGAACCGTTGTCCTGAAACTTCTTCCATCATCAGTGATTACGGCATTTCTGTATAAATCATTGACGGCTTCTGGGCACAGAGCATCGTCCTTTGTATCAATCAGATTCTCAAGTCCTCGAATTCTTTTGATTTTTCTTACAATCTGAGTTGACAGAGTGGAGTTTGAAATTTTTTGACAGAAATCGTCTAGACTTGTGGTGATTCCTTCATCAATGTTGTATTGCTCCATGGATTTCTGAATTGAGAATTCTTGGTAGAGTCTTGAATGCTATGAAATTGATTGAATAGGATTTCGTCAAGATTGCATTTCTTAGTCTTTCAATCGTTTTCAAATAAGAGTCGTGTCGCAATCAATGAGATTTGTAGGGATGTACATCTACTTTTTCTCCTTGATTGACACGTGGCTTTAAGTGATTTGTCATGTCAGCTCAAGCGTCAGATGGTAGCTGGAAAGTTTTCTGCTTTTGACCAATTTGTCCTTCATCAGCTTTTGCATCTTCACTTTGTGTAGGAAGTCGGTTTTTCTGAGGATTTTGCAATAAAACCGAATTTTTCTGGCAAAACAGTTTTAAGTTTTCTTCGGTACCCATATCTTCTTGGGTCCGGCTGGATTAGTTACTGAAGGATAACTTTCAGTTTCTTGGTTGAGAGAATTAAGCCTTCTCAACTCTTTTCTAGATAAACCATTACGCTCAACCTTAGTTGATTTCACAAGGATTCTTTTAGATTTTTCATCTTTAATTTCTTTGTGTAATCTACTAGGTCTTCCAGTATCTTGGTGTCTAGAGTTTGTACTCTTTGAAATCTTGAAACTGGGCAGGGGTAGGGAATCATCATTGCTTTTGTCAAATTTACTAGACAATAATCTTTCAGCAAGATTTGACATCTCAGTTTCAAGAAACTCATTCCAATCTTTTGCTTTGCCAAGTTCTCTGTCTTTTAGTCTCAACTTCAATGTGAGTTTTTCGGTTAACTTGACAAGTTCATAGTTTCTCTGACTGAGTTTAGCGAATGATAACGGAGTTGAAGAATGTACATTTTCTTGTTGGTTTGATACAGTTTTAAGATTTGAATGCACATTCTTTTGTTGCTCTAATGAATCTTCTATATCTAAAGTAACTTGCAACAACTTCTTTTCTTCTTCTTCTGAGAGATCTCTTAGTGATGGAACTCCTCTAGATTTGTCTATATAAACATTAAAGTTCGTATCCACATCATCACTGAGTTGATGTTCTGGATTTGTATGCAAATTTGTCGCACTGAACCTCTCAGATAATTGATCTTGAAAATCAGATACATTTTGCCAACAATAACTCAGGGGGTGAATAAGCCAACTTCTAATCCTGGATGTTACCATCAAAATAAGTGCTTTTACAACTGATACAGTGAGGGCTTTCAACAACGGGTGTGTAAGCTATCTCCCCCAAAAGCATTACCGGCTTGGATCTCCTCCAAAAGGAAGAACTGCTCTGATACCAATTGTTGGTCCCTTGGAAAGTCTAACATACCCCAGGAACTGAGTTTCTCCGAAACTCAAAAGTTTTGTTCATGTCCCTTAACTTGTGCGGAGTTCAGCTAACTCAACTGAGTATAAGTCAATACTGATTTATTCTTGTCCCCTACCCGAACTTAGCCATTCATTAATTATCCAATTATTACCGACCCTTAGCCTTTATTTGTGGTCTACATTTCTTTGGCACCCTACGAGTGAGTTTTAATCTTATTTTGAACACACTTCCTAGCACAAGTGTGCGGTGGTGAAGATGTGTATCCAAGTATGGTGTTGGTGGATCCTTTGAGTTACGAATAAGAGGGGGTAGCGGAGTGTTGGTGTATCAAAAAAAAATCAAAAGAATAAATCTATTAAAAAGAAAAAAGTGAATAAAGTTGAGTCAATAAATGTGAAGGAAGGTTTTCAAGTTAATATTTCCAATGTAATACATGGCGATGGGATGAAGTAAATTGGAGTGGGTGTTCTGGAATTCTTGGTGAGCTTGTTCTTGGTGACGACTATTTTTGCAAGCGATCTTGGAGTTTCATCATGGTGACAACCGTTTTTGCATCTTACTCCTGTTTATGTTACGGTGTTGAAAGGAGGTGAGCTATGAGTTAAGTGTAAGACGTTCGGATTAGACTCACTCGTATTTCTCTTTTGATATTCATTTTATCCTTTCGTTTAACCCCGTCCCTGGCCTAACGTTACAACCGTGCAAGTCCTTCCTGACCTTAGTTAGCCTTGATTTGACCTCGATTAGTGGAGATAATTATGAAGTATAAGCCTATGGTGTAACGACGTTAGTCATGCATTTATAATCTGAGCACGCTTAACCATTATTAATGATTGAGAAGCTATGACACACACACGAGACACTCTGTTTCAATGATATGATATGTTTTGGCCCGTTTTTGTTCGCTCGTTGACAAGATTTTACTCATTGGATATTTTGGTTTCCCATATGATCACAACGTTGACCTCATGATTTATTTTTGAATCGCTTGATCTGCTCCAGGGCGATCAAATACTAAGTTGGGGGTAGTTGATGAGAGTCAACTTTACTATAATTTCGTGTGTATTTTAGTCCCTATTCATGGCTTATCTGATGTGGTTATGGGTAGTTTAGTGGTTTTTGTATGCACTCTTCACCATAGCTCGAATCACGAGACGAAAGATGTTTACGTCCGGAAATCTCTTTAATTTTGGGTGAATTGCATTTGTCACGCTTGGTATGTGGTTTATTTTGTTACAGATAAAGCGTGATAGAGGGCATGACAAAGAACGCAACGTGACGAGAATCGACTAAAACACGGCTCGGTAGTGAAAATGGCATGAGATTAAAGTTCGGGATAAAAATTATAATTTATTTATCTATTAAAAAAAGAGAATAAAATAAAATAATCTCAAGCTAAGGCTTTATACAATAAAAGCCTCCCATTTATCAAAATTAATTTCCGTCATCGATAGAAGTGGGAACTTGGACAATGTAGAGCCCACGCCCCAACCAAGTCAGAGTGGGTAACATATTTGCCCCTGCTCTTTTTTTTACGGGAATTTACGGAGGCTGCGGTGCGGCATTTGGCCTATAAAATATAGCCACATAGATCAAATTTCAACACACAGATTTTACATTAGATATCTATTTTTCTGCAGCACAATTTTTCTTCCCCTTGAAATAGATCTATGCTATTTTTTCTTAATGAACAGCAGCACTATTTTCTTTTTATTTTGCAATTGATACACACAACGAAGTGACGATTCAAATGCAGATTGCTACGGTTTCTTTTGGTAATTTTATTTCAACCTTTTTATCATGTCTACTGTTGATTTCTTCATGAATTCTTGTGCTTTTATTTATATTAGGTGTAGCTAATTTTAGTATTGCTAAATTATGTGATGGAACTACGAAATTGATGCCTGAACGATAATCTACGAATGAGTCGGGTTTAAAATTTTATTCTTTTGAATGGTTGTGTCCTAAAACTTGAACTTAATGCCTTAAATGGAATAGCTAACCGTTAATTGATCAAACACACGAACTTTATAAATGTATTTTGCGAGGGGTTGTGCGAACTACAGTTTTAGGAATGCCATGCACGAACTAGTCGAGTTATTCGCAGCCTGTTCCTAGTAAGGTTTTTCTAGCTAAACCGTGAACTCGGTGGATGCGGAGCGTCTCATAGTTATTAATCATATTAGGTAAATTAAATGCCATAGAGGGGACTGTTGAACTGAGTATAGGGTAACTAGGTTGTGGTATTAGCGCATAGGGACCAGTTTAGGAGATGACACCTACAACACATTCATTAGAAGCTATTTGTTGGTTGGTAGGTTAAGGCTCGTCCTTAGTGATTATGAAAAGGTATTAAAAGTAGTGTGTCCTGACCATAATTTGGTTATTCTCTCATTCATATATTTTAAAGTTAGTCTTTTTATTTTTTATAGTTATAATTACCATCCCCAATATTTGTGAGCCTAAACTAAATACAAACGTGATTGTGGAACTTGACGGATTCCTCGTGGGATACGACCTTGCTCACCGTTCTAGTACAACCGACCGGGTACTCTGTCGTTAAAGTTAGTTTACTCTAATTTGGCCATCATGTATCTAAGATATACTTTCTTTCTTTATCATGTAATTGATATTCACTTTCCAATTTTGTATCTTCCTTGGCAAAGTCTCTGAGGTAGTCTACTTGGCTTGACAGCTTCCACTTCATTCATAGAGCTAACTTAGGAAGATCAGTATTGTCCCTGTAGTACTATTCAAATTCATCAATCTTTATTTGTTCCTTCATGTTCTTGTTGGCAAACTTTTCTTTCATTTTCCTCATCATCTTGTGATTTGCTATATTCTGATTGTGATATACATCAGATAGGAGTAAACAAGTGATTCATCATAGGTTTTGTGCCTATACTTTGCCTTGATATGATTGTAATCCTTTTAAAACTTGATTCACAGATCCTGTGTAAGAGCAGCTTCTTTATCTCCAGCTTGGTTGAATTTCAGTATGAGCTTTTCGTCACTGAGTTCTTCAACATTTGTGATATACGGATCTGTTGCTGACTTTCCTTTCTTCAGTTCTGATGGAAATAAAATTTATGTTTCGATGATGATTCATCACTTAATCAGTTATTGTTCTTAAACCCTATTGATGAAGTGTCATAACTAGCAGTTATAGTGCAAAGCAAAAAAATGTCTAGAAATCATTGTATAGGATTTAATAGAGTCTGATAGTTGTATAAGTTAATCAGACAAGCACTGTAATAATTCTAGGTTCAGAACTGAGAAAATGAGAAACTGATTTATTGAGCAGAGTTCCCAACTGAACTTGATCAAGATTACTTCAACCATAACTGAGGGATCAGACTCAGTTATGAAAGAACTGAAGAAGGTAAGTTCGCTGAGGGACACAGACTCAGTTGGCTTATCTAGAAGATAGAAGAACTGAGGGTTCAAACTCAGTTATTGAAGACTGAAGAACTGAGGGTTCAAACTAAAATAATGAAGACTAAATCGAGACTATAAAGTTAGACTTTAGGCAAGATTGTGATGACTTGAACTGACTTTATAGATCTTGTATGCTGGACTAAGAATCATAAGAACAATGATATCTTAGATGAACAATTGAAAAAGGTGTACTCTGATTAAGTCAATAATAATCAGATTAAGGATAGAGTACTGATTTTTTGAAGAAGAGTAAAAACTCAGTTAATGCTCTTGAAAACCGGAAACTGACCAAGTCGTATTGAATCAGTTTTGGAACTGGAAATAAGCAAAACTGATGAAGGATCAGACGGTTATGAATGTCAGAAAGGACACTGACATACATACAGAAAAGAATGACCACTAACGGCTATAAGGATTCAAATTCAAATGAACTGACCGTTAGAAAAACCCCTATAAATAGATCTCTTCTACAACAAGAAGATGGTGGAATTTTAAGAATCAATCTTGTCAAGAAAGATAAAATTAAGGGTGAAAAGTAATCAAAAAGAATTCCTGCTAAATACTTAATTGCAAAATCAAGAAATTTTTTCAAGTGATCTTCAAAGCATTCAAAGAAAGATCAATCATTTGAAGAAATACAGAGTTGTGCATAACTTACATATCTAGAAGGAGAAGCTCGAATCACAATTGAATCATACTTACTGCATAATAGTTATACTCATCTAGTTCACATACTCAGCAAACACTATAAACTGAGTCAGCATATTAACTGATAACTCATATTTTACAAAGGCTAAATTTAATCCGCTGCTGGTTAACTCCGTTAAGGATAAGTCAGTTTTTGACTTAGACTCAGCTAAGTTAGATTAACTCCGCACAAGTTTTAACTGAATTGTAAAAGTCTAAAATCCAGTTTTTAGGGACAAGTTTATTCACCCCTCCCCCTCTAAACTTGTGTCAGTCTTTCCAAGGGACCAACAAATTGTATCGGAGTAAATCTTCTACTCTAAAGAGATCTCCGATTGAGCTTTATCAGTGTAAGTAACGGGCCACCAGTCATTCCGATACCAACAATTGGTATCGGAAGCAGATCTTCCTATTGGAGGTGATTCAAGTCGGTTACTGCTTCGTGCATCAGTAATTTGTTTGATACCAACAATCAGTTCTTATCAGTTGTTTCTGTGACCAACCTTAGCTGATTTTCAAAACCTACATCATGGAGTCACACAATCATTTTAGAAATATGCTTAGCTATTCGTTTTTAAGATTTGATGACTATAAAACAAAATTCCAGGCTCTTATCGCTGAAACTCAAGAAAAGCTGATTCAAAAATTCATTGATGAATCATCCCCCACAAGCAATGATGAAAATGTTGAATTATTACCCTTAAGCTTTGGTGGAAATAATCATGGTGAAAGTGATGAAGAGATCATACTTTTTGGAACTGGCCTAACAAGCAACAATGCTGGATTGGATAAAGGGAAGCAGACACTAGAAGATAAAGAAGCTACAACTGAAAATTTATCTATCAAACATCATGAGGTAAATGCATCTACATCCAATACATACACTGCCGTGAACAATCATAGAAATGAAGATTTCAATGAAACCTTAGACATACTCATAAAGGAATTAGAGGTAATTCAAAAGAATTATAAGAATGTCAAAAAAGAAAAAGATCTATTGAAAACTGAAGTTCTAAGATTGACTGCTGAGATCAATCTTATCAAGGCTAATAATATAACTAAGGAAACTTTCTCAATTGATGAACTAACAGAGGTAATAAATATCATAGAATCATCAGTTGATCTAATTTCCAACGTTCAATTTAAACCTGGAAAACCATTTGGAGACAGATCAGGTTTAGGGTTTGATAGTCAACAAAATTCCAAGTTCAGACCTAGTTCAGTTGCACCTAAGTTTATAGCTACACAAATCACAAAATTGAAAATCGACACGCTTATTAGAATGACAATTACTCACTTCGGTCTCAACTCAAAACTGACAAAACTGTATAATCATTCAGTAGCAAACAGCAAACTGGAAGATTTTACAGAAAATATCAGAAGACTGAAAAAGGCAAAAATGATCAGAGATCAGTTAAAAGGACATTCAAGTCACAACCATCAAAAAATGTTAACCATTCATGGGATAAAAGATTCAGGGGGAAAGGGAGACTCTTTTCTACTGATGAAGACTGGAATGGACCTATGTTCACTCAGTTTCACAATAGTGAAAAGACGTTAAAGTCAAGAAAGCAGAATTTCGTGAAAACTGACCATACTCAGCCGAAAAATCAAGATAGGTATAAATCTAAGACTTACAGAAATACAAAAACTAAACAAAAAGGACCCAAACAGATATGAGTACCAAAAAGTTCTTAATTTGTTTTGCAGATAAAAGCTGAATTCGAAATCAAAACTGAGTCATCTGCTCAACTAAGTTTTGAAACTGATCTGAATGGTCGACTGACTCAAAGTATGGATAAGATCAAAGCTTAATCTTGACAGCTCGAGATATACCGTATCGATTGTTAAAAGCTACTAATGAACAGTCATACCCTACACTCATCTCAACCGTTCATCTTTTCCACTCACCGCTTTTTCTGTACTTCAACGCTTGACATGATTAATGACTAGACGTTATTTTACCCACCCAGATTTTACAACTACCAAATCTACCACTTATAAATACCCTTGAGTATTACCTAAAATCATTTACACTCTATTATCTCTTTATAATTCAAAATAATTTGCTCTATCTTTAAATTTCTTCAACAATCTGAATTAATGGCCTTCTCCGGAGTTGAACCCGGAAGGATCATTTCTCTAGATCAATTTGTGGCTAAATACACAGATCCATCTCTAGCCAAAGAAATCGCAAACAAAATCAGAAAAAATCAATGGATTGGAGCAAGTATTCAACATAAACCTAAAGAATGTATGGCTGGACAGCATCGGTGATTTTTATGAATTTGGAAGCAAGAGCATTGAAGATGAAGATGTACTTACTTACACAACACATATCAAGGGAAAAGAGATCAAGGTTCATGAGAACCTTGTAGCAGACATCTTTGGATTTGAGAAATCTGGATTCACCTCAGTTCTCAAAATATCTAAAGAACAACGAGAGAAGTTATGGAAAGACATTGCTATCTCAGAAGACTCAAATGTATCACAGTCTGGATCAACAGGGCTGCTCAAGCCTGAATTCGGTTTTCTGACAAAGATGCTAGCAAATTACGTAATTGGAAACGTAGGAAACTTCAGTAATCTATCCGGCACCAAGATAGATCTACTTTATATGATTTGGTTTGAAGAGGATTTCAACTGGCAAAGATATATCTTGGATCAACTGGTCGCTCAATCTTCTGATATACCCAAGAAGAAGAATGCTAAGAAGAAAGGGAGATTTTATCTCAAGAATGCTCTTGCTCTTCTAGACCAAAGAATTATTGACTATTTTGGGATTGCAAGAAGAAAGGAAACTGCAGTTGTTGATGGCAAAATTGCAGCCAAAGAAGAAAAATCAAATAAAAGGAAAGCAGGAACTGAACCCAAGAAGAAAAGAAAGAAGTCTTCCAAGAAAACTGAAACTACAACTGAAGCACTGGAACATCTTGAAAGACTGAGAGAAAGGAAGAGGAAACTTTAAGAAGTTACAACCAAACAAGTTACTGAGAAACTAGTAGAGGTTTCACCAGAAAAATCAGTCAGTTCAGTTGCTGAAAGTCAAGGAAAGAAAGTTAGGACTGAAGAAACTTCCAGCAAACAAATCATTGTTGAAGTTGAACCTATTGCTGAGAAATTTCCTGTTGAAGAGTCAGCAAAGGACTTTAAAAAAGCTACCCCATCACTACCAGAAACTGAAACTCAGGGGGAACAAACCCTGAGAGCTGATGATGAGGAGCCTGATAGTGATGAAAAACTGATTTCACCCGGTGTGATCGAAATGCTTAATCTGATATCTTTATCAAGATCTACACCACAAAAGTTAGCATCCAGAATGGAATATGAGGAGTCTATCAAAGAACTGGAAGACTCTCAGTCATAAGAAAGAGAAGTTGCTGAAGTTGAATCCACACTGGTACAAGTCATCACTTTGGATGAGCTTGTCAATGAACAAGAAATAGTTCCACAAGATAAGAAAGGAGAGGAATCGATTCTTGAATCGATTATTGAATCGATTAAAGATCAGTTCTTTGAACCAACACCAAGAGGAACCATTCTTTGGCCAAACTTGGAACAAGTGTAGAATAAGTTGCTGAAGAAGAACTTGTTGCCGCTAAAGGAAAGTTGAAAATCGAATCGCCATCTCGGTTCCGATCGAATCCGAAATCAGCGTGATCTCGCTTGTTCTTGAAGGAAACCAAAGAAATCGATCATTTTGAAATCAAGAAATCGAGATTTAAGGCACCTATAGAATCATATCTGGAGATTCCTAAGGAAAGTGAAATTATCCCAACTCCGTCTGAATCATCTGTCAATGTTGGAGAACTGATTGTAGCTGACTGCAAGGGACTGCATGCTTATCAGCATTTGAAACTTAGCTCCATTTCTAATCAGATAAGTCAGTTAGCTGAAATGGAAATCACAAAGAAATGGGTATTCAGTCTCTACAACATCAACCATCTGTCCGAGCTAATCAACACTGATGAATTTTTGAACAATGGGTATGCGTTGATCAGAGATAGTTATTGAAAGAGAACTGCTACAGGAGAGAGTTCTAAGAAAGATGACAATGATGATGATGATGATTCTCAGGGAGACCCTAAATTGCAAAAAGGATTCTCGCCTCTACAAGAGACAAAGAAGGAACAAAGGATGTTGTTTGAATGAGAGTTCATCTCAAGATAGTTCGGATGACAAAGAAGAAACTCGAAACTAACTCGACGGTCGATCCAAGATCAAGAAAAGGAAGGTTATCGAGTCCCACTTGATAAAACTCGTGCTTGAGATTGCAAAAACTGAAGCTAATAAAGCTTGTGGAGAATCTAATGAAGAGTTCAATGTGAATATTTCACAACTAGAAACATTGATCAATCAAGTGAAGAAGAAGTAAGAAGACAGTCTAAGGAGAGAAGAAAGTAGCTTAAACTGAAAAGGGCAAAGTTGAAGAAAGCTGAATCTAAAGATGTTGTACCTACACAAGCTGACACTATCAAGTTTTACTTCAATGAGCTTATAAAAATTCAGAAAGACGAATTAAGTGTGTTCGAAAAAGTTCTAAAGGCAATGGAGGAAAGCAAAACTGAAAGAGAAAACATGGAGAAAAGGTTAAACAGTGTCAAATCTGACTGTCATGATACTCTTATCGCAATCAGAAAAACAACCATTGAAACTGAGGCAAGAAAAACTGAGACCCATGACAGATGAGAGGGCATCATCAACAAGGTAGTTGACAGACTGATCTTATTGGAGAGTGCATCAAAAGACTCAGTTGTTGCTCAAACCATTTTGGCATCAAATCAGCAGCACCTAAATTCATACATTAGGAGCTTGATCAACAAAGATGATGTCACTAAGGGGGAAAGTTTGGACTTGTTAAAAGTCAATACAGAAGATATGCCTCAAGTTCTTGATTGTATTGAAGAGAAACTGGTTGAACTAAAGAAAGCTATATGAGAGTTCACTGATGAAGAAATGGAACTCATAGCTAAGTTCTCAGAACCAGCTGAGAAAAGGCTAGCTCTAGACTCTAAAATGTACAACGTATTCAAAGATCTACCGATTCAAGAGGGAGTACCAAGGGAACAAGCCCTAGAGTCTTTTCTACATATGCAAAAAAGGTTCTTGTTCATTATTGGAACAAACTAGGAAAATGGGAAAAAGATGGCACTTTGGATATGGCATCAGATGAAGTTGAAAAGACTGAACCAGAGTTTGTTCAGAAATTACTGTGGACTACCACCCGTGAAAGACTAAGAAGATCTATTTTTGTGTTTACCGTGTTGTTTAAAAGCAAGTTTTTCAGCAAGCACAGTATGACATATTCTTGGAATATTTGGGCAAACATTCAAGGAGTGGAATGCAAACAAACTAACCTAGCAATGAAAGAAGCTGCAGACATCTTTGACAAACAAGTTGGTCAAGGAACAGAAAAGGAAACTAGAAATTAATTTCTTTTCATGTATTTGTATTTTATTACTCTGTAACTCGGTTATCAATAAAATCTCAGTTTCTCAGTTCTTTGTGTTTTCATTATTTTATCTAGTATATATCTTTTTGCATTGCTTTTAAGGAGGGTATTGACATCATCAAAAAGGGGGAAATTGTTGGAAATAAAATTTATGTTTTGATGATGATTCATCACTTAATCAGTTATTGTTCTTAAACCCTATTGATGAAGTGTCATAACTAGCTGTTATAGTGCAAAGCAAAAAGATGTCTAGAAATCATTGTATAGGATTTAATAGAGTCCGAAAGTTGTATAAGTTAATCGGACAAACAATCGTAATAATTCTAGGTTCGTGAATCGAGAAAATGAGAAATCGATTTATTGGTGAGTTCTCAATCGAACTTGATCAAGAGTACTTCAACCGTGAATCGAGGATCGACTCGGCTATGAAAGAATCAAGAAGGTAAGTTCACGAGGACACAGAGACTTAGTTGGCTTATCTAGAATATAGAAGAACTGAGGGTTCAAACTCAGTTATTGAGACTGAAGAACTGAGGGTTCAAACTCAGTTTATGAAGACTAAGTCGAGACTATAAAGTTAGACTTCAGGCAAGATTGTGATGACTTGAAAGGACTTTATAGATCTTGTATGCTGGACTAAGAATCATAAGGACAATGATATCTGAGATGAACAATTGAAAAAGGTGTACTCTGATTATGTCAATAATAATCAGATTAAGGACAGAGTACTGAGTTTTTGAAGAAGAGTAAAAACTCAGTTAATGCTCATGAAAACCAGAAACTGACCAAGTTGTATTGAATCACTTTTGGAACTGGAAATAAGCAAAACTGATGAAGGATCAGACCGTTATGAATGTCGGAAAGGACGCTGACATTCATGCAGAAAAGCAGGACCACTAACGGCTATAAGGATTCAAATTCAATTGAACTGACCGTTAGAAAAACCCCTATAAATAGATCTCTTCTACAACAAGATGAGGGTGGAATTCTAAGAATCACTCTAGTCAAGAAAGATGAAATTAAGGGTGAAAAGTAATCAAAAAGAATTCCTGCTATATACTTAATTGCAAGATCAAGAAATTTCTTCAAGTGATCTTCAAAGCATTCAAAGAAAGATCAAGATCAATCATTTGAAGAAATACAGAGCTGTGCATAACTTACATATCTAGAAGGAGAAGCTCGAATCACAATTGAATCATAGTTATTGATTCAAGTCTCCATTTTGATTTAATCAAAGGTTTTAGACTGTGAAACACCAAGAAGGTGTGAATGACAGTTGAGTGCAGTCAGAGAGACTGTTTTTGTGATGAGCTAGTGAAGAGGCAATTCAACGCTCTAAGGACCAGTGCAGCAATCTTAGTTTAAACAGCCATCCTACCTGTTGAAGACTGAAGCTGGAAGATTTTGAAACTAGGGATTAGTGAAGGACAATAATGTTTTTAGATTTTACTTTGTGTCTTGTAACTGTAAACATCAAGAACATGTGAATTTGGCCTCCGCATCACAGGGGAATAGAGGACTGACAGGATTACGCCACCTGGAACCTCTATAATTCTTGTTTATTTACTTTACGCACTTACTGCATAACAATTATACTCATCTAGTTCACATACTCAGCAAACACTAGAAACTGAGTCAGCATATTAGCTGATAACTCATATTTTACAAAGGCTTAATTTAATCCGCTGCCGGTTAACTCAATTTAGGATAAGTCGGTTTTTGACTTAGACTCAGCTAAGTTATCTTAACTCCGCACAAGTTTTAACTGAATTGTAAAAGTCTACAATCCAATTTTTAGGGACAAGTTTATTCACCCCCCCCCCCCCCTCTCTAAACTTGTGTCAGCATTTCCAATGGACCAACAAGTTCCATTAATTCAGCTTCCAACTTCATCTTATCTTGCTCTACTTCCCCCTTTTTGGCATCATACAACTGATTTATTAACAGATGTGTTGCTTTTTGATGATCTGCAATGCCTTTCTGAGAAGTTAAAATCTCTGAGAGCTGAGTCTCTAAACCATAAATCCTCTTATATAAGTGCCATTCAACTTGAGTTTGAATTTCTCGATCTTCCATGGTTGTAATTTCAAGCTTTTCCTTTAATCGGAGAATCTCAGAAACTGAGTTAGAAGTGGTTTGCTTGATAGTGTCTAACTTTGAATGAACATAGACATCAGTCTTCTTCCTGTAATCCAAGTAAACTGAGATCTTCAACAAAAGATTATTGTAATCTTCCTTTTGGTTGAGCATACTATCCAAAGTATTTTGCACTTTGTTAAGTTCTGCAGGTGTCAAAAACTATGTTGGATCAACTTCTTCTTTGGTTGACAGTGTTTGATTGTCAACAATTATCAGCTCTTTTCAAACTTCTTCGGCTTGTTCAGTTTCTTTGGTTTGATACTGATCGTCAGTTGTTTGTGACTCAACTGGCAATCCTTATTCCTGAGTAACTGATTCCTTTTGAACTTTAGTTTTCTCTTCTGTTTGTAAGACTGAGGTCTGTTCTGTATGTTTCTTTGAATCGTCATCTTTTTCTTCATCATTCTTCCTAAAACATCCTTCAGTGCTGATGATTCAACTAACTTCTTCTTCTTACGTTCTTCCTTTTCATTCAATAATTTGTTGCAATTTGTGAGAAATTCATTCATTGAAAATACTGCATATAAATTGATGTGATCAAAGATGAGACGTTTTGCCTTGGAGTCGATTTGTTTCATCATTTATCCCACATTGGTTCCATGGAAAAATTTATTAGATTTTTATTATTATTTATTAGGTTTTTATTTTATTTTTAATTTCTATTATTTAATTTTGTCCCATATCGGTTAGGAGTTGTTTTGTTTCTTTCATTGTAGCCTATAAAATGGATTTAGTTGTAATCTTTTTTAGACAGACAAATTTTGATATATTATATTTAAAGCTTTTAAACTTTGGTGAGTTTTCTCACGTTGGTGTTTTGTGGATTCCGACACCGGTGTTTGGTGGATTGTAAACGGGACTTATCGAGTTTGTGAGCGAATCTTGTGGGTGTCCATTATACCAAGGTTTTTTGCTACGGGTTAGCCAAGGGTCATGGTGCTCGCTTTATTGGTGCCTTTAGTCAAGTCCTCGGGCATTTTCGGATTTGATTCGGCTACGGATCACATCAATTAATATCAAAGCGAGACACTGACGGTATCCAAATATCCCCTATATTTATTTTTATTTTTTCGTTCCTGTCCTTGTTATAATTTTCCAGAAAAGAATAAAAATCCCAGCCATTTTTTTTTTCCTTGCGTTTCTTGCATCATATTAAAAAAATTAAAAGAAAAAAAAATCCTAGTTCCTGCGTGTATATCCAGCATATATCCCTTCTTTTTATTTCTATTTTTCCCTTTTCTTGTCAACACCAGCGTGTTCATCCTTTTTCCCTTCTTTGGAAATAGTGTGATGATCCCATTCCACCAAAAAAAATTTATCAAAAAAAAAAAAAAAAAACAGCACCACAATATACGAGTATTTCACACATTTTGTGTGAGTTTTATCACACCCGTGATTTTAATACACCTCTCAAACCCAAAAAAAAATTTATTTGCCGAATATTCTTGTTTTGACCTTCTGGATACTTTCTGTGTGCTACTTATTGGTGCATTTCGATCTTGAGTAATGTCAAATGAGAGTACTATGGATATCTATTTTCGGAATTTTGATGATATGATGAATCGAAATTTGGAGAAAATAGAACGACGTTTTGATGATATGATAGATGATATGAAGGCTGAATTTCATGACATGTTAAAAGAAAGAGGTGGTGGTAGAGATAACCGCGGTCGTAGAGACAATCGTGGTGGTAGAGGTAACCGGGGTGGTACAGATGTGGTTAAGCAAACTTCTACATGGCTATTTTCTGTTTATTGCGGTCATTGTCAAGGGAGTAATCATCGTTATTATGATTTCCCTAATATATGGCAGAAAATACGTAGTTTACGTGAGAAATAACCTGAGGACGACCCGATGAATGTTAGTGCCCCGAAGCAGATTTTAGAGCACACTATGGAGATTGCTAACACTCAAGAAGAAGCGTTGGAAAGCAATGATGATAAGAGCATAGTAGAGGAGAATCAACTAAATTTTATGGTGAAATTAGAGGAACATGAGCTAGAACGCACGGAGGAGAAAAATTCGGTTGTTATCAATACTTGTTCGCCATCCTCGCAGGTATCTGAAAATTCTTCACTTGAAGATGATCCGGCTCCTATCTTGCCGCGGGTTATTCATGTTCGTGAGGTCACTGTTAGCAAGCCGGAGCACCACTTTGTGGACCCTTTTGCAAAAATTATTGATGCATATCCGACTGCTACTTGTTATTCTTATCTTGCTATTTCACAGGAAGTCATCCTTGAGTATATTCCACTGAAGGAGCGTCATGATGTTGAATGTATGGCGTATGACTCCTCACCAAAACATGCCATTGCATTCAATTTATCTATCCGGCTCGTATTTGATCCAGGGGTTCGAGTGGTGTCCTTTTGTGTTTCATTCAGATTGCCATGTGGTGATGAATTTTATGACGTCCTATTGATTCGAGGTCGAATCTTTTCCAACCGGGAGGGAATGATGTGATCAAAGATGAGACGTTTTGGCTTGGAGTTGATTTGTTTCATCATTTATCCCACATTGGTTCCATGGAAAAAATTATTAGATTTTTATTATTATTTATTAGGTTTTTATTTTATTTTTTATTTATATTATTTAATTTTGTCCCACATCGGTTAGGAGTTGTTTTGTTTCTTTCATTGTAGCCTTTAAAAAGGATTTAGTTGTAATCTTTTTTAGACAGACAAATTTTGATATATTATATTTCAAGCTTTTAAGCTTTGGTGAGTTTTCTCACGTTGGTGTTTGGTGGATTCCGACACCGGTGATTGGTGGATTCCAAACGGGACTTATCGAGGTTGTGAGCGAACCTTGTGAGTGTCCATTATACCAAGGTTTTTGGCTACGGGTTAGCCAAGGGTCATGGTGCTCACTTTATTGGTGCCTTCAGTCAAGTCCTCGGGTATTTTCGGATCTGATTCGGCTACGGATCATATCACAAATTTTCTATCTCAAGCATCTCCTAGAAAAACGTTTCTTCAATTTTTGGGACATCTTTGACTGATTCCCAAGAGTCTTCAGTTTTGTTTTTCATCTTCATCAAATTGATGATCCTTTCAGGATCAAAAAGATTTTCTGATTGCTGAGATTGTTGTTGCTGAGTCTGTTGTTGCTGAAATTGCTGTTGCTCTAGTTCAACATCCATAGAGGAAATTTGTTTCTCTGATAATCTTGGCTTTTTTATGAGAAACTTCATCAGCAAACTGTTCATCTTCAGCTGTCAGTTGTTGTTCCCCCTTAGTTTGTGCAATTTTGCTTGTTTCAGTTTTCTTGACTGAATTACCTGGGAACAAACTTCTTCCAACTGACTTTTTCTCTTGTGAGTCAACTTTTCGCTTGACTCTATTCTGTTCAGCTAACTGTTGAGAAACAATCTTCTTCTTTTATTCATCTTTGGAGAGCTCTTTCCTTGAACTTACCACTGCTGCAATTTTCTCAGTATCAGTAGTTTTTGATGCAGCAGCTTGTTCAGTCTCATTTCCTCGACCGAGCCTTTCTAGGTAATACTGAATTACTATGCTAAGTGACTTCTTCAACCAAAATCTTCCAATTGTTTGTCTTCCTTCGGCTTGGGCTATGCTGACACTTTCTACTTCAGCAATGGTTGCTTCCTGATCTGATTGAATATGTATCCTGCCCAATTGAATTCAAATTCATCCCAGATGATATTCAGTATATATAATGGATCTGCTGATATGCAATCTAGTCCTTGATATAGACCGATTACATTTTTGCTTATCCATCTGCTGAGTAACCCAAACTTTTCCTTGAGATTGTCTAAAGGAGTATAAACTTCAGCTGCTTTATCTGTTGCTAAAATCTAGGAAAGAAAAGCTTCACGCTTGAGTGGCAAACAAGGTAGGACTATTGATTTCACAAGTGGTTTCTTGAAATCGAATAGTTGCCTTACTATCTCTGCATTGATAACAACCTTTTTCTCCACGAACTATTGTCACCAAGGAATGCTTCATCGCCTTCATATTTTCCTAAAATTGTAATATACCTTCCGAGTCTAGTTCTTTCTCCAATTTAACCTCCAAAAGGTTTCTTAGACCTTGTATCTTTTTGATCTTTTCACACAGAAAGCTTGCTAGGAGAGTGTTATCGCATAAATCTTCAAATTCTTCAAAACAAAAACTTTACTGTGGCTATTAATCTGGACTCTTGAGATTGCTTTGAAGCGTCCATATTGCAATTTTCTTTTTCAGTATTTCAAAACAAAAATTTTTGTGTTTGAGAGAGTATGTGATTGAAAAGATAAATAAAGGGGGTGGATGGTTATGAGAATGATCCCACAATCGTTTGTAGATTGTGTAGTACCTTTTCAAATTCTTCTGAAGAAAGCCGGTAACCGATGCATGTACTATCCGGCTTTTTGTGTGTTCACACGCAACATATTCTGACATATTCAGTGGTAATTAACTGTGATGTGATCATTGTCGGTTTTATCCTTTTAACCTTTAAATAACTTTGACTGATAAAAGCTGATTTGAATTTTCAGTTCCTTATAAAGGTCAGTTACGTCCTGATTCAGTTAGTCAGTTTGAGATCGTTGATGTCAATGACTGATCTATCAAGTGAGCTCACCCAGCATGATAAAGATAAATCCCTTTGACGAATCTCAATTGTACAACTGACTTAGCTGACTTTTATGTTCCCCAATCCAGTTCTCTGTTTGAAAAACCTTTCTCTGTCCAAGGGTTTTGTGAAAAATCAGCCAACTGGTCCTCAGTTGGTATATCTACTGTAACATCCTTCTTTTCCACATGATCTCTTATAAAGTGATGTCTTATATCAATATGTTTTGTCCTTGAGTGCAAAACTGGTATGTCAGTTATTGCAATTGCACATATATTGTCACACATAATGGGTATTTTACCCTTCGTCAATCCCATAATCTCTCAGTTGTTGTGTAATCCATAAAACTTGAGCACAACAACTTCCGGCTGCGATGCATTCAGCTTCAGTTGTAGTGGTTGAAATTTAGTTTTGCTTCTTGCTAAAACAAGGCACAAGTGATATGGCTGGTCTGGTTGCTGTAAGATATAGTAGGCTTCCAATCATTCTTCTATAGAGTGTCTGATCTACATCTTTTCCATCTTTACCTTCATCTAGTCTGATGTTGGTTCCAATGGGTGTTGCTATAACAGCACTGTTCTCCTTTCCAAACTTTTTGATAAGTTCTCTTGTGTACTAAGTTTGGTGAATGAATATCCATTGTCCATATCCTTAACTTGTAAACCAAGAAAGTAATTCAGTTCACCCATCATACTCATTTGAAATTTGCTCTTCATTAAACTTGCAAATTTCTAACAAAGTTGTGGATCCTCTGATCTAAAAATGATGTCATCCACATAAATCTGAACTAGGAGTCTAGGAGAGTGCTTTCTCCTATCTTCTTTCAGAACAGAGTTTTGCCAATGGTTCATTTGATGAATCCATTTTCAACTAGAAACTGAGATAGAGTTTCATACCAGGCTCTAGGTGCATGTTTCACTCCATAGAGTGCTTTTCTCAGTCTGAAAACTTTATTTTCTTGATCCTTAATTTCAAATCCTGGGGGTTGTTGCACATAAATTTCTCCTTCAAGTAGTTGTTAAGGGTGATTTTATACGTTTTATAAGGATATATTTTATGTCAATATTCCCCATATTCTTAGGATTTTCATAGAAATCGAGCTTATAATCGATTAATTGAGTAAATGGTGTTTCTAATAGGTTAAATTGCAAAACGTAGCGATTTATGTGTTTAAATCATGATTTTATATTATTTTGGAGTTATGTTACGCTTTGGTATGTTTTTCCTACATTGTAGATACACATTGTTGATGGAAAGGATGATTTTAAAGAGATGAATTCGAGTGGAAAATCCCAAATATACTCGTAATACGACGGGCTAATCAAAAGGCGTTTTACAAGAAGAGTCCTTAATGAAAGTTGTAGAGTTTTCCGAGAGCTTTTTTATGACATTCGGATCATAATTTTTGGAGGTCTACAACTCAAGATATGAATTTTAGAAGTTTTATTCCAATAAATATTCCATGCGGAGCAAATTCGATTCAGTCTTCAGGAAGTTGTTGAACGGACGTTCAAGGTGGTAGATCAAGGCGTCCCAGGAGCGTAGCATACAGAGAGTTTAGCTTGGCCGCAAACGCACGCGTTCAGCTCCGTCCAAGCACTTTGGACGGGCGTCCATATAGAGAACGGGCGTCCGACCCTAATTGCTTCAACCGACTTAAGAAGCTTTTCTTTCACCAAGATGCAATTATTTCAAATTTTACATACATATAAATCCTAATTAAATAAGGAATTATTCTAGCCGACATCGATATTACTTATTTCACCTCTCTTACTTCTTATATATACGCATGCATGTGAACCCTAATCCAATTATTCATAAAACAATTATTATCCAGCCGCAAATCACAGCAGCAGGGCGGCAACTTGAGAGCTTCAAGGCCGGTCACCCGAGCCTTGTGCTCGGGTGATCCGGGGTTAGATTAGATGTAGTTTTCTTCCGTTTTTCGATTCATGGATTCAATCATGTACCAAACTACATGAGTTTATTTATTTAATTTATTCAGTCCTTATTCGTTTTTTATGATCTTTAATTGATTTTGTATCTTTCTTTGATTATGATGCTATGTGTGAACTTTATTGAGAGATTGGTTTGCGATTGATAGTTACAACATACGAAAGTTGCATAAACTAGATCACCATAGAAAGATAGGATTTTTAATCATTAATGATGACAAATTAATCGATTAATTATCTAGGTTGTTAGATTCTAAAATACGAGAGTTAACTTGAATCTAAACCTTCGTTTTGTATGGAATATTGGTCTCAACATTCGAGAGAGGAGGGATTGATAATTGAATACACTACGAGATTAGGAATTCATAGCTTGAGAATACGGATTCACTAAGAGATTAGGGATTTGTATCTCGTGTAAAGGTGAAAACCACAATCTGAATTGAAATCATGAGATGAACTAGGATTGAAATCACTTGGTTTGTGCACTGTTTGATCCCATGTATCTTTAGTTTAGCTTATTCTTTTATAGTTCGTAGTTTAGCTTTAGTTTACGCTTTTATGATTTCCTGGCTTTGGATAACAATCCTCCGTCCAGTTATTTTTCCGTTCTAGTTTAGGTTTAAGTTTAGTTAATAAAGAAGAATTAATTAGATTAGATTCAACATCCCTTTTCCCTCGAGGATCGATACCGTGCATTTTATCCAACTTTACTAGCAACTACCCGGTATTCGGCCGGTTAGGAGGTAGTTTTGCATGGTAGTATAGGTTTATAAATTTTCTTTTGTTTTAATGATGCAAAATCACCCCAACAAAAGTGGCGCCGTTGCCGGGGAATCGGCGTTTTGTTGAATTTGGTTGAATTAATTTCTCAATTTTGTTACGTTTTTTTATTTTTATTTTTCGTTTTCAATAAAAGTAGCGTTGAATAAATCGAGAGTTTTTATTTTTGCCGTGTTTCGATGACCGTTAGTTTAAGAATGTGCAAAGAGTTTTTACTCGATTTGTGAGACGTGAATTATATGTTGTTGCAATCTAGTCTAACCTCTGTGCTTTAATTTGATGAGGTCCGCGATGCTTTGGGTTGTTTTGAGTTGATGAACCGTTAGGATAATTAGGTTTTTCTCGTGTTGTTCTGCGCTTCGCAGCATATTCGTTGTTTGGACGAAGCGCTCGTGTAAGTGAACGCCCGTCCGCTTCATAATCTGCGGTGGACGCCCGCTTGACTTGTCGAACGAAGCGCCCGTAGCTAAAAATCCAGGTGAACGCCCGCCTGCTTTTATAAACGCACGTCCAGGTTCCAGAATTTCTCTTAACTTGATTTTTAATGCTTTATTTGATATGGATACTTTAAATTGAGCTTCTGTGGCTAATTGTTTTTACGTAGATGTTCTGAACTTGCATGTTTACATCTTTCCATCTACGAATCCATGTTAAATAACTGCTTAACTTTTATATACATGATTCATCTATGCATGTTATAGTTACCGTCGGTTCTCGTATGCTATAACTGTTCTTATTGTTATTTAGTAGCTAATGTCGGTTTCCGTATGCTACATACCGCTGTGATGAATCTTTTAAGCTTTGAGACTTATGTGCTTCCTTGTTGTTTATGTAACTCATATGGGTAGCTACTGTCGGTTTTTCGTTGCTACCATGTCTTCTTATGAGTTATACCCGTTTAGTATAGCTAACTGTTGGTTTCCATAATGCTATCACCTTTTGATGAGTCTTAAGGCGCTTCACACTGCATGTAATGAACAAAGATCGTTGTTTATCGTAACTGTCATTATTTGGTAGACGCTTATTATATACATGTCATCTTTGCAAATGAGTGGGCTAGTTTTCTTTCTTTTATTTTCTTTTATTTTTGCATATCATATGATGCATATCATTTAGTTGCATGTCATCTAGTTGCATTGTTTTTCTATTTTTCTTTTATTTTCTTGAGCGTAGTTAATCGTCGGTTTCGTAATACTACCTCGCTTTCTTTATTTTTAGTTTCTCGCATAGGCCGTAATCACCGTAGGGGTTGTCCTCCAAACTCGCTCACTGAGCCTCATCGAATCTATTTTTATTTATTTTATTTTTAGGATTGCATATCATGTAGGCTGCATTGTAGTATATTTTCATGTAGTTGCACCTAGCCTCATCATTGTGTAATGTTCCATGTATATGTATTCCATCGTTATATGAGCTTAAATTTGAAATATCTCTATATCTCCTTTTCCATGTGCTTTATATATGTAATCTTTTCTTTTCCCCTTAGACTCTTTTTGCACCGATCAAGTCTGCAGGATATTTTTGATAGCTATTGTGCACTTTCACGATGAATTCGGTTTACCGTGATGCTCCACAATATTCGAGCATTGCAAAGAATTTTGGTTTTTACCGATTTTTCCGGAATTGCCAAATCCAATCAGCTAAGTTCTCTAATTTATTATTTCTGCACAACTTGAGGACAAGTTGCAATCTAAGTGTGGGGGAGAGGATGGTTTATATGTATCTATGAGTCGTTTGCTCAATTTCTATTAATTTTTGTTTTGTCCTGAGTGAGCAATGCATATCTTTGTTCGATGTTTATAATCATTGATGCATTATTTTGCATATTTAGTAAATTTAGTTGTTTCACCCGACACTATTTTTCACGTGCCATAGTAGATGATGAGCTATATTTTAAAGCTATGCCCATTTGATTAGAGATTTTTGATGATTATCGCATGATTCTTTGCTTACATACGAATTTTGAAAATTTTAATAGGTTGTGTTTAGAATTAAAGTATGACATACTGTGAATATCTGAAGGTTTGAATGTGATAGGAGGGATATAATTTAAGGTGTGTATACCAATCTAAGATGAATAATATGAATAAGATATATATATATATATATATATATATATATATATATATATATATATATATATATATATATATATATATATATATATATGTATAAGTGTCAAGTAGTGCCGATGATTTGAGTGCGGTAGGCATTATCACGAAATGTCCTATACCACTATGAGGCTCAATAGCTCCCGATCGCTGATGATAGTAGTCCAACTAGGGTGTTATCACGAAACATCCTATTGCTGGGAATGAGGGCATATATGCTATATATGTGGAATTAAGTTAATCTTAAAGAAAAATTTAGTGAATGGTAATGTGAAAAGATGGGTGAGAACCGTAGTTATCTTCTGACTATCCCCAGTATAAACTGAAAGATATGTTGTAGGGATTATCCTCTGAGTATGTCGGAAAGATCCTAAGCGCATTTTATTATCCTTTTCGGGGTTTGTATGTTTTGAGAGGTGCATGTTATAATCGTTTTTATATTTCTGATCTAAATGGGATGTTGGCTAGTTTTGCTTGAATCAATTTCAAGTGTGGATTTAGTGGAAATTTATTATGGCTATGCACACACTCACTTGGGTGAACCTCTAAACTACTTGAATACGTTTTATATTTTCATAAGTGTTTATTTGTCTCGAGTGATGATTATGTTTTGTCTTGCTCGGGACGAGCAAGGTTTAAGTGTGGGGGAGTTGTTAAGGGTGATTTTATACGTTTTATAAGGATATATTTTATGTCAATATTCCCCATATTCTTAGGATTTTCGTAGAAATCGAGCTTATAATCGATTAATTGAGTAAATGGTGTTTCTAATAGGTCAAATTGCAAAACGTAGCGATTTATGTGTTTAAATCATGATTTTATATTATTTTGGAGTTATGTTACGCTTTGGTATGTTTTTCCTACATTGTAGATACACATTGTTGATGGAAATGATGATTTTAAAGAGATGAATTCAGTGGAAAATCCCGAAATATACTCGTAATACGACGGGCTAATCAAAAGGCGTTTTAGAAGAAGAGTCCTTAATGAAAGTTGTAGAGTTTTCTCGAGAGCTTTTTATGACATTCGGATCATAATTTTTGGAGGTCTACAACTCAAGATATGAATTTTAGAAGTTTTATTCCAATAAATATTCCATGCAGAGCAAATTCGATTCGATCTTGAGAAGTTGTTGAACGGACGTTCAAGGTGGTAGACTGGCGTCCAGGGAGCAGAAGCAATACAGAGAGTTCAGCTTGGCCACAAACGCACGTTCCAGCTCCGTCCAAGCACTTTGGACGGGCGTCCATATAGGAGAACGGGCGTCCGGACCCTAATTGCTTCAACCGACATAAGAAGCTTTTCTTTCAGCCGCATGCAATTGTTTCAGCCGACATACATATAAATCCTAATTAAATAAGGAATTATTCTAGCCGACATCAGTATTACTTATTTCAGCCTCCTTACTTCTTATATATACGCATGCATGTGAACCCTAATCCAATTATTCATAAAACAATTATTATCCAGCCGCAAATCACAGCAGCAGGGCGGCAACTTGAGAGCTTCAAGGCCGGTCACCCGAGCCTTGTGCTCGGGTGATCCGGGGTTAGATTAGATGTAGTTTTCTTCCGTTTTTCGATTCATGGATTCAATCATGTACCAAACTACGTGAGTTTATTTATTTAATTTATTCAGTCCTTATTCGTTTTTTATGATCTTTAATTGATTTTGTATCTTTCTTTGATTATGATGCTATGTGTGAACTTTATCGAGAGATTGGTTTGCGATTGATAGTTACAACATACGAAAGTTGCGTAAACTAGATCACCATAGAAAGATAGGATTTTTAATCATCAATGATGACAAATTAATCGATTAATTATCTAGGTTGTTAGATTCTAAAATACGAGAGTTAACTTGAATCTAAACCTTCGTTTTGTATGGAATATTGGTCTCAACATTCGAGAGATGAGGGATTGATAATTGAATTCACTACGAGATTAGGAATTCATAGCTTGAGAATACGGATTCACTAAGAGATTAGGGATTTGTATCTCGTGTAAAGGTGAAAACCACAATCTGAATTGAAATCATGAGATGAACTAGGTTTGAAATCACTTGGTTTGTGCACTGTTTGATCCCATGTATCTTTAGTTTAGCTTATTCTTTTATAGTTCGTAGTTTAGCTTTAGTTTACGCTTTTATGATTTCCTGGCTTTGGATAACAATCCTCCGTCCAGTTATTTTTCCGTTCTAGTTTAGGTTTAAGTTTAGTTAATAAAGAAGAATTAATTAGATTAGATTCAACATCCCTTTTCCCTGAGGATCGATACCCGTACTTATCCAACTTTACTAGCAACTACCCGGTATTCGGCCGGTTAGGAGGTTGTTTTGCATGGTTTTATAGGTTTATAAAATTTCTTTTGTTTTAATGATGCAAAATCTCCCCAACAGTAATCCATTTTGAAATGCAATTTTAACATCCATTTGGTATACTTAGAACTTCTTGTGTGCTGCAAAGGCAAGAAATAATCCGATTGCCTCTATCATTGCTACCGGAGCATAAGTTTCATCAAATTCTATTCCTTCCGCTTGTGAATATCCCTTGGCTACAAGACTAGCCTTATTTCTAACAATGTTTCCATCTTCATCAAGTTTATTTCTGAAAACCCATTTTGTTCCAATGACATTAACATGATCTGGTCTTTCAACTAACTCTCATACTTGATTTGTTTCAAATTAACTGAGCTCTTCTTGCATTGCCTATATCCACTCTGGATCATTCAAAGCTTCCTCTATCTCTTTTGGTTCGGTTTGAGATAGAAAACATGCTATTATTGCTGGATATATAGGAACCCGAATCAGGATCCGAAACGTAGGAAAAACCTGATCCGGAAAAATTCCGGCTCCCGGCAAAACCGGGGCTATTTCCCCCCCTTTATCAGATCGTCAGATCTGACTCACAGCACCGGTCGAGACGCTCTCGATCATCCACGGCGGAAGCAACGAATCGAAATTGGTTTTATGATTTTACCACGGTATGATTCGCATAATTAATTAATCTAAGTACAAGAAGGTTGAAGATTTACCGAACAGAAGAGAAGCCATGATCTTGCAGATTTTATCCCCGAGCGACGACTGGTAGACATCGATCCTCATAGTAGAGCCTCCTCGAATATGCTCAAGAAAAACTCCATGTTTTTCTTCTCCCAATGACTAGAATAAGAAACTAATTTTTCTCATCTTTTAGTTGTGTGTGGCGCAATATAATGTGTGCTGTGTTGGGAGGAACTCTATTTATATTGAAAAATAACTAGTCAAGTGAGACTTATCCCTTTCACAAGACAATTATCTTTTCCCTAAGAAAAAGATATTTTCAATAAATAAGAGATAATCACCATTAATGAGATAATCATTAGAAAATCAATCTCTTAGTTTATCCATTAATTATTTAACAAATAAATAATTAATCACACATGTGACATAATCTTGGAAAATTACTTCTTCTAATTTCCTCACATGTGCTGCCACTTTTGCCATAGGGAAACAGAAAATGTCTTTTCTATTTTACATATTATTTACCGAATAATATAATATTCGCATATTCATTAAAACAGATCAACTATTTAATTTATTCTCGAGGTTCCACAATACGAGAAAACACTCGCGTGTTAGGAGCCAACCCGGGGACCATGGACCTATAACCAGTAGTTACAATAAATTGAATAAATATTCATCGAACAGAACATTTCTACTCAACTTATTAATTCCGGAATTAAGCCACCATGAATCCGAAACTGAACTATATCGATTATAGATATAACTTATTCTCAGAATGTCGAGTCATTAAATGTCCATTGATATAATCTTCACATTCAGAGTAACCCTCCATAGACCATCCGTAACGAAATGGGAATGTCTCCGTAAACATTCCTCATTACATTTCATCCTTATTTACCATTAACCCACTAGTGATCAATTAGTTCATAACCAATATGAACTCGGCCGATCGATCAGTTTCTATGATTAACAATAAGGGGATTGTCTTTTTACTTCCCGCGGGAAGGAATGGATTCCATATCTGTGAGACACACACTCCTCACCCATTCCAGAATAGTGCAAACGTGAAAGTCATTCGGATCGCGCATCTTAGCAATCCTTAACGAACACATCAAACCCTATCTTGAAACAAGCAGAAGTCTGCAATCACTTCAGGATTAAGGTTAATCCATATATGATCATCTTGTGATTTAATAAGATTTCTCAATCATGGAATTATTTGAGAAATGAAGATTAAATCGGTCTAGTCCCATATGACTGCATCATATATAAATGCCCTAATTAGATAACCAATATCGATGGTCCGGATAAGACGGTCACACACTAAAGTGTTCTGGGCGCATTAATGGTGGTTTAATCAATAAACCCCATACTTTGATTAAGTTCACCATGGACTAACAGTTCAAGTGTATCACCATAAACTTAATCCTCACGTGTGACACACACTAAGTTATATGGCTACATATGATACAACTTGGGGTTTTTAGCAGTGTATTACTTACAAGCACGAAGCAAAAAATAAGATGAGAATAAATCTGTCATTTTTTAATGATAAAAATAATTACAGAAATTGTCTTTCACGCGCTGGTTCCAACAATCTCCCACTTGCCTGTATAGACAAGCAACAATTGTCTTTTGGGCACTACATTCAAAAATCTCCCACTTGCCCATAAAGACAAGCAACAATTGTTTTTAGAGCACACCACACCCTTATTCTATTCACAACATTCTCCCACTTGTTCTAAAGCAGATGAGACATATCTCTCAATTTCATACACGCCATGCACTTATCAGTGACATTAGATGCCAGGCGACTTGGTTAAACTGATTAGTAGGTTGTCAGTTTCGAGGTGATCTTTAGGACCGAAACGTCGCCTCTCTACACGGTCTGTCTGACCAAGCGATACTTACTTTCAATATGCTTTTGACCTCTTATGATTGCGAAGATCCTTTTGTATAAGCTACCTCTCCGCTGTTTTCACAATGAAATGATATCCGCTGACTCGGGCCTGGAATTACTATCAGATCAGCAAGGAACCTTTCAAGCTATACTGCCTCTCTAGCTGCTCCAGAAACTACTATGTATTTGACTTATAGAGTCAAATCAGAAATGCTGGATTGCTCCAGACTATAGTTCCATCACAATGAGTAAACTCTTAGCCTGAGATCGATTAACGATCATCCTTAAACTGACTGAAAGTCAGAATCAGTGTAGTCATTAATACACAGGTTCGTATCTGAGTATACAAGCATATTACTCCTTGTTCTCTGAAGAAACTTGAGGATGCACTATACTGCTTTCAATGCTCGAATCCAAGTTTCGACTACAATTGACTTTTAATAATCTGACATTCTCTATCCAAAAGAGAACTTATCCTATTTTCTCTATATCCAAAGACTAAGAGAATTATTCCGTGAGGGGTTGGGTAGGAAACCTCTCGTTGAATGTTGCATACGAAAATGCATTACATCATCTTAACCAATAAGATGGATGGGATACTGCCACAACTTGTTCTCTTTATTTCGACCGAATCAAATTCCATGAATTTAGTCCACTTCTCTGTTTTAGAGAAGCTTTGGCTCGTCAGTTCCTGACTTCAGATAACACACCCATGTTTCTTGCAAAGGTCACCTTTCATTAACACTAACGTCCACTACTTTACCAATATTGATTCTGGTCTACAAAAGATTCATCAATATTCTGGTCAAGCCCACATATTTCAAACATATGGCTTTTAATAACCTAGAGGTTTGCTTTAATCCACCGACGGATATAAGCATTGGCAGTCAATCTGCCATTGGCTTTAAGCTAAAAACATTTCTGTTTCAAATGAATTCAAGCACCGTTGTCCTGCAAGAAAGTTTCAGGGCATCACCCATGTTAATCATTCTGCTTTCCAGGGATTCAAGCAAGACTGAATGGTGACAGAGTTTCAGGGCATCAACCCTATTGAACTAGCTACTTCTCAGGGAATTACCCCTAGACCACTTGGCTTTGCCTTGAAAAATAAACTTTCCCATTCATTCAACTAATCATCACGTAGATCCAATTACTCCCACTGGGCCTGAGACACTCAGGTTGTTCAACAAGATTGTGAACAGAACTGGAGTACCAAAACTCCATTTACAGATTTATGGCTTTAAACCAACCTCCTATTATCAGAATCCTATACAGTCCTTCAAACAGACCATAGGTTATCAATCACCCCAAGTAGACTGTATAGTCTGCATAATCACAGTGAGTCAATGGATAAACCATACTCCCACCGCACTTGGGTGGATTGACATTCGATCTGTTCAATAGTTTTTATCGGCCAAACCCCAACAATCAATGCGAGATTTGGTCTGATTAAATCAGATAGTAACTCCTTGAGTAACTTTTCTTCAAGGTCCAAGGTTGTTATACATACATTCTTCTAGAAAGGCTGTGATAGTACAACCATCATTATCCATCTTCAAAATCTTATAAGCAACCTTCAATCAAGCACTAATGCTAAATGCCTCTATCTACGAAAGTGCAGTAAATGTACTTCACTCATCATCCACAAATTCATAACCATCTTCTAAGGTAGACTTCTCCATTTTACATGATAATGCGAACCATTATTTTGCAGTCAATATCTTAATTAAGTTGAGCAGTGTACTGTATCATATCAATTACTATATAAACCAATCCATGGTTTATCCTTTCAGTGAAATCATTTCACTCGGAGGTAGGCCGAGCATCAGTGCCAAAAACTATGATATAGCCTATATCTGAGCATGGAATACTCGCTTCTCTGGTCATATCAGATATTCCTCCAAATATTTAGATAAACTAATCGGCATTTCAAATAGCCATCAGACAAAATGTCTACCACTCAGAAACTCTCACTAGCTTGAATCTTTCATAAAATCCCGAAGATCAATATGAACAAGTTGTACATGTCATACTTCTTCAGCTCTATTATCATTTCCCAATTGAAAGTTTACTTGGTCATTTTTTCTTTGAGATAGTGTTCTTAGACTGGGAGATAGGAATCACCCTTAGCCAGTCTTTAGATCTTATCTTTTGGATATATGCACTAATTAATAGATGCTGAAGAATTGTTTATCTTAATATGGAAACCATATGTATTAATAGCTTATGATGTGTTACATATAGCTTTTCCGCATTACATAGTGGTTCTGAGTTTATCAGACAAAAGTCCGGGTCTCAGAATCGTATACAAATTTTATATTCACTTTCTTTAAGGCAACTATTGTTGGATGCAGCGTCCGAAAGACAATTTATGTAATTGTTTTTATAATTAATAAATGATAGATTTTTTCTCATCTTATTATTTGCTTCGTGCTTATAAGTAATACATTACTGAAAACCCTAAGACGTATCATATGTCCATAGTGTGTGACACACATGAGGATTATGTTTATGGTGATACACTTGAACTGTTAGTCCATGGTGAACTTAATCAAAGTATGGGGTCTATTGATTAAACCACCATTAATACGCCCAGAACACTTTATGGTGTGACCGTCTAATCCAGACCGTCGACATTGGTTGTCTAAGTGGGGCATTTATATATGATGTAGTCATATAGGACTGGACCGATTTAATCTGCGTTTCTCATATAATTCCGTGACTGAGAAAACTTATTAAATTACAAGATGATCATATATGGATTAACCTTAATCCTGAAGTGATTACAGATTCCTACTTGTTTCAGGATAGGGTTTGATGTGTTTGTTAAGGATCGCTAAGAGGTGCGGTCTGAATCACTTTCACGTTGGCACTATTCTGGGATGAGTGAGTAGTGTGTGTCTCACAGATATGGAATCCACTCCTTCCTACTGGAAGTAGAAAGACAATACACTTATTTGTTAATCCTAGAAACTGATTGATCCGCGGAGTTCGTATTGGTTATGAACTAATTGATCACTTGCGGGTTAATGGTAAATAAGTATAAGATGTATTGAAGAAGGTTTACGGAATAATCCCGCATCATTATGGATAGTCTATGGAGGGTTAGTTTATATGTAATGATTATATCAATGGACACTTATCGACTCGACTCGACGTTTTGAGAATAAGTTATTTCTATAATCGATAGAGTTCGGGCCATTTATGGTGGCGTAATTCCGGAATTAATAAGTTGAGTAGAAATATTATGTTCGATTAATATTTTATTCAATTTATTGTAGCTATTGGTTATAGGTCCATTGTCCCCCGGTTGGCTCCTAACACACGTGAGTGTTTTCGCGCTTTATGGAACTCGAGAATAAATTAAATAGTTGGTCTATTTAATGAATATACAATATTATTTATTTGGTAAATAATATGTAAAATAGAAAAACATTTTCTAATAAAAATGATGACATATGTGGCACCCCTTTTGTGATAATTTAGGAAAAGAAATTTTCATAGATTATGTCACATGTGTAATTAGTTAATTATTTATTTCTTACATAATTAATGAAAAAGAGATAAGAGATTGATTTTTTGGGAATTATCTCTTATCTTATGGCAAATATCTTTTCCTTATGGGAATAGGTAATTGTGGTGTGAAAATGATAAGTCTTTCTTTACTAGTTATTTTCCTATATAAAGGGAGTTCCTCCTAGCACAATATACACACATAATTTGCGCCACACTTGGAAAAAAAGAAGAAAAAAATTAGTTTCTTGTTCTTGTCATTAAGAGGAGAAAAACTAGGGTTTTTACTGTGCATATTCGAGGAGGTTCTACGGCGAGGATCGACGTCCATCAGTCGTCGCTAGGAGATACAATCCTGAAGACTGTGGCTTCTCCATATGTCGATTTACTATTCCTCTTAAATAAGGTAAATCTTCAACCTTCTCATAGTTAGATTCATTATTTATGTAGATCATATCGTGGTATTATCACATGCGAATTTATTCGTAGATTCATTTATGTATGATCGAAATGTCTCGATCGGTCTTTGTGAATCGAATCCGACGATCCAATTATGGATCGAATCCGGATTCAGGTTTCTATATATCCAGCATGTGGTAGTAGAGCCAGGTTAAAGCGAATTTGCAATCTTGATTGCATAATTAATTAATAAGGAGTGGAATTAAATAAATATTGCATCTTTTATATCTTTTATATTTTTGCGTGGTGAATGTTGTGGTTGACGAGATGGATTGGGGTTGGTGTTGTTTACCCGTTAGATCTGTTGTAAACTCGTTTTTTTCGGGTATAGGAAATTGTTGTATTTAATTTTCTAGAAATTTTAGATCAAATTGGTTGGATATAGGAGGATTTTTTTTTTTCCCTCTATGTTCGTACCTGTTATATAAATATGGATGTCCTACACGCAAATTGGGACGGTGAATGACAAAGTTCTTATGCTGATGCCATGCTGACATCAGCGCTGTAAAATAAAACAAAAAAACAAACAAATTGCTCGCAAGCAGCTCCAACCTGTGATGTACAAGTTGAAGATTTGGCGCTTAACAATTCGGCTAGGAAGTAGATTTTTTAAGATTTTACTGGGCCGAATTATATAGAATTCAGATACTGTTTTCTTTTAATAGAAATTAGTAAACCCATTTTATTTTGGGTTTATGTTATATCCTAGTTAATAGATTAGATACGGGGTACCAACGGTTTATCTCAATGGTTTACATTTTCGTATTTATTTTCATAATTTATGTGATATAACTATGCCATGACATGTATCATATTCATGAATTCCACTCCTAGCATATGCATACATGTAGATAATTAATCGTGTATGATACGTAATTAATTTAGGAAATAAATTAAAATAATTTAAACGAACGGAATTTTATCAGGATATAAAATTCACATGATAAAATAAAATTTACTCGGTAAATTTATTTTTGGGATCTGAAAATCATTCATGGAATTTAATTATGTAGTGACTACATAAAAGAATTTTAATAATTGAAAATTTGGAAAATCCGGAAAAGTTGGACACCAACTGAGCAAAAGGTTCGAAAATTGGTTCGGGCGGTCAACAGGGCTTCGGCTCGACTCGACTTGTCCGTCCAAGTGCGGGGTTAGCCATGGGGGTCCGGCAAGGTCAAGCTATCCGGCGAGCTGAGGCTCAATGGGGAAACCTTAGCCCGATTTTCAACACAGCACCCGCACACGTGCGACGTTAGCGTCGGGGGTCCAGCAAGGTCAAGCTATGCGGCGAGTTTCGGCTCAATGGTGTAGCCTTAGCTCGATTCATCCAGGAGTCGTATATGAACCAACGAAGAGGACGTGTCGGCTCAGCCAATCCCGACACCATTCAGTGAAGTCAGTTAAAGCTCAGCCAGGGTTTAGTACCGATAAGTTGGTGATTAATTGCTTTTCAAAATTTATTGTTTTCAAATTATTGAGATAAAATTCTACGATCCAAAATTTTTATCATGACATTATTAGGACTATAAAATTCATTGGTGAATTTTTGTTGTGTAGTGTCTTCACAAGAGATTTTCTAAATATTCGAAAAATTGGAAAATAATGAATAAGGTGTCGCTAGTTAGACGGTATTTGGAACCGATAAACTAGTGGAGCTTTTAATTTTGTGATTTATTGTTTTGGAATTATTAGAAAAATTCATAGTCCTAATGTATTAGGGTTTTAAAATTCTTGGTGAATTTTAATTATGTAGTGTCTACACAAAGAATTTATAAATCCTAGAAATTGGAAAATCGTGAATATGTGACACTAGTTATACAGTATTTGGAACCGGTGAACCAGTGGGAGGATTAATTTAAATATTCATGATTTATTGTTTTTCGGATTTTGAATAAAATCTGAAAATCCTAAAGAGACTACCTAATTTTCAAAATAACGAGTGGGAGCGGGGAAGGTGACAACCGACCCCACAGCCTCTACTGTTGACACAAGCACGTGAGAGAATGGTGACGCCTCATGCCACTTTGATTTCGGCCCCTGAGGGTGGCTTTCACCGCTATCAAAATTCAAGGCTTGGTCTCCGAAAGGATAGGATTTTGGGTACTCGTCGAGTCACTGACCGACCCTGGGGCGGCATACTCGGGCGTACGCTTAGATCTGTAATAGTAGATAACACTCTGAAGGATATTTTAGAAAATATCTTGGCTGAAAAAGGAAGGTAATCAACAATTAAATAGAGATGTCATATTCTCAGTTAGTTGTTGAGAGAGATTGTCTAATTTTAATCGTCACCTCTTTGACCTACCCTGAGGCGGCACTTTAGGTGTGAGATTAAATACTTGACATGGTAGGATAAACTGCATGCATGACATCACGTTTATTAATCCTAAAATTATTATATGTTGTGGTGTATGATTTGATTTATATTTCTGTCAAAATTTATTTTCGCAACTACATATCATCTCAAGGTACCTAAACTGCTAAACATGATTAAAATTGACTACTAATGACTTCGTAAAAGTGGAAAAGTAACAAGAACGTTGAACTCAATAATCGAGAATGCAAATTAATTTTTCGGAAGAGGATGTTCCTCTTAAGCCTACAAACTTAAGTGATATTGATGTCACTGCGGTCACTCGTGTTGAATGGAAGACAAATTAAAATTAGTTCAAAGATGACGAGAATGATTTGACATCAATCTCACTGGACATCCCATAGTTCACGAGTAGTGTCTACTCAAATGAACTGCTAGTTCGCGGCTATTTCCTTTAAAGAAATCCAAGAATGGGAAAGAATGTCTAAAAGTGTAAGTCATCTAAACTAAATAAGTTAAAGGCTAAACCGAAATATTAATCAAAGAAAGTAAAGGATAAGGAAAGTAATTTCGGATCACTAACCTATGAATCCTTATAAACTTTCTTAACCGAGTAATTCGACTCAGAAGCTAAAGTTCTTTTGTTAGAAGAATGTAGCTGGGCATTCATGATAAAGAGTAAACAATGGGCAGTTATTTCAGCTAAGATAGTGGGAGTGATATAAGGAAATAAATTTCTGATTTTAATCCTTGAATATCAAAGAAATATAATTTATGTTTTCAGATTAGTTGGAACAAATGATTCTCTTTCACATCGATAATATAGTTGCCTTAAAGAAAGTGAATATGACATTTGTATACAATTCTGAGACTCGGACTTTTGTCTGATAAAGTCAAAACCACTAAGTAATGCTGAAAAGGTATATGTAACACATCATAAACTATTAAGACAAATGGTTTCCGTATTTAGATAAACGATTCTTCAGCATATATTAATTGGTTCATATATCCTAAAGATAAGATCTTAAGACTGGCTAAGGGTGATTCATATCTCCCAGTCTAAGAACACTATCTCAAAGGAAACATGACTAAGTTACCTTTCAATTAGGAAAAGGTAATAGAGCAGAAGAAGTATCATAACTTGTTCATATTGACCTTCGGGGTCTTATGAAGAATACAAGCTAGTGGGAGCTTTTGAGTAATAGACCTTTTTT
Source organism: Gentiana macrophylla (assembly GCA_026214975.1). Classification (NCBI taxonomy): domain Eukaryota; kingdom Viridiplantae; phylum Streptophyta; class Magnoliopsida; order Gentianales; family Gentianaceae; genus Gentiana; species Gentiana macrophylla. The sequence continues at coordinate 41,436,581 of CM047809.1, forward strand.
GTCTAATGACTACTCGAAACGCCGATTAGTTTGTCTAAATATTTGGAGGAATCTATGATATTACCAAAGAAGAGAGTATTCCATGCTCAGATATAGGCTATGGCACAGTTTTGGCACTGATGCTCGGCCTACCCTCGAGTGAAACGGTTATCACTACAAGGATAAACCATGTATTGTCTTGTATAGTTATTGATATGCCACATTACACTGCTTAACTCAATTAAGATATTGATTGCAAAATAACGGTTCACATTATTATGTGATACCGAGAAGTCAACCTAGAAGATGCTTGTGAATTTGTGGATAAAGAGTGAATAACATTTACTCCACTTCCGCAAATAGAGGCATTTAGCACTAATGCTTGAAGGTAGGACTGGAGATTTTACATACACGCGAGATGGTGACTGTTCGTGAAATATCTCAATGTAATGAGAAATGGTTGGTTATGAGATTCTTAAGATCATATAGTGACGGTTACACTGTTACATCCTTTCTAAAAGAATGTTTAAATAAAAACCTTAGACCATGAAGTACAGTTACTCAAGGAGTTACTATCTGATTTAATCAGACCACATCCAACATTGGTTGTTGGGGATTACGCTGATTAATACTACTGGACTAGATCAGAATATCAATCTACCCAAATATTGTGAGAGTATGGTTTAACCATTGACCCATCAGTGATCATAAAGACTTTGATCATCTGGGGTGATTGATCACCTATGGTCTTTTAGGGAATACTGTATAGGATTCTGACAATAGGAGGTTGGTTTAAAGCCATAAACATGTATATGGAGTTTTGGTACTCCAGTTCTGTTAATGATCTTGTAGAACCACCTGACTGTCTCAGGCCCAGTGGGAGTAATTGGATCTACATGATGAGAATGAATGGAAAGTTTATCTTACAAGGCAAAGCCAAGTGGTCTAAGGGTAATCCCCTGAGAAGTAGATAGTTTAAAAGGGCTGATGCCCTGAAACTCTCTCACCACTCAGCCTTGGTTGACTCCCTGGAAAGCAGAAATGTTGGACTTATTTCTTAGTTTTGATGATGAGTGCCATACTAGCTGTTATAGTGCAAAGGCAAAAAGATGTCTAGATATAATGTATAGGTTTATTAGAGTTTGATTCATAAATAGGTTTAATCAAACAAGCATCAGAAAGAGGCTGCCGATTGATATCGCAGACTGGGTCCAGGCCGATAGAGGGTAGATAGGTCGAGAGACTGTCTGAACCTCGCCAAGATCAAGACCAAGGCCGAGGGTTCAAACTCGATTAATGAAGGCTAAGGGATCAAACTTAGTAATTAAAGTCAAGGATATGGAATCGATTTTAGGCAAGTCTGTGATGACCTAAACTCGATTACATATGCCTTAATAATGAGGTCTAAGTTCCACAAGTTGGATGATGTTTGGAACTTGGTTATATTTAAAATGATGTAATCTAACTTCACAAATAAAAGTTAGATAAAAGTAATCACCGCATTATATTTTACGAGACAAAATAATGATGTTCAAGAGATCGATTGGTATTACAATGATCGATGAACTCTGCCGATATATACCTCGATTAACTCAAGATTATTGGAAGATTACATGGATAAGAATGTACCAACTACCTCGACTTATCAAGCAAATCAAAGGTCGAGATTAAAAGACGTTGGGATGATCCTTATTTTTATCCATTGGATACAAGTCAAAGGGTGGACAGACCGCTTCATCAAAAGTAATCCCGACAATGTCGAGTCCTATGAATAGTGATGAGAATGCAAGTCTGAGATGGGACAAATACAAGGAACGGTCACATTTGAATTTTAAATTCAAGTCACATGCACTCTTACCTATAAATAGAAGACTTTCAACTCGAAAATGTATGATGAATTTTGAGAAAAATTTAAGTAACATACTTGAAATAAAAACACCTGCTTGAACTTACCGAGCTTAAAGTCGCGATCTAGTTATCTTCTTCAAGTGCTTTCTTCGTGTTCAAGCCGCATCAAGCATACACACTTGAAGACTCGCAAGTCTGCGATTACATCATCCTAATCAAGTCGCCAGAATCGAATCATTTATTTGATTCATTCTTTATCTTATAAAGAATCTGTGAAGACAAAGAAGCATCTCGTTGGGTGTGAAAGATCGTTGGTTTGTGGTGGAGCCGGTGAAGAGGCAATCCTACCCTTCAAGGACCAAAGTGGAAGACTCAGGAGCAAAGAAATCCTACCTGCTCCCGCCAGTGAAGCCATAGTTATTGGTGAAGGACAAGCAACCTAGGATTCTTTGTAACAGATAACTCAAAGATCACTAGTGAAATTCCTCCAACATCACAGGAGAAGAGAGTGGTGACAGATTACATCACCTGGAACCACTATAAAATCTCTCTACTTACTTACGCATTTACTTTACGCACTTAGTCATTACTCATATCAACTCAATGAATCTAGCAAATCGAAATCACACACATACACTCATGAGTATCTAATACTTAGTAACATATTTAACAACAAGTAACAAGGCTTAATTTTGATATTATTCCATTTGCACAAATTTAGCAAATCGAATCACAATGACTACTCTGCATCTATCAAAGAGGCTCTGAGGTCTCAAAGAGACTATCAAGTATCGTGTCGGCCAGTCTTTGAAGTTGCAAATTTGTTAACTCCAAAGTTTTAAGTGTTAAGTTTATTCACCCCCCCTCTAAACTAATAACTAAAGCCTTTTCAAGGGACCAACAATTGGTATCGGAGCAAAGGCTTACGCTTGCAAGGAATCCTACTTGTTGTACTTGTGAAAATTCTTTAAAACTTTCTTTCAAATTACCGATTTTCAAGACTTGCATCATGGACAACACACGGTATGCTAGAACTATGTTGATGTGTTCTCTTGATGATTTGATGAGTATAAACGTCGAATGCAGGCATATCTTGCGCTACTCATGATGAGATGATGGATGTACTAATCAAGGACCACTTTGAGATTACAAAGTCGAGAATAAAGGTGGGTGACAGAATCCGAGTACATTCCTAAACCAAAGAGAGAATGGAATGCGAGAAGGCAGAAAAAGAGCAAACCTCAACAACATTGCTATTGATATCATCTACGTAACCTTGGATAGCAATATGTACATGAAGGTCAAAGATTGCAAGACTCAAGCAAAGGAACTTTAGGATAAGATTCACTTAATCTGTGAAGGCACCGATGCAATAAAGAAGAACAAAATCACAGTGGCTAAAAAAGGTTTCAAAAGTTCAAGATGCTACCTAATGAAACCATTGAGCAAATGGAATCAAGATTCAATGCTATCTTTGGATGAACTTACCTACTTGAGTGTAAGTTATTCAAAAGAGGAAGTAAACACCAAAATCTTGGAAGCTTTACCTGCAAGAGATGTTTGGAAAATGAAGGTGATTGCAATTGAAGAAATGAGAAAGTTGCATGAAGAAGATACCTTCAAATTGTTCTCTCGATCTTAAGGCCTATGAATTTAGCAAGAAGTCGGTGCCAAAATCGAAAAGGAAGAGCCAAAACCATCGCATTGGTCGCTTCACATCATGAAGAAACATCGGAGGACAGGATGATATGCTAGATGAAATGCAAGAGCAAATTGCCCTCTTGAGCAAGAAAATCGAATGATGAAGACCGGAAAGGCCCTACAAGAAATTTCACAAAGAGGCCTCACCAAAGAAGGAAAGAAGAACCAAAGAAAGATAATGACTATCTATGCTTTCATTGCAAGAAACCAGTGACACTTCGCACTGATTGTCCCGAGTTGAAACAAGGCAAGGAACTCGATTATCTTTGCTTCAACTGTAAGAAGATCGGACATTTTAGACTGATTGTCCGGACTCTCATCAAGACCAAGAGTCAACAAAGAAGACATGGCAAGAAGGCTATGGTTGCCAAGATGAATCGGGATATGAAGTGGAATCAAAAAGGAAATGAATCGGATGACACAAAGATCAAGGTTTCTTGATATGGAGGATTATGCTTTGATGGCCAATATGGATGAAACGAGGAGGTATACAACATCGTATCTATAAACACTCCTGCTTTGTAAGTGATTGTGAATCAACCTGTGGTTCAAATCCTAGAAATTCGACAACAATGAGACTTTGGATGCCATCCTTAATCAACCGAGGATAATACAATCTGGTTATGAGGTTGTGAAGGCTGAAAAAGAGGCTCTTGAGTTAGAAGTTGGAAGATTGAAAGTCAATTAAGGGTTTTCAATGGTAAGGAAAAAGAAGTTGGACAGAATCAGCATAAGCCTGCTGAACATCCAAGCAGCTCTGAATCTCTTTGAACCAACCATCTTGTTCCAATACTGCATACAAATCGGAAAGGCTTATGAAGATAGAATCGGGCTTGGATTTGGAACTCAAAGAATCTAACAAGAGTGGATCCATGGAGTTCATCAAACCTAGTACAGATTTGGTCCTAAGTTTGTGCCTGCACTAGATCCATCTCCCGAGTAAAGTCACAAGCGGAAACCCAATGAGAATGCCTCAAGGAAGCAAAATCGAAGTCTCGAAAGTCAACGACTCTAGTAAAATGAATAAATCTAAAAATAGATCATTTCTTTGTGCCTTCTAAGCTCACCGATAGCGCACTGCTGCTACTAAGTCTGGCTGGACCACGTAAGGAAAGAAACAGAATATTCCAAGGATAAGAATCCTAAATCCAAAAATGTTGATCATTCAAGGATACTTATCTCGTGGGAAAGGTAGACTGTTCCTGCGATAATGATTGGAATATTCTCATCTAATGCTAGAAACAAGTAAGTATAACCATACTACTAGGGTAAGACCTGAACAATGGAATCAATGAGAGGACTTACACAAGACCTCACAGACTCCATATTACAGGGTCGTTCTAGCAGACAAAGACACCTATGGTTATGCAAATGTTTCTAACAACAAGAATCATTTCAAACAAAGATTATGTACCAAAAGGCCGAAAAACATATGGTTTCTACACAACCTACTGTTAGAACCTATGGATGTTGTGGAATACATGTATGAACCAAAGTATGAACCAAAGTATGACACATTTAGAGAAGACCTTATGGAAACATACCAAGGGTCATGCTTGCCACTGACCACTATGGACCCAAACAGGTTTGGGTACCTAAAATGCACTAACTTTGTTTTGTAGGGTGTCTGGTACTTTGACAGTGGATGTTCCAGACACATGACAAAGAATAAGCACTGTCTAACAAACTTTGTGGCAAAAGATGGTCCAAGGGTGAATTTTGGCAACAAAAATACACCTGGATATACAAGAGGATATGGCACACTTATCAGAAATGGACTTACAATCAAGAATGTGGCATATGTGGAGGGACTGGACTACAACTTGCTGAGCACTGGACAATTCTGTGATATGGGATACAAGGTCACTTTTGACAAAAACAATTGTATTGTCATTAGTGAGAGAGGTGATCAAGTTGTACTTGCTGGTAGAAGGCAACAGAACATGTATGTTGTGGATTGGTCTATCGCAGCCTGCAACTCACTGATTGTGCATACCAAATCAAACTCAATTGGTTATGGCACAAGAAGTTAAATCACTTGAATTTTGATGATATTAATCAGTTGGTGAAAAAGAAGTTAGTGATTGGTTTACCTGAGATCACATTCAAGAAGGATGCTATATGTGATGCATGTCGCCAAGGTAAATGATAAAGTCAAGTTTCAAGTCAAAGACTAAACAATCAACTAACAGAGTGTTGGAGCTTATGCATATGGATCTTTTTGGACCAATAACTCCAACAAGTGTAACAGGAAAGAAATACACCTTAGTAGTTGTGGATGATTTTTCTAGATACACCTGGGTGATATTTATGAACAAGAAAAGTGAGACACTCCAAAGCATGCCTAATCTTTTGAAGAGATTACAAAATGAGAAAAGTTTAACAGTCATAAAGATAAGATCAGATCAGGGTACTGAATTTCTCAACAAAGTTATAAGAGAATATTGTGAACAGAATGGTGTACTACATCAACTTGTCATTGCTTTGGTACACCTCAAAGAAAATGGGGTTCTTTGAAGAAGAAACAGGACATTAAAGGAAGCAGGAAGAACAATGATTTGTGAAGCATTGCTACCTGAAAGATATTAATGAAAGCAAAGAATACAAACATGCTATACACAAAACAGAACATCAGTAAACAAGAAGCTGCTGAAGACACCCTATGAGGTCTGGAATGGAAGGATACCCAACATATCCTATTTCCATCCATTTGGAAGTAAATGTTTTATTCTAAATCACAAAGTTCATTTGAAAACATTCCAACCTAAATCAGATGAAGGCATATTCTTGGGATATTCTTCAGTCAGCAGAGCATTCAGGGTACTGAACAAGAGGTCACTAAAACATGAAGAAACAATCCATGTTGTGTTTGATGAACCTAAGTTTACTGGAATGGAAGATGAAGATCATGAACCTGCTAGGAATCAACAAGTCACTGATCCAGATTGTGTTGAAGTTTTGGAAAGATTCAATGACTTAAAAGTTTCGATCTCGCCTGCTGAACACCCCGCATAATATTATCGATGCAACAACCAAGCAGTTCAAGGATCTGCCACCCCAGTAGAAGAAACTACAAAGAGACCCTCAAGAAGATGATGTTCCTGAAAATCAAAATAACCAAAATCCTCAATGGTTAAGGAATCACCCTGCTGAACAAGTTATTGGCAATGTACAGCAAGGTGTGAGGACTAGAAGACAACTGGAAGCTATGTTTACCTGTTTTCTATCTCAAATGGAACCTAAAGTTGTTGAAGAAGCAATTTCAGATCCAGATTGGATAATTGCTATGCAAGAAGAATTAAATGAATTTGAAAGAAATCAAGTTTGGACACTAGTTGAAAGGCCAAGTCATGCAAATATCATTGGTACTAAGTGGGTATACAGAAATAAACTTGATGAATCAGGTACCATTGTGAGAAATAAGGCCAGACTAGTTGCAAAGGCTATTCTCAAGCGTAAGAATAGAATTTGATGAAACTTATGCACTGTTGCAAGATTGGAAGCTATCGATTATTCCTAGCACATCTTTGCGTATAAGAACTTCAAAGTATATCAAATGGATGTCAAGAGTGCATTTTTGAATGGGATCCTAGAGGAGGAAGTGTATGTTCAGCAACCTCCTGGATTTGAAGTTAAAGATCAAGAAGATAAAGTGTATAGACTCAACAAAGCACTTTATGGATTGAAACAAGCACCAAGAGCATGGTATGAGACTCTATCTCAATTCTTGGTAGACAATGGTTTCACAAAAGGCACCATTGACAAGACTCTTTCGTAATCGTGAAGGGATAGCACCTCTTTGGTACAAATTTATGTGGATGACATAATATTTGGTTCGAGAATGATTTACTTTGTGAAAAATTTGCAAATCTAATGAAGAGCAAATTCCAAATGAGTATGATGGGAGAAATGAATTACTTTTTGGGATTGCAAGTCAAACAAATGAATGATGGAATCTTCATTCATCAAACCAAGTATACCAAGGAGTTCTTTCAAGAAGTTTGGTATGGAAAATAGCACTAAGAATTCAACTCCTATGAGTACAAACATCGATTAGATGAAGATAAAGAAGGCAAAGATGTTGATCGGACCTTATACGTGATGGATGATAGGCGATCTCTGTACCTCACGCCAAAGCAGACTGATATATCCTTTCTTTGTAGGTGTTTGTGCAAGATTTCAATCTAAACCTAAAGAAAGTCATTTAGGTGCAGTTAAGAGAATTCTCAAGTATCTTAAAGAGACTTTGGGAGTAGGGATATGGTATTCCAAGGAAGGAAGCTTCAAGGTAATATCCTACTCAGATACGATTATCTTTGGATGCAAGATTGATAGAAAAAGCACCTCAGAACACAATCGCTTAATGGGAAATAGATCTGTCTCCTGGTTTAGCAAGAAAGCAATTCTATTTCAACTTCCACGGTGAAGTCGAATACATTCTTCTTTGGAAGTCAGCTGTGCACAAGTACTATGGCTAAGACAACAATTAAGGGATTATGGAATTGAAGAAAGGGAAATTCCAATCATGTGTGACAACACAAGTGCAATTGCAATCACGAGAAAATCTGCTTGCATTCAAGAACCAAGCACATTGATGTGAGACATCATTTTATAAGAGATCATGTTGAAAAGAAAGACGTGGTGGTTCTATACATTCCTATCAAGATCAACTTTGGCGATATTTTCACTAAACCTCTTGACAAAGGAAAGATTTGCTAAATTAAGGACCGAACTTGGAATCATAAAGATTGACTGATATTCAAAGAAGTAATTGGAATTCACCAAGGGGATTAGTCTTTGCTATGTTGGGTGAGCTCACTTAGCGATTAGTCATTGGTATCAACAATTCCATGTACTTATGTTTGGACAATTGAGCAAATGAGGTTGCCAAGGGATTGGTCTTTGTCATTTTGGGTGAGCTCACTTGATGATCAGGTCATTGGTATTAAACCTCATCTTGTATTATCAATTGAACAAAACAAGAAGAAAACAAGGTTCAAGAGAGTACTTTTGTCGCAGGTCATCAAGTCTACTTATCAAAGACACCTTGAGCCCACCTCTGGCCGAGGATTACCCTGCTGGAGGGAACGTTACTCAGTCAAAATAATTAAAGTCAAAAAGCATATTGGCGGGATATTTATTTTATCCATTATTACCACAGTCAAACCATCCAACGGTTACAAACGTTATGGTGGAGTAATGGGCCACGTGTCAAGACAGCATTTAATCAAATTTAATCGTGGTTACCTCAATGTACGTGCTATGACAGTTTCAACTACCCACTGTCTATAAAATCAGACTGTTATACAGCAGTTTCTCCACTTGCAATTTCTGCTTTATCTCTACAAAATCTACAACGTGTGAACACAGATTTGAGAGCAATCTTTCTTCATCTTTTTCTTATTTCAATGGCGGAAAGGATTGAGGTTCAAATCGAATCAAGCCAAAGTGTAAGAGGCTATGTTGTTGATGCAAACAAAACGGAACTGGCTATTAATATAGGTCGAAGAATAAGAAGGTTTGCGGCCTGAGAGAACAAACTCAACATCGATTAGAAACAATATCATACACCAATGTTATTGATTTACGGAAGAATATTGTTATAGAAGAAAGGAATCAAGCATTCAAAACCATCATGAATGGTGAGGAGCTTGTAATCTCCTCCAATCTGCTGAGAGAAGTGTTTGGTTTTGAAGAAGTTGTTGATGGTTCAGTCAATCCTGAAGCTATGGGCTTGGACAAGATGGCTTTTGTAGATCAGATCAAGACAAATGCAACTATCAAATCAGTACCAGGCATCAATTGCAAAAACATTGGTAATGAATACAGTCTGCTGAGCAAGATCATTGCAAAGAACATACTTGGGCTAGTTGGCAGTATGGATACTCTATCAGGACCCAAGATAGAGCTGATGATTATCATTTGCAGAAGCATGAAATTTGATTGGGGTGGTTATTTCATTCATTATATGAAGAAAGTAGCCAAGGAGGACAAATTAAAGAAAAGAAAATCAAAGGCCTTACCCCTAGGTTTGATGGTTCAGACCCTGCTGAATCATCTGGAGGTTCCTGATCTTGAACCATTGACATAAATCACCCGTATACAAGAAGGAGATTGATCATGCGATTCTGGACTAGATGATGATGAAGAAGAGGTTCTTTGGAGAGCATCTTTGGTGATAATGATGATGGAGATGACGGTGATGCTGGTGGTGAGCAGGTTCAGCAAACTAAGAAGATATCCATCAAACCTGCTGCATCAAAGAAAATTGCTGGAAAGAGAAAAAGTGCTGATGTTAGAAAGATTACGTAAATCTTGAAATCAAAAAGAACAAGAAAGGAACAAAGACAGATCAGCCGAGTCTGCCGAGGGTCAAGTGGAGGTTACCGACCTGCTGTAGTAAGAAGAAGAATCATGTTGTTGAATTCGACGACAAAACAACAGAAAGAAGATAGTAGAAAGAGAAAATCTACTGGACATGATGATGATGATGATGATGATGATGATGATGAACCCCTATCCAAGAGGATGAAGGAGGTTGCCAAAAAGAAGAAGTATGGCAAAGGAAAAGAATTGAGAATCTTGGAAAAACAAAAAGTCCAAGAAGAGGTGTCAGTAGAAGAAGAAGAGGCTGTTGAGGCTGAGCCCTTAACTATTATTCCACTAGTTGTAATCAGTGATTCCTCACCTGATGAGGTTATTAAGACTACTGGAAGTGAACAGGTTGTTGTTGAGCAATCTGTTGAAGAATCACAGCAGTCTGCTGTACCAGAGCCTGCTGTAGAAGATGTTATTGGTGAATCTACTGAAGCCGCACAGGTTGTTGTTGAGCAATCTGCTGAAGAACCACATCAAACTACTGACCCTGCTGTGGTAGCTGAAGAAGTGATTAAAGACTTGATTGAAGACCCTGCAAGTTTGGCAACAGTTCAGGGGGAAGAGCAGTCTGCTGCTAACCCTGCTGATGAGCATGTGAGTCAGGGGGAATCAAGTGTGATATGAGATGGAAGTAGTAGGTACAACTACACAATCACAAAGAACTCGCCGATTTTCAAACATCTCGTAGAAGAGACCATGAGTCTCGCTTGTTGAGACCTTTGAGGTCAACAAGCCACCAAGCCGCTCTCAGAGATCTTTCATGCCCTTTGAAAGGCATATGAAAGAGAGGAAGAAAATCAAGAATCAGTGGATCCCAAACTTCAAAGAAATTGCTCGATTATTTTCAATGGAAGTTTGGTTTCTACAAGAAACAAAAGCCACCAAAACCTATGATCGATTTTGAGGAATGGGCTTTTAATAATTTGGGAGTGGAGAACTTGCTGGATCTGGTTGATACCACTCTGCTGCAATCCAGACTGATGGATCTATTTGATGAGCAACAGAAGGAGGAGGGTATTAAGTTCAGAGATCCAAGAGATGGTGATGATGATTCTTCCTCATCATCTGACTCAAGGGGAGATTTCCCCTCAGGACCAGGAGAACCCAGTGGGACTGCATTGATAAATGATCCACCTGCATGTGATCCATCAGATGCGTAAGTCTCTGCCGAGGGCCGGTAGATCAGAGAAATGGATGAGGATCTACAAGATCTCACCATGGATGATTTAGAAGCATTGATCAATGAGGAATTACATTGAGTGATGGTAGGCTAGTTGATGAATCTGCTACATTTCATGTTGTAAAGCCTCTGCTGACAACTCAAGATGAACAGATTGTTGATTTGGATCAAGAAAAGTCGGTGACTTCATGAACCAAGTGCTAGTTCTGAGGAATCCATTGAATATCAAGATGGATTTGACATTGAAGGCACTCTTACTAAAACTGCCATCATCCTGCACAAGATTGGTCATGCAGAAGGTTTTCAAGTGGATAATACCAATATCTTTAATCCACAGGAAACTGAAGAGGAGGTACAGGTTGCTGGGGTACAAACAGCACCTGGACAAAGGTTGGAACAGGAGGTACAGGTTGCTGAGTCTCAAACAGCACCTGGACACAGGTTGGAACAAACTTTGGGTTTGGAGAAACCCTGCTTTGTTCTTGAGAGGTCAGTAGTGGAGCCTTCTGGAGCCAAGACCACTGTAGGGAAGGATAATCAGCAGGCTGCTGGTGTTAATCAAGAAGAACAGCTGCTGGATTATGACTACAGTGATGAAGAATTTCAAATTTTTGGACAAGAAGAAGTTGCTGAGGAACCTGCACAAGATCCAGTCATGGAAGACATTCTTGGTGCAATGGTTGAGGAAGGACCTCCCCCTGCTGGGAGAGATTTGAGTAAAGCAATGGTCATCAGTAGACAACAGGCACAATATAGAGTTGAGGAGCCTACTGATGGACCTACTGATAGTAGAATGACTAGTGGAGTGCCAATTGAAGTTGTCAATGAGTTAAGAACTGTAAGAAATGACATGCAACAGTTAAGAACTCAATTGGACAGCAAGAAAAAAGATTTGAAGAATCATGAAGATGGTAAATGATAATGACATTTATCTATCGATACGATTGCTTCAAACTTTGCATCTACTCAAAATGCTATGAATGATTTGATACTAGATGTCGTGGTATCAAAGTTGGAAATAAAGCCAAAGACAAGTCTCTAAAAGTCCAACTTCTTTCTATACATGAGAAACTTGACAAGCTTGCTCAAGCTCCTAAACTCTTGAGCTTTGTTCTTTTGCACAACAACCTGCTATGCCTGATCCCAAACTCACTGAAAGGATCAACAGACTGGAGGAGACATTGCAATCTAGGATCACTACCATTGATACTAGAACTGGAACCATGGAAGGCCAATTGCATAGAGTGATTGTATCACAGGAGGGTATTCATGGCCTCATCTCCCGTTTTGTTGATGATGTCACTAAGGGGGAAGAGGGCAAATCAGCTGCAGCAAAGGAGGCTGCAAGACTCTTTGCACAGAAAAGATGGATTGATGATACAAATGCCTTTAGGAGACCTGCACCTGGCAGAGTTCAACTCACTGATGATCTTCTGTCACAATACAAGAAAAAATTTTATAACAGAAGGAGACCTTACCATGATATGGGATTTCATGAAGGTCTTAACTCTTTCTTGAGTTTGAAATTTTGGGAGGCAAGAGTCAGAGCCTTAAGGTCAAATTACAGAGGAGGCAGAGGTGAAAGAAGTGGCAGAGGTGATAGGGTGTTGCCTATCACAAAAGCAAAAGACTCACTTAATGAATTCAAGGAACTTTATATGAGATTTGGATTCAGAGTGAATGATATCAATCTTGTCCTGCCTGAAGCATGGAATTGGTGGAAACAAGTCAACTCTTATATTGATTTCACACTTATTGAAAATGAATGGATGAGGGACATGATAGAAGAGATTAGAGCCTATCAAGAGCAAGCTGAGAAGGCCAGACAAGAAAGAGAGAAGAGACAATAGATCAGCTACTTATCATTATTTTATCTTTGCTGATGCTAGATTGTAATACTGTGAACAAATATTTATAATGAGAAATGACTGAATTTGTTCTGTTTTTGTTTTTATCTTTTTGCTTTGCTGATTAGGTGAGGGTAGTGGCATCATCACCAAAAAGGGGGGAAATTGTTGGACTTATTTCTTAGTTTTGATGATGAGTGCCATACTAGCGTTTATTATAGTGCAAAGGCAAAAGATGTCTAGATATAATGTATAGGTTTATTAGAGTTTGATTCATAAATAGGTTTAATCAAACAAGCATCAGAAAGTGGTCATTGATTGATATCAAGCAGATCGGTCTAGCCGTGAGGGTAGATAGGTCGAGAGGCGGTCCGAACTCTTGCCAAGATCAAGATCAAGGCTGAGGGTTCAAACTCAGTTAATGAAGGCTAAGGGATCAAACTTAGTAATTAAAGTCAAGGATATGGAATCAGATTTTAGGCAAGTCTGTGATGACCTAAACTGATTACATATGCCTTGTGTAGAAGGTCTAAGTTCCACAAGTTGGATGATGTTTGGAACTTGGTTATATTTAAAATGATGTAATCTAACTTCACAAATAAAAGTTAGATAAAAGTAATCAGCTGCATTATATTTTACAGACAAAATAATGATGTTCAACAGACTGATTGGTATTACAAAGATGATCGATGAACTCACCGATATATACCTCGATTAACTCAAGATTATTGGAAGATTACATGGATAAGAACAGCCAACTACCTCTGACTTATCAAGCAAATCAAAGGCTGAGATTAAAAAGACGTTGGGATGATCCTTATTTTTATCCATTGGATACAAGTCAAAGGGGTGGGCCATCGCATCACAAAAAGTAATCTGACAAAGTCACCCTATGAATAGTGACGAGAATGCGCAAGCGTGATGGGACAAATACAAGAACGGTCACATTTGAATTTTAAATTCAAGTCACATGCACTCTTACCTATAAATAGAAGACTTTCAACTCAGAAACAGAAGGATGAATTTTGAGAAAAATTTTAAGTAACATACTGAGCTGAAAAACACCCTGCTGAACTTACTGAGCTTAAAGCTGCTGATCTAGTTATCTTCTTCAAGTGCTTTCGTGTTCAAGCCGCATCAAGCATACACACTTGAAGACGCAAGTCTGCTGATTACATCATCCTAATCAAGCCACGAATCGAATCATTTATTTGATTCATTCTTTATCTTATAAAGAATCTGCTTCAAGACAAAGTGAAGCATCTGTTGGGTGTGAAAGATCATTGGTTTGTGGTGGAGCCGGTGAAGAGGCAATCCTACCTTCAAGGACCAAAGTGGAAGACTCAGGAGCAAAGAATCCTACCTGCCCTTTTCCATTTGTGAAGCCATAGTTATTGGTGAAGGACAAGCAACCTAGCATTCTTTGTAACAGATAACTCAAAGATCACTAGTGAAATTCCTCCAACATCACAGGAGAAGAGTGGACTGACAGATTACATCACCTCGAACCACTATAAAATCTCTCTACTACTTACTTACAGCATTTACTTTCACTTAGTCATTACTCATATCAACTCACCGAATCTAGCAATCCTAAATCACACACATACACTACTGAGTATCTAATACTTAGTAACATATTTAACAACAAGTAACAAGGCTTAATTTTGATATTATTCCGCTGCACAAATTTAGCAAATCGAATCGTCAAGAGACTACCGCTCTATCAAAGAGCTTATCGAGGTCTCAACAGACTCATCAAGTATCGCAGTCACTGAAGTTGCAGAATTTGTTAACTCCAAAGTTTTAAGTGTTAAGTTTATTCACCCCCTCTAAACTTAACTAAAGCCTTTTCAAGGGACCAACAAGAAAGATTACCAGGGGTGATGCCCTGAAACTTTCTTGCCGTACAATGGAGCTTAGATTCATTAGGAACGGAAGGGTTTTAGCTTAAATCCAACGGCAGATTGACTTCCTATGCTAATATCCATTGATAGATTAAAGCAAACCTTCAGGTCATTAAAAGTCACATGTTTTGGAATGTGTGGGCTTGACCAGAATATTGATGAGTCTTTTGTAGACTGGAGAATCAATATTGGTAAAATAGTAGACGTTAGTGTTAATAAAAGATAACACTGCAATAGTTGGAAACAACATGGGTGTGTTATCTGAAGTCAAAAACTGATGAGCAAAAGATTCTCTGAATCAGAGAAGTGGGCTATATTCTTAGAATTTGATTCGGTCGAATTCATGAGAACAAGTTGTTGGCAATATCCCATCCATCTTATTTGTTAAAGATGATAATGCATTTTCGAATGCAGAATTCAACGAGAGGTTTCCTACCCAACCCCTCACTGAATAATTCTCTTAGTCTTCGGATATAGAAAAAAATGGGATAGATTCTCTTTTGGATAGAGAAAGTCAGGTTATTAAAAGTCAATAAAAGTCGAGTCTTGGATTCGGACGTCGAAAGCAGTATAGTGCATCCTCAACTATCTTGAGATAACGATGAATAGTATGCTTGTCCATTCAGGTGCGAACCTGAGTGTCATTGACTACACAGATTCTGATTTTTTGTCGGATTAAGGATGATCGTGAATCGATCTCAGGCTCAGTGTTTACTCATAGTGATGGAGCTATAGTCTGAAGCAATCCAGCACTGCCAATTTGACTCTATTGGTCGAATATATAGTAGCTTTCGGAGCAGCTAAAGAGGCAGTGTGGCTTGAGAAGTTCTTTGTTGGATCGGGAAGTAATTCCAGGTCTCGATGAGCCGATACCATTTTATTGTGAAAACAGTTGAGAGGTAGCACATGCAAATGATCTTCACAATCACAAGAGGTCAAAAGTATATTGAGAGAGAGTACAACATGATCAGGCAAACCGTGCAGAGAGGCGACGTTTCGGTCCTAAAATATCGCCTTGAGGTGACAACTTAGCTGATCAGTTTACCAAGTCGTGTGGCATCTAATATCACTGATAAGCGCTTGGCGGGTATAAAATTGGGAGATATGTCTCATCTTCATTGGAGCAAGTGGGAGAATGTTGTGGAGAGATAGAATAAGGATGTGGTGCTCTAAAAACAATCATTGCTTGTCTTTACGGTCAAGTGGGAGATTGTTAGATATAGTGTGCCCGAAAGACAATTGTTGCTTGTCCTTACGGGCAAGTGGGAGATTGTTGGAAGTAGCACCCGAAAGACAATTTGTGTAATTGTTTTTATAATTAATAAATGACAGATTTATTCTCATCATATTATTTGCTTTGTGCTTATAAGTAATACACTACTAAAAACCCTAAGTCGTATCATATGTAGCCATATAACTTAGTGTGTGAGACACATGAGGATTAAGTTTATGGTGATACACTTGAATTGTTAGTCCATGGTGAACTTAATCAAAGTATGGGGTCTATTGATTAAACCACCATTAATGCGCCCAGAACACTTTATGGTGTGACCATCTTATCCGGACCGTCGACATTGGTTGTCTAAGTGGGACATTTATATATGATGTAGTAATATTTGACTGGACCGATTTAATCAAGGCTTTCATATAATTCCGTGATTGAGAAAACTTATTAAATCACAAGATGATCATATATGGATTAACCTTAATCCTAAAGTGATTACAGACTCCTACTTGTTTCAAGATAGGGTTTTTGTGTTCGTTAAGGATTGCTAAGAGGCGCGGTCCGAATCACTTTCACGTTGGCACTATTCTGGGATGAGTGAGTAGTGTGTGTCTCACAGATATCGAATCCATTCCTTCCTATGGGAAGTAGAAAGACAATCCCCTTATTTGTTAATCCTAGAAACTGATCGATCCGCGAAGTTCGTATTGGTTATGAACTAATTGATCACTAGTAGGTTAATGGTAAATAAGGATAAGTTGTATTGAAGAAGGTTTACGGAATAATCCCATTTCATTACGGATAGTCTATGGACGGTTAGTGTATATGTAATGATTATATCAATGGACACTTATCGACTCGACTCGATGTTTTGAGAATAAATTATATCTATAATCGATAGAGTTCAATTTTGGATTTATGGTGGCGTAATTCCGGAATTAATAAGTTGAGTAGAAATATTATGTTCAATGAATATTTTATTCAATTTATTGTAGCTACTGGTTATAGGTCCATGGTCCCCGGGTTGGCTCCTTACACGCGAGTGTTTTCTCGTTTTATGGAACCTCGAGAATAAATTAAATAGTTGGTCTATTTAATGAATATGCAATATTATTTATTTGGTAAATTATATGTAAAATAGAAAATACATTTTCTATTAAAAATGATGACATATGTGGCGCCCCTTTTGTGATAAATTAGGAAAAGAAATTTTCCTAGATTATGTCACATGTGTAATTAGTTAATTATTTATTTGTTAGATAATTAATGAAAAAGAGATAAGAGATTGATTTTTTGGGAATTATCTCTTTATCTTATGGCAAATATCTTTTCCTTATGGGAATAGGTAATTGTGGTGTGAAAATGATAAGTCTCTCTTTACTAGTTATTTTCCTATAAAAGGAGAGTTCCTCCAAGCACAATATACACACATAATTTGCACCACACTTGGAAAAAAAGAAGAGAAAAATTATTTTCTTGTTCTAGTCATTAAGAGGAGAAAAACTAGGGTTTTTCTTGTGCATATTCGAGGAGGTTCTACGGCGAGGATCGACGTCCACCAGTCATCACTAAGAGATACAATCCGGAAGACTGCGGCTTCTCCATATGTTTATTTTCTATTCCTCTTAAATTAGGTAAATCTTCAACCTTCTCATAGTTAGATTAATTATTTATGTAGATCATATCGTGTTATTATCGCATGTGAATTTATTCGTAGCTTCCGCTGTGCATGATCGACTGTCTCGATCGGTGCTGTGAATCAGATCTGACGATCCAATTACGGATCGGATCCGGATTAAGGTTTCTGTATATCCAGCAACTATATTATCGATGTGAAAGTGAATCCATTTGTTCCAACGAATCTGAAAACAGAAATTAAACTTCTGTGATATACAAGGATTAAAATCCGAAATTTATTTCATTATATCACTCCCACTATCTCAGCTGAAATAACTTCCCATTGTCTACTCTTTAATCATTAATGCCTAGCCACCTCGTTCTTACAAAAAGAAGTTATCTTCCGGGTCAAATTACCCGGTTAAGAAAGTCTCTAAGGATTCATATGTTAGTGATCTAAATCACTTTCCATATCACATGCTTTCTTTTATTAATATTTCTGTTTAGCCTTTAACTTATTTAGTTTAGATGACTTATATGCGTAGACATTTACCTTCCCATTCTTGGCTTTCTTTAAAGGAAATGGCTGTGAGCTAGCAGTTCATTTGAGTAGACATTACTCGTGAACCGTGGGACGCCTAGTGAGACTAATACCAAAACATTTACGTCATCTTTGAACTAATTTCATTTGTCTCTCGTTTAACACGAGTGACAACAGTGACATACTTATCAATGTCACTTAAGTATGAAGGCTTAAGAGGGGAATCCTCTACCGAAACTTAATTGCATTCGATTAATGAGTTCAACGTTCTTGTTACTTTTCCACTTTTACGAAGTCATCATCAGTCCATTTTAATCACTTGAGCAGTCTAGTTACCTTGAGATGATATGTATTTGTAAAATAAATTATGACAGAAATATACATCAAATCATACACCAAAACATATAATGATTTTAGGAATTATAAACGTGATGTCATGTATGCAATTTATCCTACCATTCCAAGGATTTAATCTCACACCTACAGTGCCGCCTCTGGGTAGGTCAAAGAGGTGACGATTAAATTGAGACAATCTCTCTCAACAACTAAACCATTATGAATCAGACATCTCCATTTACATGTTGATTACCTTCCTTTTTCTGCCAAGATATTTTAAAAAATATCCTTCAGAGTGTTACCTACTATTTCAGATCTCAAAGTATGCCCCGAGTATGCCGCCTCAGGGTCGCCCAAAATCCTATCTTTTCGGAGACCAAGCCTTGAATTTTGATAGCGGTGAAAGCCACCCTCAGGGAGCCGAAATCAAAGCGGCACGAGGCGTCACCATTTTCTCACTTGCCTGTGTCAACAGTAGAGGCCGTGGGGTCGGTTGTCACCTTCCTTGTTCCTACTCGTTATTTTGAAAATAGGTAATCTCATTAGGATTTTTCAGAATTCCTTCACAATCCAAAAACAATAAATCATGAATATTTAATTAATCCTCCCACTAGTTCATCGGTTCCAAATACTGTCTAACTAGTGTCACTTATTCACGACTTTCCAATTTCTCAGAGTTATAAATTCTTTGTGTAGACATTACATAATCAAAATTCACCAAGAATTTTATAATCCTAATACAATAGGACTTATGATTTTTCTAATAATTCGGAAGACAAAAAATCCGAATACTGTCTGACTAGCGACACTATATATATTCATGATTTTCCAATTTTTCCGATTATTTAGAAATCTCTTGTGTAGGCACTACACAATAAAAAATTCACTAATGAATTTTATAGTCCTAATTCATCATGATAAAATTTATGATCTCGAAATTTTCCAATAATCGAAAGCAATAAATCTTTGAAAGCAATCACCAACTTATCGGTTCCAAATACCGTCTAGTTAGTGTCCTATCTTTTCACGATTTTCCAAATTTTCGATCATCAAAATACCATTTATGTAGTTACTACATAATTAAATCCCCGAAGGATTTTAAGATCCTGAAATCAAATTTACCTGGCAATTTTTAATTTTATCATGTGGCTTTTATATCGAGATAAATTTCTGTTTGCTCAATTAAATTAATTAATTATCTAAATTAATCTAAATTAATTACGTGTTCATGCATGCCTAGTTGCTAAACTTAATTATCTACATGTATGCATATGCTTGGAGTGGAATTCATGAATGTGATGAAGGCATGGTATGACATGGTTATATCACAAAAATAATCATTCAAGAAATTAATGCGTGACCGTTGGTACCTCCGTATCTAATCTATCATAAAAAAAGTATCCTAAACACAACCTAGTGGGTTTACTAATTATCTATAATAGAAGGAATTCAGTATCTGCTTCTATATATTAATTCGCTGGTCCAGTTCATCATCAAATAAAATGTACTGATTTGGTGCATCTGTCGATCTTCTTGCAGCTGGACGCGGTATCAATTCCCTCCAGCCGCAACCTTTTTTCCCTTTGTTCATTAAATAACATCAGCCCCCTTTTTTGGGAAAAAAATTAAAACGCATCAAGGGTGATTTGAACCCTTGACCTACCGGATTGTTGTAACATATCTGGACCATTGCACCGCCGATTTGATCTTCCAGAAAAGCTTCGACTTTGAATAAATAAGAACAAAGCCGAATAAAAAAAAGACATATTTTCGAGGCAATTAAAATTACAACAATTTACACAACTTCCTATACCCGGAAAACGGGTTTACAACAGATCTAACAGGTAAACAATACAAACCCCAATCCATCTCGTCAACCAAGAACATTGAACCACGCATATATATAATTAACGTATAAAAGATGCAATTTTTATTCAATTCCAATCCTAATTAATAAATTATTCAATCAAGATCGCAAAATAGTTTTAACCTGGCTCTGATACCACATGCTGGATATAGAGGAACCCGAATAAGGATCTGAAACGTAGGAAGAACCGGATCCGGAAAAATTCCGGCTCTCGGTAACCCGGGAAGAGGGCCCGGTAAACCGAGGTTGTTTTCCCCCTTTTTTCGGATCGTCATTTGACTCACATCACCGATCGAGATGCTCGATCATGCACGGTGGAAGCTACGACTCAAAAATCGTTTCACGATATTACTATGATATGATTCGCATAATTAATTAATCTAACTACAAGAAGGTTGAAGATTTACCCAACTGAAGAGAAGTTGTGATCTTCTGGATTGTATCTCCAAGCGATGACTGGTGGACGTCGATCCTCGAAGTAGAGCCTCCTCGAATATGCTCAAGAAAAACTCCAAGTTTTTCTTCCCCCAATGACTAGAATGAGAATCTAATTTTTCTCTTCTTTTAGTTGTGTGTGGCGCAATATAGTGTGTGTTGTTTTGGGAGAAAGTCTCTTTATATAGGAAAATAACTAGTCAAGAGAGAGTTATCCCCACATATCTTTTCCAAAAGAAAAAGATATTTTCAATAAATAAGACATAATCACCATTAATGAGATAATCATTTGATTATCAATGTCTTATTTTATCCATTAATTATTTAACAAATAAATAATTAATTACAAATGTGACATAATCTAGAAAAATTACTTCTCCTAATTTCCTCACATGTGGTGCCACTTTTTCCATAGGAGAATAGAAAATGTCTTTTCTATTTTACATATTATTTACCGAATAAATAATATTCGCATAATCAATAAATAGACCAACTATTTAATTTATTCTCGAGGTTCCACAATACGAGAAAACACTCACATGTTAGGAGCCAACCCGGAGACTATGGACCTATAACCAGTAGCTACAATAAATTGAATAAAATATTCATCGAACTGAACATTTCTACTCAACTTATTAATTCCGGAATTACGCCACCATAAATCCGGAACTGAACATTATCGATTATAGATATAACTTATTCTCAGAAAGTCGAGACAATAAGTGTCCATTGATATAATCATTACATACAGAGTTACCCTCCATAGACCATCCGTAACGAAGCGGGAATGTCTTTGTAAACCTTCATCATTACATCTCATCCTTATTTACCATTTATCCACTAGTGATCAATTAGTTCATAACCAATATGAACTCGGCCAATCGATTAGTTTCTAGGAACAAATAAGGGGATTGTCTTTCTACTTCCCGCAGGAATGAATGGATTCCATATCTGTGAGACACACACTCCTCACCCATTCCAAAATAGTGCCAATGTGAAAGTGATTCGGACCGCGCCTCTTAGCAATCCTTAACGAACACATCAAACCCTATCTTGAAACAAGCAACAGTCTGCAATCACTTCAGGATTAAGGTTAGTCCATATATAATCATCTTGTGATTTAATAAGATTTCTCAATCACGGAATTATATGAGGAATGCAGATTAAGTCGGTCTAGTCCTATATGACTACATCATATATAAATGCCCCACTTAGATAACCAATATCGACGGTCCGGATAAGACGGTCACACCTTAAAGTGTTCTGGGTGCATTAATGGTGGTTTAATCAATAGACCCTATACTTTGATTATGTTCACCACGGACTACAGTTCAAGTATATCACCATAAAGTTAATCCTCATGTGTGACACACACTAAGTTATATGGCTTCATATGATACAACTTAGTGGTTTTAGCAGTGTATTACTTACAAGCACGAAGCAAATAATAAGATGATAATAAATCTGTCATTTATTAATTATAAAAACGTACAGAAATTGTCTTTCAGGCGCTGTTTCCAACAATCATTGCATCTAACTGGTTTCTTGTGCAAACTCCTTGTTGAAAATCACCAATCACCTGTTCCTCAGGGTGATCTCTCATCCATTGATGCACTAGGGGTAGCATTATAGGAACTTCATTTTGCTGAACTGGTTCTTCTTGAAATTCAGCTTCTAGAATCTGATCTGCTTGATCTTGATTATCTTGAACTAGATCAGTTTTATGGTGTTCAGCTATAGGTTCTGCTGTTGGAAACTGAGACTGATCTTAATATAAAGATTCTGATATCCTTAACCTTTCTATATCAACAAAAATTGCTTTTGGAGTCTTTTGAGATTGAGTTTGAGAAACTGGTTCTTCTTTGTCTTCAATTGTATCTCCGGTGAAGTTTGGTTCATAAAAAACTACATGTATGGATTTTTCATGATTAATTGTTCTTTTGTTCAAAACTCTGAATGCTTTACATACACTTGAATATCCTAAGAATATTCCTTCATGATCTTTAGGTTGAAAAGTCTTCAGCTGATCTTTTCCATTATTGTTTATATAGTATTTGCTTCCAAAGGCATGAAAATATGAAACATTTTGTTTCCTTCCATTCCAAATTTCATAAGGTGTTTTCTTCAACCTTTTGTTTATTAGGGCTCTGTTCTGAGTATAGAAAGCTGTATTTACCGCTTATGCCCAATATCTTTCAGGTAACTTTGTTTCACAAATCATAGTTCTACCGCTTCTTTGAGTGTCCTGCTTTCTTCTTTCAAATTACTCCATTTTGTTGAGGTGTTGTTGTAGTCACTTAGTGATGTAACACTCCATTTTCTTCACAAAGATTCAATGATCACATTATTGAGAAATACAGCCATTTTTAGATCTAATCTTGACAACTGCAACACTTTTCTGATTTTGAAGTTTCCACGGCAATTCTGTGAGTTTTTGCTTATTCTCACTCTTCTTTGTCATAAAAAAATTACCCATGTGTACCTTGAGTAATCATCAACCACTACCAATGTATATTTATTTCCATTGAAACTGATAGGTATAACTAGTCCAAACAAATCCATATGCAAGAGTTCTAGGACTCTTGTGGTTGAGTGGTGAGACTTGTTCTTGAAACAAGCCTTTACTTGTTTCCTTTTCTGACAAGCATTACATAAACTGTCCTTTCTGTATGAAATCTCTGATAGTCCAATCACTAAATATTTCTTAACCAGTAGATTGATATCATCAAAGTTGAGATGACTCATTTTCTTGTGCCATAGCCAGCTGATTTCTGATTTGGTATGCACAAGTAAAAAAGTCTCTGAAACTACTGTTGTCTAGTCCACAAAGTGAAAATTACAAAATGTCCTCCATACCTGACGATCACGGGATAGCATCTAGCAACACATCGTGACCCCCAATCATCGGAAGAGTCAAATGCAATGACTACTACATTCCATGTGAAACAGTTACCATATAAATATAATCCTATCGTTGTTACAATATACTTATGGTGGTACATTGAGTGCAATGACCGTATCTTATAATCTGGATATCATGCTCTCTCAAAGTAACTCATTTACTTCCACTTTGTAAAGATTCACAAGAATAACACATTCTTTATAAGAATGCCCTTTCGGATATTTACTCATAATCATAGGATACGCGATTTCCGGACGAGCAACATGAATCCTACGCATGCTTCAGTATCTACCGCATGATCGCCCCATGGCTAGGGAAACCTTAATAGTGTCAAAGTATGACAATCCACACCGTGATGTCATGAAGATTCCGGTCGTAGGATAATAACGCAACCGCCACATAGTGCGACACTTAATAAAGTAAGTGGGTCAGTCTAACATACGCATTCTCCAATACACGTCCACGTACAGTCCAAGTGTCTCAACACTTTGATAGGAGAGATCTATCCCTACCTTCAATAAGATAGAAGACATCCAATACGTGCTAATCTAATCATATTATCAATGTCCTATTTAATAGTACATACGACTAGAGACATTTAAGTATCAAACCTCTAAAAGTGAGTCGAGATCTCATCAACCATAATCACTATCATTGTTTCTCTCTCATAGTTTGACATAAGGGACGTTATCATATATACAATCACAAATTGGTTTGTTAAACGAAAAAATATATAATAACAGAAAAGTCATTTAAGATATGTATAAGCATAAAGAAATAGTAGAAATGATCTGATCCGGTCGGATCTGATCCAACCTGATTTTGGTTTAGGACACCATTTCAACAATCTCCCACTTGGCCTAAAACCAATCACTCGTACACACAAGACCAAGTTGAAACACAATAATCTCATGCAGTACTCGTAATCAACCCTAAGCATGAACGGATCACTATCCATGGGGACCCGGACTATCTCATATCATGCTCTAAATGATCAAGTCAAAAAGAACCTCCTCAACAGACACATACGAATCTATGACGAGACCGTGGTCCTCGCTTCAAACAATGAATCCACTACTATATCAGCTATATAGAAAAGGTGGAAGAACCGTACAAGGTTCAGGAATGATCCTTCTAGATACATGTACTGCTCCCGCTATGCCTCCAAGGCACTATTGTGTTTTGGCCCAGTTGTAGAATCTTCAGTGGTTTCTAGCTAAGAACATTTCCAGCTCACAGTATCACTTTAAAGTAATCATAACCTGCATCAGTAGCTCCTACTATCTTCATAAGATTCAGTGGTGCATATCTCAGATATCTACGCTTATTAGATTCCAAGTTTCATGAAACCAAAAACCCATCCTTAACACCTTTAAGGATATTCTCGACATATACCAGAATCACTTTCATACTTTACTCATGACTCTTCATGAAGTATGAACATCTGGTTCAATTCAGAACACTTATGATGGATCCTATTACAGCAGCGAAAGGAACCTTCCATAAGTATCATCTTTCACTTTTTCCTCAGGACTGACGTCCTGTCATAGATAGATCCCGAAAATACCGGCTAGCAGTATCTCTTGTTGTGATCGATGATAAACTCTTTTAGCATCCCATCTATCAGGGTGAACTGTGATAACTAATCAGTATCTATCACTATAGATTCTTATTTCTAAAATAAGAACTGCTATTTCAAGAACTTTCGTAAAGGTCTTGAACTACCGAACATTAATTAACTGTGACATGGGGTAACAACTCTCGAGAAAGAAATGCAACACCTTACTCAAAAGCAGTGACACTCCCACTAACCTATTTGCACATTAGGCATATCCTTTCCTCTTGATGAAATCAAACACCTTTTGATTTATCAAAGCAAAGAACTTATACAGAGGAACTTGTTTGACTCATATGGATAGTCAAACAAGTTCCTCTGCATATGGACTCAAACACCTTACTCAAAAAAGCAGTGCATATGGACTCAAACAAGTTCCTCTGCATAGGAACTTATACACACATCAATATGCGCCCCATATGTCAAAGATTTGGCATCCGGAATATTCTTAATTATATAACATTATGATTAATTAATTTGCAAATTACATGTGTGTGACCCGATAGGCTTCCGAATATGTTGGCCGTAGACACAAAGTGCAAATTACTAAAGTGCCCTTAATACCTAACGATCACGGAATAGCGTCTAGCAGCACACCGTGACCCCCAATCATCGGAAGAGTCAAATGCAATGACTACTACCTTTCATGTGAAATAGTTACCACGTAAATATAATTCTATCGCTGTTACAATATCCATACAGTCGTACGTCGAGTGTCAAGCATCAACGACCATATCTTATAATCTAGATATCATGCTCTCTCGAAGTAACTCATTTACTTCCACTTTGCAAATATTCACGAGAGTAAGGCATTCCTTATAAGAAGGCCCTTTCGGATATTCACCCCAATTAATAGGGTACGCGATTTCCGGACGAGCAACCAATCCTACGCATGCTTCAGTATCACACCCAATTACTACTCGCCGTATGGCTAGGGGAAACCTCAATAGTGTCAAAGTATGACAGTACACACCGTGATGTCATGAAGACTCCGGGCTTAGGATAATTACACAACCGCCATATAGTGCGACACTTAATAAAGTAAGTTGGTCAGTCTAACGTACGCATTCTTCAATACACGTCCACGTATAGTCCAAGTGTCTCAACACTTTGATAGATGAAATATATCCCTACCTTCAATAAGATAGAAGACATCCAATACGTGCTAGTCTAATCGTACTATCAATGTCCTATTTAATAGTATATACGACTAGAGATTTTTAAGTATCAAACCTCTTAAAGTGAGTCGAGATCTCATAAACCATAATCACTATCATAATTTCTCTCTCGCAATTTGACAGTGGGGACGTTATCATATATACAATCACAAATTGGTTCGTTAAACGAACAAATATATAATAACCGAAAAGCCATTTAATATATGTATAAGCATAAAGAAATAGTAGAAATGATCCGATCCAGTCGGATCCGGTCCAACCCGATTGGGTTTAGGACACCATTTCAACACTTCACTAATCCCTATCTTCACTATCTAAGCAACTATAGAACAGGTAGTATTGCTGCTCTGCAACTGCTTATACCACTGGTCCTTGAAGGGTTGTATTGCCTCTTCACCAACTACCACCACAAACACAGTACACCCTGACTTCAAACACAACTGTCCTTGGCAAATCCTTGACCGGATTGCTTCACAGTCTAAACCTTTGATTAATATCAAAGTTGTCTGAGAGTAAAGTGAATGATTCTTGCTTGTGGTTCTTCATAGTGTTGGTTTCTTGATGTATTCTTTGGAGCTTGAACACATGAAGAAATCTGGATGTATCCTTGTAAGCACTAAAATTGATAGCAATATATATGAACAGGACATGGGCTAACTAACGATTGAATACATGTTAATTCGTGTGTTGATCCTTGATGTCAAGTCCTCTATTTATAGTGTGAGGTCTAGTATTCATCTTGTTTTAAAATTTGAATCCATTTGGCTATCAATGGTTGTATGTCAGATGTCAGTGACCGTTCTGACATGACAGTCCTTCATCCAATGAGAATGCTTGATTTATAACGTTCTAATTCTCATTCAGCTTTCTTTGCTTTATATTAGCTCGAAACTGAGTAAATCGATTTGTCGGGCTTCAAATGAGTGTTTTCGATTTAAGAGCATTAACTGAGTTTTTGCTCTTCTTCAAAACTTGGTACTTTTATTTTCATCCGACTATAATTGAATTAATTAGAGTACACCATTTCTTATAAATCATCCAAGATATCATTGTCCTTATGTATCTTAGGTCTTCATACAAGATCCATAAAGTCAGTTCAGGCCATCACAAACTTACCTGAATTCTAACTTTACAGTCTCGACATTTAAACTATATAAACTGAGTTTGATCCCTCAGTTCTTCAATATTCAATAACTGAGTCTGTGTCCCTCAGCCTTCATTTACTGAGTTTTTCCCCTCAGCCTTTAGCTTCTAGATAAGCCAACCAATTATGTGTCCCTCAGTGAACTTACCTTCTTCATTTCTGAGTAATTCTCAATTCTTGGCTCTGAGTAACACTTTCAGTTTTGTACTATCTGTTTGTGTGATATTCAGTTTTAATAATGATTTCCAGTTCTCAGTTTTATGACTCTCTAACTATTACAGTGCTTGTCTAATATAACATATACAAAGATCAAACTCTAATAAATCTGATACATATTATTTTTAGAAAACTTTTAGCTTTTCACTATAACAGCTAGTTTCAGCACTTCATCAATGGGGTAAAAGCAAGCAAGTAAATAAATAAGATGAATCATCATCAAAACTCAAATTTTATTTCTAACAGATATATTGTGAGAGTTTGAGTGCAATATGTTTGGCAAAGGATCATGTTCGTCATGAGAGAACCAAGCACATAAATGTGAGATATAATTTTCAGAGAATGAGATGAGGGTTCAAGTGAGGAAGCACCAAGGAGAATTATACTGATATTCTTACTAAGCCAGTTCAGCAGAGCAATTAAGTTGATCTGATTATACAGTCTGGTTGATTTGAATGAAATTTCAAGTCAATATGGATATTTTTGTCAAAGTGTAAGTTGATCTTTACATCTGGTGGAACTAAATATGGATCAGATGAAGATGATGGTCAGCTGAGCAAGAGTATTCAAGTCTGGGAGGTCAGCTGAGTTTAGTGTCAGCTGAGGTCCGTCTGTCAGCAGAGTGAAGTCTGCAGACCAAATGAATACTGTTGAGTTCTACAATCAAGTTTGCTTGGTTACACAGCTGGTGGAGTCAGCAGTGTTGGGGTCCACATCTGGGCATTTATAGGAATTCCGACATAACTTTATGGCGGTTAGGGTTTATGATTCCTAGGTTATAAATACCCATGGTTGTAATCAAAGTAAAGTGTGAAAATCTTCTTCAATTTATGTGCATAATAAAATATCAGTGTTTCTGTCCGTGGATAGTCGACGCAACACCGGAAACCACGTTAAATCTTTGTGTTATTCTTGTTTCTTTTATTTTGTCATTGTTGTTATCAATGACGTTTTAATTGCTTATGTGTTTATTCTTTCTTGGGTGGTAAGTTACACATACATGTCTCAACAAAGCCATTCACACAATTTAGAGCATTCGCATCAGACACTCTTGACGAATCCTTTAATTTACTATTTTAAAAACACGTTTTTCTAGTTTACATAATCTTTTTTCAAGTTGAAATGCATCAGATTATCTATTTTACATAATGCAATAGATATAAAAGAAAATTTACAAAATCTGTAAGAATAAGGTAGATGTAAAATAAATTTTACAGAATCTGTATTTCATAGTAGAAATAAAGTATATGTCGCAGTTTTATTATTTCTGTTGAAATCTTTGAAATATGGTTTTTAAAGTATTTATATTATCTACTTCAATTGCAAGTAATAAAGTGAATGAGTGCCATAAATTTTAAAACTACAATTAGGGTAAAATGAAAAATAATGTAATAAATATTATGTTGACATTCGATAAAATTATATATATATATATATATTAAGACGAAAATAGTACACAAACCAATAAAATATAGTTCGAATTTCCTGAATTATGAGGAAACGTTACTACATGATTTTAAGGACTGTGGGTGGATTAATGCCACGTGGAAAAGCATAATTACGGTTACTCGTCAACAACGATATTTTGGAGTCGAAAAGGCATGCGATTGGGTAGACTTATATTTAAAGGAGGATCCCTCGGGAAAGGGGGACTTAATCTCATGAAAATTCCTCATCAGAGAGATCATCTCATGTACGTGGTATTGACGAAATCAAAAGAGCCATTGTACGGGGGCGCACCGCCCCCGAAGGAAGTTTTCATTAAACAAGCGATCGACTCAGAATTTAAAGGAATTGCGAATAGCTTAACCCATCTAGCTCGTCTTCATTGACTAGTTACTAGAGTTTTATGTCAAAAGTAGAATTCTTATAGATGAGTAGTTGTTTATTTTTTTTTGCTTACAACGAACTTGTGATGTACATTTTACTTGATTTTGAATATAAGTTAAGATCTGTTTTCCCTTTTTTTCCTCAAAAAATAAAATATAGTTGTCTATTATTCATTGTGATCAACCTTTGCGAGTAAAAGTGTAACGAGACAATGAAGGGCACGTACCATTATCCATTTCCAAGTAATACTAACCTCAATAAAAGCTCAAAGGAAACAAACAAGATCCACCTCGAACACCACCCCCTCCCACCTCCCGCACACCCACAAAATCTTTGCTCTCCTCTTCCTTCTCTCTTTCACCTCATTTTTCTTTTCTTTTCTTTTCTTTTCTTGCGAGTTAGAAATTACAAGAGAATCTAATCCTCTCTTCAAACTTTTTTTTTTTCTCTTGAATCATCCACTTTCTCTACTTCCTTTTAATAGCTTTTTTTTTTATTCTCTTTCTATTCCTCCAATCATTGTTTTCCATATATGAACCCACTGAATTACAGGGATTTCTGCATTTAAAATTTGCCCTTGATTTTTCTTTCTTGTTTGTACTAGAAATTATAGAGCAAAAAAAAACAAAAAAAAATGAGAGAGGAACACTCCAATTGGTTTGCCAAATGGGAAGAGGAACTCCCCTCTCCAGATGAGTTGATTTCTTTATCTCAGACCCTTATTACACCTGATCTAGCTATGGCTTTCGATATCCAGAATCCCACCGGAGATCATCACCATCGCCGCCTCCTCCTCCAGCAGCCGCCACCTACTCCGCCGCCTCGTCAGGCCCAAAACTCTCCCTCCTCCCAACCCAACTCCCCTGGAGAATTCGAGTCATCAGAGTTTGGTGGGACTTTAGGAGGCGGAGGAACGGGTGGTGGGGCTGGTGGGACCACTTCAGGTGGAGATGAACCGGCTAGAACCTTGAAAAGGCCACGGCTTGTATGGACGCCACAACTCCACAAAAGATTTGTTGATGCTGTGGCCCACTTGGGAATCAAGAACGCTGTTCCGAAGACTATAATGCAGTTAATGAGTGTAGATGGCCTCACACGTGAAAACGTTGCGAGCCATTTGCAGAAGTATAGGCTTTATCTGAAAAGAATGCAGGGGATCTCTAATGGAGGCGGCGGCGGCGGCAGCGGTGGTGGTGGTGGTGGTGGTGGAAGCGATACAGACCACTTATTCGCAAGTTCACCTGTACCTGCTCATTTTCTTCATCCGGGTCGGGCTAATCCCGACCATTTTTTACCGTTTGTTCCTGTTAATGCATTGCAGCACCACCATCAAATGGCGGCGGTGGTCGGAAACCACCATCATCATCATCAACAACAGCTTCAACAGCAGCAGTTTAGGCATTTTGGTACATCTCCCCCAAATGGGCAATTCGAGAATCCATTTTTGTCTCGACAATCACAGAGTATGCGAACACCGCTGCAAAATTCTTATGCCGAGGATATGGATTCAGCAAAAACAACCGCGAATGGAAGAACAGTTCTGACATTATTTCCAACCGCCGAAGATTAAGTTCGGAGTAAAGAATAATAATATTAAAAAATAAAATTGATAACCGGTTACTCTGTGTATTTTAATCATTCATGTGGCTTATAGGTCTTGTTAAAAATGTGTAATTGAGATAATTTGATTTAGTGAACTTTCTTCTATGCTCATTTCACTATTTTTTTTCCTTCCTTCCTTCCTTTTTTTTTTTTTTTTTTTCCCTGAGAGGAATGCTCAGGTCACTAGTTGTTAATGATTGTTGAGCATTCAATAAATCATCAACCCAAGCACATTCTTAAAAATGTCATGTTTGAATTCAATTGGAAAAGCTGCCCGAGTTTGAGTTCGAAGTCGAGATCAAACTGTTTGTGAATGAATATAATAAAAATATAAACACAAAGTAGTGATAATAGATTTTCAGACAAATCCAGAATCTACATCATATGATCTAAATTGAAGTATATGCTTTTTCAGTTTGTTTTCTTTAGAGATAAGTCTTGTTTACTGTCCATTATGAGATTTGAAAGTCTGTAATTGGGAATCTTTCAAAGACAAATAATTGTTTGGAAGTTAGTAGTAGGCTGTTATCTTAGTTTTGTTTCTTGCTGCTTAATGTGGTCCTTTAGTGCTGTTACTTAATATTTAATTGATATTTAACTAAAAGTTAAATATATAATTAAAGTCAATACCAAATGCAGCCCACCGATACACAAACCTATTATATGCATAATTTTTGGTATATTTTAAACGAATTTTTTTTTTTCACGATTATGAGAGCTGATTTTATGGTTGTCATTGTTCATAAAGTCATAGTATCAGTGACGGATCTAGAATTTTAGTTTAATTGGAGCCAAATTCTCAGTTAAATACTGTAGCGAAAATTTTATTGAAAATTCACATATACATAAATTAGAATGTTAATAAAAAGGTTTATGTCACTTTAGATTTCAGAGAAATATTAGCTATTTTTAGTTAATACCTCTAACGTCCCGTTTCCGCACAATTTAATTCTTATCCTAGGAAAAGAACGTTCGGCAGACGTATAAAATAAAAATAAATTCATTTCATACGTAGTTCTACTACGTCGTATCAAAAAAAAGAAACGAAGAAAAGACTGGGTATAAAATTTTCAAACATCCAAGAATAAAACAACATCTAAAGGTGGAAATGTATCTTATTACATTCAGGAAAAATACTGAATCCAAAAGAAAAGTACGATATTCTCCAAAAGAAAACGTAACGATCTTCTGAAGTGCCGAAAGGCAAAAACAAGCAAAACAAAAGAATAAATAAAGAATAAATGTAAATTCTTCAACGAGGCGCCTTCAAACGCCATCATCGAACTCCTCCTCGTAAACAATATCAACACGTTTGTCTTCTCACCCCCAAACACATAAAAACATGCATTTGGCGTAAGTACAACGTCTTAATAAGAAAGAAGAAGCTACGACAACAATTATAATTTATAAAATAAAGATAATTAAAAGTTTAGTTGATTATGTGTGACCGACTCAATCTAGGGTTCACTCCATGTCCATCAACATGAATTGACTAAACGTTTCTACTTAACTCATCTATGTTACAACCGCACTCAAGGGCACTACGCATATCCAAGCTGGGGATATTCTTGGCAACATATTAGTGGATCACACCAATATCCACGGAGGCTAGAATAGGTAGACTCCGATAGTACGCACATCTCAGCGGAGTCCCTCCGTACTTAGGGTTTTGTTGACCTACGGAGTTCTTCCACCTTCAGTGGTAGGCATACATCGCGATATAGACTAGTGCCTATCCAAGA
This sequence comes from Gentiana macrophylla, assembly GCA_026214975.1. Taxonomy (NCBI): domain Eukaryota; kingdom Viridiplantae; phylum Streptophyta; class Magnoliopsida; order Gentianales; family Gentianaceae; genus Gentiana; species Gentiana macrophylla. The sequence continues at coordinate 41,469,671 of CM047809.1, forward strand.
GAGACATGTTGTTTAATCTTTTACTAGTCAAGTACGTATTTATTAGGGTGATTAACTAGCCACCTAAGTGTTTTCAATTAATCTCCTTCACATTAACTACTCTCTTCCTAGACCACAAGACATTAACAAGACCTAGCAATTACACAGACAGTGATGAATGCTAATTCATCAAAGCACAAGCCTATCATGCCCTTCCGACGGATCCGAACTTCAACTCCCTTTAAGAGTATATTCGGTGTTTCAACTGAACGAATCAGAAGCTCAATTCAGGCTTGTTTATGTTAACCAATGATATCATATCGTAAATAAGGGTTGAAAACAATAATAGTGTGATTACAAAACCCAAAACCAAACTAGAATGATAAAACCGTAAAAACAAGGCAAAAGCAGCCGACGCCTGCTTTGACCTCCCATGGGCGCCCGTCCGTATCAGACGCCCGTCCACTAAACCCCAAACGCCCGTCTGCCAAAAACAGCTACATCCTGAATCAAAAATATCACCTCAGACGCCCGTCTGCCTATTGCAAACGCCCGTCTGGGCTACTAGGGTCTCGGATGCCCGTCCGCCTAGGTTTTTCCCAAAACACTAAAATCGTCAAAACTCGATTTCTGAACCGATTCTAACCTAATTAACATCGAATTAATCCCAGTAAAACACAGAAAACATATCTAATCAACCATAGCATCTATGATCCTTTGATCAACAAAAAAACGCATCTTTCCAACATTGAAACATCTTAAATTATGATCTAAACCCTATAAACGATAATTGAGATCATAGGAAGAGCCTCTTACCTAATTGTCGCCCAAAATAGATCCAAACAAACCTCGAGTGCAAATTGTTCCAACAAAGTCAAATCCAAACGGAGCTCTCTCACGACGATTCCAATTCTACCGTCGATCCAAAACGATCAAGAACCGCTTGCTTATTGTGAAAACTATCCAAGCCCTATTTCTCTCCTCAAAGCCGCAGAGAAGGAGCATGCAAACTAAATTTCTGAACTGTGTTTAGGTTATGGGATTAATTTGTATTGATTTTCCTTAAATAGCAATTTCCCATAAATCCCTTTTGCCTTAATTGTCCTTTAATTACCAAAATCAGAATAATCCCTTAAATATATATATATATATGATTCAAAAATATATATATACATACTCTATTAAATACTTAACTCCCAAAAAGACAAGAAATAATAATATTTCATTTTCACAAAATGACACGTCTGCCCTTTCCCGAAAATCGGAATATTACATTCCTCCCCCGTTAAAAGGAGTTTCGTCCTCAAAACTAGAACATACCTGGTAAATCCACGAACTCTTGGAATTCACTGATCATATCGTCTTCAACTTCCCAAGTTGCCTCCTCGGGTGAATGATTGCTCCACTAAACCAGAACCAATGGGATCATCCGCCTCTTAATCATCTTTTCCTTCCTGTCCAAAATCCTGATCGGTCTCTCGTCATAAGCAAGATTGTCTTGTAGAATCTCTGGATCAATTGTAGTTTCGACATCATTCCTCGTCAGACACTTCTTCAACATCGAGACGTGAAACGCACTATGGACCCTTGACATCGATTCGGTAACTTAAGCTTGTAAGCCAACGGTCCAATCCTTTCCAGAATTTCAAAAGGTCCAACATACCTTGGACTTAGCTTTCCCTTTTGTCCAAAGCATTTCACTCCCTTCATCGGTGAAGCTCGTAGATACACTCTATCACCGACTTCAAACTCCAGAGGTCTTCTTCTAACGTCTGCCCAACTTTTCTGCCTGTTCTGTGCTGCCTTCAGATTCTTCTTAACCAATTGAACCATTTCCTTAGCTTGTTCAACCATCTCCGGCCCTGTAATCTGTCTTTCCCCAACTTCATCCCAAAACAGCGGCGTTCTACATCTTCTTCCATACAACGCTTCAAACGGTGGCATGCCTATACTTGCATGATAACTATTATTGTAGGCAAACTCTGCTACCGGTAGATAATCATCCCATGATCCACCTACTTCCAAAACACAAGCTCTTAGCATGTCCTCAAGTGTTTGGATGGTCCTCTCAGATTGTCCATCTGTCTGAGGATGAAACGCCGTACTCAAATCTAACTTGGTTCCAAAAGCTTCTTATAAACTCTTCCAAAATCGACTGACGAACCGACTATCTCGATCCGAGACTATAGAGATAGGAACTCCGTGTAACTTCACTATATTATCCAAGTATAGTGTTGTCATCTTCTTCAAAGGCATATCAACCTTATACGGTAATAAATGGGCAGATTTGGTCAATCTATCCACAATTACCCAAATCGCATCATGTCCTCCTTTTGTCCTTGGTAAACCGGTGATGAAGCCCATCGTAATCTTATCCCATTTCCATTCAGGGATATCCAAGGGCTTAAGCATTCCTCCTGGTCTTCTATGCTCTGCCTTCACTTTCTGACAAATGTCACACTCTACTACGAACTTGGCTATTTCCAATTTCATCGAAGGCCACCAAAACTTCTCCTTCAAGTCTCGGTACATCTTAGTAGCACCTGGATGAACTGTAAAAGCAATCATATGTGCCTCTTCCATAACCCTCTGTCTTAAGTCGCCAACATTAGGCACACACAAACGATCCTGGTACCAAAGGTTTCCATTCTTATCCAAGACATAACCCACTGTAGGCTTCTCTCTAGCAACTCGCTTCAAATCAACCAAAGTTGGGTCTTCATCTTGCTTCTCCCGAATATCATCCATCAACTCAGATCTTGCTAACATCGGCACCACAAACTGTCGATCCTCAATCTGGTCAAACCTGTTGATGTCCAGCCCATCTAACCTTTCTGCCACAACTTCGACGCTTGAAACTGCAAATACTGGTTTCCTGCTTAAAGCATCTGCCACTACATTGGCTTTGCCCGGATGGTACTGAATATCCAAATCATAGTCCTTCACGAACTCTAACCATCTTCTCTGTCTCATATTCAGATTCTCTTGAGTGAAGAAATACTTTAAACTTTTGTGGTCGGTGAAGATCCTTGCCTTAACTCCATACAAGTAGTGCCTCCAAGTCTTTAATGCAAACACTACTGCTGCCAACTCCAAGTCGTGTGTCGGGTAGTTCTTCTCATGCACCTTCAACTGCCTAGATGCATAAGCGATCACTTTTCCTCCTTGCATCAACACACAACCTAAACCCTATCCCGAAGCATCTGTGTTGACATCGTAGTTATCAAAATTCTCTGGAACTGCCAGAACTGGGGCTGTAGTCAACTTCTTTTTCAACGTCTGAAAATCCATTTCACACTCTCTAGTCCATTCAAACTTCACATTCTTCTGTGTAAGCTTAGTGAGTGGAGTAGCTATCTTCGAGAAGTCCTGCACAAACTTCCTATAGTAGCCAGCCAATCCAAGAAAACTCCTTACTTCTGAAACTGTAGTAGGTTTGGGCCAATTCCCAACTGCCTCAATCTTGGCGGGATCAACTTGTATGCCATCTCCAGAAATGACATGACCCAAGAAACTGACTTGCTTCAACCAAAAGTCACACTTAGAGAACTTAGCAAACAACTGATTCTTCTTCAAAGTTTCTAACACTGTCCTTAAGTGTTCCTCATGTTCTTCCATATCCTTAGAGTATACTAGGATGTCGTCTATGAACACTATCACAAACTTATCCAAGTATGGCATAAAAACTCACTGCATCAAATCCATAAATGCAGATGGAGCATTAGTGAGTCCAAAAGGCATAACTAAGAACTCATAATGTCCATACCTCGTACTAAAATCCGTCTTCGGTATATCTGCCATCTTGATATTCAACTGATGATATCCGGACCTAAGATCAATCTTAGAAAACACTTTCTTGCCTTGCAACTGATTAAACAGATCATCTATCCTCGGCAAAGGATACTTATTCTTGATGGTAAGATTATTCAATGCTCTATAATCGATGCACATCCTCATGCTACCATCTTTCTTCTTCACGAACAAAACAGGGCTCCCAAGGCGAAGTACTAGGGCTGAATTATGTTCCTCTCCAAAGATATCCTTAAGTTGAGCCTTCAACTCCTTTAATTCAACCGGTGACATTCTATAGGGTGCCTTAGCAACTGGTGCCGCTCCCGGTATCAACTTGATCTCAAATTCTATTTCCCTATCTGGCATGTTTCCCGGTAACTCTTCCGGAAATACCTCAGGGTACTCTCTCACTACCGGAGTTTCTTCAAGCTTGGGCTTCACTTGTTCCATATCCACTGCATACAAAAAGTAGCCTTCACAACCCTCCTGACAAGCTCTAATTGCCTTGACCGCTGAAATTATCGGATGTCGCTTCTTACTCGGCTTGTACACATTACCCTGATAAGTCTTGTCTGATTTCTTGGGTATCTTAAAAGTCACTTTCTTCTCTCGGCAATCTAGATGAACAAAATTCTCGGATAGCCAATCTATCCCAAGGATTACATCAAAGTCTGAAAAGTCTAAAACAGTGAAATCACTCTTGCATCGATAAGATCCAACTCGAACTTCCACTTGAGGTACCATCCTAGTTACCTTTGTTACCTTCCCAAACGGTGTAGTTATCTCCAAAGTGTTCCTTAAAGGTTCCGAAGGTAAACTCAACTTCTTAGCTACCTTGGTCGACACAAAAGTGTTAGACGCTCCCGTATCAAACAAGGCTCTGACCACTAGGTTATCTAACATTATCGTACCTAAGATGCATATTCATTCATTTAAATAAAATTACATCATGAGTGAACGTGCTATAAAAATATCTTCATAAAATAAAATAACAACAAGGTACCTGAGATAACATCATCCTCTGGTTCCGCATCCCTAGCATCAGCTGCAAAAACTCGAACTGGTCGGCTAGGTCCACTTCTACCATTTCCTTGGCTCGAACTGCTCTTGTTTCCTCTGTTTGGACACGCTCTAGAAAAGTGCCCTGGCTCTCCGCAAACGTAGCAACCATTAGTATTCTGCTTGCACTCTCCCGAATGATTTCTGTTGCATTTAGAGCAAAGCGGTGCACTGTTCGGGAATTTAGTTGCCGTAGGAGCTGTTGTCTTCTTGACATTCTGTTGCGGTGCTCCTCGATAATTACCCTGACTCGTCCTAAAGTTTCTCTTGTTTCCAATGACAACTGTAGCCTTCTTCCTGAAGGTCTCAACCTCCAAGGCTTTATTCAATAGTTCTGCCATGTTCCTTGCTGTAAATCCCAACATGCCCGACTGAATCTCATAAGCCAATCCTTCCTTGTAAAGGGTCATCTTCTTCTCTTCCACTTTCATCAGCTCGGGATAGAACCGTCCCAACTCGTTAAACCTATTGATATACTGAGATACCGTCAAATGATTACCCTGCTTGAGTTTCAAAAACTGACTTGCCTTATCCGCTTGCACTGTTGCCGGGAAGTACTCGTTGAAGAACATAGCTCTGAAAGCTTCCCAGTCTGTTACTTTGCCATTACTGCTCTGAATCGCATCTATCCATGCCTCACCGCACCCAAAAGAAAACTAATCGCTAATCAAGCGCCATCTTCTGCTTTCAGAACATGAATGTTCCTGCATGCCTTCTCGAAGCTCCTTATCCATTCCTCGGCCTTTGAATGTTCAACATTTCCATAGAAATTCTCAACCCGGTTCCTTCTCAATCTTGTATACCAATCCACAGCCGGTGCTTGCTCAAATGCTGGTCTCACGGGTGGGTAAACCTGAGGATAGCCGAAAGGTACTTACTCGCCGAATCTTCTTTGTTCTTTGAGGGTAAGTGGGATTTACTTGAGGTTCAGGCTGAAAAGGGTAGTATCCTTGGTGGTAATTCTGATGTTGCTGAGGAGTTGGCTGAGGTTGCTGGAGACCAAAGGGTGGGTAACCAAAACCATGCTGATGGTCAAAATGCGGTGAAAGTGGTACGGTAGGTCGAGGGGTATGACCTGCAGGAGGTGGGTAGACAGTATGCGGTTGTTGGTGAAACACCAATGGTGAGGGGTGGCTCACTGGTGGAGGGTAAACGCTAACTGGTGGAGGATAAACGGTTTGCTGATGTGGGTGGTAGCTTACAGGTGGCGGTACAAATCCTGCAGGAATATCACTTACCAATGAGAACTGAGCTGAACTTCCCACGTGCCATCATGGGGGTTGCTCCAGATGAGGTCTCGATGACAAACCCTGCTGAGACCTTGGGGTGGGTGTCGCAGTACGAGGTGGTGGTGATAAACTCTGCTGGGGTGGTGGAATCTGCCTCACAACACCGCCTCCTACGACCGGTGTTGGACTTTCCCGTCGAACTCTGGAAGTCTCTGCACCCGCTCCAGTTCTCGTGAACACCATCATGATGATCAAAGAAAACCAGAATGTTACTAAAAGGTCTAGAGAAAACTTATCTTAAAGAAAGGAAGCCTAAAAGACGCTTCTCTCTGATACCAACTATAACGCCCCGTTCCCGGACACCGAGTCTTTATCCGGAAAAGGAACGTTCGGCACGTATAAAATAAAAGTAAATTCATTTCATACGTAAGCCTCTACTACGTCGTATCAAAAACAAGCAAATGGAAGCAAAAGACTCGGGTATAAAATTTCCAAACATCCAAGAACAGAAACAACATCTAAAGGTGGAAATGTATCTTATTACATTCAAGGAAAAATTTGACTCCAAAAGAAAAGTACGATATTCTCCAAAAGAAACGTAACGATGCTACAAGTCTCGAAAAACCAAAAGTCTAAAACAATCTAATAAAGAATAAATAAAGAATAAATGTAAATTCTTCAATGAGGCGTCTCCAAACGTCATCATCGAACTCCTCCTCGTAAACAATATCAACCTGTTCGTCTTCTCACCCCCAAACACATAGAAAACATGCATTTGAGGTAAGTACAACGTACTTAATAAGAAAGAGAAGCTATGACAACAATTATAATTTATAAAGTAAAGATAATTAAAAGTTTAGTTGATTATGTGTGAACGACTCAATCTAGGGTTCACTCCATGTCCATCAACATGAATTGACTAAACGTTTCTACTTAATTCATCTATGTTACAACCGCACTCAAGGGCACTACGCATATCCAAGCTGGGGATATTCTTGGCAACATATTAGTGGATCACACCAATATCCACGGAGGCTAGAATAGGTAGACTCCGATAGTACGCATATCTCAGCGGAGTCCCTCCGTACTTAGGGTTTTGTTGACCTACGGAGTTCTTCCACCTTCAGAGGTAGGCATACATCGCGATATAGACTGGTGCCTATCCAAGAGAGACATGTTGTTTAATCTTTTACTAGTCAAGTACGTATTTATTAGGGTGATTAACTAGCCACCTAAGTGTTTTCAATTAATCTCCCTCACATTAACTACTCTCTTCCTAGACCACTAGACATTAACAAGACCTAGCAATTACACAGACAGTGATGAATGCTAATTCATCAAAGCACAAGTCTATCTTGCCCTTCCGACGGATCCGAACTTCAACTCCCTTTAAGAGTACATTCGGTGTTTTAACTGAACGAATCAGAAGCTCAATTCAGGCTTGTTTATGTTAACCAATAATATCATATCGTAAATAAGGGTTGAAAACAATAATAGTGTGATTACAAAACCCAAAACCAAACTAGAATGATAAAACCGTAAAAACAAGGCAAAACAGGCCAGACGCCCGTTTGACCTCCCATGGACGCCCGTCCGTATCAGACGCCCGTCCACTAAAACCCAAACGGCCGTCTGCCAAAAACAGCTACATCCTGAATAAAAAATCTCAACTCAGACGCCCGTCTGCCTATTGCAAACGCCCGTCTGGGCTACTAGGGTCTCGTACGCCCGTCCGCCTATTGCAGACGCCCGTCCGCCTGGGTTTTTCCCAAAACGCTAAAATCGTCAAAACTCGATTTCTGAACCGATTCTAACCAAATTAACATCGAATTAATCCTAACCATAGCATCTATGATCCTTAGATCAACAAAAAAAGCATCTTTCCAACATTGAAACATCTTAAATTATGATCTAAACCCTATAAACGATAATTGAGATCATAGGAAGAGCCTCTTACTATTTGCTGCCCAAAACAGATCCAAACGACCTCGAGTGCAAAGCCCTTCCAACAAAGTCAAATCCAAACGGAGCTCTCCTCACGACGATTCCAATTCTACCGTCTGATCTGAAAATGATCAAGAACCGCTTCAGTTATTGCGAAAACTATCCAAGCCCTATTTCTCTCCTCAAAGCCGCAGAGAAGGAGCATGCAAACTAAATTTCCTAATTGTGTTTAGGTTATGGGATTAATTTGTATTAATTTTCCTTAAATACCAATTTCCCATAAACCATTTTTCCTTAATTGTCCTTTAATTACAAAAATCGAAATAATCCCTTAAATATATATATATATATATATATATATATATATATATATATATATATATATATATATATATATATATATTTCAAAATATATATATATATATACTCTATTAAATACTTAACTCCCAAAAAGACAAGAAATAATAATATTTCGTTTTCGCGAAATGACACGTCTGCCCTTTCCCGAAAATCGGAATATTACAATACTAACAACAAACACGTATATCTTCTTTATACCAAATTGATAGATGCATACACCTCATGACCCTTATGTATGTGCGTTAATCTAATAGACTAATTTTGTAAGTTTATAATATATTAGAATGAATAATTAATAGACATATTATGGAAGATATCGTTTTATATAATGAATTAAAAAACAAAAAGAGATTTCAATACTAAGAAACATTTTTTATATTCTTGGTTAAATTGTGAATAAATAAATATAAGGATGTAATAAATTTTGTGTGTAGAACGTATACGAAATAAGGTAAAGGTTGTGGAGGACTGTTTTTTATCTAAAATGAGAAAAAATGATGACAAAAAAAAAAGATAGTGGTTGAGAATGACAAAAACGCGCATGTTACTACATGTGTTCCTACATGTGTTCCTACATGTTGCTACAACCACATGTAGTAACAGACGCGTTTTTATCATTCTCAACCTTTTTTTTTTCTTGTCCTTTTTTCCCATTTTGTATATTATTTTGTCCTTCTGGCCTCTAGCCCCGAGAAATAACCAGATAAGAAAATATGAAATGTTTATCAAACTATCTTAATAACAAACGGCGAGAACACAAATAAAAACAAAAAGATATTTGAATACTAAGAAACATTTTTTTTATTCTTGGTTAAATTGTGAAAAAATAAATATAAGGATGTAATAAATTTTGTGTGTTGAACGTATAAGAAATAAAGAGATAAGAAAATACGGGGAAGGGGCTAGAAGGACAAAAAAATGATAAATTGGTCCAGAAGGACAAATTTCAAAATCAGAGATTAGTAAGGACAAATTGCTAATATAGTGACAAAAATGCCCCTTTACAATTTTAATAGTAACAACCAAGGAAGAAGTAGTAACAACCCATAAAATGTCTTAACATCCGATGAAAAATAGTAACAGCCTAAAAACAAGTAGTAACAACCTCGAAAAAAATCGTAACACCCAATGAAAAAAAGAAGTATACCTAAAAAAGTAGTAATAATCTTAAAACAAGTAATAACAAATTATAAAATATATAATGTGACCAATAAACAAGTCGTAATAACGATCCGTAAAATGTCGTAACATCCTAAAAACAAGTAGTAACAGACTAAAAACAAATAGTAACAGCCGCGTAAAATATAGTAAAGGGCAATAAACAAGTAGTAACAGCCCATAAAATAGATAAAGTACATCAAAAAATAAAGTTACGTTACAAAATTAATAGTAACAACCCTAAACCCAAAAAAAATAACAACAAAAAAAAAACAGCCTGCCTTCTTGGCCGGAAATTGGACTTGGGCGGAGTAGTGGTTGTAGCCGAAAATCCCTTCTGTTTCCATCCTCAATCAAATCCTTGTTTTTATTTCATATTCCTTCTCTGATTCTTTCCTAAATCGAATCCCCGTTTCATCCTCGTAGTAGTGAGGCAGCAGCCGGAGCTGTGAAGCATCCACTATGTCCGTCCGGCGTCTGCTCAATCGACGAGAAGGACGGATTAATAGAGAAGGACGGATTAAACGACGAGAAGGACGGATCAAATCGGCGTCTGTTACTATTTGCTCAATCAGAGAAATTTCCAGTCCGTAGCAATCCAATCACCACCATGGACAATTCCGGCCGCTATGAATCATCACCATACGCTACTGCTGTGATTGGAAGAAGAAGAAGGAGTTTTGAACGCTGCTGCTGCTAGAACGCTGATGCCGATGGATGCATTTTTGAACGATGATGGATGAGGGTAAGATTAATTGGGTAATTAGGTTTAATTAGCCAAAAGGTATTTTGGTTATGTTATTTATGTTTTGTCCTTTCTAATCATTCATGTACTTTTAGCCTAATAAATGTATTAGTTTGTCCTTTTGGACAAAAACCTAAAGAAAATAAGAAAAGTTTATCAAACTATCTTAATAAGGAACGGGGAGAACATAAATGAAAACAAAAAGAGATTTGAATACTGTTTAGGGTATATTTTACTATATTTTCGGGCTTAATCCCTAAACAATTTACCTTATTTTTAAGGGAAATAAATGAGAAAAACGTGTTTTAACCGTTAAATTCCTATAATGGTTATTGAGGGGTTATAATTTAATTATGAGGAAATATTGAGTTTAAATGTTATTTTGTTACACATTTTATTATTATTATTATTCGATGATTTGGTGTAACAACAATTTTGCAGAAAATTAAAAGATATGCATGGGGATATTATTACTGGAGAAGATTAATCTCATTCAATCAAGTGATTTCAAAATAAAGAAGAAAATCGGAGCATTGAAGAGAGGATAAATCAGATCAGATCGAAAGAGTGAAGTGGGGGACACGGTATACGAAGCAACAGTGTGAAAACGCGTAAATAGGTAGGCTCGGTCGATCGAGCCATGCTATTCGGTCGACCGAGTGTCTTATGTCGGTCTACCGAGGCTGAAAATCGACGCGTTTTTCCAGATCCTTCCTTATGTCGGCGAAACTCCTATATAAGCAGCACCATTCGAGCAGAAAAGAACACACAGAAAAATACAACACATCATTACATAGCAGCCGCACCACATCACACAAAAACATGAGTTTCTTTCTTTCAATTTTCTTTTGGAGATCGAAGATGATTGAAGGCTAAGCAATTCGCAGTAGGACAACGGGATGAAGCCATTACAACATCACCACAACCAGGAGATTTTCAGTAAACATTATTAGTGAGTTTGAATTTATTTTTCTTTATCGAATGTTTTGAATTGGTTGAATGTATGTTTTGTTAGATTGAAAAATCGATGAAACGATTGTTGTTTTGAATTTGATGAGAATTAAATTTACATAGAACCCTTCATTCGATACAGTTAATGATATTCCGAGAGATTAGTTTATTGTTAATTGGGTAGGAGATTCCGAAACGAACTCATGATCATGTTCTTTTATTGTTAATTTTGTTTCACTTGAGAAAGGGAACAAAGACCAAATAAATTTGATTAAAGAAATTTGATTGGATTTAAGTTAGATCACACCAAGAGATTTGATTCATCTCACAAACTGGTTGGGTGGTGGTTGTTTGGTAGAATCCTTGTTGCCCTACTGTCTCGTTACATTAAGAAGAAAGTTAATTTTTCATAGCAATTCGGATTTTAGATTCAATAGTTTATTTAGGTTTAATTTGATCTCTTTTGTTTTATTAGTTTAATAGAAATTATTTAGGAACTTTATTATTTTAATTAGATTTATCATGACAATTCACCGGTACGTTAACTGTATTTTTGTTTCCGACATCATTCGATTCCTTGGACGACCCGGTAATACCCACTACAACGTGCCTTGCACTTGGGGTGTTCCGGAAAAATAATAAATTTAAAACTTACCGAACAAATACTAAGAAACATTTTTTTCCCGACATGGGAATCATCTATGCAATCGCCGACAGTGAGTGGGTTAGCCCCACCCAAGTTGTGCCAAAGAAGGGAGGTATTACCGTGGAAAAGAATGAAAAGGGGGAAGAAGTAGCTTTACGCCTTGTGGTGCTACAAGGTGCGATTGACTATCGCAGATTGAATGAAGTCACCGCCAAAGACCATTTCCCTTACCGTTCATTGACCAGCTTCTTGAAAGACTGAGTGGTCATAAGTATTATTGTTTCCTCGATGGATATTCTGGTTACTTCCAGATAGCCATCGACCCAAATGACCAGGAGAAGACTACGTTTACGTGTCCATCAGGCACTTTTGCTTTTCGCAGAATGCCTTTCGGGTTATGCAATGCACCAGCAACATTTCAACGGTGCATGTTGGCCATTTTCGATGGACTTGTGGAGAAATGTATGGAAGTCTTCATGGATGACTTCACAGTCTATGGCGATAGCTTTGATGAGATCTTGGAAAATCTAGATATGGTACTTCAACGCCATGTGTTGAAAAGAATTTAGTGCTTAATTGGGAGAAATGCCATTTTCTAGTAGATGAAGGGATTGTTCGGGACACAAGGTGTCCAAAGATCGTATTCAAAGTTGATAAGGCTAAAGTAGAGGCCGTTGAAATGATGGCGTGCTGAAAACAAAGATGATAGAGTACGAGGTTTTCTAGGTCATGTTGGCTTCTACAGTGGTTTATTCAGACTTTTCCACCATCGCCAAGCCCTTATCTCACCTTCTCAAAGATGATGTTGAGTTCTTGTTTGATGAGAAATGCAAGGAAGCTTTCAATTGCCTAAAGGATAAGCTCATAAGTGCCCCTATCTTAATCGCACCTGACTGGACTAAGCATTTTGAGCTAATGTGCGATGCTTCTAACTACGCAGTGGGAGCAGTTCTAGGACAGAGGGTCGATAAGAAGTTCAGACCCATTTACTATGCTAGCCGCACTTTGAACCCAGCTCAATGCAATTACGCCACCACCGAGAAGGAATTCTTGGCGAATGCTTTTGCTATTGACAAATTCGAAAGATATCTTTTAGGGTCCAAAGTGGTGGTGTGGGTCGACCATTCATCCTTACGTTATCTTATGGATAAGACAGATCTGAAACCGAGATTACTCGGTGGATTCTTATTTTACAAGAATTCGACACGGAGATAAAAGATAAAAAAGGTAGCGATAACGTTGTGGTGATCATTTATCTCGTCTAGTAAATGAGGAAAGCGAAAGTCCAAAGGAAATAGGGATTGATTTTCCTACTGAGCGATTCTTTGAAGGTGGAAGTTTGTTAGGCCTTGGTATCTTGATTACGCCAACTATCTAGCCGGTGGTCACTTAGAAGAAATGACGTGTCGTGGAAAAAGAAATTCTTCACGGACTGAAATATCTCGTTTGGGAGGATCCTATCTGCTTCAAAGTCTCAGAAAGATGGGTTCTTTGAGACGATGTGTTCGAGCACGAACAATGGAGTATTTTTAAGAATGCCACGGTGGTCCCACCGGTGGTCACTACGGAGCGCCTAAAACGGTTGCAAAAATCCTCCAAGCCGGTTTCTCTTGCCCACGCTTTTTAAGGATGCCGAAGCCTTTTGCAAAGGTTGCGGCGGATGCCGCCGGATTGGGAGGCGAGTAACAGAATGGACATGCCACTTAAGCCCATTCGGAGTGAAGTCTTTGATGTATGGGGCATCGACTTTATGAGACCATTTCCATCGTCATGCTCTAATAAATACATCCTTGTTTGTGTAGACTACGTATCCAAATGGGTGGAGGCAATTGCCACTCAGACCAACGATCATAAAGTCATGAAGAAATTTTTGCAAAAGCTTATCTTCACCAGGTTTGGTCGTCCCTCCCGAGCTTATCGGCGATGAAGGCACTCACCTTAACGCACCACTTGATAAGATTCTTGAAAAATATGGTGTCAAACATAAAATCGGTACACCATACCATCCCCAAACAAGTGGTCAAGTCGAAGTCAGCAACCGGAGTATTAAAAGAATCTTGGAAAAGACAGTGAACTCGAATAGAACTAATTGGAGTCTAAAGTTGGATGACGCACTATGGGCTTACCGCACTGCTTATAAGACTCCCATGGGTACGTCTCCCTTTCAAATGGTTTATGGAAAAGCTTGCCATTTACCAGTCGAGCTTGAACACAGAGCTTACTGGGCTATTAAATTTTTGAATTTCGATAGCCAACTCTGTGGGGAAAAGAGGCTTTTGCAATTGAACGAGCTCGACGAATTTAGACTCCAAGCTTACGAGAATTCCAGGATAAGCAAGGAAAGAACCAAAGCGCTTCACGATGCTAAAATAAAAAATCAAGAATTCAAAGTAGGTGATATGGCGCTACTGTATAATACCAGGTTACATTTGTTTCCTGGTAAGCTTAAATCCAGATGGTCAGGACCCTTTGAAATCCTCGATGTCAATCCGAGTGGCGCAATTGAGTTGAAAGGGTATGGCGGTCAAACGTTCAAGGTAAATGGTCAAAGGCTGAAAAAGTATTTTGGGCAACCAAAAGAAAAGCCTGAGGTCATGTACTTTCAAAAGGGGATTGAAACGGCTGAGATGCTGACGTGTGATGAGATTCCATCCGACTTCTTTGGTTCGGATGATGACATCTTTACCCCTACCTGTGAAGACCCTTCTGACAGTACTCCTAAAACTGTCGGTATACCTAGGCCAAATCTGAGAAGAGGCAAGAAGAGGAAGAAAGTCAATGCTTTCTGGAAGGCTAAGTTCCATAATTTAGTCGCGCATTTGACTTGTTGTTGTGGCCACACCGCTATTCATCATGCAGATTCTGATGACGAAGTGGCAGGAAGTAAGCCAAAGTGGCCCGACCCGGGTTGAATTTGAGGATCATGTCAAGCTAATGTCATAAAAAAAGCGCTACTAGGAGGCAACCTAGTCTTTTTAGGTAGATTTTATTCTTTTAGCCGTTTTGATGCATTGTAGTTTTTAGGAATAATACCTTGGTTACTTGTGTGGTGGTTATCCTTGGACTATTTGTTGAATGCTTTATTTGCCTGTTTCTGTGTGCATACGTGTTTACTCATAAACCCTTTGTACCCCCGAGATTATATGCTATGTCGAGTGTTGCAGATGCTGTTGAGCGGTTTTTGCCAGTTATCACTTTTAGTGTTGTCTATTCATGATACGAGTCACAGCGGTTCATCCATGTTACGGCCTGACCACTGCCAACCTACAGCCCGACAAACACTTTGGGACCAACTAAGTATTCTTTTCTCTTATTTGCACATTCTGAGGACATAATGTGATTTAAGTGTGGGGGGTGTCTACATCGGGAGTTATCATGTTATATTTTCTGAAAAATGAGTAAATGTGAATTTCCTAAAAAAATTTAAAAATTTTCGAAGTGAAAACTGACAAATGTGAATCATGAACATGTGATTGAAACAAAAAGGCTCGCTAGTTGTAGTTTCTCGACGATGATTGTCTCAGAACCACGTGAGATAGTTATAGCATGCTTTTACTAATATGAGATAGTATTCATTTCATATTCACGTAAGCCTTTGAAATTGAAGCGACGTTTTTAAACTTTATCCATTCACTACCCTAGTGATTTATCCTAGAGAGACCTGTGCTTAATAGTAACGGTAAACATTACACATAATTTCTAACCGTGTACTGTGAATATCTGAAGGTTTGAATGTGATAGGAGGGATATATCTTAAGGTTTGTACACCAATCTAAGATGAATAAAATATGTGTATGTCGGATGTAGCTGCCAATGATTTGAGTGCGGTAGGGCATTATCACGAAACGTCCTATACCACTATGAGGCTTAACAGCTCCCGACTGCCTGATGATAGTAGTCCAGCTAGGGTGTTATCACGAAACATCCTATTGCTGGGAATGAGGGCATATGCTATAAACGTGGAACTAAGTGAACTTTAAAAAAAAAATTGCAAATGGCAATGTGGAAAGTTAGTAAGCATGGTTGAAAACTTAGTTATCTTCTGACTATCCCCAGTATAAACTGAATGATGTGCATTAGGGATTATTCTAATAAGTACACGGGAAGACTTTGTGTGGAACGGTTACTGCCTATACCTAGGAAAGTTATTAGGATTGTTTCAAAGGATTTTTGTGCGAAAAAATAGTGGAGATTGAAAAGGGCTTTTCACACACGCACTGAATCAATCTCTATGTTGGTATTACTTGCTATATTTGTCGTATCTTTTGTTACGTGAGTCAGGAATCTATGTGGATTACATGTACAGTGAGCCGGTTTTGATTATTTTGTTCGGGACAAACAAAAAGCTAAGTGTGGGGGAGTTGTTTAGGATATATTTTACTATATTTTCGGGCTTAATCCCTAAACAATTTACCTTATTTTTAAGGGAAATAAATGAGAAAAGCGTGTTTTAACCGTTAAATTCCTATAATGGTTATTGAGGGGTTATAATTTAATTATGAGGAAATATTGAGTTTAAATGTTATTTTGTTACACATTTTATTATTATTATTATTCGATGACTTGGTGTAACAACAATTTTGCAAAAAATTAAAAGATATGAATGGGGATATTATTAATGGAGAAGATTAATCTCATTCAATCAAGTGATTTCAAAATAAAGAAGAAAATCGGAGCATTGAAGAGAGGATAAATCGGATCGATCAAAAGAGTGAAGTGGGGACACGGTATAATGGCTAAACAAAGGTGTGAAAACGTGTAAATAGGTAGGCTCGGTCGACCGAGCCATGCTATTCTGTCGACCGAGTGTCTTATGTCGGTCTAAATTTGTCGAAAATCGACGACGCGTTTTCTAGATCCTTCCTTATGTCGGCGAAACTCCTATATAAGCGACACCATTCGAAGCGAAAAAAGAACAAACAGAAAAATACAACACATCATTACATAGCGGCCACTGCATCACACAAAAACATGAGTTTCTTTCTTTCAATTTTCTTTTGGAGATCGAAGATGATTGAAGGCTAAGCAATTCGCAGTAGGACAACGGGATGAAGCCATTACAACATCACCACAACCAGGAGATTTTCAGTAAACATTATTAGTGAGTTTGAATTTATTTTTCTTTATCGAATGTTTTGAATTGGTTGAATGCATGTTTTGTTAGATTGAAAAATCGATGAAACGATTGTTGTTTTGAATTTGATGAGAATTAAATTTACATAGAACCCTTCATTCGATCTGATTAATGATATTCCGAGAGATTAGTTTATTGTTAATTGGGTAGGAGATTCGGAAACGAACTCATGATCATGTTCTTTTATTGTTAATTTTGTTTCACTTGAGAAAGGGAACAGAGACCAAATAAATTTGATTAAAGAAATTTGATTGGATTTAAGTTAGATCACACCAAGAGATTTGATTCATCTCACAAACTGGTTGGGTGGTGGTTGTTTGGTAGAATCCTTGTTGCCCTACTGTCTCGTTACATTAAGAAGAAAGTTAATTTTTCATAGCAATTCGGATTTTAGATTTAATAGTTTATTTAGGTTTAATTTGATCTCTTTTGTTTTATTAGTTTAATAGAAATTATTTAGGAACTTTATTATTTTAATTAGATTTATCGTGACAATTCACCGGTACGTTAACTGTATTTTTGTTTCCGACATCATTCGATTCCTTGGACGACCCGGTAATACCCACTACAACGTGCCTTGCACTTGGGGTGTTCCGGTAAAATAATAAATTTAAAACTTACCGAACAAATACTAAGAAACATTTTTTTTTTCTTGGTGGGAATGAGGGAGAATGACACAAACATTTCATCAATTTGGGAGAATGACACATTTTTGAAACTTTTGCATAAATGACAAAACTATTTTTTTTTCTATTTTCTGGCGCCACTTCTTAAAAAAAAAAACCAACACACTTAGTCTCTCATCCATCTTTTTAAAACAATTATATTTTTCAATCTACAACTCCAAATTTGAAAATTCTTTCACCAATTTTTTTATTTTTTCATGCCTTTTATTTTGAGACCGCATTCAACATGTTCCGATGTGGTTTCAGAAAATCCGCTGTCGAAATTCACTATCGATATTCACTGGGAAGATTCACTGAGTGAATTTCGATAGTGAATTTTACGAAAAACGATGTAATTATATCGAATCAAGTCTCAAAATGAAGAGCATTAAAAATTAAAAAAATCAGTGCAATTTTTATCACATTTGGTGATCTAGATCAAAAGATATGAGCATTTGAAAATCGGAAACGAAAGTGAAAAAATAAAAAAATAAAATAAAAAGCTTACAACAGCTGCATGCGCGTCCTATTTTTTTTTTTTAATTTCAATTTTTTTTGTTTTGTCTTTCAGGCTGTAAAAATTATAAAAGTTGCACTTCTCCTTATAAAAAATGTGTGGTTGTCCTGTTACTCAAAAATATTCTAAAAACTGTCTTTATCCCTAATTCTCCTATAAATATTTAAGGATGTAATAAATTTTGTGTATCGAACATATAAGAAATAACAAGATAAGAAAAAAGTTTATCAAACTTTCTTAATAAGAACGGGAAAACATAAATTTAAAAAAAAAAAAAAACAAAAAACAAACATACACATCAAAAAATGTTTATCAAAATATGTTAATAAGATAAATGGAAAACATAACTATAAAAAAAAAAAAAAAAAAAAAAAAAAAAAAAAAGAGAAAAAGAATTGTGCCTGCCCAATTTTGATCTTGAGACCATTTGGTCAATGATAAGGCATTTTACAAGTTGAACTAAAAGGAAAATTTGTTTAAGGAATGTTCAAAAAAAAAATACACAAATAATTTTTTAACATTATTAGAAGAGGTATATCGGTAATTTCACGAAGAAATTTGAGTGAGGCCCATGCCCCCCTCAACCCATGTGGGATCCTGCCCTTGAGTCATTCTAGTTTAACCAATCATAATTTTTTGAAAAGTGCAACATTTTAGAATACGGGATGATTTTCTTACAACTACAGGTATGTTATTTGATCTTTATATTATATTGGTCATGAAACATAAAGTCAGGCCCTACACCAATTCTTCAGACGATATATTTTCAATTCGGTAAGCATTTTTTTTAAATTAAAGTAACATTTGTAAAAAACTCAAATATTATTAACATACAAATTTTACATGACAATTTTTATTGAAGAATTTACATAGTATTTTTAAATATCTCTTCTAAGGCATTTAGAAGCAAAATCTCTAGTCAATATAGAACAATCTAAGCTCTTCTCAATAGGTATAAAGGCTATAAGATTATTATCCGTACATGGAAAGTGGAAACATGAAAATTTGGAATGTCATTTCCAATACCGATAAGGTAAAAAGAAAATAGGAAAAAAAAATTATCACCAGCAGTAAATGACGGGAAATCAAAAGGTTGTCATACTAGGCCATGTTAAGTAAGAAGAGGTTTTTCAGAAGTATTTATTGGATTGGAGTCAACGAACAGTTAGTTAAATTATTAAAGGATATACCGGGATGGAACCCTAAAATTTGTTGAAGTTGTTATTTATAGAATGATCAAAGAGTTCAGTTACAATGTTGCTGATCATGTGGTATTTATAACATCGTACACCTCATCAATTAGGTAATTGAAGTTACATTGTTTGTAATAACAGAATAACCGCTCAAAACTAACATACATTGCTGCACTCTATTGATCTCTCGATCCTGCGGAGTCTATATGCTGAGCTGAGTAGCTTTCACTCAGCAGTCTGACTGACCTCAGCACATATATTGTAACCCCCCTCAAGTCGAGAATCGTTTACAGAACAGCTTGGACTTAGCAGACTGACTGACCTCAGCACATCATGAGACACTAGAACTAGCTTGAAATTTTTTAGAAATTCCCAACTTGTCCGGTAGATAGGAGAAAATTGGTGCATCCAAAGCCTTTGTGAGTACGTCAGCAAGTTGCACTTTTGTAGTTACAGGCAACAACTTGACAATACTAAATTTGACTTTGTCTCCAACAACATGACAGTTAATCTCAATGTGTTTGGTCCTCACATTAAATACATGATTATAAGCAATATGCATGGCACTAACACTGTCACTGAACAATAAAGCAAGCAACTGAATATGAATCTTCAAATCATGTAGAATATAGGCTAGCCACTGAAGTTCACACTGTGCATTGGCCATAGACCTGTATTCAGCCTCTGAGGAACTTTTTGCTATTTGGTCCGCTTCTTTGCTTTCCAAGAATTAGGAGCACCTCTCGGGAACATCATGTATCCTGTAACTGACCTTTTAGTTTCAGGACAACCAGCCCAGTCACATTCAATGATCGCGTATAAGTCACTAACGTCGTTATTACTAGCAAGAATACTAGGTACATCATAGTATAGTAAATGCGAGTCAAGGTCGCTCCCACAGAGACAATGCAACTATAAGTATAAATGATTCTAACCTAATTAAGATGCAACATAGAGGCGGTCATTGACCAACAATGAACAATAAGTAAACAAACTTGGTATTCCTACCCCTCTTCTCACCGATCTATGACCTTGGATTAGTTAATCGTT
The DNA here is from genome assembly GCA_026214975.1 of Gentiana macrophylla. NCBI lineage: Eukaryota > Viridiplantae > Streptophyta > Magnoliopsida > Gentianales > Gentianaceae > Gentiana > Gentiana macrophylla. The sequence goes on from CM047809.1 coordinate 41,490,093, forward strand.
ACGTTTACTTCCTCACATAATTTCCTTAAATTAATCGCGAGCTTTCGTTTAAATTATCATTATCATCTATGGGTGCAACTCCTACTCCTATCTACTCTGACAATGGTAGTAGACAATCTATATGCAAGCTACCCTCCTTAATTGGTCCGTAATATCCTATACGCATAAAGATCTAGAATTGCCGATATCGAGCGCTAACTCATACCGCTAACACTCCTAGACAACTGTCGACATTGATCAGCACGTTCCTAGGGTCCATTCAAGACTACGTCCAAACTTAGCACTTCACTATTCATATTTCATGCCAGTTTACGATTACAATAAGCGATTGGCGATCTAACCTCATCGTTAATTAAACTCCGCCGATCAACGCAAATTATAGTGAATCCCAGTTTTAGGTTTTCTAAATAATGCCTCGGTAAACCGGTATAGACCGCCGGGTTACCGGGGTCAGCTTTTCCTATTCATGGATCTACATTGCTCAATTACGATTAAAATAAGTAAATTATGGGGTCTTTAAGCATGTAGATTAACAAAAACATATAAATACGAACAGATCTACCATATTGAAGACAAAAAAGAACGTTCAAAGCTTCATACCTTCAACAATGGTGATCTTGCTCGATCTACTCAAGCTAGAGATGATGGAGAAAGGGAGGAAATCAGAAATAACTCTTCCAAAGCTTGAATAACTTTATTTTATCAAAATATGTAATGTATGTAATGTAATATGAATAACTTATTGAAGAACTCTGTTAATGCGGCCTTATACAGATACAATAGCCGACTTAAGACTCTCTAAAACCCTAACCAACATATATAATACGGCAGAATCAGTTTCGTGTTCAACAAGTCACCGGTTTACCGGCCCTAGCCCTCGGTAAACCGGGCCGACTTTTCTCCTTTTTCTTCAGCAGGCTTCTTCTTGGACTTCATCACTTGGACCAATATATATCTTTTGGTCCAGATCCACTCTCCAATGCTCCAGATCCGGTATGCAAAACGAGACAAAACAGTACCAAATCTTCAGGAAAATAGCATAGATGCAGAATTACGATCCTCGAAACACTCACATAGCATTTAACATATATTCCACATAATAACGAGTCTATCTATCCTCTCTTGAGTAGAATTCAAGGTGAATAAGGGTATAATTATTGGTACCATTTAGAGCATTATCAACTACCCCCCACTTAGCTTTTGATCGTCCCGAGCAAAAAGGCGAAAAGAAAACAACACTCTAATCAATATACAAGTTAATTAAAAACAACTATGCCTCACTAAGTCAAGATCAAGATCATGCCACTCATATCCATTAGTAACGCATTAAAACTATTCACATCATGAACCAATGTGTGTGCAATAACTGTCACAACCGCCTAGTGATGCAGACAATCTCACATTACATCAACCCGTAGTCGAGCTAACCAATCTCGAACATGTTATTTATTAATTAATTGAGCTACCAAGGCGGATCGAGAACCGAGTATATATTACTCTTAGGCTCGCGTTTATCGCTGTATGCAAAAGTCGTGCGTTTTATGCTCCATCGACTTAGATTCAGCCAAAGAGAATATACAAATGTATATATTTCAATGCACTTCTCTTTCTTGGTGGGTAAACTCTCATTGATTTAGCTATCCTCATGGCCCCACTCATGATAAACTACCGAATGTGAAATTCCTTTTCCTTCATAAGCGTTGGTGGAACATGATTCGTGATGAAGCCAGGGTCAACTATAGTCAAAGCAATATGCTATCGACTACACACCAAGGGAAGTGAGTTATACGTGTTTAAAATGGTGGCTCATAACAGAATATGCGCTTAATACGCCACTACTTCAGAAGTGGACATTTACTCTCACTTGTTCAAAGCGAAACAAAGATGAAGTCAATTAACTCGAAAAGATCAAAGATATCATATTTTTTAAAATTCTGTCGAAATGAATCAAATTCTATGTGGTGAATCGTGCATCAAAGGGAATCAAGACAATCACGCAATTTGCAGAATATAATGCTAAGAAGCTAAGTGACGTTCCTTACCTCCCTCAACTTAAACAAAACATTGTCCCCAATGTGTAAGGTGAAAAATGAAAACGAAAAGGAACTTAGCTACGGTTAAAGGTGGAAGCAAAGAATAATCGGATCATCGAATAAATCATCAGGATCATGTAAGTAATCCATGAAGAATCTGTGCTAAGTATCTCAAACAAACCAAGAAGAATAGTGGTGACAAGTAACCGTGTAATAAATGACGGCAATAAAAGATAAATTAATTAACTCCAAAACAAATTAAGCCGTCAAAACATTATATTAATAATATTATGCAACATTAACTATATAGGAAAGAAAAACAAAAACAAAAATGGAAAACAACAACAACGAAAAGAAAAAAAACTAATCCTCATCAGAATAACCCTCCCAGTCATCTCTAGGCTCAAAACCGGGAGATGGACCAGAACTGGAGGCAGCAGCGGCCGAAGAAGAGGCCCGGTGATGTGGGGCAGTCCTAGGTGGCGGGGTCGATGGAGGTACGCCAAAGAAGTCTATAATCCTATCCATTTTGCGATGCAAACTCGCAATCTCTCGCGAGTGCTCCTCTAGCATAGCTCTCTGAGTCCGTGGTGCTCCGAGGACTGGAGTATACTCCCTCTAAGCTCTTTCAACATGTCATGGAACTTTTTGAACTGACTGCGAACTGATCATCGGCTCAAGGTCTTCCCAATCATCACTGACGAGAATTTTCATCTCGTCCTCAAAGGAAAACATGTCAATCATCGGCCCGTATGGCAACAGCTCATGCTCGGATGTGGCGGCAAGCTCTTGAATACGGCTATGCATCAATAGACCGATGTTGACCGGATATCCCTGCTCCAGATAAAACATCATCTCCGCCCTCTTGGTGGTGACAGATACTGTGTGCTTGGTCGGTAGAAGGCGGGCACAAACAAATCGGTTGACCATCTTCCGATCCCCGGATAACTCGTTCTCTAGGAAGATGGTGGGGGCTCCAGCAGGATTGCGCTTCCATTGCACCCTGAAATATTCAGCTATCATGCTCATCCCCACAAGATCTTCAATGTTGCTTGAGGATGTGTACTCATCCGGGCCCACCGGTTGATTTCTAACCCCAAAATGAGCATTGATCTGCTCAATAGAAAAATCAACTTTAACCCCTCGGACCATAGCAAATGTAACTCCGGGGTTGTGTGAAACTTAACCGTAAAATTACCTTACCACTATGGCGTTAAACCGTGTAGGTGCCTCAGCCATGCTCAATATGTCTTGCTCTTGTAAGGCTCGTGGCAAGATTGATCCACAATCGTCCAAATCTACCCCTCGTTCTCTAGCAATTGGCCTTGCGTTCCAATGCCCTCGGAACGACTTATAGATCTCTAAAGAATGGAATTGCTCAACCCCGTCTATCAAGGGATTAACATCTCCATATATGCACTGATAACCACTAGGACGAACATATGATCGGCTACGCTTGGGACCCATCCTAGATGATACCATGAACTGATGCTGAAGCTTTTTCTGAAAAATTGACCCTCGGTAAACCGGCAGGTGCCTCTGAATTACCGGCCTGATTTTTTCGAATTCCTTTCTGGACTGTGTCTCTGATGATAAAATATGAAGAATTGCAGCACCTCACTAGCACAACAGCACTAGACAGTATCAGGGGTGAAGAAATGTTGAAATAGTGTCCTAAACCCAATCGGGTTGGACCGGATCCGACCGGGTCGGATCATTTCTACTATTTCTTTATGTCTATACATATATTAAATGGCTTTTCTATTGTCATATATTTGTTCTTTTAAAGAACCAATTGTGAAATGTTATATGATAACGTCCTTAGTATTAAACTGTGATAGAGAAACCATGATAGGCGATTATGGTTGATGAGATCTCTAATCACATTAATAAGTTTGATACTTAAATGTCTCTAGGCTGATGTACTAATGAATAGGGCATTGATAGTATACAAAAAGTAGCATGTATTGGTTGTCTTTTGTCTTTAAGAGCAGGGATAGATCTCGTCTATCGATGTATAGAGACACTTGGACTGTACGTGGACGTGTATTAGAGAATGCGTACGTTAGACTGACCTTCTTACATTAAGTGTCGCACTATGTGGCAGTTGTGTAATTATCCTTTAGACCGGAGTCTTCATGGCATCACGGTGTGGATTGTCATGCTTTGACACTATTGAGGTTTCCCACGCCCGCAGCGTCGAGCGGTGATTGGGTGTGATCTTCAAGCATCGCGGAGTATACATGTTTGGTCGTCTGGGGAATCGTGTACCTATCGATGAACGGTGAATATCCGAAAGGGCCTTCTGATAAGGAATGTCTTACTCTCGTGAATCTTTGCAAAGTGAGAGTAAATGGGTTACTTCGAGAGAGCATGATATCTAGATTATAAGATACGATCGTTAATGTATTGACACTCGAGATACGATCGTATGGATATTATTACAATGACATGATTGAAAGTTACAATGTAATTGTTTCACATGAAAGGTAGTAGTCATTGCATTTGACTCTTTCGATGATTGGGGGTCACGGTGTGTTGCTAGACGCTATCCCGTGATCGTTAGGTATGATTGGCATTTTCGTGATTTGCACTTTGTGTCTATGGCCAAAATATTTGGAAGCCTATCGGGTCACACACATAAGAACATCTAGCCGGATTAAAATGTGGTTATAGATGATAACCAAATAAGGAAAGTTTTATCTCACAACTATAAATGTTATAGTGGTAAATTAATATGGTGGTATTTATTTATTATGAATAAATATAATACAATATATTAATTATGTTGATTAATTAAATATATGTATTTTGATACATATGGGGCGCATATAATAGTGTATGAATATACAATTGGGTTGTGCAATTTAATTAATAGTATTACCAAATATTAATATTAGAGATATATATATATATATATATATATATATATATATATATATATATATATATATATATATATAATACTTATGTATGCGTGTGTACTAGTGTAAATTAAACTAGTGATTTGCATGCACATGCACACGTAGTATGCATATATATAATAGATATAGATTTATGCATATAGTATATATATGTGATATATACACATGTGTAAATTGATTTATGGTAATAAGATAAATATAATCAATATAAGATATTGACAATATATTAGAAATATTTAATATAAGATATTGAATATTAATGAGATAAATCAATCAATTTTATTTTTCTTATTTTATTAGTAAAATGTTTTCTTTCTCCCCAATCTACTAGAAAGCTAATCCCAATCAGATTGGGAGACATAAGTGGCGCCATTCACCCTATATATGAAAGGGGTTGGTTAGCTCTTTTGTACATTAAAATTCCAAGAGCTAATAGTTCTTGTGAAAAATAGAGAGCTTCTTAGAAGTGATTTTGAGAGGGAGAAAAAGTCCGTCTAGCAACCGAATTTTTCTGGTAGCAATCTATGATGGGATTCTGGCGGGCTGTTCGTGTGGATCACCGGTAGAGGCCGAACACTTGGGCGGCTCTATGCAGAACAACTCTCCTTAGACGGTCAAAGAGTCGATCTTTTAGATCAAGCAATGTCACCACCGTCTCTAGCTTATTTGTTTTTTTGCTTAAACGAAGTCGATCTTGGGTCGATAGGAAATAAATTTTTGAATTCCGCTGCGTTCCCGCGTAGGTTTCCTAACAGTGGTATCAGAGAGAGCTTCGAGTTTAAGCAATAAGCATATTAATTTGCGTAGTTAATTTTATTGTTTAAATCACTTTATTAAAAGATGAAAGATTTTTGGTTCACAAAACGATACACGAAAAGAATAAAAGAAAAAGAAAAAGAAAAAAAGAAGGGAGATCGGGTGGTGCTCGGCCGACTGGCAGCGGCACAACCACCGTCCGGCAGCCGGCGGCTGCTTGGCGGGTCCTTTCCTTTTGTTTTGTGTATCTTGTGATACAATATGGTTCATAGTTGTGATTGGTAATTCCTCTTTTGTTTAGTTGTGTAATGTGGATAACCAATGGTTCAAATAGTTTGGGAAGCCACATGACATTAAAATAATAATGGAATTTCTAAACATTGTTTGGAATAGGCCTAGGCCCTTTCCAAATATTTGATTTGGGAAAAGGCCTAGGCCACTTTCAAAATGTTGATTTTGGAAAGTGTCCACACATATTAACCAAAATATTGGTCTTTCAAAATTTTGTTTGGAATAGGCCTAGGCCATTTTCAAAATATTTGATTTTGGAAAAAGCCTAGGCCTAGACCATTTTCAAAATTTTGATTTTGGAAAAGGGCCAAGGGAGATGCATTTTGGTTTAGAAACCAAAGGCATCCCTTTTGATTAGGAATCAAAAGAAAAAAAAATAAATGAGACTTAATTTTAATTTTGATTTACTTTAGAATAGTTATAATTAATTAAAATTGAAACTAAAATTAACCGTTAATTTTATCTCGATTGAAATCATTAATTAATTAAATGTTAATTAGTTAATTGATTAGATAAAATTATTAATATATTAAACGTTAATTGATTAATTAAGACGCAAGTAGTTAAATTTTAATTTTATCTCTTTCATAAGATGTTATTGTATGGATTAGATATAGTAGATATAATATGATTATATGGACCCCGATTGATCATGGACTCGACCAATAGGATAGATGTGAACGATTTTATTTTTCGTTGGTTTAAAAATGTCTTAGGCCGTTATGAAGAACGTGACCTAGTTTATTTTCTGCATTGATCACATTCCCATAAGCTTCCCATCGTGTGCGGCGGGTGTATTTATTTTATTAGATAGAATTAAATGTAACAAGAATGGAGCAGAAGATGGAGACCAAAGAAAGAAGAATAAAGATCCCATTGGAGAATGGAGCATTAAAGATCCTATTGACGGTTGCAGCTACCTTTAGATTGTGACCTGCGGTTTCGTCAATTTGTATTCGAAACCGCACCTAGGAAAAGTCCATGATCATACCGGTTACTTTACGTATTAATTTATTTTGTGCTTGTATTTATTTTATATGTTACGATAGATGCATAACTAGGCACGATGTAGATGAATGTGTAGGATGCATGTCTATAGAGATATATATACATGATGAGACCATAATTAAATTATTTAAGAAAATTAATTCAAAATTAATTAAGTGAATTAATTTACATAAATACTTCCACCTCAAAAGAATCAAGTTGAAATTGCCTCCCCATATTATAATGACGGTGAAGAGCCCTTGTTCGGATCCAACTCATCAGCCAAAGCAGGGAGTTGACCTACCTCAGGTATATCATCATTATCGAGATATGATCGTATGAAATCTCACGAATATTGGGGTTATGACTTGACTAAGAATTCTCTCGGCCACCAGCCAAAGCAGGGTTGTTTGCATTTTAGAGGCAAGGGTTTGACTACTTCATAAGATAAAAATTGTCAAAGAGTTGACTAGTCAAACAACAAGAGTCGTATAAGATACGATTGACAAAGAGTTGTCTACCTATTAGACTATTTTCGGCCCACTAGCCAAAGCGAGGGTCGCGGTAGTTTAGTGGGATCTTGTCCACTAAAGAAATTAATAATTCTTGAAAGTCAATTGGGAGTAGTTGACTAGTGGGAGCAAAATTATAAACCAAAAGGCCATTTTTTATTTTGCGTGTATAAACAACAACACTCTTTTATTTTCATTTTTATGTTGTAGTTTTAGCAAACTTTTATATTTATATTTTATTCTCGATTAGTTAAACAAAATTATGACTGTTACCTTTTGAGAAACGTTCTCAAATATGGTTAAGTAATTTTAATCCTTTTAAAATAAGATGCTGATTGGATTATAGCCATGCAAGAAGAGCTAAATGAATTTGAAAGAAATGAAGTCTGGGAACTTGTGGACAGACCAGACATGGCCAACATCATTGGAACAAAATGGGTATTCAGAAATAATATGGATGAACAAGGAACAGTAATAAAGCAAGGCTAGTTGCAAAAGGCTACTCTCAAGCAGAAGGAATAGATTATGATGAGACATTTGCACCATTAGCAAGATTGGAAGCAATCAGACTCTTTCTTGCATTTGCTACACACAAAGACTTCAAAGTCTATCAAATGGATATCAAGAGTGCATTTCTAAATAGACTTCTGGAAGAAGAAGTATATGTGGAACAACCTCCTGGTTTTCAACTCAAAGGAAAAGACGATAAAGTATACAAGCTCAAGAAGGCTCTTTATGGACTCAAACAGGCACCCAGAGCCTGGTATGAAACTTTATCATAATTCTTGATCAACAATGGATTCAACAAATGAACTATTAATAAGACTCTTTTTAAGCTAGAGGAAGGAACAAGTACATTGCCAATACAAATCTATGTTGATGACATTATCTTTGGATCAGAAGATGAAAAGTTGTGTGAGAAATTTGTAAATCTAATGAAGAGCAAATTTCAGATGAACATGATGGGAGAATTGAATTACTTTCTTGGTCTAAAAGTGAAACAATTGAAAGATGGCATCTTCATCAGTCAGGATAAGTACACAAAAGACTTGATACACAAATATGGCATGGATACAAGTGGCACAACAGATACACCAATGTGTGCAAGAGTTATTCTTGGAAAAGATGTTCATCATAAAATGTATAGAGGAATCATTGGATCCCTAGTATATCTAACTGCAAGCAGACCTGACATAGCATTTGCAGTAGGAGTATGTCCAAGGTTTCAAGCTCAACCTAAAGAATCACACCTACTAGCAGCCAAAAGAATAATCAAATACTTGAAGAACACCATCAATGTTGGAATTTGGTATCCAAAAGATGGAGGATTCAAATTGATATCATATTCAGACTCTGACTATGCTGGATGCAAGATAGATAGAAAAAGCACCTCTGGAACATGTCAAATGCTAGGCAGCAGACTAGTTTCATGGTTTAGTAAGAAACAAAACTCTATATCTACATCAACAACTGAAGCAGAATATATAGCAGCAGGCAGTTGCTGTGCACAAGTACTATGGCTCAGACAATAGCTAAGGGATTATGGAATGGAGGAAAAGACAATTCCAATTATGTGTGACAACACAAGTGCCATATCTATTATTGAAAATCCAGTATTGCATTCAAGAACAAAACATATTGTGAGACATCACTTTATTAGAGATGATGTTGAAAAAGGAGATGTTATTCTAATACATACCCACTGAAGATCAATTGGCTAACATCTTCACAAAACCACTCAGTCATTAAAGATTCAGCATGTTGAGAACTGAGTTGAGAATGATAGAAATTTACTAAGTACTAAGGAGCAGCTAACTGGAGTGATCAGCTAAGTGACTTCCCCAGCTGATTCAACTTTTGCCGTTACAGGAAGTAAGGCACTGGTATTCAGCGAAGTCAACTTCATTGATTGTTAGGAACAGTTATATATATAGCAGCTCAGTAAGAAAGTCACTACTCCGGCTTAGTGACCAGCCAAGTCATTCCACCAAAGAATATATTGGAGTCAACAGCAAATAAAGTGTGAACTAAATTAGTTTAAATACACGTGGAAAATCAAGAAGTTATGGAAGATTATACTATGAAAGATTACACACGTGGAGATCAATTTTCAATCGTGGAGGTAACTATATTATTCCTCTAATTACAACCGCCTCGATTCCTAGGATCTATCATTACTTATCTCAATCCACTCCCCCACTATACTCAAATACCGCAACTTATATACATAAAATCACGACATTACATCACAAAATCCTTCCATATTCAACCACGTTCACATTATACATATCATCACATATAAACCACACTTAGAGATTTTTTAGAATTCTTCACGCTCTTATGCAAATCATAAACCCTATTTTCTCCCCTTTAAAAATCAAAGCTCTTTCAAATCTTCATTCAACCAATGGCGGCATCTTCTTCAATATCTCTCACATAACGATTCTTTGAAAAATCGATCATCACTGGATCGTTTATTAGGCAAAATCATTATCTCTCCTTCTGTGATAATGACGTAAAAGCCCAATGTCTGGTTGATGGCTGTACAAATTTGGGGTTAATGACCTTCCTAAACCGCCCAATAACTGGAATATGCTTTGAGAACCTGATTGCATTTTGGAAAAATGCAAAGTTTGTGCCCAGCACAAAGAAGAGTGATCACGACTGTATAAAAAGTTCAATCTTTGGAAAAGAAGTGGTCATCACACCTGGTCTTCTCAACAAATTCCTACACCTGCCCATGATTGGTCCGGTAAATGTGAAGTTTGTGCAGGTTGACATCAACACCTTCTGGGCTTAGATAGCCAAATGCCCCAAAAAGAACAACAAAACCTACAACCTACCCAGATCAGTACTCAAACTTCCGTTTGCTGAATTTGCACCAGTTATCACCAAGAACATTGAAGGCAGAAAAGGATCAATGGAGAATTTGACCGAGTTACGGGTCAAGTTAATGGCTATCATCTATCAAGGTATTTCATTTGACTGGGCAACGTTTGTATTCAACAGGCTGAAAGATCAAATCCAGAAGGAAATTGATCTGTCAATCACGGCACCAAGCAAGGGTTTGAACAAGAAAGGTGATTTCTAGGAGAGGAAATCATATGGGTTCCCTCTTCAACACCTATTTGACACATTGAAAGTGAAACCCACAAATCTGCAGCCTCCACACAAGTCCAAGGTGATGTTACCTACATTAAGGCATCTCTGAAACCGAAACCCTCTACCGAACAAAAAAAGAAAGCACCCGAAGGCAGTAGATCAGGGATAGGAAGACGAACCAGATCCTAAAAGGCACAAGAGGACACTCACATGGTCGATTACAAAGAATCTGGATAACCCCGTGGGTCATCGGTGATAATCAAAGAAATGAGGAGAAAACAGGAAGAAGTGACATATCTGGAGGAAGTGGAAGAAGAATATCGTCTCACTTCATCTGATGAGGAAGAAATTGACAACAGAGAAGATGATACTGAAAGTGAGGCAGACAAAGAAGCAGAAGAACCAGAGGAAGAATACCATCTTGAAGACGATCAAGAAAAGATGGAGATTTCTGATGATGACGTAACTCTTCAAGAAGTGATCTTCAAGAGCCTCAACAAAGTTGACAAATGGCCGAGTGAGCTAGCTGATCAAGCCCACTCTGCTGAAATTTCCAACATCCCCACTATTGATCAAGGGGGAACGTTAGCGATCGAAAATAAGTCTCCGGCACATAGACCAGGAAGTCAGGTATTCCAGGGCCAGGCAAGTGAAAGCACCTCTCACCACCCTCTCACTGAACCTGAGAATGCTGATAAAAAGGAAAATGAAGAAAGAGAAAATGAGAAGGAAAAAGAACATGTGGAAGAAGAAGAAGTGAAAGAACAGGAGAAGGAGGAAGATGAAGTTGATGAGGATGAGGAAGTGGCACAAGAAGAAATTGATCCAGAAAGACTTTTCAATCTGGATATCCAACCTTTGATTGTAGACATGGAAAAGCAGTATCACAGCAGGCAAAACATGAAAGCTGCCTTAAGGAGTAATGCAACCTCCTTGAATCAAAAAATTGAAGCCATCATTAGTCACATTAAGATTCAAGATACGGTCATAGAGAAACAGGGCAACTTGCTTTGCAACCTGCAACACCTCATTCCCAACCATTTTCAGACCAATCTTGAGTTTCATGTTGACAAGATTGATAAAAGTCTCAAACCATTGGTGGATACTCTTAATGCTCACACTCATCAACTTCAACATCTGGATGAGGTTATGGAATATTCTGGCCAGCAACTCGAAACCTTAATAAATGTGACTAAGGCCAACAACAAAATTTTGGAGACAATGTATGGTCCTCTCCCTAAATCTGAGGAGCAAATGCAATTCTTGAATCACGTTTTGGTGCTGCCAAAAAAGGGGAAGGAAGCTCAAAGCCTGAGAGCTCTAGTGGAAAGGAGGAAAGCCCAACTGACAAGGGCAAAGGCATCTGGTTTGAAGAAAAGAAGCAGTAGTGGCATCAAAGGCAAGGGCATCAGGTTTGAAGAAAATAAGCAGTAGCCCTTATTATATTGATTTACTTATTCATATGCCTTTGATTTTCAAATAAAAAATGCAATATCTTATTGCCCTTAAATGGATGAATAAAATTATTGAGTTTTATTACAGTGTTTATTATGAAAATTTTGGTATACTTATGTTCAGGCTTATGAGGGTTTTGGCATCATCAAAAAGGGGGAAATTGTTAGGAATGTTTTATTATGTTTTGATGATGGCCATACTAGCTGTTATAGCAAGCCTAAAAATAAGTTAGAAATCTCTGTATAAGTCTTTACTTAGAGTCTGACATGTTGTATAAGTTGAGTCAGACAAGTATTGTACTAGTTGGTAGGACGGCAATGTAAAATCAGATGTTCGGCAAAGTAAAAGCGGCCAAGTACCAGCAGAGAAGCATGAAGACATATGGTCTGACTTATAACCAAGGAAGTCTGTGATGACCTTGGATAAGTCTAAACTACATTCCAAGTGATGAAACTTAATATTTAAATATGGTGTACACTGATCTCACATAAATCAAGGATCAGTGATTTACAAAGATTCTCCTAAACTGAAAAGAATGAAGGAAATAGTAAATCGGCAAAGTGAACTGACTTCCGGCTGAGTAATGAAAATGCAGTGAAAGAAGACCTAAGCGGCAATGACAGAAAGATCACTTAACCATTCAGGGAACGGCCAAGTAAACTTTACTTGATCAGATTTTGAAATATGAAGAAGATTAAGAGGATCAAGCATTAAATGCACAATCAATTGAGGATCAATTTAGGATGAATTTTCTGATAAACGTTTGAAGAAAAATCCGATCACTAAAATCATGGATGATATAATTGTTAGGTGTAGTGCCCGAAAGATAATTTGTGTAATTGTTTTTGATAATTGATAACCAAATTTATCTCACCTTATTAGTTGCTTTGTGTTTGTAAGTAATACACTGTTGCAAACCCTAAGTATATCAGTATGTAACCGCTTAACTTAGTGTATTGCATGCACGTGAGGATTGAGTTAGTGATGATATACTTAAATTGTTAGTCCATGGTGAACTTAATCAGAGTTTAGGGTCTCATGATTAAAACACCAATAATGCGCCCAGAACACCTTAGGGTGTGATAGTCTTATCCGGACTGTCGGTAGAAGGTACCTAAGTGGGGCATTTATATATGATGACATTTATATAGGAATGGACCGATTTAATCTGGGTTTCTCGATATAATTCCTTAATCGAGAAAAGTGATTAAATCATTAGATGATCATATATGGATTGACCATAATCCTGAGGTGATTATAGGGTACTGCTTGTCTCGGGGTAGTGTTTGATGTGTTAGTTAAGGGTCACTTTGATATGTGATATGAGTCACTTTACGTTGGCACTTTCCCTGATGAGTGAGTAGTTCTGTGTTTCACAGACACGGAATCCATTCCTTCCTGCATGAAGTAGAGAGACAGTCCCCTTATTTGTTAGCCCTAAGAAAATGATCGATCCTGGGAGTTCATATTAGACTAATTAACTACGTACTAGTCCGGTATGTGAACTAATTGATCAGTAGGGGGTTAATGGTAAATAATGATAAGATATTCTGAGTCGGTTTATAGAGACTTCCCACTCAGAATAGACAGTTTATGGAGGGTTAGTCCGTATGTAATGATTATATCAATGGACGTTTATTTACTCATAGGATTGAGTGTAAGTATATATCTATAATTGGTAGAGTTCAGTTTCTGGTTTATGGTGGCGTAATCCCCGAATTAATAATTTAAGTGTGAATATTCAGTTTGATGAATATTTTACTTAATTTATTGGAGCCAGTGGTTATAGGTCCATGGTCCCCCAACGTGACTCCTATAATACGACTATTTTCTTGTTATTGAGCCTCAGAGATAATTAATTGGCTGGGCCAATTAATTGATATGCGAAATATTATTTAGTTGGGCTAAATAATATAATACACAGAAAAGATATTTTCTGTGGGCCTAAAACCCTAAGGTGTGGCGCCTCCCTCTCATAAAATGCAAGAATTGATTTTCTTGTGTGATTAATTATTTACTTGGTAAGTAATCAATTAATAAAAGATAATTGATTTGTAATTGATTGAATGATTAATCACAATCTTTTATAAATAGAATTATATTTTATTGTGATTTCTTTTAATTATTTATTTAATTAATTAGAAACTTGGAGGCCATGGATTTAATCACCTATCTAAAGAGAGTTCTTCCAAGACATATGAGAGATGAAATTTTCGACATACACACATAAAATAGAGAGAAAAACTTGTTTCTTGTCTTGGGTGTCTGGTTGAAGAAAAACTTGTAGTTTTTCTGATGCATATCAAGGAGGTTTCAATTCCATGGATCGGTGTCCACTAACCGCCGTTTGGAGAACACGTTGGAAGATTGTGGCTACTCATCCAACTATTGGTAAGTAGATCTAAACCCTCTAGTAGGAAGTTTAGATCCTTTATTTATGTTATGTAGTTTATAGATCGTGATCCATCCGCTGCGTAAAGATCTGTTTTGTACAGATCTGAGCTCCTACATCCTTCATGTGGCATCAGAGTTAGGTTCCACGATCTATGAATTATATTCATAGATAAACGATTTAAAAGGAGTGGAATTGCATGTATATATTTTTTTTAAATATGCATATGTGATTGGTTGTTGTGGTTGAAGAGGTCGATTGGGGTTGGCACTCTTTACCCGTTAGATCTATTGTAAACTCATATAAATTCGTTATATAAGTATAGGAAATTTTGTAATTTATTTGTTGATGTAATTTTAAATTTCCTAGAAATAGATCTGTTTTGTTGCTGTTCGGTTTTTCTGTTTTTCGATTGATTGAGCCGTTGAAACGAAAATCTCTCCTGTCAGACTAAAGATCAAACGTTTCTGAACAAGCCCTCAAAATTTGGTGTCGATCGGAGTCCGTCTCGATATCAGATCGCTACAATAAAGTTGCTGGTGTAACAGAAAAGCACAGCAGCCATAAAATCCCTAGCTATGAGTTCGTCGAATTTCTGGAAGAGTTTGGAATGTTGAGACAAAGATCCGACCGTTCAGATTGACTAACATACAGTTATGTACAAACCCTAAAAATTTCAGGTCGATCGGGTTTTGTCTCAATGCCCGATCGGCTGCGGGAAGACACTGCTGCGCCGCAGTTATAAACGGATGCAGCAGTTGGATCGGCGGATTGCTGGAGAAAATTGGGCCATCGAAACTCGGATCCATCATTCAATATTCAAGCAGGAGGAGCGAAGAACATGCCCACAATGTTTCGTGACAATCAGAGATCGTTTGGATGCCCGGTCATCGATGAAACGAATCAGCAGCAGATTGTATTAGAAACTAGTAAACCCTAGTTAGGGTTTATTTATTTATTTTCTAATAGGTTAGATACGGGGGTGCCAACGGTCCATCTTGATGTTTATTTTCCGCACTAGTATGTATGCTTAGGATGTATGTGTAGAACCGGAAAATTGCCATGACATGCATCATAACATGAATTCCACTCCATATGCATATACATGTAGAAATTAATTCATGGAATTAGTTAGGCATGTATACAACACGCGATTAGTTTTAATTAATTGTATGATATTAATTAGAAACTAATTAGGGAAACCGAGGATTCTAGGTTTTGTCAATCGTGATGGTTAGGTGATGGACTCTCGGTGAATCCCACCTTGTGATAGCATAGGGAGTAAAATCCCGAAACATCAACGAGATTGCGTTTTTTGTCCGTAGTGTTTACGTGAAAGTTTGATGTTAAGGGATTGAACAATTATTGGCGAATATGGTTCAAAAGTGGTCAAACCATGGATAGGTGGTCAACTGAGCCACGGCTCGATCGACTTAACCCTCCACGTGTGGCGTTTGCACGGGGGTCCGGCAAGGCTGAGCTATCCGACGAGCGACTACGGCTTAACGGAGCGCCCCTAGCCCTGATCCGTCCGACGGCCACATATGTTCCAAAGAATAGGTCGGGTGGGCTAGCCCACATAACCGACATAATTCGGGCCCATGATTTATTGTTCCTTAAAGATACATCAAATCCAAAAATGAAATCAGTAAACCCACCACTTTTTCAAAATATTGAGTGGGAGCGGGGAAGGCGACAGCCGACCCTACGGCCTCTAATGTTGACACAAGCAACCTGAGAGAATGGTGACGCCTCGTGCCGGCCTGGGACCAGCCTCCCTAAGGAAGGCCTTCACCGCTATCAAAATTCAAGGCTTGGTCTCCGAAATGATAGGATTTTGCGTACTCGTCGGGTCACTGACCAACCCTAAGGCGGCACACTCGGGGTCTTCCTAAAAATATGAAACAGTAGGTCACACTCATTATAGGTATTTTTGGTAATACCTTGGCTGAAAAAGAAAGGTAATCGAGGATTAAAATTGGATGTTCGATTCCATTTAATCATCGAGAGAGTTGATCTCAATTTAGTCGTCACCTCTTTGACCTACCCTAAGGCGCCATTGAGGTGTGAGACTAAATCCTTGGAACGGTAGAATAGACTATGCATTAGTTTATAGTTCCTAAAATCAATTAGTAGTGTATAATTTAAATTTATTTTCTGTCAATTTTATTTACAACAATTTGTATATCTCTATAGGGTACTAGACTGCTAGTGTGTATTTTAAATTGACTAGTAACGACTTCGTTAAAAGTGGTAAGTAACTAGAACGTTGTACTTATTAATCATACATGCGATTAATCTTTCGGAAAGAGATATTTCTCTTGAGCCTTCCAGACTTAAGTGACATAAATAAATATGTCACTGCTGTCACTCGTGTTGAACGAGAGACAACCTTAGTTAGATTAAAAGATGGTTGGGATGGTAAAATTCTTCTAGTGAATTTTTAATTGTGTAATGACTACACGAGAAATTTTCTAATAGAAAAATTGGAGAATCATAAATTAAAGTGTTGTTAGTTAGACAGTATTTGGAACCGATAAACTAGTGGGAGCTTTAATATTATGTTTTTTTGTTGTTTTTCTGATTTATTAGAAAATTAGTCCCACTGGGTAACGCTTCCATTAGACATCCCACAGTTCACGAGTAGTGTCTACTCAAACGAACTGATAGTTCAAGACTATTTCCTTTTAAGGAAAGTCAAGAATGGGAAATCATCTAAACTAAGTTTGAGGCTAAACTGAAATATTAATTAAAGAAAGTAGAGGATAAGGAAAGTGATTTCGGATCACTAACCAATGAATCCTTAGCGACTTTCTTAACTGAGTAACTCGACTCGGGAGCTAAGTTCTTTTGAAGAACAAGGAAGTTTTGCATTAACGATTAATAGAGTAGACAACGGGCAGTAATTTCAGCTAGAATAGTGGGAGTGGTGTGAGGAAATGAACTTTGGATTCGATCCTTGAATATCATGGAAAATTTATTTTTCTATTTTCAGATTCGTTGGAACAAATGGATTCACTTTAAACTCGACACATTGTTGCCTCATAGAAAGTGAATATGACATTTGTAGTACGAATCCGTGACTCGGACTTTTGTTTGATAAAGTCAGAACCACTAAGAAATGCTGAAAAGGTATATGTAACACGTCTTAAACTAGTATAGGCGAACGGTTTCCGTATTAGTGCATATATCCTAGATATAAGACCTAACGACTGGCTAAGGGTGATTCCTACCTCCCAGTCTCTGAACACTGTCTCAAAGGAACAATGACTAAGCTTCCTTTCAATTGGGAATGGGTAATAGATCTGAAGAAGTAACGTAGCTTGTTCATAATGAACTTCGGGGTCTAGTGAGAGATACAAGCTAATATGAGTTTTGAGTGGTGACATTTTGTCTGATAACTACTCGAAACATGGTTTACTTTATCAAAGGAATACGAGGAGTCTGTGATTTTAGCAGAGAATAGAGTATTCTATGCTCAGAAATTAGCTATTATATAGTCTTGGGACTGATGCTCGGCCTGCCTCCTAGTGGAATGTTTTTCACTGAGGAATAAACCATAGACTTGCCATAGATAGTTATTGATGTGCTACAATACACTGCTAAACTCGATTAAGATAATTGGTTGCAAAATAACGATTAACATTATTATGTAAACCGAGAAGTCTACCTAGAAGATGCTAGTGAATTTATGGATAATGAATGAATTCGGTTCACACCACTTCCGCAAATGTAGGCATTTAGCACTTAATGCTTGAAGGTAGGACTGGAGATTTTGCGCATACGTTCAGATTGTGACTCTTCGTGAAATGTCTTAATGTGACGAGTGAAGGTTGGTTATAAGATTCAAGAGATCAGAAAGTGACGGTTGAACTGTCACAAGCCTTTTGATAGAATCTATAAGTAACAGCCTTAAACCTTGGAGTACGGTTACCCAAAGGTAGTTACTATCTGATTTAATCAGACGACGTCCAACATCGGTTGTTGGTGATTACACTAATAAATACTACTAGATCAGAATGTCAATCCACCCAAAACGCAATAGGAGTATGGTTTAACTGTTGACCCATTGAGGTTTTGTGGACTTTACAGTCTGCTGGGGTGATTAATAACCTATGGCTCTTTGTGGGCTGTATAGGATTCTGATCATAGAGGTTGGTTTGAAAGCCTTAACCCTGTGAATGGGGTTTTGGTACTCCAGTTCTGTTCAGCCGCTTGTAAAACCACCTGAGTGTCTCAGGCCCAGTGGGAGCAATTGGATCTACACGAAAAAGAGTCGAATGAATAGGAAATTTTAAACTTTCAGCGCAAAGCTGAGTGGTCTATGGGTGATTCCCTGACAAGTAGAGAGTTAACCAGACCTTGAACTCTCTCACCACTCAGTCTTGCTAGATTTTGCTAGAAAGCAGAAAATAGGGGTGATTCCCTGAGACTTTCTTGCCTAAAAACAGAGTCTGGATTCATTCGGAACAGAAGGGTCTTGGTTAGAACAAATGACAGGATGACTGCTGGGGCTTATATCCTTTGTGAATTTAAGAGAACCTCACGTTCATTTAATGTCACATGTTTTAAAATATGTGGACTTGACCAGAATATTGATAAGTCTTTTGTAGACTGGATGTCAATATTGGTAAAGTAGTAGTATTAGTGTTTATGAATGATAACACTGCAACAGTTGGAAACAACATGGTTGTGCTATCCGAAGTCGGAAACTGACACGCCAAGATTCTCTGGATGAGAGAATTAGACTATATTCTAAGAATTTGATTCGGTCAAATTCACAAGAATGAGTCATTGGCTATCCCATCCATCTTATTGGTTAAGATGATCTTTCATATACGTATGCAACATTCAACGAGAGTACTCCTACCCTACATCTCAGGAATGATTCTCTAAATCTTCGGATAAAGAGAAAATGGGATAGAGTCACTCTTGGATAATAGCAAGTCAGGTAATCACAAGTCAATAGTAGTCAAATCTTGGATTCGAGCATTGAATAGCGGTTTAGTACGTCCTCAAGTATCTTTGAAGAACGAGGAATAAAGTGCTTGTATATTCGGGTGCAAACTTGAATATGGTTGACTACACTGATTCTGACTTATAGTTAGATTAAGGATGATCGTTGGGAAGATCTCGGGCTTAGTGTTTACTCATTATGATGGAGCTATAGTATGGAGAAATCCAGCACCGCCAATTCGACTTTAATTAGTTGGATACATAGCAGCTAGAGTGGCGATATAGCTTAGGATTTTCTTTCCTGATCTGGGACTAATTCCAGGGCTGGTGAGCCGATATCACTTCATTGTGAAAACAGTGAAAAGATAGCTTAGAAGGATCTTCTCAGTCACTAGAGGTCAAAAGCAAATTGAGAGAGAGTACCGCCTGATTAGATGGACCGGCGACGTTTCGATCCTAAAGATCGTCTCGAGCCGACAACCTAACTAATTAGTGTACCAAATCGAGTGCTTGGTACGGCATTGAGGGATATGTCTCATATGATTTTAGAGCAAGTGAGAGAGTGTTGTGAATAAGATGAGAAAGGGTGTGCTCTAAAAACAATCGTTGCTTGTCATTTCGTGCAAGTGGGAGATTGTTAGGTGTAGTGCCCGAAAGACAATTTGTGTAATTTTTTTTTGATAATGGATAATAGAATTTATCTCACCTTATTACTTGCTTTGTGCTTGTAAGTAATATACTGCTAAAAACGCTAAGTATATGAGCATGTAACCGCTTAACTCAGTGTATGGCATGCACGTGAGGATTGAGTTAGTGGTGATATACTTAAACTGTTAGTCCATGGTGAACTTAATCAGAGTTTAGGGTCTCTTGATTAAAACACCAATAATGCGCCCAGAACACCTTAGGGTGTGATAGTCTAATCCGGACTGTCGGTAGAGGGTACCTAAATGGGGCATTTATATATGATGGCATTCATATAGGTCTGGACCGATTTAATCTGGGTTTCTCGATATAATTCCGTAATCGAGAAAATTTATTAAATCATTAGATGATCATATATGGATTGACCTTAATCCTGAGGTGATCATATGGTACTGCTTGTCTCGGGTAGTGTTTGATGTGTTAGTTAAGGGTCACTTTGATATGTGATCTGAGTCACTTCTCGTTGGCACTATTCCTTGATGAGTGAGTAGTTCTGCGTTTCACAGACACGGAATCCATTCCTTCATTCGGGAAGTAGAGAGACAGTCCCCTTATTTGTTAGCCTTAAGAAAATGATCGATCCCGGGAGTTCAGATTAGACTAATTAGCTACTAGTCCGGTATGTGAACTAATTGATCACTAGGGGGTTAATGGTAAATAAGGATAAGATATTCTGAGTCGGGTTTACGGAGACTTCCCACTCAGAATGGACAGTCTATGGAGGGTTAGTCCGTATGTAATGATTATATCATGGACGCTTATTTACTCATAGGATTGAGTGTAAGTATATATCTATAATTGGTAGAGTTCAGTTTCGGGTTTTTGGTGGCGTAATCCCGGAATTAATAATTTATGTGTGAATATTCTATTCGATGAATATTTTACTTAATTTATTAGAGCTACTGGTTATAGGTCCATGGTCCCCAACGTGGATCCTATAATACGAGTATTTTCTTGTTATTGGGCCTCAGTGATAATTAATTGGCTGGACCAATTAATTGATATGCGAAATATTATTTAGTTGGGCTAAATAATATAATACACAGAAAAGACATTTTCTGTGGGCCTAAAACCCTAAGGTGTGGCGCCTCCCTCTCATAAAATGCAAGAATTGATTTCTTGTGTGATTAATTATTTACCTGGTAAGTAATCAATTAATAAAAGATAATTGATTTGTAATTGATTGATTGATTAATCACAATCTTTTATAAATGGAATTATCTTTTATGGTGATTTCTTTTTAATTATTTATTTAATTAATTAGAAACTTGGAGGCCAAGGATTTACTGTCCTATATAAAGAGAGTTCTTCCAAGAAATATGAGAGATGAAATTTTCGACATACACACATAAAATAGAGAGAAAAACTTGTTTCTTGTCTTGGTTTTCTGGTTAAAGAAAAACTTGTAGTTTTTCTTGATGCATATCAAGGAGGTTTAAATTCGAAGGATCGGTGTCCACCAACCACCGTTTGGAGAACACGTTGGAAGATTGTGGCTACTCATCCAACTATTGGTAAGTAGATCTAAACCCCCTTGTAGGAAGTTTAAATACTTTATTTATGATATGTAGTTTATAGATCGTGATCCATCCGCTGCGCAAATATCTATTTTGTATAGATCTGAGCTCCTAGATCCTTCAATAATTAAGGGGGAATCAAGAATAAAATCAAGGATTATTCCCCTCATAAATTTAGCCAATGGACGGAAATTTACAAGGCTATAGATAGAAGGCATTGACAGACAAGAGAGAAAAAAAAGAGAACGAGCAAGTCTGAGAATTTACAAGCAGAAACTCTGTCAAATCAAAAGGCCTTCATCTGTGCTTAAAAAGGAATATCCAGTGATCAACTCAAATCTTAGAACTACAATTCTAACATCAAGCATTGAGTCTGATCAACATGTTTTGTGAATCCAATTCACTTCAGTCAAGCAACTGAATCAGAGTCATCTGAGAAGGAGTTGTGTTTGTGATAGCTGCTGAAGGATTTGTTCCCAAGGGGCTGTGAAAAAGACTGAGTCGCTGAAGCTGTTAAAGTCAGGGAGTGATGGTATTGAAGATTGTGAAGCTTGTGTAGTCAAGGACAATCAGGCTATTGTATATGTGAAAACAATAGTGAAATTCCTCCAATCATCACAAGAGAAGAGTGGATTAAGGGATTACACCACCCTGAACCACTATAAACCTTGTGTCAATTTACTTTCAGCAAATTACCTTACTGCATTTATTTAATTGCTTAAACTATATCATATATCTTTGCTTGCATAAACTACTTTGAAACAACATATTAAGAAGGGACTTATCCGCTGCCCAAAAGATTTTAAATACAAGAAAAGTTTTTGAAACTCCACTATAGTCATTCACCCCCCCCTCTCACTATAGATTATGACCAAACGTAGAAGAAAAAAAAAGTTAAATCCACCAAGAGAAAGAACATGTGAGGGAAGTCTGAAAGTTTCAAAAGAAGAGAGGGATACTATTAAGGATCCTAGAGGAACGAACTCGAGGGAAACACATAAGAGATGTACTTAACACTCAACCTAACCTTCGCTTAAGGAGACTCTTCACTTGGTCCTAGTGCAACTTAACCACGGTTTAAGGATACTTAGTCTTACGAGGATTTACCACCAAGATCAAGAAGCGATGAGAAAGGTTCAACAAGGTCTAACGAAATCTTATCTTAGAAGAAATGGATACTAAAATACGCTTCGCTCTGATACCAACTGTAACGCCCCGCTCCCGGATACCGAGTCCTTATCTGGAAACGAAACGCTCGGCACGCATAATATTAAATGAATCTAATATTACACGTAAGCCTCTACTACGTCGTATCGAGTTTAGCAGAACGGAAGCTCAAAAGACTCGGAAAACACCATAAAATGCTACTAAGAATAGAAATCAACGAAATCCAAAACGTACGATAAACTCCAAAAGAGAAAACTAGAAGGTAATTACAAGTTCCCAAACGAAACTCCAAGTCTAAAGAATAAATAAAACATAAATAATTAAAGTCTTCAACTTCGGCGTCTTTAAACGTCGTCATCAAAGCACTCTTCAAACTCCGGGTTAACCTGTTTGTCTTCTCTCCCCCCAAACACATAAATAAACATGCATTTGAGGTAAGTACAATGTACAAAGTAAGAAGTAGAAGCTACAATTTAATTAAGGCTCTTTAACATGTTTTATTATAATAATTATCTTTATGATACCGACTCAATCTAAGGTTCACTTCATGTCCATCAACATGTCATGACTAACTGTTTCTAACTTAGCTTATCTTTGTTACATCAGCATTCAAAGACACTACGCATGGTGCTGCCCACCACGAGACATCTGGGTGCAACCTATTGGTGGATCTCACAAATAGCCACGGGCTAGTCCCGATAGTATACGCGTTCGGTGAAGTCCTTCGGTCTTGTGAACCTACAGAGTTATTCCATTGTAAAGTCCCTCTACTCCTAGTGCCCTTGGGCCAGCAGAGTTATTCACTTGTGAAGTCCCTTTACTCCTGGTGCCCTCTAATGGCCAACAAAGTTATTCACATCGAGTACCCTCTACTCCTGGTGCCTCTAGAAAGGCCAGCAAGTTTACTCGTTTTATCCGAAGGCCTACACATTGCGATATAGACTTGTGCCTTACCAAGGATGACATGATGTTTAATCTTTTAGTTACACAAGTATGTATTTATTAATGCTTATTAACTATCCAACTAAGTGTTTTCAAATAAGCTCCCTCGCAAACTCAACTCTCTTTCCTAGACCTCTAGACACGGACAAGGCCTAGAAATTACACAGACATTGATGAACCCTAGTTCATCAAAGCACAAGCCCTTTCATGCCCTTCCGACGGTCCCGAACTTCAACTCCCTTTAAGAGTACATTCGGTGCCGGAACTAAACACATCAAAAACTCACTCGGGGCTTGTTCATGTTCATTTAATCTTATTTAAAGTCATTAACAATACTACAATTCAAGCTAAACATCACAATAACATTAGCTACAAAATCCATTGTCTACCAAATCGTATATTCATATTTTCTGAAAATTTTAAAAGAAAATAACACAATACAAATATACTAAACAACTATACAATAAATGTTACTAAATCATCCCCTTTTTTTTTAATGCGGCTGCTCCTCTTCTTTCTATTATTTATTTAATATATACATATATATATATATATATATATATATATATATATATATATATATATATATATATATATATATATATATATTTTTTAAGAAAAGCCGTCTATTTTTTTCTTCAATCAACGGCTTCTGTACACCCAACCAATGATATAAAGCAGTGACTATACATATATATATATATTAAACAGAAGAGAAATAAACATGATGCACACCAACAATGAAAATATATTATTTAGCTTTTTTTTTTTTTTTTTTTTTTTTTCTGTTCTTTACAGAAGACTTCAAAAGCATCTGCATGAACACATGATGCCTCTTTGTTTTTCGACAGCTATAAGCAATGAAAATATATATACAAAAACAACAACAAAGCTTATATCAAACAAAATAAATAGAAACGAAAATAACACCAATAATCACATTATTAAAAACAGTTGAACCTCCCTTTATTTACCTTTAACATCATAAAACACCAACTATTCAATATGAAAACCTTCTTATAAAACGAATCAAAACACGATCTAACCTCTCTAAACCATAATTAATTTGTAGGAAGAGCCTCTTACCTTTTTAGCAAAATAAACCAACTTCAAATTCAGAAAACTGCAGCAAAACCTTGATCTTTTCTTGCGGATAACCTTAACAAATCTTTGAGTGTTGAAACGACGCTCCTTTCACGACGATTCCAACGCTTCTCGCGGATCTAAAAACGGTTGAAAACTCTATGAGATATCGCAGAAACTCGTTAGCTTTCTTCTTACGCTCACCAGCATTTTTCTTCCAACTCTCACACGCAAGAGGAGGCTTCTAAGGAGGAAATTTCTGATTTAAAATGTTAGGGAAACTAATGGGGTTAATTTCTCTTTAAATAGGAAAATCTCAATAATTAACCTAATCCCCTTATTTTCTTTAATTGTCTTTTTTTACTTAAAATCGGATTTATCTCCAAATTATTTATATATATCGGCCAAATATATATAAATACACTTAAAATACTTTAAATCCGTAAATTATAATATTCCATTTTTCGCAAAAAGACACGTCTGTCCTTTTTCGAAAAGTCGGGATATTACGTTTGAACAATGTTGTCATTCTTTTTGGTTTAGCTTCTTTTGAGATCTTTTGGGATTTGGATGTTGGATGATTAGTTCTCTTTATTGGATTTAGTTTTTCACAGCATTGATTACCGTGTGTTCGATTTTTTGGTTTCCCCGAGTTGTTGAGTTGTTTTATCTTCCGCGTCGTTTTAGTTCTGATGTATGACGTAAGACTTAAATATATTATTGAATTTATTTGATAATACTTGTGCCGAGCGTATTTTAAGTGTATTTATATATATTTGGCCGATATACATAAATAATTTGGAGATAAATCCGTAAATTATAATATTTCATTTTTCGCAAAATGACACGTCTGCCATTTTTCGAAAAGTCGGGATATTACATGCACAATGTAAATGAAAAAAATAATGTTTACACCAGAGTTCTATCCATGTCATTTGGCTCCGATACCATGTTGAACTATCATTTCTTCCAAAAACGTAAATTGATGGGAAGACAGATAATTAACATGTTATACGCTTTAACATGCATCAGCATAAACTGAAGTTTGTTACGTACAAGCTACTACTTATTACCATGCTGATAAAAATTACAATTAGTTTATAGTGACGCTCATTTTGACATTTTTGCGGTTAAGGAAGGTTAGCTTTGTATTACAACTTTTTCTCACCCGATGGGGATTAGTTGGTCTTGCTTATTTTTCTTTTTCTTTTTCTTTCTTTCTTTCTTTTTTATTATTATTATTATTTTTTTTTTTTTTTGGGTTTCCACCGATTAATCTTCCAAAGGGTCATATTCAAAGAATTGGATTTGCAATTATTGATTTACACACGATTTCATTGATAATAATAATAATTGTGTTCTATTAGCCAACTCTATAAAGTCAAATGATCACATGTTATGTGTTTAACTTTTTTTTTAATCTCTGAATATTATGATAAAATATGTCTTGAGAATGTTTTTTATTAGAAAAACAATATGAAAATAAACAATTTCATTAAGTCAAATAAAGTAAACAAGGACTAGCAACATCTCGAAGAAAAAGACAAAGAAGAAAACAATAATTAGGTAAATATAAAACAATTAAATTTTATTTGAATATTAAGACAGAAAATGGATACATAGACCAAAGGGATAATTAGGTATTAGTCTAGTTTTCCCTCTGTATATAAATTTTAATCCACACTATTTTTTATTGTTGCAATAAGAATGAGAATAAAATTAACCAAAATACGTAAAATTGGAAAATCAGGTTGTGTCGGCCGACAAAATATCCCGACGTGGAAAATCGCCAGTAAAAAAGATGCTCAATCGCGTCGTATCAATTCAAACCAAATCTCACAACAGGTTTTAAGGATTATCTACGTTTAAACGTAGAAAATTTTGTCCATTCATTTTTTTATTTTTTTATTTTTATATTTTATTGAAAACGAATAATAATCATTATAATTGTTGAGTGTTCATAATTTTATTTTATTTTTAAAATTAGAAAATAAAATAAAAACAAAAAAAAAAAATTATCTTGCAACCAAAAATGTTAAATAACAAAATGTCAATAAAATATTTAAAAAAAAATTGAATGGACAAGAATTTCTCTACGCTTAAACGTAGAGATCCTTACGCTTAAACGTAAATTTCTACGCTTAAACGTAGAGATCTCTACGCTTAAACGTAAAGGAATGCGTGTTGAGTGATTTTGTATGAGATTTGGTTTGAATTTCACGCGTTTGGGCGTAAGGATCCTTACGTTTGAACGTAAGGATCTTTACGTTTACCTGATTTTCCATGTCAGAAAAGGCATGACCTGATTTGCAAGTGTCAGACCTGACACAACCTGATTTTTCAATTTCTGACCAAAATACCCTTAAATCAATCGCGTCAACACCTCTCACGGTTTCCACTTGCTGAATCATCAGGAGTGTTTGGGTGAAAATGGCCCCAAACGGAAAATCGAGATGAAGGCACCGCCGAGAAAATTGGTTCATCTTCTTCGTTTTTGTCTTTAAGTTCTGATTCTGCCTCTCCGGAATAGTACAAGTTCTGATCAACACTATGTGCTATGACTATCATGGGACTTGGGACACTTCCGCAACCGGTGCCCCGGTGGAACTATACGACCCCCAAATAATGGCGAGTTTCCACCGCCCGGCCTGAGGTCTTGATTAGTCTTTGGGATTCGAATAACAAAGTTTGAATATGGGGATGCTCAGAATTTGCTTGAGAATTGTTCTCATCTTCAAAATCCATGGTTTCTTGCCTCTTATACAATCTTAAGGTTTAGTCTTTTAATTCAGTTTTAATCCTGTGTTTCTAGTAATTTTTTGTGATCGTCAATCTATTAATCAATTTTAATTCATGGGTTTCTTGTTATTTTGTGTTAAATTCATAGTTTGTCATGTAATTTTGATTTGTGGGCTCAATAGGGGAGATTCTGGAAGAAACAATAGATTACTTGAAAAAAAACGGAGAAAGAGAAACAGAGATTGGAGAATTTGATGAAATCATTTGCCCAAAACCAAACGTTAACATCTTGTAAGCCAATTTATGGAAAATTTGAGTAATAACAGATTTGCTAGAAAATTTCCATATTTAGGACTAAGCTGATAGATTTTTTTTTGATCCATTGTTCACATTATAAATCTTTTGTGCCATGTTTGATCCGGAGAAAAAATGATGTAAGTGATGAAGTTTCCAGCCAATGGAAACACATCCTGCTTCTTCTTAGTTCTTAGCTCTAGTATCTTGTTTGTTGTAGAACCACAATGAAATGTTATTTTTTTCATCATTTTTGTTACTTGTTTTTCTATTTGTTGAATTTGGTTTGAGGAGAAGCATCTTTTGAGTTATATGCATCTTTAATCAATATAAATAGTGGGAAATAATGATGTTTCGTTTAAGGATGCATCTATGATGTTTTAAAGAAGATTGATTGTGTTTTTACTTGGTTAATATCATTAAACATTCTAAGAGACTAGTGTTATTTTGTTGGTGTGTTACTTTTTTGGTGTTAATAGTTCTGTTGAGAACAAAAATAATGGTAGGTTAAGCTTTCTAATAGACTAGTGTTACTTTGTTAGTGTGTTACTTTGTTGGTGTGTTATTTTGTTAGTGTGTTACTTTGTTGGTGTGATACTTTGTTTAGAACAAAAATAGATTAGTGTTACTTTGTTGGTGTGTTACTTTGTTGAGAACAAAAATAGACTAGTGTGTTAATTTGTTGGTTTGTTACTTTGTTGAGAACAAAAATAACTAGTGTGTTACTGTGTCACTGTGTTACTGATGTTACTTTGTTGAGAACAAAAAATAGACTAGTGTGTTACTTTGTTGGTGTGTTACTTTGTTAAGAACAAAAATAGACTAATGTGTTGCTTTGTTTGTGTGTTACTTTGTTGAGAACAAAAATAAACTAGTGTGTTACTTTGTTGGTGTGTTACTGTGTTGGTGTGTTACTTTGTTGAGAACAAAAATAGATTAGTGTGTTACTTTGTTGGTGTGTTACTTTGTTACTTTGTTGGTGTGTTACTTTGTTGAGAACAAAAATAGACTAGTGTGTTACTTTGTTGGTGTGTTACTGTGTTGGTTTAAACGTTTCGATAAAATTCGGCTTTCAAATACTACGTCGAAAGGATATCAAACGCGGTCTCAAAATTAAGATAAAAAAAATATGAACTTTGGTGAAACAATTTTGATGATCGGTGTTCTAAATCAAAAGTGACGGTCGTTTATAAGAAAAAACGTTCTGGTTAATACAAATATTTTTTGACTTTCAAAATATAAGTCAGAAAGGTATCGTGTTTGGGCTCAAATTGAAGAGCAAAAAAAAACTGAATTTTGGTGAAATTTTTTTGATGATCAGAGTCATAAATCAAAAGTTACGATTGTTTGAAAAAAAAAAAGAACAAATAAAACACTACAAGCCTACAACCTGTAAACCCATAATTGCCAAACCAACGCGTCCCTTTTATTAAAAGGTTAATAAAGGGGTATTTTTGTCCGTCTGAACTTTTTTTTGGTCCTTTTTGCAACTAAAAAAAAGAATGTGTCATATTTATTCATTTTGTAAATGTTTTTGTCATTTTCCCTCAATCCCCCTAGACCAAACTACCTCTAATTTTGTTTTGTTTTTATTTTTTAATGTTTTTTTTTTCGGAAGGTAAAAAGTTTTTTATTTTTTCTGGACGCTAGACATGTTTTTTTTTCCGTGACTACCTCGATGCATTGATTACCGCGATGCAGTGACACCCCCGATGCAGAGACGTCTCGATGAATTGACACCGCGAGGCATTGACAACCCCAGATCCATTGACCACCGTGATGCAGTGGTCACCCCCGATGCAGTGACCACCCCCGATGCAGAGACACCGCGATGCAGTGACCACCCCCGATGCGGAGATGCCTCGATAAAGTGACCACGCGATGCATTGACCACCCCAGATCCAGTGGCCACCCCCGATGCAGTGACCACCCTCGATGAAGTGACCACCCCCGATGCAGAGAGACCGCGATGCAGTGACCACACCCGATGCAGTGACCACCCCGATGCAGTGACCACCCCCGAACAGAGACACCACGATGCAGAGACGCCGCGATGCAGAGACATTGCGATGCATTCACCACCGCGTTGCAGTGACCAACCCAATGCATTGACCACCGTGATGCAGTGACCAACCCAATGTCTTGACCACCGCGATGCATTGACTACCCCCGATGCATTGATACCACAATACATTCACCACCGCGATGCAGTAAACACCGTGATGCAGTAACCACCGTGATGCAGTGACCACCGCGATGCATTGACCACCCTAATACATTTACCACCACGATTGAGTGACCATCGTGATGCATTCACCACCCTGATGTAGTGACAACCGTGATTCTTTGACCACCGTGATGTATTGACCACCATGATGCATTGACCACCGCGATGCATTGACCACCCCTGTTCTAGTGACCACCCCGATGCAGTGACCACCCCCGATGCAGTGACCACCCCGATGCATTGACCATCACGATGCAGTGACCACCGCAATGTAGTGACAATGAGAAGAAGTGACACCAGGATGAAGCGACGCCACGATGAAGTGACACCGTGATGCAACGACATCCTATTGTAGCGATTTATGCAGTGACATCTTATTGTAGGGATTTGTGTATTGATAATTGAATATGCATTAAATCAACATTACACCGACAGTGACGCTACACAAAAATTGACATAGCGCCAAAGTGGCACGATAATTATTTTTCGAAGTTGCAAAATTTATGTATCAAATTGTGTGTAGTGACATCAATGTCATTGCATTAATTGTCGAATGAATCGAAAAAGATACGGATGTTATTTGGACACTCACAAAGCATTCATCTTCATCCATTAATAGCCTCTTCAAGAACTCAATCAAATCCAAACCCACTCTCAGCACCTCCTTCATCCCACCGTATTTGTGTGTTCCGAAGACACAATCGAAGCTACAATTCGACACAACTTGAATATCAAGGTATTCTTCTTTTTCTTCTTTTTTTTCTAGCAAAAAAACCATAGTGATGTTAACAGCTGATGTCAAACATTCCGGTTGGATCTAAGTAGTCACTTGATCAATACTCAAGTTACATCATTAGACCCATGTTTTAGGACATTACATCAACATGTGCCAAAGCTCCTCTTAAGTGACAAAGTCAAGTGATCATTCAAGAATAAGTGTTTTAAACATTATTGAAAAATCAACTTAGTTTTAGAAAAAATGTACAGCTAGATTATTTCATATTTTCAATGCGTGGCTAGATTAGCTGGAATTGAGAAATCATTTAGCCATGTTATTTGAGAGGATCGATTCAGAGGTACATCAACATGATGCCGAAAGAAAAAAAAAAAAAAAATTTATTAAAAGAGAAATGTCAATTCCAACATGATCATATGACTAAATAAAGAATCATGCATATCATTCAATCTATTTGTCTCTTCAAGCATGAGGAGGATAGGGTTAGATTGTAGTTGTTTCCCTTGTATCATTGTTGTTCTCTTTCGTTGCAGAAAAAAAAAAAAAAAAAAAAAAAAAAAAAAATAATTAGCCGGATAATCAGTATCTTTACACGTTTCTTGCATCCTTTTCCTTTGGCCCTTTTTTAAAGGTATTGCCAAGGAGCCATCACCTCATGGAAGAAGACAAGCCTCTTTAAATTGTTTATCTTCTTCAATAAAACAAGGACTATCTTTTTCACACAAATGTTGCTTTTACACTTACCAAGAAAAGTGAGAGTGTTGCTTCGGATATTCCACATGTCGTTATTCGACCGTAAATGAGTCCGGAGAATATATACTATTCTCGCCAATTTATGGTCAATTCACAAAGACTCATTCTCGACTCAATTTGAGTGAAATCGATCATTATAATGATTTTATTCTAATGAATTTTGAATGTTTTTCATATTCAATACCGGCCGAAAGACATTCGACTAAAATTGAGTACAAAAAACTTTTAATATTCTCGCCTAAAAATTCACTGAAATTAATAGTGGTGCTCTTATATTGTTGTTGTTATCCTCGACCCAATTCTAGTCCGAATGTGTAGAGTATTCGGACTCAATATTGGTCGAATGATGCTCGACTATGTATGAGTTTGGAAAACTTCAAACATTCTACCTAAAAGATGGTCGAATCAACCATGTGTGACTCTCAACACGTATATTCACCATATTTCAATTATGGATATCATATGTCATATTCTCACCAAACTTTGGTCGAATGAACGCCGTAAAATATAAAAATAAGGGGCTAAATTGGAAAAAAATCATGTGGTAAAATAAAAATTTGTGTGAAAAGATATTCCCTAAAACAACGAAAGGTAACCAACACGTGTCAGTTTTACTTGGCATTCATTAAGCACTCATTTCATCGTTTTGCAAATCCGAAATGGGTCTGAACATCCACATTTTCCATTACTCGGAATTAATCATTTATAATACTTTCTCTCATCTCAAAATATAAGTTCGTTTATTTTTTATTTATTTATCTTATTTCGTAATGTAATTCAATTTATAATATTAATATAATATTTATTGTATTCTTTCCTTTAATCTTAATTTATTACTCCCTTCGTTCATATTTAACTATCGCTGTTGCTAAAATAAAATTTCTATTTTTATCTGGTCGTGGTTACATTTTCAATACATATTTTAATACTCTTTCGGCTTTTCAATATTAGTTTTCAACTTTCTAGTCTCATTAAACCAATCAATATTTCATATTCAACACCCTCTACACTTTTCAAGATTTTTTTTAGTATTTTATAATGAAAATCAATGCAATTACTTATTTTCTTAATTTATGAGTTTTTCTTAAATACGACGGCTAATAAAGAACGGAGGGAGTATATATAAACACATTTTTCATTATTTTACAACAATTTCATTAACGACACTTAAAGTATATTTTAGACTTTTAATGTAACGCCCCCAGACCCTGGCCTGGTAGCGCTAAATGAGTCATAAATGTCCGGTCAACTGCTTAGACTTCCGTCCTCGCTTGGTTTAAAAGGGCTAACCCGAGTTGACAAGACATTTACGTCTCACACTTATATGGGGGTGAGCATTCTACTACTTTTCCAATGTGGGACATTACATTCTCCCCCTTATAAGGGACTGGCGTCCTCGGCAGGACGGCCAAGACTGTTCCTGGATCGTCCCTACCAGAGGAAACTAGAGGCCATCACACCTTCTTCTTGTACGGTGCATCGCATAGTTCCGTCTGATAGTCGGCTCTATACCATTCTGTAACGCCCCCAGACCCCGGGCCTTGTAGCGCTAAATGAGTCATATATGTCCGGTCAACTGCTTAGACCGCCGTCCTCGGTTGGTCTAAAATGGCTAACCCGAGTTGACAAGACCTTTATGTCTCACACTTATATGGGGGTAAGCATTCTACTACTTTTCCAATACGGGACATTACATTAATGTAATATTCCGATTTTCGGGAAAGGGTAAACGTGTCATTTTGCGAAAATGAAATATTATTATATCTACTTCTATTATTTGGAGTTAAGTATTTTGTTATTATATAGATATATTAGTCGAAATATATATATTTTTGGGAAAATCTGATTAGTTAATAATAAGGGTAATTAAGGAAAATAAAGGATTAGGTTAACTATTGAGATTTTGTCTATTTAAGGAAAAATAGATCCCATAACCAAAAAGAAATCAGAATTTCTTCCTACGTGAAAGAGAGAACGGCGTGAGAGCAATTAGGGTTGGGAGTTTTGTCTTTCAGTTTCTAAGTCGGATCTTAACGATTTTCAGATCAGAGTATAACATCGGAATCGTTGTGAAGAGGGCGTCGTTTCAACACAAGAAAGTTGGGATCTTGTTAAGGTGCGAAATTCGAGCCCTAGTTGTGTTCTTGACTGAGTTTGATGGATTCAAACTCATGATTTCGTAGTCTTTTGTGTTTAGAAGCGTGTGATCGAATATAATATAAATTCGATTCATCACATAGGTTTTCGGCGGAAGGGTTAAAGATTTGCTGCAGTTTTTCTGAGAATTGGACTTGGATTAGCTTAGGTAAAAGGATCTTCCTACAAGTTAATTTATGGTTTATTAGGTTTTATGTTAAGGTTTGATGTGATTTTATGTTAGAAATCATACCTTCGTGTTGCGTAAGGATTTACAGTTGTTATGGTAGATAAAAGTTATGTTTTTCTACTATTTTTCTGAGAATTTGATGTTGGACATGCTTGGATTTGAGTAGAGATCGTAAAAGTGCATAAAAACGTGTTTAGGGAGTTTTGTGCGCTCAATGTGCACACATTGACTAGCTGTGTGCGCACATTTTTAAGGCAGAATGTGGACAGGTTCTGGAGTGTGCGCACATTCCCCTGGAATGTGCACACAGTGGCCGGGCTGAATGTAAATTCCGCCCAATGTGCACACATTCCCCTGGAATGTGTGCACATTGCCCCTGTTTTAGATAAATAAGTTGTTTTAAGCTATGTTTGGGATTTTAAATGTTGTTTCATGATCATTTAACATTAATTAAGCGTGAACAAGCCTCGATTGAGCATCCGATGCGTTTGGTTCCGTCTCCAGACGTACTCTTAAAGGGAATTGAAGTTCGGGACCGTCAGAAGGGCATGAAAGGGCTTGTGCTTTGATGAATTAGTATTCATCAATGTCTGTGTAATTGCTAGGCCTTGTCCGTGTCTAGAGGTCTAGGAATGAGAGTTGAGTTTGTGAGGGAGCTTACTTGAAAACAACTAGGTGGCTAGTTAATAACCATTAATAACTACATACTTGCATAGTAATAAGATTAAACTTCAATCCATTCTTGGTAAGACACAAGTCTATATCGCGATTTGTGTGCGTTCTGAAAGTGAATAACTCCGTAAGTCTTTGGACCCTACGTACGGAGGAACACCAGCCCATAAGTCCGAGACCCTATGTATGGAGGGACTTCACCGAACGTGTGCACTATCGGAGTCTACCAGACTAGACTTCCGTGGTTATTGGTGAGATCCACCAATATGTTGCACCCAGTTACTTCGTGTTGAGTAGCACCATGCGTAGTGCCCTTGAGTGCTGATGTAACACAGATATGCTAAGCTAGAAACATATAGTCATGACATGTTGATGGACATGAAGTGAACCCTAGATTGAGTCGGTCTCAGAAAGACAACTTATTAATTATAAAACTTGCATTGTAAACCTTAGTTAATTTGTAGCTTCTACCACTTATTGAGTACTTTGTACTTACCTCAAATGCATTGTAGTCTATGTGTTTGGGGGAGAGAAGGTGAATAGGTAGACCCAGAGTTCGAGGAAGACTTTGATGACGACGTTTGAGGACGCCGGGGTTGAAGCGTCTATTTATTCTGTTTTTCTTTTATATACATTAGATACGTTGTTCTTTGGGAAACATTGTATTTTCTTTTAGTATTCTTTTGAAGGTTTCGTACGTTTTAGTTTTCGTTTGGCTTTCCAATGTAATAAACGTTACATTTCTACCTTTATTATGTCGAGTTCTTTTCATAGTAGCAATTATGGTGTTTGCATGCTCTTTTTAAACAGTTTTTTGCTTAACTCGATCTGACGTAGTAGATGCTTCGCGTGTAATATTAGATTTATTTAATATTATACGCGCGAAAAAGCTTCGCTTCCTGCTCGCGACACTCAGATCCTAACGCAGGGGCGTTACATTTAACGTAAAAGTTTATAAGACTTTGTTATTTTCTTGAAGTGAGTGAAAAGTCTAAATGTTCATATATTTTAAGACGGATGTGTACATCTTATGTCCTACAATATGTGACATTTTGAAATATATATATATATATTTTGGCAATATATTTTGAAACTTTATTACGGTTTTAAAAAATGGATGAGTATCATTTATTTAAAAAACTAAAAATGTATATTACTTTTTGACTTATTAATATAATAGACATAGAATAATATAATGGTGATTTGTTGATCATAAATAATCAAAAAAGAAAAAGAAAAATGTTACTAACGCCTATTTGATATTTAAAGGTTTTATTGCGAAAAAAATACAATCTGAAAATAGAAATACGCAAACATAGCAGTAATTTTGTTTCAAAAATTTTTTCCTAAAAATGTCAAGCTTTTAATCCCCAACAATCTATACATTTGCTCCTTACTAATTTAAAAAAAATAAATTTATATTTTGATTTAAGAGTGAAAAAAATCATAATTCTTTCAATATATTTTTCATTTTTTCGTCTTTTCTTATTTTGACATCCCTTTGACATTTTTCCGACATCATTTTCGGAAAATGGAAAAAGTGGATTTTGCATTATCAATTCATAGTACAAAATGTGTCGTAGAGAAACATAGAACAATGAATTAAGGGTATATTCCACTATTTTCACTGTAGTAAATAGTGTATTTTTTTTAAATTTTTTTGTGAATGATAAACAGTGTATTTGGTGTCTTGAATATTAACTGATCAAGTCACATCATTCAAGTCAAGTTCATATAAATGCAAAACATTCAGATAAGGGTTATTCACGCAGTGAGGAGAACTGATAGAGAGTTGATACGCTGCAACATCCTGACCACATATTTTTCATCTCTCAATAGGGAATCGCATGTTTGGCGTAAATCACGTGTGGTCAGATGTTGCACATATACAACTCCCTATCAAGCCTCCCTCAGATCGTAATCGATCCTTCAGATAAATGCTGAGAGCGGCTATTATAGCCTAAAGTTCCACTCTAAAACTCTCAGAAACTCTGAACAAATTTGGGGTATTGTTTATTTATAAATACTATGCCTCATACTATCACCATGTAAATGGTAGAAAAGAGGAGTTGGAGGGGGTTCTGTCCACCATATTTTCTATCGGCGGCTCAAAGTCCTATTCAAAAGGCAAGGTAAAAAAAAAAATTATTCACTCTTTCTACTTTTTCTAGTTTTGTGGTCCCGCTTTCACCTTTCCTTCTTCATTCCTAACCTCCATAAAATAAGCTATTGTGTGAACAAAAAATTTTAAATTAAAATAGTAATATATAATTGTTTTGGCAATATATTTTGAAACTTTATTACGGTTTTAAAAATGGATGAGTATCATTTATTTAAAAAACAAAAAATCTCTATTACTTTTTGACTTATTAATATAATAGACGTAGATAAAAAAATTTCTTGAATATCAGTGTTACGATCAGGAAGAAACAATTTCGGTAACTTTTACCCTTCTTTTGAAGACTTTTCCCTTGCGGCGGCAAGAACTTCTCTTCGCCTGAAGATTACAGCGTAGCGTCAATGGAGGATGAGGAGATTGATCACATGTTGCAGTCCCTTTCTCTCTCTTCCCAGGAGGCGTCCAAATCCGTCATCATTATAGAGGCGGCGGCTGAGGATGGAGGGTTCCGGGGGCGCTGTTTGGTCGGGAAGCTACTAGCTGTACAAGATGTTGATGTCCACGGCCCGAGGGTGGCTCTCCGGCTATCCTGGTGTTGCAATTTTGACGCTATTCGATTGTCTAAAAACGTTTTCCAATTTGTGTTTGATAAGGAAGAAGATGTGGCTCGGGTTATGGAGGACGGCCCGTGGTGCTTTGATCGAGCTCTTCTTGTTCTCCGGCGATGGGAAGCCGGTTGGGAGAGTAAGGCGGACTTTTTTTTTTTACTCAAACAGATTTTTGGCTGCATCTTATTCGTCTCCCTACACATCTCTACACGCCGAAGGTGGGGAATCAAGTGGCGGCAGGTTTGGGTAGTGTTTCTGTCTGTGAGATTCGGGTGGAGCGAAATACCGGTCGTTGGTTTTTCCGGTTGCGTGCTTCCATGGATGTAACTGTCCCGATACGTCGGGTTTTGCGGCTGGAAGTTGATGGGGGAGAGTTGTTGGCCCGGGTTCAATATGAGAGATGTCCGAATTTGTGCTTCTCGTGTGGCCTGCTCGATCATACTCAACGGTTTTGTCCCACTTTGAAGAAGGAATTGACTGTGGCTGAGAAAAAAACGACGCCTTATGGGTCATGGTTAAAGGCGGATCGGCGTTCGCAATTGTTGGAGGTAGTAGTTCTTGGCTGTCATGCTGAGCAGGCACTTGATCCTGTGCATGTGGAGGAGCAGCCCTGTGATAATGAGACTGATTCGGAATGCATGGCTATGGTGCCTTTTGCTATGCATGCGGCTGATATGGGAGTGGGTCATGCATGGGGTGGAGATGAGGAGATGGGAGAGGTTGACCCTGTTCAAGCTTCTTTTGCCAATTTGGGACAATCTGCTAATGTGGGGACGGTGGATGAGGCCCCATTCGTTTGTGTTCCTCCGGGGATTGTATTGCCCACTCCTCAGTTGAGTACAGTTCAGAGAATGTGGGTTTCGGCATATAAACAGCTTGCAAGGCAAGGGAGTTTGGTTGCTTCGTTGAGCTTGACAGGTGGCATTCTGATTGGTGAGAAGCGGAAGGCGGACACTGTCGTGGATGGTGACGTGCAATTAAAGAAAAATGGTCCTACTGGTTTGGCGGAGTCTACAGTGCAGGCCCTCCCGGAACAATGAGTATCTTATGTTGGAACTGCCGGGGTTTGGGCCAGCCCCGTGCAGTCAAAGCACTTACGGCTCTTGTACGTTCTTTTACGCCTTCTTTACTATTTATGTCCGAAACTAAGCTTACTTCTAATAGATTTGAATTAGTTCGTTGCTCGTTGGGCTTTCGTAATGCACTTGTTGTGGGTAGTTCTGGGTCAAGTGGGGGTTTAGCTTTACTGTGGAATTCAGATATCGATCTTTGTATTTCCACGTATGGTCACGGCCACATTGGTGCTTTAATTTATAGTCTGGGTGATTTGGTTTGGCGGTTTACGGGTTTCTATGGTAACCCGGTTACTGAGGAGCAGAGTCACTCGTGGAACCTCTTGCGTCGCCTGAATGACTCATTCTCTCTTCCTTTGTTGGTTGCTGGGGATTTTAATGAGGTCCTATTTCAGTCAGAACAAGATGGGTTGCGACTACGGCCTATCTCTCCGATTGTAGCATTTCAAAAAGATCTTGTGGATTGTCGTCTTGTGGATCTAGGCTTCTTTGGGGCACCTTTCACCTGGTACAATAGGAGGGATGTGGGGCCTACGTGGGTTCGTTTGGATCGAGGGGTAGCAAATGTTGAATGGAGGACGCTCTTTTCGGAGCATCGGGTCTATCATCTTTCCAGCTCAAGTTCAGATCATGCTCCAATTTTTATTTCACCGACAAATCCCTTCCGACGGGGAAAAGTGAAGTGGTTCTCTGTGTCTCGTTATGATCCCTTTTGGATTCGGGATGAGGAGTGTGAGCGGCTTGTCCATGAGGGTTGGCAGCAGGCGGTTGGATCGCTCTTCCAGCGGATCTCGGTCTTGGGTAAGGAGTTGAAAGGCTGGAGTAGGGCGAAGCATGGAAATATTGGCAAGAATATTAGTCGGAAGGAGGATGAGCTTAGGGAATATAGAGAGTCTGCTTGTTATTCTTGGGATGGGGAGAAAAGACGGTTACGGGATTTGGACCATCTTTACACAATAGAGGAGGAGTATTGGCGGCAGTGGGACCGTAGTGACTGGCTGAAAAGTATGGAAAAGAATACCGGTTACTTTCATCACAAGGCTAATAGTCGTCGCACCAGGAATTCTGTTAATCTGTTATTTGATGAGGAAGGGGAGGAGGTAACTGATCCAATGGGCTTGGAGGGTGCTGTCTCTCGCTATTTCTCGAGCATTTTCACATCCGCACAGCCTCCGGCTTTGGATTTTCAGGGTTTGGAGTTTTCGGTACTTACAGATCTCCAGATTACTCGTCTGGCTGCCCCTTATACTGAAGATGAGATTCTCCGCGCTCTTAAGCAATTGCCGGGGAGGAAATCGCCGGGTCCGGATGGTATGCATGTTATCTTATTGCAAAAATTTTGCCATGTCTTTGGTACTGATGTCTTGCAGGTTCTCTTGGCTGTTCTTAACGATGGTATGGGCCCGGGGTCGCTGAGTGCGACCTTTATATCTCTTGTCCTGAAGGTTGCTTCCCCGACCAGGGTGACTGACCTACGGCGCATAGCACTTTGTAACTCGGTTTATAAGCTTCTTTCTCGGGTGGTTGTTAATCGGCTCAAGCAGGTGATTTCGGATGTCATCTCAAGAAACCAAAGTGCATTTATTTCGGGTAGGCAAATCACTGATAATGCCATTGTGGCCTTTGAAGCATTCCACTCTATGAAGTTAGGGGTGGCGGGATGTAAGAACCATGCAGCCATTAAGCTTGATATGGCTAAGGCATTTGACAGGGTTGAGTGGGCTTATCTTTGGGGAGTCATGCGACAGATGAGATTTCCTGAGCCCTTTGTTGATTTGGTCCGGTGCTGTGTTACGTCAGTCATGTATCAGGTTCTGGTCAATGGGCGGCCCGGTCGGCGGATTGTCCCCTCTCGGGGAATCCGCCAAGGGGATCCACTTTCCCCATTCTTATTTATTATCTGTGCGGAGGGGCTAACGGCTTTATTAGACAGGGCTATTCGACTGTGCTCGCTACGTGGCATTAGCTTTAGGGGGCAAGCTGAGGTACATGTATCCCATCTTTTGTTTGCTGACGATAGTATGTTGTTCTTTGAGATTCAGGACGGGGTCTGGAAACCTTGGTCAATCTATTTACGCACTACGGGTCCCTATCATGGCAGGCGATCAATTTTCATAAGTCTAGCCTCTATTTTAGTAGAGGAGTGACTCAGGGGGATCGAGACTATATCTCTGATTTTTTGCAGATTCCCATTGGGGATGGAACAGGTAAGTATCTTGGTATGCCTTTTGACACGGGCCATAATGTTCGGTAAAAACGAGTTTTACAATTTATAACCGAAACACCCCAAGTATAAGGATCGTAGTATAGGATGTTTACGGGTCGTCCTAAGGGAGTGGAATGTTTATCGGATCAATGGACAATTATTCTATCGATTATGTCACAATTATTAACTAAACTAGGGTTTAAACTAATTATGAACAAGAAAACGACGATGAACAAATAATCTCGATGAATAGTAAATTGGAATCAAATTGATACGAACTATTCGATTTATCAAGTAATTAAAACAACGGCAAGGCAACGGAATCCACCAATCAACCAACCCAACCCCAACTAGACGGCAAGCTAAAGATATAATTTTTAGTAACGATCAATCACGAATTCGATTAAATTTCTCTAGCGAATTCTAGGGTTTCGCTTTTCTTTTCAAATAAAACAAAACGACATGCAAAACACGATCACGAGATTATTTCTAATACTCTTACTCAAATAATTATAAACGATCTCTCGAATTATAATTAAGTGCATCAATTGAAAAGATCAAATCTTGAATCAATACTCTCATATAAATTCAATCAAAAAGATATTTTCATCGATCTCTCGATTCAAATAAAACATAAACAATATAACAATATCCACTTGATGAAAAATCATAAATTAACTCACTAAAGATGTAGCTAAAAATCCTCTAATTGGTGTGGTTGTTGATTGGCTTCCTCCTCGTTGTCCTACCGCAAGATGCTTAGCCTTCAATCATCTTCGAACTCCCAAGCAAGATTGAAAGAAAGAAACTCCTATTTTTATGTGATGTAAAAGGCGTGTAGTATGCCTCTATTTATAGGTGTTCAAGCTAATTAAAGAGATATACTTCAAAATGTCAAAACAAAATAAGAGATAACTCCCGGCCGATCTCAAAATAAAAATAAGATGAACTCGCGCCCCTTATGTGATATCCTCATGTTGGCGCCACACTTTGAGTGGTTTGCTCCTCTTTTCGTGCTTATCCGATCTTTATCTTGAGTGCATCTTGATTTTCTTGGATTTATCTTGAGAATTAATTCTTCCACTTGTATTTATCTTCCATAAATTATCCAAATCTACAAAATAAATATTTATCCCAAAGTAAATCATATTTAAATAAAATGTATAAATATAATAAAACGGATAAATACCGATTTATATAATATAATGGATAAACACCAAGTTATATGGATAAATACCAAATTATATTTTATTAATCACCTAACATTAAATAATAAATATAAACATGTGATTTATCATAAAATATATAATATTAGTCCCGATTTAAGGTCTACGTTGATGACTTTTACGGGTATAATTTGACCGTCATCAACTCAACTCAAACCAACATAAAATCATCATTTTAAGCACGTAACTGGCACGTTTTACACTTTTTATAACTTTAAAACCATTTCTTCAATTCATTCATTTAATACGTAATTTTCTATAAAATTACTAAAACACGGGATTATTGTTATGAAATACTACAATATAAATCATAAAATTCACCGAGAACAACTCCCCCACACTTAGCTTTTTGTTCGTCCCGAACAAAACAATCAAAACTAGCTCACTGTACATGTAATCCACATAGATCCCTAACTCACGTAACAAAAGATACGACAAATATAGCAAGTAATACCAACGTAGAGATAGATTCGTGTGTGTGTGTCAAGCCCTTTTCAAATTTAACAAGCCTTTCAAAGAAATATCCTCTCAAAAATTCCAATGACTACCCTAGTACAGACATGAATAGCTCCACTCAAAGCCTTCCCACGCACTCGCAGAGATAACCCCTACAACATATCATGCGGTTCTACTGGGTATAAGATCCATGATAACAAAGACTTCACTTTATTTTTACTCCTCATTTTCAAAATTTTCAAATTTGACGATATCGAAATGAGCTCTTACCCATCATAGTAGAATAGGACATTTCGTGATAATCCCCTACCTACTCAAATCATAAGGTAGCTATAAACTGACTGTCGTGAGCTTTTGGTCATCATAGTGGAATAGGACATACGTGGTACACCCTACCTCACTCAAATCATCGACCAGCTTTCGACAAACGCTTTTATTAATAATTCACTACTTATTCATTCTTTTTTAAGACATAAGTTACATCTCACTTATCACATTCAAACTTTACGATATTCACAGTACACGGACTAACTAAGGTGTTACTATACTGACCTTTCTAAGATAACTCATCAAAACAATGAAAGGATATAGTTCAAAAATCTTGCTTCAATATCGAAGGCTTTCGTGAGTGTGAAATGAATACTATCTCAAAGCAAAGAAAAACATGCTATAATCATCTCTCGGTTACGGACAATCATCGCCATGAAACTACAACTAGCGAGCATTTGTTTCAATTACATGCTCAAGATTTACAATTATCCAAGTGTAAATTTAAAATTTCACTATTTATCAAAGATCACAAATATTTACTCATATTGTCGAAAATAAAACATGAATTGCACCCCACACACTTAAATCACATTATGTCCTCGAAATGTGCAAATAAAAGAAAAGAATACTTAGCGGGTTCCAAAGATGGTTGTCGGGCAAGAGATTGACAAATGTCAAAGCCGTAGCATGAATAAACTGGCCTTCACTCGTGTCACGAACATACAACACTAAAAGTAATAACTTGCAAACTCGCTCAAACGATCTCGCAACACTCGGCATAACAGATAATCTCGGGTACAAGGGGTATATGAGTAAACATGTATACACATAAAGCAACCACAAATAGGGCGAGGATAACCAACACACAACTCACCAAAGTTTTATTCCTACTAACCTAAAAACTTAACTAAAAGGAAATACTTAAAAGACTAGGTCGCCTCCTAGAGCTCTTTTAATGTCAATAGCTTGACACAGATTTCAAAAGATCAACCCGGATCGGGCCACTTTGGTTTAACAAACCGCCACCTCAAGATCGGAATCGAGAGTATTGGGGCGGAAATGATTTTCACCACAACAACAAGTCAAGTGCAATAAGGTCATTAAACTTTTCTCTCCAAACTACACCGACTCTCTTCTTCTTATTCTTGCGGATGATAGGCGGAGGTGTGCTAACATGCTCGTGAGTCTCGGAGAAGGTTCCTCACAGTGTAGAGGTAGGAATGTCATCATCCGACTCAAAGAAATAAGATGGAATCTCTTCACAAATCAGACATCTGTACTTTCATCCCTTCTTTGGAAATAAAGAGTCTCAGCTTCTCCTTTGGTTGCCCAAAATATTTCTTAAGGCGATGACCATTCACTTTAAAAGCTTGATTACCATACCCGCTCAAAGTGATTACTCCACTCGGATTGACATCGAGAATCTCAAAGGGACTGCACCATCTAGACTTGAGTTTACCCGGAAACAGTGAAGTCTAGTATTATAGAGTAAAGCCATTTCACCAACTTTGAATTCTCGGTCCTTGATCTTAGCGCCATGGA
The DNA here is from genome assembly GCA_026214975.1 of Gentiana macrophylla. NCBI lineage: Eukaryota > Viridiplantae > Streptophyta > Magnoliopsida > Gentianales > Gentianaceae > Gentiana > Gentiana macrophylla. The sequence continues at coordinate 41,534,162 of CM047809.1, forward strand.
GTATCTTCGTTCTTTCCTTGCTGCTTAGCATTCTCGTATGCTCTGAGTCGAATCGCCGAGCTCGCTCAATTGTAATAATCGTTTCTCCCCACAGAGTTGGCTATCGAAGTTTAAGAATTTAATAGCCCGTAAAGCTCTGTGTTCAAGTTCGACAGTAAATGACAAGCTTTGCCATAGACCATTTGGAAGGGTGACGTGCCCATCGGGTCTTGAATGCGATCTGATAAGCCCACAATGCGTCATCCAACTTAAGACTCCAATTAGATCGATTATTGTTCACGGTCTTCTAAAATTCTTTTCAGTTCTCGGTTGCTTACCTCGACTTGGCCACTAGTTTGAGGATGATATGGTGTACCAATCTTATGTTTGACACCATACTTCAAGTATCTTGTCAAGCGGCGCATTGCAAAAGTGAGTGCCTTCATCACTAATGAGTGCTCTCGGACGCCCAAATCTAGTAAAGATATTCTTTGCAAGAATTTCCTCACGACTTTATGATCATTAGTTTGAGTAGCTATGGCCTCGACCCACTTTGAAACATAATCCACACAGATTTAGGATATACTTATTACCACATGAGGATGGAAAGGGTCCCATAAAATCTATGCCCCAAACGTCGAAAACTTCGCGATTCAAGAATGGGCTTAAGTGGCATTTCCATCCTACTACTCGCCGCCCAGCCTCTCGGCACCTATCACAACCTTTACAAAAGGCTTCGCATCTTTAAACAGAGTCGGCCAAGAAAATCCAGCTTGAAGGATCTTTGCAACCGCCTTTGGTGTTCCATAGTGACCTCCGGTAGGACTCATTGTGGCATTGTTCTAGATATCCCACCGATCATGCTCAGAACACACCGTCGAAGCAAACCATCCTTACAGGACCTTGAACAAATAAGGATCTTCCCATACGAGATATTTAAGATCGTAAAAGAACTTTTCTTCTCCCGATACGTCATATCCTCTAAATGACCACTCGCTAAATAGTTGACGTAGTCAAGATACCACGGCCTAACCGCTTCAAGCTTCATCAATTGCTCACCGGAAAATCAATGCCTATATCATTGTGATTTTCTCGCACCTCATTTACTAAGCGAGATAAATGATCACCACAATATTCTCACTTGCTTTTCTTATCTTTAATCACAAGGTCAACCTCTTGTAGAATTAAAATCCATCTAAGTAACCTTGGTTTGGCATCCGCTTTATCCATAAGGTAGCGTAAAGTCGCATGATCTCGTCCATACAATCACTTGAGACCCTAGAAGATAGCTTCTAAACTTGTCAATGGCAAAGACGACGGCTAAGAATTCCTTCTCGCCGTAGAGTATAATTGCATTGAGCCGGGTTCAAGGTACGACTCGCATAATAGATGGGCCTCGAACCTTTTATCAACTCTTTGACCTAAAACTGCGCTTTCACGGCATAATTGGAGGCATCACACATCAATTCGAAGGCTTGGTCCAACAAAAAGCTACTAAAATAGGGCACTGATAAGCTTATCTTTCAAACAATTGAAAGCTTCCTTGCACTTCGTGATCGAACAAGAAATCTACATCATCTTTCAAAAGATTTGATAAAGGCTTGGCAATCGTAGAAAAGTCTCGAATAAACCTCCTGTAGGCTTTCAACGTGTCCTAGAAAACCTCGTACTCTCCTTCACCGCCTTAGGGTACGCCATCCTTTCAATGGCTTCACCTTAGCCTTATCAACTTGAATACCAAAGATTGGACACCTTGTGTCCCAAAACTATTCCTTCATCAACTAGAAAATGGCATTTCTCCCGCTTAAGCACCAGATTTTTCTCAACGCAACGCTGGAGTACCATATCTAGGTTCTCTAAAATTTCATCAAAACTATCGCCGTAGATCGAGAAGTCGCCCATGAAGACTTCCATGCATTTCTCAACAAGTCCATCAAAATGGCCAACATACACCGCTGAAAAGTCGCGGGTGCATTGCATAGACCGAATGGCATTCTACTTAAAAGCAAAAGTACCGATGGACATGTAAACGTGGTCTTCTCTTGGTCATTGGGGTCGATGGCTATCCGGAAGTAACCGCAGTATCCATCGAGAAAACAATAATACTTGTGACCACTCGCCTTTCAATTAGTTGGTCAATGAAGGGTAAGGGAAGTGATCTTTTGCGTTGACTTCATTCACCTCACGATAGTCGATACTGCATCAGAGCCGCCACGAGACGTAAGGCAACTTCCTCCCCTTTTTCATTCTTTTCAACCGTAATACCGCCTTTCTTGGGCACAACTTGAGTAGGTCGACCCACTCGCTATCGGCGATTGCATAGATGATTCCCATGTCAAGCCACTTTATAACCTCCTTCTTCTTGACAACCTCTTGCATATGCGGATTCAGCCTTCGCTTGAGGTTGTCTTACCTTTTAGCTCCTTCCTCCGCTCGGATTTTATGCATGCATATGTCCGGGCCGATCCTCGGATATCACCCACTTGCCAACCGAACGCGAGGATGTTTTTCTTAAGCACTTCTATCACCGTGCTTCTTGCTCTTGGTCGAGTTTCAAGAAATGATCAAAGGCAATTTATCTCCATCTTTAAGAAAGATATACTTAAGGTGTTTCGAAGCGGTTTGAGCTCTAAATCGAGAGGTGGTTGCTCAATACTAGACTTTAACGGGCCACCTTTCTCTTTATGAGCTTGGAGTGGTTGACTAAAGAATAACTCATCTTCCCGAGGCTCAACCCGTAAAGGTATTGGATCAAATCATCCATCGGAATCCTCCGGTCAACACTTGCTTCCTTTTTCTTGTGATCGATCATTTTTCTTAACTCTTCATCTTTAAGCTCTTCACGCCAGCTTCTTCCCACCATCTACTTCCCAATGAGTAGCTTCTCTCCAAAACTCTACCTCGTCCCAACTACCCATCGAGCTTCTTCTTCACCAGGGATGAAGTCTTCCCGACTCGCTTCTTTGAAATCATCGCTTGTTGTCGGGCATCTCCATGCTTCTAACTCAATAACAGCCCAGTGAGCGAGTGAAGATGACTCGCCAATGCCTACGGCTTGAAATGAATTAGAAGGTGGTCCGCAGATCACCGGATCCTCAATGTCCATGACTTCAAAAACACCTATCTCTCGCAACTCTCTCGCTTCTTCAAAGTAGGCATCTTTTTCGCCCTCATAGATAGCTTCGACAAACGATATTTCATCAATTACGGCTCTTTCAGATGTGTCCTCGTGTGAAGGTGACAGATGTGTCACCGACTCTAAGAGTAACTGTCCCTTTGCGTAAGTCGATGAGAGCGCTAGAAGTGTCTAAAAAGGTTCGGCCTAGAATTAGAGGCATCTCCTTATCGTGGATAGTCTAGAATAACCTAATGGGTAGGGAAGACTAAATGTTCAACTTGAAGGAGCACATTAGCTACACAACCGGCCGCAAACCGCTAGATTTATCTACCATCCAAGAGAAATCGGGCGCTCTCGCATCCTTTATCTAACCCGAGCTTTTGCATACGCTTAATGGCATCACATTAATAGAGGCCCCGAGTCGCATAAGACGTTTTGAATAAATGGCCTTCGATCTCACAGAGATTGAAGGTCCGCCAGTCACCTCGCTTATCAAAGAATTTTCTCAGAAACCATCGAGCAATCCTCGCGAGCACTTCTTCACCATCCCCTGGCTTTCTCTTGCTCCCACTGCACTTTTTTAAGATACTTAGTACATTTAGGCATTTCGAGACAATACCTCACTAAGGGCATACTCACTTTAGTGTCCCTAAGTATCCTCCTCACTCCAAAGATACCGCTTGTCGTTAGTGAGGGCTTTCTTTTTCCTTTTGGTGGATAAGGAAGGGCTTTATCATTCCCTCGTAGCTTGATTCTTTATCGCCTCATCCTCCCTATCCTTCCATCTCACAAACTTTTCTTCCTTTTTCTTAGTCGTGGTACCACCCTTGACTTTCCTTTCTTTCCTCGTCATCGTAATTATTTTCATCCTCCAAGAATTGTCACTAAGCTCCTCATCGCTGCTTTCTTCGCATGTGGTTTCGATTTCCTCCCGAACTCATGGCGCCGGGAGGGGCTACTCGCTTCCGACATCATGCCGGGTCCAAATTTTCTTACCACTTCTCGAGTTACTTCGCTTAACTCCTCTTCTTGCCCATACTCCCACCGAGGTGTAATGGCAAAGGCAAACATTCACATCAGCCTTTCGATTTCTCTCGGTATAACTTGGAAGTTTACCGTGAGGTCTCGCTTGCTTGTTTGGTCCGCCATTTGACCAACTTGTCTCTCAATTGCTTTAACACTAGTAGACGAGTCTTCACCATGTCTACCAAATTTCATCGAATTTGTGTTGAGGACACATGAGGTGGTATGATTGTTGTTCTCGAGTTTGATTCCAGCCACCTTGAGGCCTTTGGGAGTTCTCGAATCGCCTTTGATAGTTCGAGTTGAAAGAATTCGAATTTGAAGGGCCAGTGGTAACTTGGCTTGATTGAAGTTTTGCCTTTGAAATCTCGAATAGTTCTGCCTCGTTGAAGTTTCGGAAGGGTTGGTTTTGATTATCCATTAAGTTTACCTCCTCCGCTATCTCGCCCCTGCTGTGTTCCAAGATAATTCACCTCGTAAGGTCAGATCTCAAGATTGGCCACCGCTTGCTTATCGATTCCATCCGAGCAACCAACAAATGTGTATCGTGATTGCTTGCGTGACTTCTTTTTCTTAACAATATTGGTCTTCTTAGAGTCGACCACATGTTGTTCTTGGCAATTGTCTCGCTACTCAGTAGCGCCTCATCACCTCCCCTAAGAAGGATCCATGAGCCGTGGAGTCAAGATAGTCTCTATTAGGTTGAGAGACTCCTCTCAGTAAATGCAGTTCCAACAACTCATGTCCATGTATATCCGTGATTGGGGCATTTCCTCATCAAAAGATTCAATCTTTCCCAAGCTTTGCCAACATTTCATCCTCCAACCGCCGAAAGTAGCTATTTCCGCTTCATCTCCATAATCTTGCCTCGTGAAACCCACTTAAGAGCGAAGGCTCTTTTGACATCATTCCATGTATGGAGAGAATGATGGGCTAATGACTTAAACCATCCGCTTGCTTCACCCTTCAAAGCAAAAGGAAATAGCTTCAACTTTACGATCTCGTAATCAACACCAGATAATGGCCTCGCTTCACATTTGTATTTAATGTGGACAAGAAGTCGTATGGGTCTTCTTGAGCGAAGCCATGGAAAGAGCTATTTTGGACTAGTGCAACTACTCCATTTTTAAGGTCGAAATTTACTCCCCATATCGTGGACGAATAGGTCTATGTCCTCGAGAAAATCTTGATTAAGATATGGAGTGTAGGGGTCCCGGTTCAATTGATTAAGTCGGTTTTTGGCGGAATTGTTGAAGTTGTTGATTTATGCCACCTTGTCGATTCTTCTTTGCAGCAGCTTGCATTTGTTGAAGGAGTAAATTTAATCTGGCTTGGGGATCGTGATTTGGAATTGGTGGATCTTGATCCGCCATTTTGTCCAAATCGTGAGAAGCCTTCTTCTAAGGATAGATCGTTCGTGCTCGTGATCAAAGATCGGGAAGTCCTTCTTACTTCTCGCTTGCATAAACCGTAAGAAAGAGAAGGAAGAAATCAACCCTTTGGGTTGATTAGAACAGTTTAGAAAAGGTTTGATGGTTTGTAGGAGAAAAGAAAAGAGAATAAAAGAGAAGAAAAGAGAAGAAGTGATGATTGAATAGACCGAATCAAGCGCCCAGTTGTTAGTGGACGCTCGTTCGAATTGAACGCCGCTCACTACGAAAACCTAAAAAAAAAAAAAAAAAAACTAGAAAAACACTAAGACGGGAAAAACGTGTTGAAATCTTCTAGGCCAAAATGGAGGGGAAAACAGTGGATTTTGACCTCGAAAACGCGATCGAACGGCTCACGGCGCGCGGAACGAAGCTTTCAATTGGGGTCCTGCGTTCCAAACGGACACTCGAGCGAAAGTTACGCCAAAATACTACCGCGTGCTAAAAGCGACCCTTTTGACACGTAAAATCGTCCCATGAAGAATCCGACAACCGCTATCGACTCGCAACGGCGCCAAAAACTTGTTCGGTAAAACGAGTTTTACAATTTATAACCAAAACACCCCAAGTATAAGGATCGTAGTATAGGATGTTTACGGGTCGTCCTGGCGGAGTGGAATGTTTATCGGATCAATGGACAATTATTCTATCGATTATGTCACAATTATTAACTAAACTAGGGTTTAAACTAATTATGAACAAAAAAACGACGATGATGAAGAATTTCGATGAATAGTAAATTGGAATCAAATTGATACGAACTATTCGATTTATCAAGTAATTAAAACAACGGCAAGGCAACGGAATCCACCAATCAACCAACCCAACCCCAACTAGACGGCAAGCTAAAGATATAATTTTTAGTAACGATCAATCACGAATTCGATTAAATTTCTAAGCGAATTCTAGGGTTTCGCTTTCTTTTCAAATAAAACAAAACGACATGCAAAACACGATCACGAGATTATTTCTAATACTCTTACTCAAATAATTATAAACGATCTCTCGAATTATAATTAAGTGCATCAATTGAAAAGATCAAATCTTGAATCAATACTCTCATATAAATTAATCAAAAGATATTTTCATCGATCTCTCGATTCAAATAAAACATAAACAATATAACAATATCCACTTGATGAAAAATCATAAATTAACTCACTAAAGATGTAGCTAAAAATCCTCTAATTGGTGTGGTTGTTGATTGGCTTCCTCCTTGTTGTCCTACCAAGAAGATGCTTAGCCTTCAATCATCTTCGAACTCCCAAGCAAGATTGAAAGAAAGAAACTCCTATTTTTATGTGATGTAAAAGGCGTGTAGTATGCCTCTATTTATAGGTGTTCAAGCTAATTAAGAGATATACTTCAAAATGTCAAAACAAAATAAGAGATAACTCCCGGCCGATCTCAAAATAAAAATAAGATGAAGTGCGCCCCCCCTTATGCGTATCCTCATGTTGGCGCCACACTTTGAGTGGTTTGCTCCTCTTTTCGTGCTTATCCGATCTTTATCTTGAGTGCATCTTGATTTTCTTGGATTTATCTTGAGAATTAATTCTTCCACTTGTATTTATCTTCCATAAATTATCCAAATCTACAAAATAAATATTTATCCCAAAGTAAATCATATTTAAATAAAACAGATAAATATAATAAAAACGGATAAATACCGATTTATATAATATAATGGATAAACACCAAGTTATATGGATAAATACCAAATTATATTTTATTAATCACCTAACATTAAATAATAAATATAAACATGTGATTTATCATAAAATATATAATATTAGTCCCGATTTAAGGTCTACGTTGATGACTTTTACGGGTATAATTTGACCGTCATCAACTCAACTCAAACCAACATAAAATCATCATTTTAAGCACGTAACTGGCACGTTTTACACTTTTTATAACTTTAAAACCATTTCTTCAATTCATTCATTTAATACGTAATTTTCTATAAAAATTACTAAAACACGGGGATTATTGTTATGAAATACTACAATATAAATCATAAAATTCACCGAGAACACATAATAAACGGCAGGTGTTTGACTTTCTTCGGGAGAAGATTTGGAAGAAACTATCGACCTGGAAGGATAAACTCTTATCTCCTACGGGTAAGTAGGTTATGACGAAGTCGGTTTTGCAGGCAATCCCCACCTTCATTATGCAGTGTTTCAAGATTCCGGTGACATTGGTTCGAGAGCTTGAGCGACTTATTCGAGGATTTTTCTGGGGAGATGCTGGGGATAAACGGAAAGTGCATTGGCGGAGCTGGGATGTTTGTTGTCTGCCGAAGTACTTGGGAGGCCTTGGGTTTCGGGATCATGAGGCCTTTAATTTAGCTCTACTGGCTAAGCAGGCTTGGCGTTTGTTACAGTGCCCCACGGCCCTTGTTAGCCGAGTTCTGAGTGCTAAGTATCATCCGGGTATGACTATCATTGCTGCAGGTTCGGGGAGGCGACCCTCTTTTCTTTGGCGGAGTTTGTTGGAGGGGCAGGATCTGCTCGCGGTGGGTTTGAGATGGCGAATAGGAGATGGACATTCGGTCTTTGTCTTTCACGATGCATGGGTCTCTAGGCCACCTTCCTTCCGCATCACACATTCCTCTCATTCACTTCCGACTGACACTTTGGTACATGATCTCCTGGCGGTTGGTGGTCGGCAGTGGAACCTGCCTTTGATCAGAAAGCTTTTAGCCCATGGGAGGTGGATGTGATTCTTCAGACTCCTGTTGCTGGCCCTTCCCACCTTGATAGACGTATTTGGCATTATGATCGGAAGGGGTGTTATACGGTCAAACCAGGCTATTTCTTAGCTTTGAGCTCACACGGGGGGTTGTACTCGGCTTCTCGTGGGTCATCCTCTTCTGGGCCGGACAGAGTAAGGCATGATGTTTGGCGAGTGATTGTACCTCCACGAGTCCATCATTTTCTGTGGAGGTGCCTGCAGGGTTGCTTACTGATCGGGGAGAACCTTTTCAAGCGAAAGCTTGGGGATGGGGTTTGTTTGGCATGTGGAGTTATTTGGGGACCTCGTGGAGCGCCTCTCAGTAGAGGAGGTGTCTGAGTTCTGTATGACTGTGTGGAATCTTTGGAAGGCGCGCTGCAGTGCGGTTTTTGAGGGTGCGGCCATCCATGTCTCCCGCATTGTCTCATCTTATTCTGTTGCAGCGTTAGAGTACATGCAGGTAATGAGTGAAACTAGTGCAGGGTCGGAAGGGGCTCCACATCCACAGGTTTGGACTCCGCCGGCATTGGGTACTTGGAAGTGCAATTCGGATGCTTCGGTGGCGGCCGTTGGTTTGGGTATTGGGCTGATTTTTAGAGATTCTGTGGGGTCTGTTGTGGCGGCCTTCTCTTTTCACATAGATCCGGGTGATGCCCCGGAGCTACTGGAGATGCGTGCGATTTATCTAGCTATTGAAGAAGCAATCCGGTTGCAGTTCTCTTCTGTGATCTTTGGAGCGATTGCTTATCTTGCATTCAAGCTTTGTTTCGTCAGTCGGATGACCTGTCTGTCCTGGCCTGTCTTGCGCGTGACTGTCTCTTAGCTTCTGTTTATTTTGCCTCTTGCCATTTTTGTTTTGTTAAACGTTCTGGTAATGTCCCCTGTTAAGGGTGATTTTATACGATTTATAACGCTATATTTTATGATATTTTCCCCCGTATTTGTACTAAATTGCATAAGAAGCATGTGTTTAATGAATATATCGAGTAAATGATATTTGAAAAGAGTTAATTGCAAAATAGGTTGATTTATGTGCTTTAATTATGTTTTTACGATTATTTGAGCGATATTACATTTTGTGGTGTTTTTATATGATGTAGATACATTTTTCAAGGCTCAAATGATGATCAAAAGAGATAAGAGTCGAAAATATATGATGATTAAAAGAGATAATGAAGGAATTGACAAGATGAAAAGAGATAGAGATCAAAGAAATCAAGATTCGAACATTTGATCAAGCGTCGTCCCCGTCCCAAAGGACGGGCGTTTCTTGAATCGAACGAGCGCCCAGGGGATGGAAAGTTGATTCGGGAAGTTTGACGCTGAGGTGGACGCCAGGTGGACGAGCGTCCTGATCATGACTCGCCCGATTTGAAGTTCATATGAAGAATGGACGGGCGTTCACCTATCCAGGCGGGCGTCCGGTAGCCGACTTGTCAAACAGACTTTAAAATCTATATATAGTCGGTCGTTTCTCCACACAAAAGAGACCATACACTCATTATTCAAAACCCTAAACCTAGGGGCGCTTTAGGCTGCGTTTTCTCCTTTTTATTCCAGCTTTTTATGCACTTTAGATCTAGATTAAACTAGTTACTTTTATGTACTATTTCGCAAATTCGAGTTCTTTGAGGATGTTTAGAGGCTAAAAGCTTCATCAAACGAGTATTGTGAAGCCGTCCAACGATTGTTGATTTCGTTTTCTTCGGTTGTACTGTGAGTTTTTATTTAAAGGTTGTTTCTTATTCATGTTTATTACGTTTAATTGCTTTTACATCGGAAGATATGCATGTGTGATTGTTTATTGTTGATGGAAATCTTAATAAACCCTAGATCATCATGAATAAGAATAGTAATTCGAACATATCATAACGGAAGTTAATAGGTTTAATTACTAGTTTACAAACGTAAAGTTTACACCTTTGGTTAGAAAACGCATTAATCTTACATCGGAAGATAATAGATTAATAGATGAACTTTCTAAGGAATTAGGGTTCATGTTTAGATAAGGTGAATCACAACCTAGATAAAAACCACAATATAATCGAGATAGGGAATCAATGCTTGTTGGATAGGTGGATGAATCCTCGTTTGTTCGTTATAAACTTGATTTAAATCCTTAAAACTTGAATTTGTTTAGTAGTTTACTTTTATTTGCATCTTAGTTTAGTTAGTTTAAATTGGTTCGCAGCCCGTATCCTTCCTAGCTTTGGATCATATCCTCTGTCTAGTTTTATTTTTCTCATTACGTCTCGCTTTTATTCATTTGCTTAGATTAGTTTCGTGACATTAGTTAGTTAGTTAAACAAAAACTAGGGTTAGCAATCGTTTAGTTCCCGTAAGATCGACCCGGCATTAACCACTATTACTACGATCCTTATACTTGAGGTTAACCGGATTATTACTTGTTTGTTTTGTGTTAATAAAATCCGTGACATCCCCGCGCACCTTTTAGCCAGATATGGTGTCGCGTCTGAGGGAGCTATTTCCTGGGGTACTCATCCGTGACATCCCCGCGCACCTTTTAGCCTTATACTTGAGGTTAACCGGATTATTACTTGTTTGTTTTCCTGTCCTTCTGTCGTACCTTCCTTTCTTCTCTGCAAATTACTGCTTCTGTTCTAGTTTTCCCGCTACCAAACGGGCGTCTGGGAACTTGGACGCCCGTCCGCTGGAAAATTATCAATTCTGTTCTGTTTTTATTCACTTAGACGAGCGTCCATAAGATTTGGACGCCCGTTCAAATATTCTGCCTTCCAGACGAGCGTTTGGACCACTAAACGCCCGTCCCGTCCTAATTCCACCCGGACGCCCGTCCAAACCCTTGGACGTCCGTCCGGTCCCTTTTTCTTCAATAAATCTTGTTTCTTTTTCTTCTTTCCCTTTCTTTTCTTTAGGCTTTTAATTTCTTAGTTTTTAGGCTTCTTTTCACTTGTTTTTGGTCCGGTTTATGCAAACTCGAGTCAAAAGGACCGTTATTATACACCCTCGACCCGAGCGAACCGTAGTCCGCCAAACAGCGGATTTTCCGCTCGCGGTTCTCGCGCATGCGAGCCGGGCAAAATCTTGAAGATCAATTAGCGAAGGAAATCACCGATTTACGTGATAATGGCCGCTAATAATAGACGTGCGTTGGCGGACTACGCCATGCCTGGCGAAGTCAAAGTCAACCCGCTATTGTTATCCCAAATGCATTCTCGCACAAAATTTCAAACTCAAGCCGGGACTTATCCAAATGATGCAAAGATGCATCAATTTTTCATGGCTACTAATCGGAGAATCCGCATACCCACTTACATACATTCTTGGAGATATGCGGCACTACACGCATCCAAGGAGTAAATGAGGATGCAATCAAACTTAAACTATTTCCATTTTCTTTGAAAGGAGAGGCTAAACAGTGGTACACCTCTCTCCCATCTGAATCTATCACCACCTGGGCAGAACTCGAAAAGGAGTTCTTGAGTAAATATTTTCCACCTTCAAAGACGGCCCAGTGTTTAAATGAAATATTCACTTTCTATCAGAAAGAGAATGAATCTTTCTTCGAATGTTGGAAGAGATTCAAGTCTCTTCTTAGAAAGTGTCCCCACCTTGGCTTGCCACTGGAAAGGCAAGTCAATACATTCTTCAGTGGATTGACCGAGCTCACCAAGGGCATGGTCAATAGTTCTTCTGGTGGGGCATTTTTGAAGAAAACACCTGAAGAGGGATGGACATTGTTTGAGGACATTGCAAAGTACAACTATGCCCCCTCTTATCAAGCAATTCAAGCACCTCCTCCTCCGAAGGTTGAGGAAGTTAACGTGCAAAGTTTGATCGCCATGCTGCAGAAGCAGATGGCAACATCTCAAGTTCCAAATCCGATAAATCAAACTTCTTCTTTTCCACATAACCCTCAGGTTTGCTGTCAGACTGGCCATATGAATGGCCAGTGTCAATTTATTCCCCCTGCACCTTATCAAGTGAATGCTGTTCATGATTATGGGCGCGACAATCAAGTCACATGTCGACAGATGAGGTGGGGCACACTTCTAAATTCGCCTTCTATGAACGGACGTAATGCGGAAGTGAATGCATTCTATGGCGTAACAATCAAAGATTCAATCGGTTTCGGCCGTAACAATTTTCAAAACCAAGGGTTTAATCCATCTTCAAGTTTTAATCCTAATTCAATTTTAGTTCGAATCGAATTTCAATAGAAACCCTGGTTTAATAAGAACCAAAATTCAAAATTTTCAAATCCTACTCAAAGGTTCAATCGACTGGCCCGCCAATTCTAATTTCATGATCCAAAGTCGGCCCAGCCAGCCCTATGCTCCAAATTTCCAGAACTCTCAAGGCCCCTCCCAATCTACCAATCTTGAAGCTAAATTGGAGGAGCAAAGTAGATCAATGAAGAATCTAGAGAGACAAATTGGGCAACCGGTCGAACAGCTTAGCTTTGCAGACCCAGGCAAGCTGCCTTTCACCGAGAAGAATCCGAAGGGTGGTCAAGTTGCCCAAGCTGACTTGAACAAAGGCCCATGTACTGACCTCGTGCCATCAATTCAATACCGTAAAGAAGAGGCCAGTGCAATGAACCTCAGAAGTGGTACTCAAGTTAGTGGTCCTTCCCATCCGGGAAACCACTAGCCCTCCCCGCCATTGATAAGGCGGAGGGAAGTTGAGCACCTACACTCAAATCATGCTGCGAGAGAAAACTCAGGTGGCTGATCCCCTGAGAGGTGAAGAAGTTGGTGATCCTCAAGTGGCTGATCCCTTGAGGACTGAAAAAGCAATCGAAAGTCAGGAGGCTGATCCCCTGACTACAAAAGAATCTGAGAAAGCTGTTCGATGGAAAGATCTGGAAGACAAAGCTGTAAGTGCATCCTCAAAGAAAGTCTTTTCTGAGAATGACCTTAAGAAACTTCCATTTCCACCAAGAAAGAACAACATTCCCTTGATTGAGGATAAAAAGTATGAAAAGGTGCTAAACCTTTTAAGAAATACTCAGGTGAATCTTCCATTATCAGATGTCTTGGTTGAGATGCCTAAGTATACAAAATTTATCAAGGATGTTGTGTCTTCGAAAAAGAAATTAGCAGGCATGGAAAGGCAAATTGGTGAGGATTGCTCCGTGATTAATTATGAAGACTTACCAATTAAAAGAGGTGACCCTGGCAAATTCGTACTTACAGTATTAATGGGAGGTCTAGTCTTCCCTAATTCTTTGTGTGATCTAGGTGCCTCTATAAGCCTTATGCCAATGTCTCAGTATGCAAACAAATTCGGTTTACAAAGCCTCTAGAACCCACTACTATGAGTTTACAATTCGCAGATAGATCTTCTAAGAAAGCCTCAGGGATCCTGAAAGACGTTTTGGTTCAGATTGATAGATTTACCTTTCTAGTTGATTGGTATGTTTTAGATATGGAGATAGATGAAAACGTCCCCCTGATTCTTGGAAGACCTTTCTTATCTACAGCTAGAGCCCTCATCGATTGCGATGGTGGGCAGGTGACTATCCGAGTTGGTGATCAAGAGGTGAGTTACAATGTCTTAAAGTCCATTCAAGTGCCCTCTGGCCCTCCGACCGGCTTTTCCATTGATTATATGTCGGATGATTTCACCGACTATATGGATAAGCAAGTCATGGTCGTAGGAAGCGAGAATCTGACGATGATTGGTTGATAATCTAAATACTCATGGTGTGGTCAATCTAGATCAACTAGCAAATGATTTTGAGGAAGAATTGTTGGAAGGAGAAGCTTTGGCGGTGGGACCACAGAGTAAACTCAAGATATTGAGTTGAAAAGTGGAGATCTCAAGTCGAGTTTAGAAGACCCCTGCAGATTTGGTGTTGAAGCCGTTGCCTAAACATCTTAAGTATGTGTTTTAAAGAGAAGGTGACAAGCTTCCATTGATTATATCTGCCAAGCTTTCTCGTATAGAGGAAATGAAATTGATCAACGTCTTGAAGAAGAATGAAAAAGCTTTTGGTTGGCAAGTAGGAGATATCCGAGGAATATCTCCCGACATCTGTATGCACAAGATCAAGACGAATGAGGGTGCAAATGTGTACGATGACCCAGGAGGAGGCTCAACCTCATATGCAAGAAGTTGTTAAAAAGGAAATCATTAAGCTTCGGACATGGGAATCATTTACGCCATCGCGGATAGTGAATGGGTCTCCCCGACTCAAGTAGTTCCCAAGAAAGGTGGAATTACGATTGAGAAGAATGAGAAGGGGGAGGAAATAGCATTGAGACTTGTCACTGGTTACAGAGTCTGCATCGATTATCGAAAGCTCAATGAGGTCACAATGAAAGATCACTTTCCCCTTCCATTCATTGATCAGATGCTTGAGCGTCTGGCGGGGCACGATTCTACTCGCTTCCTAGATGGATATTCGTGGATACTTCCGGATACCCATTGATCCAGCTGACCAAGAAAAGACCACTTTTACCTGCCCTTATGGTACATTCGCTTACCGGCGAATGCCATTTGGCCTCTGCAATGCCCCAGCTACTTTTCAGCGATGTATGCTAGCTATCTTTGACGGGCTTGTAGAAAAGTGTATGGAGATTTTTATGGACGATTTTTCGGTTTTTGGTCAGTCTTTTGATGATTGCCTTGACAATCTTGATCAAGTGTTATCTAGATGTGTGGAAAAGAACTTAGTGCTTAACTGGGAGTAATGCCATTTCATGGTAGATGAGGGAATAGTTCTTGGCCACAAGATCTCAGCCAAAGGTATAGAAGTTGACAGGGCGAAAGTGGAAGCTATCGAGAAGATGAGCTATCCTAAGAACGTGCGTGAAGTTAGAGGTTTTCTTGGACATGTCGGTTTTTACAGAAGATTCATTCAAGACTTCTCCAAGATAGCCAAGCCACTGTCTACTTTACTGAAGGAAGACGTTGAATTTCATTTTGATGAGAGCTGCAAGCAAGCGTTTGCGGAGCTTAAGGATCGCTTAATATCTCGCTCCAATTCTTATATCGCCTTGATCGGACCTACCTTTCGAGCTTATGTGCGACGCATCAAACTATGCAGCTTGGTGTTTGTTTCAGGGCAAAAGATCAAGGGAAGTTCCACTATCTATTACGCCACCACACATTGAACCCCTCTCAAGTTAACTATACCACTACACGAAAATGAGCTTTTGGCGTAGTTTTTGCTATGGACAAGTTCCGTAGTTACTTGTTAGGAGCTCAAGTGATTGTGTGGACTGATCACGCTGCTTTGCGGTATCTGATGACTAAGAAAGAGGCCAAACCGTGCCTACTACATTGGATATTGACCCTACAAGAGTTTGACATTCAAATTAAGGACAAAAAGGGCAGTGAAAACGTAGTGGCTGATCACGTTTCTAGAATGATAAGTGAAGAAAAGAATGATCCAGATGATATAGATCTTTACTTTCCTCTAGAGAATATCATGCTTATTGACGGTTGTCCTCCTGATGTTTCATGGCATTCTTCCATTGTAAACTACCTTCATGCCCGATATCTCGATCCAGAAATGTCTTATCAGGAGAAGAAAAAGTTCTTCTCTGATTTGAAATATTTCGTTTGGGATGAACCTTATCTTTTTAGGATCTGTAAAGATGGTTTGCTTAGGAGATGTGTTCCTGAATCTGAGCAACGTGATATCATTGAGCAATGCCACAGTGGACCCACTGGAGGTCACTTTGGGCCGTGGAAAACCGTTGCTAAGATCTTTCAATCCGGGTTCTATTGGCCTACGATCTTTAAGGACACAGAAGCTTTCTGTAAAGCTTGTGATAGATGCCAAAGAACCGGTGCTCTGACAAGGCGTTTTGACATGCCCTTGAAACCCATCCTAGAATGTGAGGTCTTTGATGTATGGGGTATCGATTTTATGGGACCATTCCCATCATCTTGCGGTAACAAATACATCTTAGTCTGTGTAGACTACGTGTCTAAATGGGTGGAGGCTCAAGTCACTCCTCACAATGATCATAAAACGGTCATGAAATTTCTAAAGAAAAATATCTTCGTGAGGTTTGGATGTCCACGTGCCTTGATCAGTGATGAAGGGACGCATTTCTACAACCGACCCCTAGAGAAAGTCCTTGAAAAGTATGGTGTCCGTCATAAGACAGGCACACCATATCATCCGATGACTAGTGGTCAGGTTGAAAGGAGCAACCAAAGTATCAAGAAAATCCTGGAGAAGACGGTAAACAGTCATAGGAAGGACTGGAGTTTGAAGTTGGATGATGTACTTTGGGCTTACAGAACTGCCTATAAAACTCCTATGGGTACATCTCCATATCAAATGGTCTACGGAAAGCCATGTCATCTGCCTGTCGAGTTAGAGCATAGAGCTTATTGGGCTACAAAGTTTTTGAACTTTGATTCCCAATCTTGTGGAAAACATCGACTGCAGCAGTTACATGAGTTAGACGAATTCAGACTCCAGGCCTATGAAAGTGCCAGGATTAGTAAAGATAAGATGAAGCTACTCCACGATGCTAAGATTAAGAAGAGAGAATTCCATGTCGGCGAACAAGTTCTTCTATACAACTCTAGGTTGCATTTGTTTCCTGGAAAGTTGAGGACACGTTGGTCCGGCCCCTTCGAGATTCTCCAAATCATCCCTGGAGGCATTCTAGAACTTCGTGGTTATAGTGGTGACCCGTTTCGAGTGAATGGCCAAAGGTGCAAGCACTATATTGGTGAACCTAAAGAGAGACCTTTGAATGTCCGTTGCCTCGACATCCTCGGGTGTGGTGCTACGGAAGTCGAAGAATTCGACGTTTCTTCACTCAACCTGTTTTCAGAGGATGGCTGTAGTGGTCCTTCTGAAGAAGTTCTAGCTGGTAGTTGGGATATGGAAGAATTGGAGAGGGAGCGTCAGTTGAAGCGTCATCGAGGGCTCGAGAGAATGAAATGAGATCACCCATGGGAAGTTCAAGCGTATTTGGAAAGCTATTAAAGATTTAACCCCATGTGTGAGATGTCAAGTTTCGCAGCCACACCACTTCGATCGAGCTTACGAGGTAGTGGCGGGCGAGAAAAATTCAAATGGCCTTGATCCAGGTGAGTTTTAAATGGTGTCGAGCTAACGACATTAACCAAAAGCGCTACTAGGAGGCATCCTAGATATCCCTTATTATATTAGTTACATTCTGTTCATGCTGTTAGTGTTATATTTATTTAAGAGTTTAATTAAGTTTTAGCTGACTAAGTTTTTCTGTTTACATCTGTCGGTTAGTGTGCTTTTTAGATATGGATTACGGAGTTCTTCCTGAGGAGTTCCCAATCATTAGTCGGATCCCACTGATAACAGTAGCTGATGGACCAGGAGGCACTATAGTCTTGCACGTAGATTTTGAGCTTAGTACCCGTGTGAAGACCATCACCTATGTTCTCATTGTCCCCCGCTATTCGGGAGGTAGTGACTTCACTACTGAGGAGCTACAGGAAGCTATAGGACGTCCATATACGGTCCTAAATGACCCTATGCTGACAGATCTAGCGCTAGTACTACAGGCTTCACATTTTAGAGGTTTAGAGGTAGCTGGAGATGACTGGGGCGTACAAGACGACTATGATTTCCCTCCTGCTATTGATATGCTTCGTCGTCTCATCCGTTTGGTGGATTGGGACGAGATTTATGCAGACTAGCGTTGGTTAGGTTTGTTTCGTCGAGCAAACGACATAAAACAAAAGCGCTTGGTGGGAGGCAACCCACTGTTCTCTATCTGTTTTTACTTATTTTCTAGTAATTTTATGTACTTCGTTCGATTTAAATTTGTATTTTTGAAGTTTTATTTCAGTTTAATAAGAAATTGCACTTTTGAATTGGAGTTGTATGGAAAAATTATGGCTTTTGCACCTTATCCTGTTTGGACGCCCGTCTAGTACTCTGGATGCCCGTCCGCCTTGACCACTCTTGGACGAGCGTCCACTAAGCCTGGACGCCCGTCTGATTTATTCCCTCCAATCCTGTATGTGATTTAAACTTTTGGACGAGGGTCTACTAAGCTGGACGCCCGACCAGTTCATCTGATTTCTCAGTGGACGCCCGTCCACTGAGTTGGACGAGCGTCCAACCTCTGTCTATATATACCCCCTTCTTCGAGTGAACCTTCACTTTTCAGGATATTCAAACGCGAAAAACGGTTTCTCTCCCTCCTTTTGCCCTAAAATCTTCAATTCTAAACCATTTTGAGCGATTCCAAGTGCTATAGACCGCTCTTGATACCCTCTCTTCGATTTTCATAACCAAAATCCCCAACACGCTATATTTTTGGAGAATCGAGAGCCTTTTTCATCCGACTTTTTGATAGAAAAATCCGATTTTTGAGCCCATTTGGTGTTGTTTGGACTGACTTTCACCTCGATCAACATCTACTCACCCTCCTTGGTAAGTTAGTAACAACTTTTCTAGTTTTTATTCACGTTTTTGCGAGTTCGATCTTTGGGTCGGCTCGTTCCCTTGAATATCAGCTTAATTCGTTTTTTTTTTCTTCTGGTTTTGTGTTTCTTTCTACTCTGTTATGGTGATGTGGTGTTGTGATGGATGGTGAATGGTTTGTTTGGTGTTGATTATGGTTGTGGTTGTGGTTTGGTTTCCTTGAAATCCCGCTTGGATGTTAAACGGGTATCTTTTGTTGTGATTTGGGGTTGTTTTGGCTTAGTCTAGGCTTCAAATGGTTCATAAGAAAGCAATCGTGAAGAGGCATGGTAAGGAAGTGGCCCGGGAGGCGGGGAAGAAGCGAAAAGAGATTGATCCTACCTTGATTGATACTAACCGGGGTGTGAGTATTCGAGAGCAACCTCCTAGAGCCACCCAAACTAGGGCAACCTTAAGGGATGAGCCAACCTCTGACTCTGAGACTGATGAAGATGTGCCTTTGATACGGATGTCTAGGACTCGAGAGAGGTGGAGGTCTGCCTCAGTCTCGAGGAGACTATAGAAGCTACACGGGAAGATGACCCGGTTGTCCCTGTGGCTGCCCCACCTAGAAAGAAATCTAAAACCGTTGCCCGATGCCATTGCCTCGTAGGTTCATAAACCCTAGAGCTCATGACGTCTATTCTAAACATTATTTCTCGAGGACGATGTTGATTGAGCGGGCCACTTTGGAGGCAAAAGTCGATCCGGGGTTCGTTAAGTTGCTCAAGGATCGGAAATGGGAAGCCTTGATGACAATCCCGACTACCCCGGTAAATAGCTCCCTAGTTCGGGAATTTTATGCGAACTGTTCGGAAACCGACTTGGGGACAAAGGTAGTCGTGGTTCGAGGGGTAGAAGTTCCCTTTACACCGGAGGCGATCAATCAAAAATACAACTTAGCGGCCTTTGAGGGAAGGGATTACAAGGAAGAGATTGTGCATAGACAGAGTTTGGGACAGGATCCTTTGGAGGAGTTGAGGTTAAGAGTGTGTCCGGATGTGGCTTGGACGTTGAGACCGGGAGGAGACCGGAAGGAGTTGGTTACCACGACCTGGACGGAGGACTGGAAGGTCCAGTGTCGCTTTATTCAGAATCGGTTGTTGCCTAAGAACAACTTGACACATTTTCATATTGGTGACCTAGGCATGTTATATGCGTTGACGTTTGGACTGAATGTGGATGTGGGACAAGCTTTGCATGACGAGATATCGATTAATCAGAAGGTTTACACGCGATGCTTGATCGTCCCTCACTTGATCCATAGTCTGTGTATCGATGCCGGTGTGCCTGAGTTTGGAGCCGATCATAAGCCGAAGAACCCGAGGCCTTTACAAAGAGAAAAGGGTAAGTCTTCGGGACAGTCTGAGCCGGAGGCACCTCAGGAGCCTGGTTCTTCCGCAGCACCGCCTCGAGCATCCTCTGTTCCTACCTTCTCTCCCGCAGTTAGGATGCGGTTGAGCATGGCCAATAGTTTCCGGGAATGGCTGGGTGATATTCGGGATACGCAGCACAATATCTTGTCCATTCTTCGATTATATCGTGAGGGCGGCGCACCGAGGACGACATAACCTTCATCCGAGCTCCGTTGATTATCTCTTTGCTGATGATATTGAGCAAGTCATTGCGGATGTTCTACATGACTCTGAGTCATCTTCAGATGAGGAGCAGCCTGACTCGGCTGATAGGGCTACGGCACCACCTTCTGGACCCTCCTCTGATCCTCCAGCTGATTCTGCGGCGCCGAACCAACCTTGATCTTCTTTGTCTATTTTTATGTTGGATGTTTTGTATTGACATTTTTACTTATATGATTCGTTGTAATTTGGCTGTTGCTACTTATACGGCTCCCGTACTTTCACTTCTGCTGTGTTTCTACTTTCTGGATGTATTGAATGCTTTCACTTTTGCTTTATCTTCATTTTTTTGATATCTCTTTTCATTCTGGTATAATTCCCCGTTTTCCCCGAGATGTTTCCGTGTTTGTCCAGTCGTGCAGGTATCTTTTTAGCGGTTTTGTCGGGCTACATTGTCTGGTTACGCGCGTCTAAGTGTCATTATGTAGGCTCGGCCCGACCGACGGTCGGGTTCGAGTTAGATCAACTAAGTCTTTTCTCTTTTCTTTCATTCTGCGCAACATGAGGACATGTTTATTTTTTAAGTGTGGGGGAGGGGAATGTTTCGATATGTATCTACACATTTGCTTAATTCGTAATGTTTCTATGTTTCTATGCAAAACGAGCTTAAGTTTTTAAATTTTTCGACACTTTTGTTTTTGTTTTGTCCCGAGTAGGCAATTCGATTCACTGTTCGTTATTTTAATAGTCATTTAAGCTATGTATCATATGTTTAGTAAGTTAGTTGTTTCACCTGAGATCTATTTTTCACGAGCCATAGTAAATGATGAGCTATAATATAAAGTTATACCCCTTTTTGATTAGTGATTTCTGATTTTCTTATAAGTCATGTGCTTAGTGCTACGTATATATCTTGAGATTTATGATAGTTTGTGTTTAGTTCCGAGTATGTTATACTGTGAATATCTAGAAGTTTGAATGTGATAAGTACCACGTGACTATTGTCAAATGCAAGTTGAGTTAATAATTGAATTAATTGTGTGTGTCGGAAGCTAGTCGATGATTTGAGTGCGATAGGGTATACCACGTATGCCCTATACCACTATGATGACTAAAAGCTCACGACAGTCAGGAAAAGCTGCCTTATGATTTGAGTAAGGTAGGGTGTTATCTCGAAATATCCTATTCTGCGATGACATGGCAATAGCTCATTCTGATGTGTGTTTAAAAGTGAAAAAGTTAAATCAACTAAAAGATTGTTATGAAATGAATATAAGACTAAGTTATCGTCTACCTTATCCCCAGTAGAAACTGACAGATATGTTGTAGGGATTATCCTCTGAGTATTTCAAAAAGGGCCTGGATATATTCGATCATCTTTTTCGGGATATATCACGTTTGTAGGGTGCGTCTTATGAGTGTCATTTATTACTAGTCTACGAGGGGGTATTAACTAGTTTTGCTTTGAGTTTCTCGAGTTTGGATTTAGTGGAGGTTTTCTATGGCTATGCACACACACAATGGTGAACTTCTGATTTATTGGATATGTGTTATGTATGTTTAGATGTCTGTTCTTTTCTCGAGCCTAATTTTTGTTTTGTTTTGCTCGGGACGAGCAAAAGCTTAAGTGTGGGGGAGTTGTTAAGGGTGATTTTATACGATTTATAACGCTATATTTTATGATATTTTCCCCCGTATTTGTACTAAATTGCATAAGAAGCATGTGTTTAATGAATATATCGAGTAAATGATATTTCAAAAGAGTTAATTGAAAAATAGGTTGATTTATGTGCTTTAATTATGTTTTTACGATTATTTGAGCGATATTACATTTTGTGGTGTTTTTATATGATGTAGATACATTTTTCAAGGCTCAAATGATGATCAAAAGAGATAAGAGTCGAAATATATGATGATTAAAAGAGATAATGAAGGAATTGACAAGATGAAAAGAGATAGAGATCAAAGAAATCAAGATTCGAACATTTGGGCTGGCGTCCAGGTCCCGTCCAGTGGACGGGCGTTTCTTTAAATCGAACGCAGCGTCCAGGATGGAAAGTTGATTCGAGAAGTTTGACGCCGAGGTGGGCGCCGGGTGGACGAAAGTCGATCATGACTCGGCCCGATTTGAAGTTCATATGAAGAATGGACGGGCGTTCACCTATCCAGCACGGGCGTCCGGTAGCCGACTTGTTTGAAACCGACTTTAAAATCTATATATAGTCGGTGTTTTGTTTCTACACAAAAAGAGACCATACACTCATTATTCAAAACCCTAAACCTAGGGGCGGCTTTAGGCTGCGTTTTTCTCCTTTTTATTCCAGTTTTTATGCACTATAGATCTAGATTAAACTAGTTACTTTTTATGTACTATTTCTGCAAATTCGAGTTGCTGAGGATGTTTAGAGGCTAAAAGCTTCATCAAACGAGTATTGTGAAGCCGTCCAACGATTGTTGATTTCGTTTTCTTCGGTTGTACTGTGAGTTTTTATTTAAAGGTTGTTTCTTATTCATGTTTATTACGTTTAATTGCTTTTACATTGGAAGATATGCATGTGTGATTGTTTATTGTTGATGGAAATCTTAATAAACCCTAGATCATCATGAATAAGAATAGTAATTCGAACATATCATAACGGATGTTAATAGGTTTAATTACTAGTTTACAAACGTAAAGTTTACACCTTTGGTTAGAAAACGCGTTAATCTTACATCGGAAGATAATAGATTAATAGATGAACTTTCTAAGGAATTAGGGTTCATGTTTAGATAAGGTGAATCACAACCTAGATAAAAACCACAATATAATCGAGATAGGGAATCAATGCTTGTTGGATAGGTGGATCAATCCTCGTTTGTTCGTTATAAACTTGATTTAAATCCTTAAAACTTGAATTTGTTTAGTAGTTTACTTTTATTTGCATCTTAGTTTAGTTAGTTTAAATTGGTTCGCAGCCCGTATCCTTCCTAGCTTTGGATCATATCCTCTGTCTAGTTTTATTTTACATTACTCATCTCGTTTTATTCGCTGTTTAGATTAGTTTCGTGACATTAGTTAGTTAGTTAAACAAAAACTAGGGTTAGCAATCGTTTAGTTCCCCGTAAGATCGACCCGGCATTAACCACTATTACTACGATCCTTATACTTGAGGTTAACCGGATTATTACTTGTTTGTTTTGTGTTAATAAAATCCGTGACATCCCCGCGCACCTTTTAGCCAGATATGGTGTCGCGTCTGAGGGAGCTATTTCCTGGGGTACTCATCCCCCTTTTGATGTATTCTCCGCAACACTTGCGGATTTGCCTTAATAAAATTTGTTGGTTTTTCAAAAAAATATAATAGACGTAGAATAATATAATGGTGATTTGTTGATCATCAATAAACAAAAAAGAAAAAGAAAAATGTTACCAACGCCTATTTGATATTTAAAGGTTTTATTACGAAAAAAAATAGAATCTGAAAATAGAAATACGCAAACACAGCAGTAATTTTGTTTCAATTTTTTTTTTTCCTAAAAATGTCAAGCTTTTAATCCTCAACAATCTATACATTCGGTCCTTACTAATTAAAAATAATAATTTATATTTTGATTTAAGCGTGAAAAAAATCATAATTCTTTCAATATATTATTCATTTTTTCGTCTTTTCTTATTTTGACATCCCTTTGACATTTTCTCGACATCATTTTCGGAAAATGGAAAAAGTGGATTTTGCATTATCAATTCATAGTACAAAATGTGTCG
This sequence comes from Gentiana macrophylla, assembly GCA_026214975.1. NCBI lineage: Eukaryota > Viridiplantae > Streptophyta > Magnoliopsida > Gentianales > Gentianaceae > Gentiana > Gentiana macrophylla. Next base: position 41,558,181 of record CM047809.1, read on the forward strand.
TAGAGAAAAAAAGAACAATGAATTAAGGGTATATTCCCTTTCACCTTTCCAACATGTACATGACTCAAGTACATGTTGGACATAATGCTAAAAAAAGAACAATGAACAATGTACATGTTGAACTTGACTTGAGTCTTGTACATGTTGGACATAAAGTTGCAAAGAGTTTTAATTCACTCAAATACGTGTGATCGGGAGAGATAAGGTTGGTTGGAGTTATAATTGTGCATGATCACAGCATTACACGATGATTATGACCTGTGGGTGTGGTAAGTCATTAGGAATCCTAGAGTTTATCCAATTTTCAAATAGTGTTGATAATTAAGTTCAATTGTTCTTATCTTCTATTTGTTTAACTCATATGAATCCTGTAATTTGAGATAAAGATTTAGAGGATACCTAAAAGGCTGTAAATTGTAAGTTGCGTGCAGCAAATTGTTCAAGTTGAATAAAAACCATATTTTTCTTACTTCATTCTTATTTTTTTACATGGTATCAGAGTCATTTGGTACTTGATCAGCATAAAAACACCATATACACCATGACTACCCTTTCCTTAAATGTCACCAGCTTTATCTCCCTCAAACTCACATAAAAAACTCCCTCATACGGCTTGAATAGGCTTTTGACTTCGCTGAAAGCCAACACTTGGTAGGACACTTAAACAAATAGTCCCTTAAACTTGCACAATACACTCTATAGCCAGACAAACATTGAATCTGGAGTATGTGAAGTGGAGATTGTAACACCCCGGTTTCCAATCCCGTCGGCCGCCGGTATTGGTCACCGTAGTGTCACTCATCGCGACACACAGTCGTGGCGCTAACATTCAACATTCCACAGCAGAAGAAAATAAACATTCACCATTCATTATTTTGAAAGAAAATATTAAAGTGAGTACAAATCCGAAAGAAAATGTAATTATGCGGAACATCAAAATCTTTAGAATTTAAAATTCAAATAATGTAGACAACACGTGACTGCGACTACGTGGCTCTCAAACCCCGCGACATCCCAGCAACAAGCAAACATCCATAGAAGTACCTGCTAAGAATCTGCTCCCCATAAATGGATCATAGCAGGGTCAAACGAAAGTACAAACCGTCAACTATAAAGTTGAGTAAGAGTAAATCTAGTGTACAAAAGTAAAACCAACTCAAGAAAGGTACTACTAAATTTATGAAGGACCCAACCAATCTATAAAAGTTACGACCTGCCCATAACAGATACCAAACATCACAACTAGCCACCTAAAGGTCCCGAATGTGCACATCCCTCAACAGGGTAAAGCCCTAGAGAGGAGGGTCCTAAAGGTCATCCAATGGTACCATACTAGATGGACCATCACGTGCTGGGGTGCAAGGAAACCTTCCCGGGTTCCCGGCTTCGGGTACTACCCTATCCGGCCCGACCACATCACTGTCTGCAACTCCACAAACACGTAGGGTCATTGAAGTCGTAAGGAAACCTTCCCGGGTTTACGGCTTTGGGAGCTACCTTATCCGGCCCAACCACTACGGGTCTACGAACTCCAATGCCCAAAATCCAAAACCCAATGTTACCAATACCGTTGTCTCATCCAAACACAACTTACAAAACATGCTCGTAAAGTTTATCCATAACTAACAAAGAAGAGAGAACATTTAAACCGACGCCCGCCTCAAATGTTGGGCGCCCGTTTGGAAAAAGTAGAGCGCCCGTCCAAGATCTCGACGCGCCCAAGAAAACATGTTACATCCTGAATCGATTTTTAGCACCTGGACGTCCGTCCATTATACTTGGACGCCCGTCCACCAGAAAACTTTACATCCGGAATCAAAAGTAGCCCTTCAGACGCCCGTCCAGGAATCCGGACGCCCGTCTGAGTTGAGACCAAGGCTCGACGCCCGTCCTCTCAAAGCGCAGACGCCCGTCCACTGGGTTTCAACTAAAACCCTAAAAAGCTCTCTCTACGCGATTTACGAGCCGTTTCTCCACAACACAACATCAAAACAACACTTTAGGCCCGAAAACTCCATACAAAGGTATCATATCGATTTGAGATTTTAACTAACACAAAAACACCCTACTAGAACGCTTTAACACACCAAAACCATGGCACACAAGCATGGAAGTCTTAAATTAAACTTTTACAACATCAAGTTAAACTTTTGTGACAAAGATAGAATTATCCTTACCGAATTGCTGCGTTCTTGAAAGCCCTTGCTAAGCTAGAAACGATCCTCAACGAAGCTCGAATCTATAAAAGAAAACAAATGATTCATCGATTTACGAATTCCTAAACACCAAGGAGAGATTTTTTTCTCCTTTCTCCTCACAAGCAAGTCGGCGGCAAGGGAGGTTTTGAGGTGAAAAAATTTTGCTTGGGAAAAAAATAAGGAGGAAAAGGAGTGAAAACCCTTTTTATTCATTAAGTGATTAAAACTCCTTTTTAATTACTAATAAATCCCTTCATAAAAATTATTAAATCCCATAATTTCCCGAATAATTAGATCCTTTACTAATTAATTAGTAAGTCAAAATTTCGGGATATTACAGAGATAATCAGGCAGGTTGCTTAGGGGATGGCTCATTCGGTCTTTGTCAGATGAATCTCTGGGTTTGGCCATAGGACTAGACTCTGCTCAAGCTGTATGGGAGGCACTATGTTAAAGTTGTCCCACATTGGGCACTTGCTATTTTATCACCCACAATATTAAGAGATGAAATTCCCTCACACAACCTAGGTTTTGAGGATGAGGCCCATCATCTTATATGGGCTTGGGCCTAGATATTATTCATGGTATCACAGTCATCCTTTTATTGTGCAAGTATTGGGGTTCTTTGTTGGCCTTATAGTGCCTTTATATGCCTTGTGTGTCATGTGACCTAGGCTTTTTATAGGCCACACTTGAGGGGACGTGTTAAAATTGTCCTACATTGGGCACTTGCTATTGTATCACCCACCATATTAAAAGATGGACTTCCCTCGCCTCAAAACCTAGGTTTTGAGGATGAGGCCCCTTCTCTTATATGGGCTTGGGCCTACATCTTCCACACACTCAAGAGTGCTTGTGCCCAAGATTCCCGAGAAAGGGAATTCAATCTAAAGCAACAAGTTACATACATAAGGTATGATGAAGATAAAAGTATGAATGAGCACATTCAGCACTTCAAAGGGTCGTGTGACAGTTTGGAAGCTGTTTGGAAGTCCATTCAAGATCCTTAAAAGGACTATTTTCTCCTTACCAGCCTTGGTCCTCAATATAATACCTTTACCACTACCATGCTCAAGCCACCGAGACCTACCTATACATAATTGGTTTCACAACTGAAAAACCTTGATCAAAGAAGATCTTGGTTTTCTGTATAATGGTCGAGCCTTTAGCCTTTGTCTCACATGGCCTATTTTGGCCAGAAAACACAATAACCAAACAACAGTTCATACAGATTCAGTTCAACAGGTAGGGGCTTCCAAGACCAACAAAATAAAATAAGAAGTGATACAACCACAAATCATAGAAGGGTTTTCAAAATAATGACCAAAAAATGAGAGAGTTCAATACAGAAATGAGACCTTCCAGCACTGTGGAGTGACATGTTTCATTGCTATAATCTGTTGGTGGAGAACACAAGGACAGAAAGACAACATACCAAAGGCTCTTTTAGCCCCACCCTTGGACAAATCTATATCAGGCAGTAAATGGATCATGGATACTTGTGCCTCCAAACAAATGGAAGGTAATGCTTCTATTTTGCACAACATTTTAGAATACAGTGGTTCAGAATCGGTAGTGGTGGGAAAAGGGGCACAAATACTTATTAAAAAGGTAGAAGAATTGCACATACGTAACAAAAACTTTCACCCTATAATGATTAAAGATGTTTTGTTAGTCCCTGCCATAAAAAATAACTCTATATTTGTCTGTCAATTAACACTCCAATATTCTAGTGATTGCATGTTTACTGACATTGACTATGTTTTTAAGGAAAATATGTCAAGTCAGGCTCTAGTGTAGGGACATTGTAAAAGAAATCTCTATGTTATACCTAGTAGGTTGGAAGCACACATCGCATAAAGTTTTAGATCATGAAAAACAAAGTTGTGGCACCAAAGGCTAGGCCATATATAGTTTCCTACAGTTTGGATTTCGAACAATAAATGAATTATTGAGGTATCTGGCAAAAATAAATAGGAGCATCTGTGTGAAAGCTACCAACTTGCCAAGATTAGCAAGCCCCCCTTTAGTTATTCAAATCATGTTAGTTCTAGTTGCTTTGAATTAATACATTGCGACTTATAGGTTCCATCACTGGTTTAGTCTTTGGGAGGTAAAAATACTATGCATGTTTGGTTGATGACTTTACAAAATACATGTGGTTCATTCCATTGACACACAAACCAGATTTCTATGATCTTTTTATTTCTGTTCAAAAATATTCTTTCACTCAATATCAAAACCAAATAAAACAATTACACACAGATGAAGGTTGCGAGTTTATAAAAAAAGGTTGGCCACACACTTTACTAACCAGGGAATCATGCATTTAATCTTATGCCCTCATACTCCTCAATAGATGTGTATAATTGTGAGCAGGCACAGAACAATCAGAGAACTGGGCTTAACCATGATGTTCTATAGTAGAACACCTTTATATCTGTGGGTAGAATCCATGTCTACATCTGTCTACATCCTCAATAGAGTCCCATCCTCATCCTTATGGTTTGACTCACCCTATTATGCCCTTTTAATAAACACCCTTATTATTCCAGGATTTGGTTTTTGGATCAAAATGTTACCCCTATACCTGTGACACCAAGAAACATAAGTTTGAACGTAAGACTCTCTCTTATGTGTTTGTAGGTTACAACAACCAACATAAGGGATTCAAATGTTATCATCCCCCTACTAGAAAATTCTATATTTCTATGCATGTTATCTTTGATGAATGTATGTTCCTCTATCAAACCACTTCATCAGGCATCAATCACCCTTTTTTCATCATTATCTTTGACTCTTTCCTACCAGCCTTCAGATCCTCCTTCAGACCCTCTTAATCCTACTGATCGGTTTTAAACTGGTGTCCAATCTTACCGGCAGTGTACCGGGTCAAATTGTAGTTTAGTCTGGTGAATCAAGGTCGTATCCCTCAGGGAAATAAAAATATAATTCAAAATGTGGTTAAACACCAATTAGTTGTTATTATCATGATCTAAGTCGCAATCCTTACCATATAAGGTTATGATACTAATGTTACAAATAATTAGATATATAAATAATATATATATATATACCAATATAATTAATAAAGATAGTTATATAATAAGAACTAGCCAAGACAATATTATTGAACCATGGTCTCTTTTAGTTTAATGGATGTTATCAAACTTCCTGTTTAAAGGTGTAATTGATTATGTGAAACGGTATACTCCTCAGCTAACAAATTCCCCTCATACGAGTGCACTAATTTGTTCTATGCCTCCTCCTTGGTAAAACCTCGATTAAACCTAATGATTTGACATGATAATCTCTCGAGTATAAATTTTTTGCCCCTGGATAAGAAAGAGGGTTCCGTTTGTCAGACGGCCAATTTTACCTTCCAGTCTTTCTACTCTTTTCTCATACCCTAACGTCTCTGGTCAGTTCATGATTAGGTTATGTCTCTGTCCATACTGGGTAATTACGTCAATACGGGCTGTCAATTAGTTCAAGTAGAAAAAGATTCATCATATTCAATTTTTAATATAGTCATCATCCATTTTCCTAAAAGATCAAAATAGCTCAATTATATGTCTTGGCTAGTTATATACCTAGACTATAATCATTATTACACTAATATATAGATATAAACAACAAACATAATAACATTATAATATTACCAAATACAATTGTTGAAGTGGGCCTTTTCCTCTGAATGTAACAACCGCTATGAATTGATCAATCTTCGATAATTACTCTAAATATTACAACGATACTAATACTACTTTTATGGCAGAATGCCTACTGAAATAATATTTACAGAGAGTAGATAAGATAATATATATATATAGATATATATATATTGGTACGAAAAATTTTTTTTTTCATAAATGAGGGCTATTTATAGACTGAGTATTCTGGTCCGGCGTACGCCGACACTGATCCGGCGTGCGCTGGATTAACTGAATTTGTGTACTCTTTGTCAGACGCATGTGGAGTAACATGATTTAATCATCACATAATCCGGCGTGCACCGGCTTCTTCCGGCCTGCGCCGGATTTGACAAATATCAGCGACTTGATCAGATTTTTATATTTTTCGATTCCGATTCTTCTTCTTTGTATCACATAATACCTGCATAATTCAAACAACAACAAAACCACAGGTAAATCTGATAACAAAAGTTATAAATTATATTACGATATTTATTTTGTAAATATTAGATTTTTATAGGTTATTTTATTATCTTTTAAAATATTTAGATAAAATTAATAATAATATGTATAAAATGTTTATAAATTTTTGTTATAAAGTTGACATATATCAACTACTCCCCACTTAGCTTTTGATAGTCCTCGAGCAAAATAAGCGATAATTTATAAAATTACAATGAAAATAATATATTTTTTTAGATTAGGTTATTAATTTAGTAAAGTACTCTGTTAATATTATAATCATATTATTCTTGTCTTTCTTAAAAAAATAAAATGTGTGTATAGCTTATAAAATTAATTATCAACATTATTTAGATGAAATTTCCATGCTTTACTTAATAAATATAAAATATTTTTAGAAATACTTCCAATCGCCACTAATGAATATCCGGAATCAAAGACTAGATCAAGTAGTTGGCAAAGTGGCATGTAACGTTCAGGCTCAGGGTGTTGGCTAATCGAAAGGATAGAAAGGAAAATCAAAAGAGAAAGAGCAAGTCGTACGTACTTATACCTTCGACTCTTGATCAAAAATATCTTTGTTTGGTAATAATCCTGATATTGTCTAATAAGTTTGCACCATTTCCTTCAATAACTCTTATTTCACACACATATATCCAATTGGTTCCCAGTTGTGTGTGTGTGTGTGTGTGTGTGTGTGTTTTTTTTTTCACAACAAACATAATAACCTCAAAATGATAATGTACCAATCTCAACTCGTGCCATTTTAATGTACCGACTCTTAGTTCCGATGTCGTCACCGTTATCCATAAGTACATACTAAACTTGCGGGATTCCAAAGGAATGTAGACCAATCCAGGCTAAGGGTCGGTTATAATGTGGTTAATAATGAATGGCTAATTTCGAGTGGGGTCTGGCCACTCTACAAGGCTGAGATGGGGAAAAAAAATTGGAAATTATGTTCGGGTAGGCCATTTGGCTATGGTCGAGTCAAAGATATGCCAAAAATCGTCATCCCTAATCCGATTCCAGACTCATAATTTGTCTTGAAAGAAAGTTTTTCTAAAACATTAATTTATAATTATAAGTATACTTGTCTAATTCCAAAAAAAAAAACTTATTTGATAAAAAATTCTTAGTTATACATACTTAGAATTTTATTAAGATAGGCATATATAATATAATTATGATATATCGAGTTTACTTTACTTAATTAGAAACTTATTCTTCCCAAAAATATTACCTTTATTGTAATAATTATATATTATCATGTTTATTTCCTAAAGGATAATTAAACTAAGTGTTTGAGTGTTTCATATAATAACTTCATTTTATTTACTAACCTAACTCTACTCCCCACTGTGAACTGTCATTGTCCCGATGATAAGTGAGTGAAAAAGTTGGGTAGAAAATAAAAGAAATTTTTAATTAAGATGATAACTAGTTTGTCTATTAATTAGTCGTTTAGAAAGGAAAATAATACAGAAAATTAAAATATTTTTAGAAAACACAAACACACGATATGAAGACATAGTTAACAAACTTACGATTCAAAGTAAATTTTAGACTAAAATAACTTAAAAGAAACTTAAAAACGTAAAAGTTAAAACAACTTATTCCATCAACTAAACCAAGTAACACTATCTCCGGCCATCACACACAGATTAAATTACTCCTCAAATCTTCTGCTGTAGATGAACCACATGGTACATCTACTGGGAGCAAACCTAGATGAGGTTGACGAGAAGGAAAAATCTCATCCGATGCAGATTCTGGAACTCCAGCAAAACGGACACAGATCCTAGAGATCAACCATGCATAAGGCATCGGTTGATGAAAATTTCGTCTACCGAGTGCAAAGTTGATGCCCGTCTTGTGGATTAGGACTCCCCAGTCAACAATGGCTCCAATCGTAATTGCATAAAGCAGCAACATCTCATCATCAGAAACCTCTGAAAAATCCAGAGTTGGAAAAACTCGTGAATTTATAAAATGTTTCCAGGTTCGAAGATGAGGAAGTAGAGCTGAAGTGGACACATCACGATCACGGTTGTAATTTGGAAAGAGAATTTGAAAAGCTTCGGCACACTTATCAATAACACCATTAACAGTGTCCAAATTCCACTGTGATTCGTAATGACTATTCGGGGTAGTCTGGACAGGGGGTATTTGAAAAGCTCGATTAATGATAAAGGGACTAGAGTAACATTGACCTCTCCCCTTGGTGTACGATCAAAACGGTCCCACCCACCACCTTCTAAAATCCCCACTCATTCATTTTTCTAAAGTTAAGACCTTTTTCAAGCAAAATGGGGGACTGACTAATGTTAGATAAATAACGGTCTTGAGCTGTTTGGTTCGGATAATCATTAGGATTGAAAAATAAGGGTTGATAATCCGGGATTTCAACATTTGGGTAAAACGGGGAGAGTAATCATTATCGACGGAGAAGAATGATTAGACATTTCGTACCGTATTTAACTAGACAGTAGGGGAAAGTGAGGAAGGTGTATCAATTTAGAAGCTGGGGGGATGCTATTTTTAGGTAAAAATTTGAGCAGAAGAGGAAAAGATTTTTCTGTGCCATAAATAGACATTCCGGCGTAAACCGGGATTCTCCGGCCTACGCCGGAAAATATTTATTTTCTGCTGAATTGATTACCCTATGATTTAGGCCGGTCAGGTCGGTGATAGTCCGGCGTGAACCGGACAGTACCCGGCGTACACTAGAATCACTGTTCACGAACAGAGTGCAATTTGTGTGGAAAAGGGCTAAAATTTTTCAAAATTACACACAAATAAAAGATATCATACATATAAAATTAAAATGTTATAAAATTGTTATCAAACAAATTATTACGAACGGGGGAAATTATGAAAATGTGCACTAACCACCGAGTGCAACAAAAAAATAAACTAAACGTCAAAGTAAAATGCTAGTACCGAATTAACAAAGAAAGGGAAATAGTAATAACAATACAAATGTTTTCAAATGATAAAAGTTTAACCAGTTCATTCAAAATCTTCGAAATTCATGTCATGAGGTGGATGCGTCATGGATTGAGTTGGAATTGCTTCAAAAGTGGGAGCTGAAGTCGTGGTATAAAATGGAACTTGAGAGTGCATGGTGGACATAGTGACTGAACCCTCTAAACCAAGTGAGCCAAAACTCAGTAGTAATAATAATGAGACCAAAGTGAATCCACCGAATCTCAAGCGGCGGTGTGACACTGAAACATACCACCGACATATTATATTGGCCTAAAGATGTCTGAGTGTAAGAGTGAAAGGTAGGTGGCGATGGAATAGGCTGAATCCAAGCAGGTAAAGTATAGAGTGCACTTTGCACCGAGGCGAGATCATCAGAAATTTGCTCATAGGCGGGATCTAGACCTCTCATAAAAGCTCGCTGGCCCCGAACTCCAACTCTAATATCATCTGCCCACTGCCTGACTCGTTCAAATCCTAACACCATATTATCCTGACCTCGATTAATTGCATTAAGAATGGCATCCGACTGGTTATCCCTATCCTGACTGTGCACAGGCTGTCTAGAGGAGGAACCGAATAGGGGTGGAATTCGAGTATGAGGGCGTGGCTGGTGCTGCTGACGATCAGGATTGTTATAGTCAATCTTACCAGAAGGACGTGGAGCAAGTCTAGGGCCGATTATAGGGGTATCAGGAGAGATGATTCTGTCAGCGGGTAGGGCCGGGACTCTTGCCATTTGGTACAAAGCAGAAATAAGATTGGGAAAAGGCATGAGCAAAATCCCAAACCTTTGTATAAATCAACTTTCCTAGATTCACTGGAACATCCTTAACTATCGCCCAAGCAGTAACTACATCCTCTCTGCCATAAGCACTAACATGCGTTGATGGACTAATATTATGGCCTAGAAACTGCTTAATGGCTCGAACATCCAACCTCCGTACTGAAACCTATTATCAACCTAAGTTGCAGCTAGATCAAAGGCTTGCTGAGCTTCATAAGCTATTCGTTGCAAAACACTAGGCTAATCAAATTCCAGACATAATAAAAATCCTCTTCCTCAAGAACATCAGGTATGTCATAAAAGGCATTAATGACTGCCGGTGTGAAAGGAATGTTAGCAGTTCTAAGAGGAACAGAAATTAAAGGGCCATCATCTACAGGTTCATAGGCAGCGACAACGGAATAAAACTCAGATACCATTGTGGCATTAACAGGGTCGACACGCTCGTGAGCAATTTCCAACCATCCTCTACTCTAAAAATTGCTTTCAATTCAGGTCCTAAGGCAGTAAAATCTATGCCACGTTCTAGTAACACTGAACATTTCCCAAAATATCTATCAAAAGCGGCTACGGCAGCAGGACTAGCAGTGTTTCTAAAGGATATAGCCTCTTCTTCAGGAGTTAGAGGCCTAGGCTCATGCACAAGTGCTAAAAGAGGTAGGTCAGATTTCCTTTTCTTAGTACCTTTTTTACGAGTAGATGATGATTCGGCAATCTACGATTGTGGTATTAACAACAAAAGCATAATAAAAACAACTAATTAACAATGATAATGATTAAAATAAAATGATTAAAATGATAAAATAAAATTCTTAAAATAATAAATATATATATATATATATATATATATATATATATATATATATATATATATATATATATATATATATATATATATATATATGTGAATATGTGAGGGATGTAGAAAAATAGCTAGGTGGCCGGAAAAAATGTCAATTCGCCGGAGTTGTTGTTGAAGGAGGACTTATGGCAAAAAAACCAAAAGCTTTTTGAGTTTAATGTATGAAATTATAGTGTTTGTGGTAGAGGAGGTGTTGAAATAATGGAATTTAGAAAAGAAAAGAAGTAAAATTATGGTGTGAAGAGGTGGGGGAAAATGGGAGGGGGCGGCGCTGAAAATTGTTTTTGGGGAAGAAGAAGAGAAAAGAAAGAACCCGGTAGGGTATTGTGTAATCAAAACCGGCGTAGGCCGGTTAAATCCGGTCTGCGCCGGAGTATTAAAATTCCTTCTAAAAGAATTTTATAATAAATAAATTTCAAAACTTTTGATAATTATGTCGAGTCGAAGCTTCTTATCCCTAGATCCTCAAGAGTTCTCTCATATCGTTCTCTCAACCTTTCTCCAGGAAATGAAGCATTTGAATTTTCTCTTTGATCTCTATCGGGATTTTCGGATAACCACCTAATCGTTCCCTTTTTAATGACATTCAAACACTCATCCTGGGATTTGGTTGTGTTTTCCGAACATTTTCCATTGTGTTCACTCTTTCCACAGATTCTACACCTCAGTAGGAACTTTGCTCTTCTTTTCATTGCACTTCTTGATTGTCCATTGCATACTACTTTTGCTCTAGCTTCGTTCAACAACTGCTTATTTGTTTTAAAAACAAAATTTTCTATTTTAAACGCGACATCTTTATCAAGACCTAATTTAATAAGTAACAGAAAAACTCCCATTCTATCTAGAAAAGACATCCAGTTCTTTAATGTCTATCCGGTAAAAGACTAAATAAGTAAAATGCATTTAAAAGGTAAATAAGAAAGATTGTACCTGTAATCAGCTGAGTTTGATAGCAGAACTTCTCTTTTTAATCTGTTGGAGGGTCGCTAAGGTGCATAACCTCTCTTGTTAGAGGTATTCCTTTTTCTTTTACGAATAATTTCACTCTGTGGCCATTGGCTATAAAAGTTGTATTCCCATCAGTTAATTCTACATCTCCTGACTTGTAGATCTTTGTTACGTCATATGGACCTGTCCATCTTGATTTAAGCTTACATGGAAACCACTTCAAACGTGAATTATATAAGAGTACTCGATCACCTACATGGAACTCACGATGATAGATTCTCTTATCATGGAAAGATTTCGTGCGTTCCTTGTAAATTCGAGCATTTTCATAATCATCAAGACGAAACTCATCCAGTTCTGTTAACTGAAGTAATCTATGATCACCAACAGCCTTAGGATCAAAATTTAGAAATTTAATAGCCCAAAGGCTCGGTGTTCTAATTCAACAGGGAGATGACAAGATTTACCAAAAACTAATTTATAAGGAGAACAACCAATTGGTGTTTTAAAGGCTGTTCTGTACGCCTATAATGCATCATCTAGTCTTTCTGCCCAGTTTTTACGGTTTGACTCAATAGTCTTTTCAATGATCCTTTTTATTTCCCTATTAGACACTTCTACTTGTCCACTAGTTTGTGGATGATATGGTGTACCAAGTTTATGTTTTACACCATATTTCTCAATTATTTTTGTAAATGGACGGTTGCAAAAATGTGATCCTCGGTCACTAATGATAGCCTTAGGAGTGCCAAATCTCGTGAATATATTTTTTTAAGGAATTTTAACACTACTCTGGAATCATTAGTGGGAAGAGCTTCAGCTTCTACCCATATGGATACATAATCGACCATCACTAAGATGAACCTCTTACCAAATGACGGAGGAAAAGGGCCCATAAAATCAATACCCCAATCATCAAACAATTCACACTCCAATATAGGTTGGAGAGGCATCTCATGTTTTTTAGAAATGTTTCCCCATTTTTGGCATGATTCACAAAATCGTGCATAGTGGTGCGCATCTTTATAAAGAGTAGGCCAGTAAAAACCACATTGCAAAACTTTGTAAGCGGTTTTCCACCCTCCATGGTGGCCTCCAGCCTCACGATCATGGCAAAATGATAGGATACTTAAAATCTCATTATCGGGCACTCACTTCCTAATTATGCCATCCGAACATTTTCTAAAAAGATCCGGTTTTTCCCAATAGTAAAATTTTAGATCATAAAAGAACTTCTTTTTCTGTTGCCATGTCCAATGAGATGGAATATACTCACAGGTAAAGTAATTAACGATATTACCGAACCATGGCGAGCTCTCCTTGGGTAAATTACTAGCTTTAAAAAGTTGCATTCCTGGAGGAGCATCAATCATGAGGAGTTGTTCATCTGGAAATGAATCTTTGATCTCCTGTCTCTTTCCTTCTTCTTCGATAAACTCCATACGACTCAAATGGTCTGCTACTACATTCTCACTACCCTTTTTATCTCTAATTTCCATGTAAAACTCTTGGAGTAACAGAATCCATCTGAGAAGACGAGGCTTCACATCTTTCTTTTTTAACAAGTATTTTAATGCTGAATGATCGGTATAAACAATTACTTTAGAACCAATGAGATACGATCGAAATTTGTCTAAAGCAAAGATTACATCGAGCAGTTCTTTTTCTGTTGTGGCGTAGTTAAGCTGGGCTGTGTTTAAAGTATGGGATGCATAGTACATTGCCTTAAGTACTTTGTTATGGCATGGACCTAGAACATCTCCGACTGCCAAATCACTTGCATCGCACATAAGTTCAAAGGGCAAGGTCCAATCTGGTGCTACTAATACTGGTGCAATTACCAATCGTGCCTTCAAAGCTTCAAATGCTTCCATACATTTATCATCAAACTTGAATGGTACTTCTTTTTCAAGCAAATGACTGAGAGGTTTCGCTATGCGGGAAAAATCTGCAGTAAATCTTCTATAGAAACCAGTATGTCCAAGAAATCCTCTCAGAGTTTTCAGATTTACTGGTGGGGGTAACTTTTCTACTTCAACACCTTCTTCAGAAATTCTATGACCTAAAACAATACCATCTGATACCATTAGATGGCACTTTTCCCAGTTTAGAACTAAGTTTGTGTCTTCACAGCGTTTTAGCACACGTTCCAAGTGTAAGAGACATTCTTCAAAAGAATCTCCAAAAACGCTGAAATCATCCATAAAGATTTCCAAAAACTTTTCTATCATGTCTGAAAATATTGCTATCATGCATCTCTGAAACGTAGCTGGTGCGTTACATAATCCAAACGGCATTCTTTTATAAGCAAAAGTTCCATATGGACAAGTGAAAGTCGTTTTCTCTCTATCCCCTGCTGCAATAAATATCAGTAAATATCCTGAATAACCATCCAGGAAACAATAAAATTTATGTCCACTTAATCGTTCCAACATTTGTACTATGCTTGGAAGTGGATGGTGGTCTTTCTTAGTGTTCTCATTCAATTTGCGAAAATCAATGCATATTCGATATCCTATGACTTCCCTTGTTGGAATCCATTCATGCTTATCATTTTCCTTTATCGTAAATCCGCCCTTCTTTGGTACTACTTGGGTGGGACTTACCCATTCGCTGTCCGTTTGGGAAAGATTATCCCCATCTCTAGTAGTTTAATAACTTCTTTCTTGATTATTTATTGCATATTTGGGTTGAGGCGGCGTTGTGGCTGGATACACGGTTTGGCTCCTTCATTCAAGATGATCTTGTGTACACAAATCTCGGGACTTATTCCTTGAATATCTGCCACTGTCCATCCAAATGCTTTCTTATGTTGTCTTAACATCCTCAACAATTGATCTTCCTGTGACTTGGTTAGTGATGATGAAATAATAACAGGAAGTAAATTATCAGATTAAAGAAAGGCATATTTGAGATTCGAAGGGAGAGGCTTTAATTCCAGATTCCTTGGTGGCTCTTTTACCGAAGGTTTCAATACTGGGCCATCCAGTTCTAAGTTCAAATAACGATGCCATGGCCGTTTCTCAAAAGAACTTCCGGTGTCGAGATAAAAAATGACTTCTTTCATTTCCTGGTTATCTCCTTCATTGATAGATAAGGCTAAACATTCTTCGAGCTTATCTTCAAAAATTTGCAATTCAGCATGATTCCAATACATAGAAGATATAGTATCTATGAACGAACATGATTCATGTGATTTGTATGGATGTTTCATAGCCTTAAAGATATTAAAAGTGACCTAATCTTCATTGACTCTTAAAATTAATTCACCTTTTTGGACATCGATAAGGGTTCTTCCTGTAGCTAGAAATGGTCGACCTAGAATAAGAGGTGCTGAAAAGACATAAGATTAATGCTATTTTCTATGTATTGGAATCATGCTGAATTGCCATCTCGGTGTTTTTAAGTTTTCCCATTCCGAGTTTCCTATAATCCTCATAAGACATAAGATTAATGCTAGCTCCGAGATCACAGAGCACATTCTTAAACAGAAAACCCCTAATCTCACATGGGATGGTAAAACTACCGGGGTCTTTTAGTTTATGAGGAAGCTTGTGTTGTAACACTGCGGAACATTCTTCATTAAGGCAAATGTTCTCATATTCTTCTAAGCGTTTTTTGTTTGACGGGATATCCTTAAGAAACTTTCCATAAGTGGGCATATTGATTAGTGCTTCAATGACAAGAATATTGACAATAAGATGACGAAATGTATCAAGGAAACGTGCATACTTTTTATCCGTTTTCAACTTTTTAATTTGATCTCTGGGTGGGTAAGGTAAAGACTCAAGGTCAATAATTTTAGGGTTTGGAGTCATGCCTTCCTTACCTTTTTCCTTAGATGGTGATGCTTCCTTAAATGTTTGAGCATTTTATGGCCTCCAAGTGTCATGATCCTGCATTAACTTCTTTGAAATTCGTCCCAAGTTCTTCTTCACTTGTTCTGTTAGTTGAGTGTTGCTACTTCCTACTTGGACTGTACTATCAGTAACTTCATCTTTCCTGACATGTTCTTTGAATAAGGTCCGTAGATCGCTAGCCCTTGGATTTTTCAGTATTCTTGGGACTTTGATCCATTCCTATTCTTCTCTTTCGGTTTCAACAAGTTTATCACGACTTAAGAAATCATTAATGATTTCTTCTTCTTCTTTACTGAATTCTGGTTCGTCCTTGTGTTCCAAGTCCTTTTCGAATTTATCATCCAAATCATCTTCTACTTCATTGTTTCCGGAGTTTTCTACTCCGTTACTTCCACATATCCTTCTACTTCGGGTAATAACAGCATTCACTTCTCTCGGGTTCCTTTCAGTATTACTAGGTAATCCTCCCGGAGGTCTACTGTTCTTTCGTTCTCCTTCTCCACTCAAGTGATCTTCCATATTTCGTACAGATGCCTCTATAGTTCTCATTCTTGTGTCATGTCCACTCATGGATGTTTTTAAAGTACTCATATCCTTAGTGACTGTGCCTATAGAAGTCATCATGGTTTCCATATTCTGAGCTTGGGTAGACATCACTCCCATCATATTTTCCATTAATTCTTCCCACTTATCAATTCCTTCTACGGGTTGAGTTGAGCTTTGAGTAACTGGTATACTTTGAGTGGTGTGTTGTGGGTATGATCTGGGTGGTGATTGATGGTTTTGATTTGAAGAATTTCCCTGGTAACTTTGGTTTTGACTATTAGCATTGTACAAGTTTTTGTACTGAGTTGGATAGGGTGGTTGTCCTTGCTTACTTGGGTTTTCGGACCAACGAAAGGTAGGATGGTCTCTTCTAATGGCATTGAATGAGTTTGAATAAGCGTTATTCAAATTCCTATGCTGTTGTAGAAAACTTACTTCTTCCCTCGAGTATCCTTCAGATTCTTCCATTCCATTGCCATTGTTTCTCATACATCATCCGGATATTCATTTGATAACTTTCCTTCTGAGCTAGAATTATTGATTCCTTGCAAGCCATCAAACTTTCTACTAAGATTTTCCAAGTGTGCTAAAACTTCTGAGTTTGATGTAGATTCACCTGCAAATGCTACTTTCCTCATGCTAGAACCGGTTTCCCACATTCGGTTATTCTTAGAAATTTTCTCAATAGCATCGTAAACAACTTGTGCTTCACTCATCATTAAAGAGCCCCCACATGCATGATCAACATCAGCACGTGAGTCCTTTCTTAATTTACGACAGAAAAGTTGAATTTGCATGTCAAGAGAGTAACCATGATCGGGACAAGCTCTTAACATTTTTTTAAATCTTTCCCACGCATTTCCAAGTGTTTCATCAGATCCTTGTCTAAAATTAGCAATTTCGACTTTCAACTCCAAATTCCTACCCGGAGTAAAATACTGTTTTAGAAACTCAGTTTGAATGTCCTGCCAGCTTGTCAACGAATGATGTCGGAGCGACATAAACCAGTCTCTTGCTCTTCCTTTTAAAGAAAAGGGAAACATTGACATTCTTGTCAATTCACGATGAGCACCTTGGCTTTCGGCCGTGTTACACAGTTCTTCGAAAAGATATAAGTGATGATGCGGATCTTCGTCATCTTCACCAAGAAATTGAGCTCTTGTGTCAATCAAACCAAAAAGATGGGATTTTATTTCAAAGTTATTTGCTCCATCATTAGGTAAACGAATTGCATTGTTAGTTTTATTCCTTCTCAAGGTCTGATCACAAATAGGTCTTGGGTTTGGTGGGTTATTATGATGATTATTTTGGTTTCGGTTCTGATTATTCCAATTATTGGGATTATGGTTGTTGGGATTTGGTGTTGGATGAAGATTTTGTATTGGTGGATTAGGATTATTGAGGTTTTGTCCATGTGCTTGGGCATGAGCAAGCCTTGTTCAAGTGGTGTTTCTTCACTGGCCTCGGCCATTTCCGTACCTCGAGTTGATGATTCCTGGGGAGATCTGTCTCCAAGATGTCTTTGGCTGGTTTGACCATGTCTAATTTCTCCTCTTAACTGCCATTCGTAAGTATTTATATCAGGCTTATAAGGAGTAAGTGGGGCCTTACCGCTTCGGGTCATCAACTACAAAAATGGAAAACAACACGAAAACAGTAAAAATAACACGTGGCTACTTACCAATGAGGTAAGTACCAAAGAAAAAACAGAAATGAGATTAAGAAAAGTGTTGACTTATTCTCAAGAGTTTTGAACTAATGTAAGTAGTAATCATAGACAAAA
Organism: Gentiana macrophylla; assembly: GCA_026214975.1. NCBI lineage: Eukaryota > Viridiplantae > Streptophyta > Magnoliopsida > Gentianales > Gentianaceae > Gentiana > Gentiana macrophylla. The sequence continues at coordinate 41,576,310 of CM047809.1, forward strand.
TGAATTAACGTCGTTTCCCCGGCAACGGCGCCAAAAATTTGATCCGTTTTAAACTGGTGTCCAATCTTACCGGCAGTGTACCGGGTCAAATTGTAGTTTAGTCTGGTGAATCAAGGTCGTATCCCTCAGGGAAATGAAAATATAATTCAAAATATGGTTAAACACCAATTAGCTATTATTATCTCGATCTAAGTCACAATCCTTACCATATAAGGTTACGATACTAATTTATAAATAATTAGATATATAAATAATATATATATGGATACCAATATAATTAATATAGATAGTTATATAATAAGAACTAGCAAAGACAATATTGTTGAACCATGATCTCTTTTAGTTTAATGGATGTGATCGAACTTCCTGTTTAAAGGTGTAATTGATTATGTGAAACGGTATACTCCTCAGCTAACAAATTCCCCTCATACAAGTGCACGAATTTGTTCTATGCCTCCTCCTTGGTAAAACCTCGATTAAACCTAATGATTTGACATGATAATCTCTCGAATATAAATATTCTGCCCCTGGATAAGAAAGAGGGTTCCGTTTGTCAGACGGCCAATTTTACCTTCATGTCTTTCTAATCTTTTATCATACCCTAACGTCTCTGGTCAGTTCATGATTAGGTTCCGTCTCTGTCCATACTAGTTAATTACGTCAATACGGGCTGTCAATTAGTTCAAGTAGAAAAAGATTCATCATATTCAATTTTTAATCAAATTTTAATATAGTCATCATCTATTTCCCTAAAAGATCAAAATAGCTCAATTATATGTCTTGGCTAGTTATATACCTAGCCTATAATCATTATTACACTAATATATAGATATAAACAACAAACATAATAACATTAGAATATTACCGAATACAATTGTTGAAGTGGGCTTTTTCCTCTGAATGTAACAACCGCTATGAATTCAACAATCTTCGATAATTACTCTAAATATTACAACGATACTAATACTACTTTTATGGCAGAATGCCTACTGAAATAATATTTACAGAGAGTAGATAAGATAATATATACATATATATATATATATATATATATATATATATATATATATATATATATATATATATGTACAAAAAGAGGCTATTTATAGGTGAGTATTCCAGTCCGTGTACGCTGAGATGATCCGGCGTCGCGCGCGATTAACGAAATTGAGTACTCTGTGTCAGACTCATGTGGAGTAACATGATTTAATCATCACATAATCCGGCGTGCACCGGCTTCTTCCGGCCTGTGCCGGATTTGACAAATATCGACCACTTGATCGATTTTTATATTTTTCGATTCCGATTCTTCTTCTTTGTATCACATAATACCCATATAATTCAAAAACAACAAAACCACAGGTAAATCTGATAACAAAAGTTATAAATTATATTACGATATTTATTTTGTAAATATTAGATTTTTATAGGTTATTTTATTATCTTTTAAAATATTTAGATAAAATTAATAATAATATGTATAAAATGTTTATAAATTTTTGTTATAAATTTGACATATATCACCTACTCACTATCCCGCTGTAAATCCATTATAGATTATGTTCAGTCAATTACCTCTGTATGAATTAAAGATCTAGTGGTTACTCATTTTGATCAAGAGTCCTATGTTTTTCAAATCTACTACAAACATTACCCCTAATAACCATACTGCCTATGCCTCCCCTATAAATTCTTTTGACTCCACCATCCCTTCAGAAGAATAATTATTACTGAAACTTCTCCTCACACTCTTACACACTCCATGGTCACTAGAGCCCATCATGGATCATAAAACCTAACACTAATTATGCTTTTAATGTTTCCTCAACTCGATCCATACCCAAAGAATTAAAAACTGTCAAGTCTGCCCTTAAGCATAAAGGATAGAAAGCAGCTATGTTAGAAGAGCTAAATGACCTCTCTCATACCAAATTTGGTTCATTGTTACCAGGATGCCCTATATGAATGTGGTAGGTTGCAAATGAGTTTTAAGGTTAAGTTAAAACTAAAGGGAACCCAAGAAAGGCTCAAGTCCATTTAGTTGCTAAAGGTTACATCCAGGTCGATAAGATAGATTATGTATAAACTTTTTCCCTTATGGTCAAACCTAGTACCATCAGATTGTTCCTTATCATTTCCTTAGCAAATAAATTGTCTATCAGATAATTAGATGTAAAAAAGGCCTTTTTACATGGACAGATCTCTAATCATATTTACATGGAGCAACCTTGATGAGTGGCAAATTGTCGCTCATTATTATGATATTTTACCCCATTTCTGATACCGCTTTGAGAATTATTGTACCGATTTGAGACATTATTTGCTTAGTTTCATCCAAATGTGTAGATAGTAATTATTATAAGAAAATATCATATTTTGATATTTTTTGTACAAGTTATAGTAACCGGATTGTCGTGTCAGGTTTACGCTTGGTATTTTGTTGATTTATTGCAGGATTATAGGTTGACCAAGACCAATAGTGACGACATGTGTTGAGCATAAACACGTCTTTTGAGAGCTAGAATAGTATGCCGGAAGCTATCGGATTCAAACGGATCATTTGTCTTTTGTATTTCTACCGTAGCACATTTTCAACGGACATTTGTTCCCATGTAGAAGAATTTTATGGAGATGACTCCTTCATGATAGTTGTAGATCAAGAAATGATATTTCCAATGCATCTTGAATCACATCAATCGGAGGTATACAACTCATGTTATGACCATTTTACTGAGCTACTGTGAAGATCCGGTGCAGGCCGACTTATAGTGGAATACACCGAACGTCACTGTAGCTATACAAGAGTTTCTCTTCACAATTGGTGAACATCGGACCTTTAGAGGTGCTCTCTGGGCGTCACAGAAAGTAGTTTTCAGCTTTAAAAACTCTATTTTTGGTCATTTTATCTAGTTTTTCTGTTAGGAACATTTTGTTTGTCTTATTTAATTTTGATGACGACCATACCAGCTGTTATAGAAAGACTAAAATAAGTTAGAAATCTTTGTATAAGTCTTTACTTAGAGTCTGACATGTTGTAAAGGTTCATTCAGACAAGTACGGTACAAGTTGGTAGGATGGCTAAGTGAAACAGAAAATCGGCAAAGTAAAGACAACCAATTACCAGCAGAGTTGCATGAAGACAAATGGATTGACTTATAACCATGGAAGTCTGTGATTACATTGGATAAGTCTAAGAGATGAAACTCATTGATTCAATATGGTGTACAAGGATATGTAACCGGGACGAGCTAATCTTTGTCCTTAAGACAATTATGCTCCGGCAGTTCCCACGGTTTAGCACTTGTCTCCCAGGATAACCCAATTACCTGTTCAGAATTGAGGTACTTCATCTTCTGAACTCAACGAACTCTTGGTGCTTCAGAATCTCTTCAACTAAAAATGCAAGTGTTTAAGTGATTTGTGTTTTCTTTCAGCTACATTCCCATTGCAAGAGACGACCCTATATATAGGAGGAAGGAGCAACCTTGAAGTTTGTGAATTGATGGCCAGTAAACCATCAGGTTTAAACTGCTCTTGTATTAAAGCCATATGAGCGGAATCGAACTCGAACTCAAACTGAACTTGACTCATACTCTCAGCTCGAATTTGATTTATTGGACTTGGATAATATCCAGAATAACTTTGTCCAAAAATATAATACTACCTCAGGCCCAAAAGGCCCATTCCCAAAGCCAAAGCCAACGGTCAACGGGCACGGGAACGGGCGGGCGGCGGCGGCGGCGCACGCGCGCGCGTGTTTGGCATTTTTAGTAAACACTCGGCCCACTAAAACCACTCTGAGTTCTCTCCCTTTCTAAGAGATTATACCAACTACAAAACTTCCACCACTTAAATATTGAGGAAATGTAAGCACATTTCCCAATGTGGGATTAAGAAGTTTTTCTTTTCAACTTTCTTTTCACAACTTTTTAACTACCCACTTTAAGCCTTAATTTTTCATTCATCCGACATCCGAATTGAATGATTCAAAATCTTATTTTCAACTACGTCTTACGTAGTTTCCAAAGTCATCACTAACTCTTGATAATATATATAAGAGTTATACCGAAATCGGCTCTCAAAGTGGTTACAGTAAATGATTCAAAAAAATCATTTTAAAATGTTATAAAACATTTTTCCTTTTATCATCATATATCTCCAACAATCCCACACATGAATGGAAATTAATGCAAATACATACCCAAAATAGATTCTGACATAAAATATTGCATCAGGAGAGGTAGCTTCTAGCTTTGAACCTGCCTTAGTGAAATACTATTGGATCTACTCGGCTAATCAGTGAACTATGTCTTGAACCGTTCAGCCTTTAATGTAAAACCAAACAATAGTACTCACACAATATTTCCCTTAACACGTATTGGTTCTCATGGTTGTGCTCATTTTGGCCATGAAACAACCTGGTTTCAGAATGTGCGTTAGAGATTTCAAGCCACTGAATTCTCACAAAAGCGGCCCCACTTCACACTTACATAGGTGACCTCCTATCAAGAGTATTCTGCCATACCCTACTTGAATTTAATCAAGCTATAGGAATCATTAAAATTTTTCACTTATCCTTACACACCTGACATATAACACTTTTATTTATAGAATGGGTAAGTGTTCAATGAACCTTTATAACTTAGTTGTCCCTTTGAACCATGATCTTGGGACCTCCAGTCAACATGGTGTGGTTACGATTACAAAGTTTTTGTCGTAATTGGCTTCAGTCCCATTCCGTCTGTCAATTTTGACATTTTTGATCTCTAGGTAAACCTTTTGTTAGCGGATCCCCAAGATTGTCCTTCGATTTAACAAAATCGACGGAAATCACACTGATAAAGATTAGTTGTTTAATGGTATTATGTCTACGACGAATATGTCGAGACTTACCATTGTAAATACTATTTTGTGCCCGGCTTATAGCCTACTAACTATCGCTATGTATGCTTATAGGAGCAATAGGCTTAGTCCAGCATGGAATATCCTCGAGGAAATTACGAAGCCATTCTGCTTCTTCTCCTGCCTTGTCCAATTCAATAAACTCAGCCTCCATAGTGGAACGAGCAATGCAAGTTTGCTTTGTGGATTTCCATGACACTACAGCACCACCAATAGTGAATACATATCCACTTGTGGACTTTGAATCTTTCGAGTCAGATATCCAATTTGCATCACAGTATCCTTCTAATACTGCTGGATATCTCGTGTACCATAATGCAAGATTCATTGTGAATTTTAAGTACCTCAGTACTCTATTCAATGCTTTCCAATGATCCTCACTTGGATTACTTGTAAATCTGCTCTGTTTATTTACAGCACATGCTAAGTCTGGTCTAGTACAGTTGAATATGTACATCGGATAGCTTATGATTTGTGAATATTTTAACTGAGACACATGTTTTCCTTTATTTTTGACTAAGTGGATAGTCAAGTCAATAGGAGTTTTTATCGGACTTTCATTAAAGACGTTAAATCTTTTTAGAACAGACTCAACATAATGAGACTGTGACAATGCAAGTCCATTCGAAATTCTAGAGATCTTAATCCCCAAAATTACATCTGCAACTCCTATATCCTTCATATCGAAGTTTCTTGTTAACATATTCTTAGTATTCATGATTATATCATGAGTACTTCCTAAGATTAACATGTCATCAACATATAGACATACTTTTTATTTTTTATTTTTAAAGCAACTTTATTTTTATTGATAAACCAAATAATGAGCTACAAAATTAATGGCCATATTGATAATCCAAATATAGACATACTTTCACAAAGGAATTAGAAGTGTTATTGACATAAACACATTTCTCGCACTCGTTAATTTTAAACCCATTAGATAACATCGTTTGATCAAATTTGTGGTGCCATTGTTTTGGTGCTTGCTTAAGCCCATACAATGACTTAATGAGTCGACACACTTTGTGTTCTTGACCTGGAACAACATAACCCTCGGGTTGTTCCATATAGATTTCTTCTTCCAATTCACCATTTAAAAAAGCAGTCTTTACATCCATTTGATGTATTTCTAGATTATTTAACGCATCAATTGCGATAAGAACTCGTATCGACGTGATCCGAGTAAACGGTGAATATGTATCGAAGAAGTCAAGACCTTCTTTTTGACGATAACCTTTAGCTACTAGTCTGGCCTTATATTTATCGATCGATCCATCAGCCTTGAATTTTTTCTTAAAAATCCACTTACAACCAAGAGGTTTATGTCCCGGTGGGATATTTACTAATTCCAAGTATGATTTTGCATAATGGAATCGATTTCACTTTTGACTGCTTCTTTCTAGAACGGCTCTTCTGGATTTCACATAGCCTGAGCATATGTACTTGGTTCGTTTTCTACCGTATAGGTGAAAAAATCAGGACCGAAAGACGTTGAAGTCCTTGCCCGTTTACTCCTACGAGGTTCTGGTTCCTCAGTTTCTGGAGAAGTTTCACTTGTTGGTTCATGTGCCCGGTTATTTAAGCTTATGTTTTCTTGACTTCTTTCTTTACATGTAAATACATCCTCAAAAAATACAGGATTTCTTGATTCAATGATTGTATTCACGTGAACATCTGATTTATGCACTAGAAATCTTTGTGCACTACTGTTATTTGCATAACCGATAAATATACGATCTATCGTTTTAGGCCCAATTTTTATTTGTTTAGGTTTAGGCACTTCGACCTTTGCTAAACACCCCCAAACTTTCAAGTATTTGTAGCTAGGCTTGTAGCCTTTCCATAACTCGTAGGGTGTTTTATCCATCTTTTTAGACAAAACCCTATTAAGAATGACATTGGCAAAAAGTATCGCTTCCCCTCACAAGTTCTGAGGTAAATCCGAACTTATCAACATAGCATTCATCATCTCCTTAAGAGTACGATTTTTGCATTCAGCAATACCGTTTGATTGAGGTGCATAAGGTGCAGTTGTTTGATGGATAATGCCAGAGTCTGAACATAAATCATTAAACGGTGCATCATATTCACCACCTCTATCAATACGAACCTTCTTGATTCGTTTGCTAAGTTGATTCTCGACTTCATTCTTGTAGTTTTTAAAAGCCTCAAGTGTCTCATCTTTGCTACTTAGCAAATAGACATAACAGTATCTTATACAATCATCGATAAATGTTACAAAGTATTTTTTACCGTCTCTCATTTGTACAAATTTTAAATCACACAAGTCTGTATGAATTAAATCTAACGGTTCGGTGTTTCTTTCCACGGAAGGAAAAGGTGCCTTAGTCATTTTAGCTTCGACACATATATGGCATTTTTCATTTTTATTAAATTTTAAATTAGGTAATAATTCTAAGTTCATCATCCGTCGAATTGATTTATTATTTACGTGTCCCAATCTATTGTGCTATAAGCAAGAAGTCTCAATCAAGTAAGCGGAAGAGGATGCAATTTTATTAGCCTCATCGGGCACAACAGTCTTTGGCATAATCGCGATTACATTAAGGTTAAACATAAACTCGGTGGAATAACCCCTACCGAGAAACACACCATTCTTGGTCAAAATGACCTTATCAGAACCAAAATTCAAATTGAAACCAGCCTTGTTCAATTTGTCACCAGAAATGAGATTCTTACGAATCTCAGGAACATGAAGCACATCATTCAGAGTCATCTTCTTTCCTGAAGTCATCTTCAGAACCACTGTCCCTGATCCAGAAATTGGAGAAGTTGATGAATTTCCCATCCACAGTTTGTCCTCTGTGCCAGCCTTGTAAGTTGAAAACACAAGCCCGGTCTGCACAAACATGTCTTGTGGCTCCAGTGTCCACAAACCATTGCCTTGGATTCCCTACAAAGGTACTTTCTGACACCACAGTGCAGAACATTTCCTCATCACCATCAGTTTCAGCCAGATGTGACCTTGGCGGAATTGGCTTCTTGGAACGGCACTCAGCAGCACGGTGCCCAAACATTCCACAGTTGTTACAGTTGCCATTGAACTTGTACACATTTTGTGGCTTCTTGAAAGATTCAGCATTTTTCTTGGAAGATTGACCAGATTTCTTCTTTTTCTGATTATTGACCTCAGCAACATGAGCTTTGGCCTGTCCAACTTTGGCAACAATTTTCTTTGGGCAACTTATTGTCCTCCTCTATACATAATCGATCCTCCATTTTTGCTTTTGCTTATGTTTGAGCCTTACACTTCCATTGTCCTCACACAGGCTACTTGAAAATTCTCACTTATCATCATATCTTCTTCTAAAATTTAGGAGTCGGACAATCGACCATCCTCCTACTATAAATTTCTTAGTGCACATTTGCTCTAATTGTTTTTGCTTTCATGTTTTTTGAGATAACTCTTACATGCTCTCTCCAGATTCGGGTAGAAGTTTCTCAATCACACAGGCTGAAGGATTGAAAATTCTCAATTGCTACTATCATCATATCTTCTTCCTAAAATTTAGGATATGATGATTTGTAAACCTTCCTCAACTTGTTTAATACCTTATCACGAGACATTTCCTTAGAATCGACCATCTTATAGTCCTTAGTGAATTCAATTTATCAATCTCTCACTATAAATTTCTTGGTGTGATTCATGTTAACTTCCGTATTTTAGAACCTAACAACCTCTTAATTTGTCACTAATTAACGAAAAATCTTTTTCTATTTTTTTACTCAACTTCCGTATGCAAGCCAAAGTGTTTTAATACATCTTTCATAAAAGATACAAAACGAATTAAAACACCATGAATCGAGTAACGAAAATAACGGAAAAAACTACATCTAATCTAACCCCGGATCACCCGAGCACAAGGCTCGGGTGACCGGCCTTGAACTCCTCAAGAAGGGCTGCTGCTGCTGTGTTTTGCGGCTGTGGAATAATGTATGAATTAGGGTAAAAATCGCGCTGATTTTATAGAAAAATCAAGTCGGTTGCTACAGTAACGGTGCCGGACGGGCGTTCAAAAGGGTCGGACGCCCGTCCACTATTTTCAGCAACAGCATCCAAACTTGTAACGCTCATATCTTGGGCCTCGTAAGTCGGAATAGAGTGATTCAAAATCCTGTAGAATCCTCTCTTCAAGCCCTACAACTCTTCTCTTGAGGTCCAGAGTCAAATCGGTTGTTATCATATTAAGAACTGCGTTGGAAGTTCAGCGCTACCCGGAATCCTGATTTTCTTCCTCTGGGCGCTTTCGTCCGAGATCTCGACGCTCGTTCACTTCACGCCCAAACTCTCGAATGTAAAATACACCTCTGAACGCTGGTTCCGCTTCTCAAACGTGCGTTTGAATCCGGACGCTCGTCTGCTTAGCATGGACGCTCGTTTACTTAGCATTGACATCGAATTTATTGATTTTTCCATCTTTATCTTGATTGATTTCTTTCCTTATCTCTTCAAATCTTCCATAAATCTGATTGATCCTTCCTCAACTCGAATTTTAGATCTTTAGGATCACCTTTTCCACCATCAATGAGTATCTACGAATATCAAAAACATACCAAAACGTAATAATTTCCAAAATAACATAAAATAATCATTTAAGCACATAAATCAATACGTTTTCATATTTAACCATTAAAAACACCATTTACTCAATATTTACATATATAGCTCAAAATCTATGAAAATCATACGAATGTAGGGGAAATTGATATAGAAAATATATGTAAAAATCACTATAAATTAGCCCTTAACAACACCCCCACACTTATATTTTTGCTCGTCCTCGAGCAAAAGCAGAAACAAAGTCAAGCTCGAGACAAATAAACATCTATACAAATATTAAGTATATTCAATAACTTAGAAGTTCACCCGTGTAGTGTGTGCATAGCCATAATAAACTTCCACTAAGTTCCACAATTTGAAAGTTATTCAAACCAAAACTAGCCCGGTTTCCCATCTAAGTTAGAAATATTCAAAAATTATAACAGCACTTTACAAAACATACATATCCCAAAAAGAAATAGTAGAGAATATCTAAAACATTTCGACAAACTCGTGAGGATAATCCCTACAACATATCTTTCAGGTTTATACTGGGGATAAGATCGACGATAACTAAGTCGTTACTTATTCATAATAATATATTTCAATATTTTCACTTTTTCACATTTTCTAACACACATCGTAATAAGCTTTTGCCCTCATAGCGAGAATAGGACATTTCAAGATAATCCCCTACCTTACTCCAATCATAAGGCGATATAAACTGATCGTCGTGAGCTTTTGGTCATCATAGTGGAATAGGACATACGTGGTACACCCTACCTCACCCAAATCATAAACCAACTTCCGACACACACAATTACAATTATGTTTACTTAGAGATTTCAATTTGGCGAAGTGGAAAAGATTATTTTCTAGTAGCACGAGACTACCGAGCATAACACCTCAAGTAAACAATTTATTACTATTGCAAAGACTTAATCACGCTTCACTTATCACATTCAAACTTACAGATATTCACAAAGATGTCATACTTTAATCCTAGAATACAAACTACTAAACTTTTCAAGAATTGTACATAAGCAAAGAAACATGCTATAATCATCAAAAATCTCCAACTAAAATGGGGTAGGCTTTCAACATTTAGCTCATCATTTACTATGGCATGTGAAAAAGAGTGTCGGGTGAAACAACTAAAATTACTAAATATACGAGAATACAAAGAAAATGATTATAAACATCGAACAAAGACATGCAATGCTCACTCGGACAAAACAAAAATTTTAAAATTAAGCACTTTTTCATAGAAATATAATGAAAATTGAGCAAACGACTCATAGATACATATAAACCATCCTCTCCCCCACACTTAGATTGCAACTTGTCCTCAAGTTATACAGAAATAATAAATTAGAGAACTAAGCTGATTGGATGCTGGCAATTCTGGAGGAACCAACAAGAACCAGGATTGCTTGCATAGCTCAATGATCGTGAGCATCACAGTAAACTGAATTCATCGTGAAAGTGCACAATAGCTATCAAAAATATCCTGCAGACTTGATCAATGCAAAAAGAGTCTACGGGGAAAAGATTAGACTTATACAAATAAAGCACATGGAAAAGAATTTATAGAGATATTTCAAATTTAAGCTCATATAAAGATGGAATACATATACATGAAAATATCACAAACTCGTAGGGTAGGTGGAACTATATGAAAATGTACTACAATGCAAACTACATGAAAAAATCCTAAGAAAATAAAAGAGTGATGGTATATGGAAAGCCAACAGTAACCATACTCGAAAAAAAAAACGAGGTAGTATTACGGAAACCGACAGTTAACTACACTCAAAAAGAAAAATAAACTAGGTGGTATTACGAAAACCGACAGTGACCACACTTAAGAAAAATAGAAAAACAATGCAACTATATGAAATGCAACTAAATGAAATGCATTTAAATGATATGCAAAAAGAAAATAAAATAAAAGAAAGAAAACTAGCCCACTCATTAGCAACATGACATATATATAAACGTCTACCACATAATGACAGGTTACGATAAACGACAGTTCTGTCACTAGTGCCGACGCGTCTTAAGACTTATCGAAAGTGATAGACTTATGGAATCCAACAGTCATCTATCTAAACAGGTATAACTCATATGGAGAAAGGACGTAGCATACGGAAAACCGACAGTAGCTACCCATATGAACTATAAAAACAAAGGAAGCACGTAAGTCTTAAAAGCTTAAAAGATTCATCGAGAGCGATATGTAGCATATGTGAACCGACATTAGCTACTAATTAACCATAAGAACGATTATAGCTTACGAGAACCGGCGATACTACTATAACATGCCTAGATGAATCATATATAAGGAATTGATCAATTATCTAACATGGATTCATAGATGGAAAGGTAAAAACATATAAGTTCGGGGCATCTATGTAAAAATCAATTAGCCACGAAGCTCTAATGACAAAGAATCCATACTAAATAAAAGCATTAAAAACAAGATCAAGAAAAACTGGGAACTCGAATCAGCGTTGACAAATGAGCAGGCGTTCAATGGAAATTGTAGCCCTGACGAAGCGTTCAACAAACAAACGCTCGTTTGCCCTTGAAAACACCTGGACGGGCGTTCGTAATATCAGACGCCGTCCGATTCTCAAAATCGATCGATTGAAAATTGAACGGACGAACGTCCAACAATTCCAAACGCTTCGTTTACTCAAGACGTTAGGTGCGGGACGGGCGCTCACGCATACCATGGGCGCCGTCCACACAACAAATATGCACAGACAGCAGGAAAAACACAGCAAAACCCTAAATACTTATGAACACAACACAGCAACACAGATCACAGCACAGCAGCCTTATCAAATTAAGCACAGGGGATTAGATTAGGTTACACATAACACAAACTTCACGTAAAACAGATTGAGTAAAAAACTTTTGCACATTCTTAACCTTATGGTCATCGAAACACGGCAAAATAAAAACTCTCAATCTATTCGACGCTACTTTTATTAAAAACAAAAATAAAACATAACAAAATCGAAGAATTAACTCAATTAAATTCAACAAAACACCGATTCCCCGGCAACGGCGCCACTTTTGTTCGGAGGGATTTTGCATCATAAAAACAAAAGAAAATTTATAAACCTATACTTAACATGCAAACTAACTCCTAACCGACCAAATATCGGGTAGTTGATAGCATAGTAGGGTAAGTGCAGAGGTCGATCCACAGGAAAAGGGATGAAGGATCTAATCTCACTAATTCTCTCAATTGCTACTCAAGAAACGGAAGACAAAACGTAAAAGCAGAAAATAATTCAAATAATCTAACCTAAGGAATAAAATAAACAATCTGATCTCAAGACATGGGATCAAATAATGTACAAACCTATGTGATCTCAATCCTAGTTCAATTTATGATTTTAATTCAGTTTGTGGTTTCACCTTATCACGAGACATAAACCCCTAATTCCTTAGTGAATCCGTTTCTCAAGCTATGAATCCCTAATTCCTTAGTGAATTCAATTATCAATCTCTCATCTTCCGAATGTTGAGACCGATTTACCAAACAAAACTCGGTGTAGATTCATGTTAACTTCCGTATTTTAGAACCTAACAACCTAGATAATTAACCAATTAATTTGTCACTAATTAACGGCTAAAAATCTCATCTTTCTATGGTGATCTAGTTTACTCAACTTCCGTATGTTGTAAACGTATCAATAGCAAACAATCTTCCGATGTAATTCACATAATAGCATCATAGTCGCATGGAAAAGATACAAAACGAATTAAAGATCACAAAAGTAAATAAAGGACTGAGTTAATTGAAAAGAGATCAAACTCACATAGTTTTGCACAAAGGTTGAACACCATGAATCGAGTAACGAAAATAACGGAAAAAACTACATCTAATCTAACCCCGGATCACCCGAGCACAAGGCTCGGGTGACCGGCCTTGAACTCCTCAAGAAGGGCTGCTGCTGCTGTGTTTTGCGGCTGTGGAATAATGTATGAATTAGGGTAAAAATCGCGCTGATTTTATAGAAAAATCAAGTCGGTTGCTTACGATAGCAGTGCCGGACGGGCGTTCAAAAGGGTCGGACGCCCGTCCACTATTTTCAGCAACAGCATCCAAACTTGTAACGCTCATATCTTGGGCCTCGTAAGTCGGAATAGAGTGATTCAAAATCCTGTAGAATCCTCTCTTCAAGCCCTACAACTCTTCTCTTGAGGTTCAGAGTCAAATCGGTTGTTATCATATTAAGAACTGCGTTGGAAGTTCAGCGCTACCCGGAATCCTGATTTTCTTCCTCTGGACGCTCGTCCAGTATCTCAGACGTTCGTTCACTTCACGTCCAAACTCTCTGAATGTAAAATACACCTCTGAACGCTGGTTCCGCTTCTCAAACGTCGCGTTTGAATCCGGACGCTAAATGCATTAGCATGGACGCCTTCGTTTACTTAGCATTGACATCGAATTTATTGATTTTTCCATCTTTATCTTGATTGATTTCTTTCCTTATCTCTTCAAATCTTCCATAAATCTGATTGATCCTTCCTCAACTCGAATTTTAGATCTTTAGGATCACCTTTTCCACCATCAATGAGTATCTACGAATATCAAAAACATACCAAAACGTAATAATTTCCAAAATAACATAAAATAATCATTTAAGCACATAAATCAATACGTTTTCATATTTAACCATTAAAAACACCATTTACTCAATATTTACATATATAGCTCAAAATCTATGAAAATCATACGAATGTAGGGGAAATTGATATAGAAAATATATGTAAAAATCACTATAAATTAGCCCTTAACACATACATACAATAAACACCATACAGACTATTATCTACACAATTCAAAATATAATTTTTGCATAGAAAATCACTATTCTTCCAACTCTTTAAAGCCAACAACACCCTGTGCTCAGTGTTTTCAGGAGGCACAACTGGTTTCTCTTCAGTGAGCATCCTTGCTTGTCCAAGTGTAGTGAGATAGAACAGCATCATCTGCTGCCAATGCTTGAAATTTAGGCCATTGAGAAGTATGAGAAGCACCAGCAATGGTAACAACAGGTTGTGTTACGGCAGACACAGTAGCATCCAAAAGTTGATTCAGACTTATAGTTGGTGTGGTTCCAATAGTAGGTGTCACAGACGCATCAGTGACTCCAGTCATTTCTGTTCAGAACAAAAAACAGAAGATCAACAACACAACTAAGTCGTTTTTGCCAAAAAACGAGACAAAAAAGTAGAAAATTGTTTTTGCCAGAAAACGATACAAAAGGAAGATGGACCGGTTTTTACCAAAATCCAATACCAAAAAAGGACCGGTTTTAACAGAAACCAATACCAAAAAGGAAGATGGACCGGTTTTGACGAAAAAACCAATACCAAAAAGGAAAGGACCGGTTTTACCAGAAACCGATACCAAAAAGGAGACACCGACTCACTGAGTATCACAAACGATACTCAGAATGAACAGAAAAAATAAAAGGTTTAGCAAGAAGACTGAAATTTATTTTTCATTTCACAAAGATATAATGTTTAGAGCAAAGAGGCTCTGAAAAAAATTGTCTTAAGATTGTTATATCAGAAGTATTACAATGCGAAAATAAAAATAAAGAACAAAAAAGATGAAGAACAATTTATTATATTCTGAACTGACAACAAACAGAAAGGAAAAGCATAAAGGAAAGCAACAAGGATATGTAACCGGGACGAGCTAATCTCTGTCTTTAAGACAATTATGCTCCGGCAGTACCCACGGTTTAGCACTTGTCTCTCAGGTTAACCCAATTACCTGTTCAGAATTGAGGTACTTCAACTTCTGAACTCAATGAGCTCTTGGTGCTTCAGAATCTATTCAACTAAAAATGCAAGTGTTTAAGTGATTTGTTTTGTCTTTCAGTTACATTCCCATTGCAAGAGAGGACCCTACATGTAGGAGGAAGGAGCATCCTTGAAGTGTGTAAATTGATGGCCACTAAACCATCAGGTTGAAACTGCTCTTGTATTAAAGCCATATGAGTTGAATCGAACTCGAACTCGAACTGAACCTGACTCATACTCTCAGCTCGAATCTGATTTATTGGACTTGGATAATATCCAGATAAACTTTGTCCAAAAAATATAATAATGCCTCAGGCCCATTCCCCAAAGTCAACGGTCAACGGTCACGGGAACGGGCGGGCGGCGGCGTGAGCGCGTGCGTGTGGCATTTTTAGTAAACACTCAGCCCACTAAACCACTCCGAGTTCATTCCTTTTCTAAGAGATTTTACCAACAACAAAACTTCCACCACTTAAATATTGAGGAAATGTTAACACATTTCCCAATGTGGGATTAAGATGTTTGTCTTTTCAACTTCCTTTTCACATCTTATCAACTACCCACTTTAAGCCTTAATTTCTCATTCACCCGACATCCGAATTGAATGATTCAAAACCTAATTTTCAATTACGTCTTACGTAGTTTCCAAAGTCATCACTAACTCTTAATAATCTATATAAGAGTTATACCGAAATCGGCTCTCAAAGTTGTTACAATAAATGATTCAAAAAATCATTTTAAAATGTTATAAAGCATTTTTCCTTTTATCCTCATATATCTCCAACAATCTTATTTATCATTCTTGAATGAGTCTGTTCTTAATTCGTTTGTAATTGCTTATGGGGTTTGTTTGATTTGGTTTTTGCTCGGGACGATCAAAAGCTAAGTGGGAGGTAGTTGATGACGGTCAAATTGGTATCATTATTTAGCATCAATCTACCCTGGATTTTTGTTCTCAATGGGGATAATATGTATGAAATCATGAGTTAATTAGATAAATGTCACTAAGCCACGTCCGGGGTGACGAAATTGGTATTATGCATATTAACCGTGTATTTTATGCGTTATTTGCTAGAAATAGAAGCTACTATGTGTGCTATGGTTTTATTGATAGATGAACGAGTGTTCGAAGCATCATTTGGGCTGAATATGAGATTCAATCGATAAAGAACTGAACGGAGCTAAAGGTTGAAGTGTTTCGAGTGAAGATTGGACCCGAGAATCTGATTGGTGATCTGGAAACACAGTTTCAGAATCTTTACCAGACGCATTTGGCTTGGAATACTGCATGAAAGTTGTAGGTCCTGAAACAAGGATTCTAACACACTTTGAATCACCCAAATTGGAGACGCGTAGGCCAAGTTATGGTCCAAATACCGAAGCTGGGCCTAGGGTATTCCAAATTAAGTCGGCAGCAGGAAAAAGACAAAAATACCCCTGGTAAACCGGAGTTACCCTCGGTTTACCGAGGCCCAGAATCTTCTAGAAATGCATTTTCTTGTCCTCCAAGCATTGAGTTTACCCTTAAGTCGGTTTATATACCTATATAAAGCCATTAGAGCTGCGAAATTGTATTCATCCATCCATTCATCATCTATTCCATCTATTCTTCATCTTTTTACTAGTTCTTCATCAACTAGATACAATGTAGTATTTTGGGAATAAATTCTTCTTTTCTTTCATGGAAATAAGTCATGAGTCTTTCATTATTGAATTGTGCTTGGTTCACGATCTTCATGGATCGTCTTGAACCGTCGGAGGGAGAGAGAATAGAAGAGTAGATCTGTTCTTCATCATGGGTAAGATCTATTCCAATGTTTTATTTCTTTCTTAGATTGATTGTTCTTGTGCTTGATTTATATTATGCTTGCATCTAATCATCTATGAATTAATTAAACGAACATTAATCTTTAATCGATTCGTTAATATGAAAAACATAATTATAGGATGCGCTCTTCAGATCCGCGACGGTCTTTATCGCTAGATCTGAATACCTAGTAAATCCTAATTCTTTGGTTCAGCTCAGCTACGTTGATCGATAGATTTAATTTACATGTTAGTAGCCTGATCAACTATTTGCATGTCATCGTAAATTAACATGAAGGAATGTTAGTGAAGTGTTAATTAGGACAATATCTTGATGGACCCTAGGAACGTACTGGTCAATGTCGACAGCTGTCTAGGCGGGTTTGCGGTATGAGTTAGCGCTCAATATCGGCAATTCTAGTTCTTTATGCGTATGGGCTATTACGGACCAATTAAGGAGGGTAGCTGGTGTATAGATTATCTACTGCCATTGTTGGAGTAGATAGGGTTAGGAATTGCACCCGTAGCTTAATTACAAATATGGATCAGATTAAGGATTAAGGGAGATTAGTTATGAATAGTTTGGTTAATGCCTTTTCGATACATGATTGATGATTGGTTTATTTGCATCCCTTTTATTTACTGTTCCTTTATGTTGGTCAATGACCACCCCTATCCAGTTGACCTATAAATTGTGGTTGTGTTTAGCATTATTAAATAATAGTCTCTGTGGGATCGACCTTGACTCGACCTTGCTATACTATGATTGACCTAGTACTCTTGCTAGTATTTCGTGTGTGTTAAGCGACTTACACGCGATCAATCAAGCAACGGTCAAGCAAAGGCACAACAGAGTAATATATGACTTCTATATTAATTTTCCACATTCTGAAAATAAGAAGATCAAGCATTAAGTGTAGAATCAAACAAAGACGGATTTTATGATGGACGTTTGAAGAAAATCTGGACCATTGAAATCTAGGAGAATATAATCAAGGACGAATCAAAAATTAATTCAGGATTATTCTCCGTATTAAATAGCCAATGAAAATAAATTCAAATCAAGGTTTATCAAGGCTATAAATAGAAGGTATTAAAAGACAGAATAAACAATTGATTGAAAAACGATTTAAAAACAAGCAGAAACTCTGCCATTTTATTAAGCCTTCTGTCTGAACTTACAAGCACACATCCAGAGATCAACTCAACATTCAGAGCTACAATTCTACATCAACCACTGAGTTTGACCAACCGCTTTGTGAATTCAATTCACACCCCAGTCAAGCAACTGAATCAGAGTCATCTGAGAAGGAGTTGTGTTTGAGATAGCTGCTGAAGGATTTGTTACCAATGATCATTGTTGAAGACTGAGTCACTGAAGCTTTTGAAGCCAATGAGTGATATAGTCTTGGAGATTGTGAAGCTTGTGTAGTCAAGGACAATCTTACTATTGTATTGGTGAAAGACAATAGTGAATTCCTCCAATCATCACGGAGAAGAGTGGATTAAGGGATTACACCACCCTGAACCACTATAAAACTTTGTGTTCATTTACTTACAGCACTTTACTTTACAACATTTACTTACTATTTTATATTCTTAATCTGTGTGCACATAATCTACTTTGAAACAGTTTTTAAAAAGGGCTTATTCGCTGCCCAAAAGATTTTAAAACAAGAAAAGCTTTTGAACCTAGAGTATAGTCATTCACCCCCTCTAACTATACTTTTACCCTTCTTTAGGACCTACAATTAGTACCAAAGCAGTGCTCCTAGTATCAGAACATGTTCGGATCTAATTTTTGGTAAGAAGGAGATCACATATTTTCAATGTAGTTTTCAAATCTGTGCTTTCTATAAATATACATTTTATCTGTGATTATGGACTCTTCAAGTTTCATGTCTAAAGTACCTGTATTCAATGTTAACAATTTTGATGTATATAAAATAATGATGGTATCTCATCTTGCAGCTACTCATGAGGAAATGCTGGATGTTATCAATGATGGACCAATTCATATTGAAAAGATAAAAAAGGATTGGACCAAGGATGACAGAAGAGAGAGGAAACCTTGAGTATGTTGAAAAAGATATCATCCTGAAGACTCTGGACAATAATATGTTCATGAGAATCAAAGATTGCAAAACAACAAAGAGATGTGGGACAAACTGGCAGTCCTCAAGGAAGGATCTGAAGCAGTCAAGGAGAATAAATTATCTGTTTCCACACAGAAATTTGAGAATTTCAAAATGAAGAATGTTGAATCCATTGATCAGATGGATAACATATTTTCAAGCATCATCAGTGAACTGCAACAACTTGGTCACAAACATCCACAAAAAGAAGTTTGCTTGAAGATCTTGAGAGTCTACCAGAAAGATGGAGAATCATCACATCAGTGCTCAAGGAGACAATAGATCTTGCAAAAAATGACACATTGACATTGATGTCTCAACTAAAAGCTCATGAATTTGAACTAAACAATGAAGACGGTGCACCAGCAGAAACACAAAAGGCTAGTGCACTGGTTGCACCCCAGCAAAGCAAAGTGGATGACACAAGCAGCAAAGAGACACAAGAGCTAGCTAAGAACAAATTGCTTTACTAATCAAAAGTTTTGACAAGTTTAGTAAGAAGAGACAATTCAAAGGAATTTAATCATCAAATAAGAAGTCAAACTCAAGCAAACACATGAAGAAAAAAGATGAGGAATACAGATGCTTCAATTGCAAGAAGAAAGGACACTTCAAGGCAGATTGTCCGGATGAAAAAGACAAAGATGAAGAAAAGAAGAAATATAAATCAACAGATAAGAGAAAATGCAAGACTGCACTGAAAGCTGAAACCAGCAGTGAAAGCGGTGAAGAGTCGACTTAGCTGATGAAGAAGACACCAGCTCAGACAATGACAAAGCATGCCTATGTATAATTACTAGAGAAATTGAGGAAACATAGGTAATATCTAGTTCACGCTCCTCTAAAGCACTTGATGAGAGTCAGCTTTGCTATCATTTCGTGGCATTTTACCCCTATTTGTAGCATATTCGATGTGATTTTTGGGTAGTTAAGTGGTTTTTATAGGCACGTTTCACCACGGTTTGATTCACGAGACAAAAGACGTTTATGTCCGAAAATCTCTTTATTTCGTGTTATTTATGTATGTTTTATTGGCTTTTGTCACGCTTTGGTATGTGGTTTATTTTTATTATAAGTATGGTATGATACGTGATATAAGACGTGATGTGGACCGTAACATGACAAAAATAGCTCAAAATGAAGATCAGTAGATAAAATGACACGAAAACCTAAATACAGGCCCTAGCCTTGTTTCTCAAGCCCAGGCCTTCCCTCATAAATTTTTTAGCATTTCCATCGTCTCCCCATGCCCTAACCTGCCCAAATTGAAGCCTTAGCCTCACATTTGTCCCATTATTATAGAAGAATAGAAGAAAAAAAAATTAAAAAAGAAAGAAACGATGAAGCAGGAGAAAAGGCTTATGCCTATTAGGAAGAGGGGCCCACGCCCCATGTGAAGTTTTTTATTTTTGGACCTAAATTTTCGGATTTTGCAATACCTGCGACGGCAATTGGCTTATTATAGGAGTCATCTAGATCGAATTTCAACACATAGTTTTTCATAATACAACATTATATTTTTGTGCAGCAGTTTTATTTCCGTGAAGAATTAAATCTATTATTCTTATTTTCTACCAACACTCTGCACGAATTCCAACATTTTATTTTTGGTTTATTTCGCGATTACAACACAACGAAGTGACGATTCGAGTGGAGATTGCTACCGTTTCCTTTGATAATTTTAATTTATCCTTTTTATTTATGTCTCTTTCATGATTTCTTGTGTTATTGATTTGATTATGAGTAGCTAACTTTTCTAATAGCTAAATTATGTGATGGAATCACGAAATTGATGCATAAACGATGATTTAGAGACGAGTAGAGCTTAAAAATTAAATCTATTGAGTTGTTGTGTCCTAAAATTTGATCTTAATTATTGACTTAAACTGATCACTTGATTCATGATTCCACACACGAACTTTATAAATGCATTTTGAGAGTGAGTGTGCGAACTAGGATTTTAGGATTGCCATGTATGAACTAGTTGAGTTTTTCGCAGCCTATTCCTTGGTAAGGTTTTTCTAGCTAAGCCTTAAATTTCCTGGATATGGAGCATCTCATAGTTATTAATCATATTTGGTCAATTAAATCCCATAGAGGGGACTGCTGAACCGAATATAGGGCAACTAGGTTGTGATATTAGCGCTTAGGGACCAGTTTAGGAGGTTTCACCCACAACACATTAATTAGAAACCCTTGGTTGGTTGGTAGGTTAAGGCTCGTCCCTAGTGATTCGGTAAAGGTATTAAGAGTAGTGTTCCTAACCATAATTTGGCTATTTCTCCATTCATTATTTAAAAGTTAACATTTTTCTTTCTCTTGCTATAGATTACTCAACTAGTTTTTGTGAGCCTAAACTAAATACGAAACTGATTGTTATAATTGATTGATTCCTCTTAGGATACGACCTTGCTCGTCACTATAATGCTTCTGACCCGGTACTCAGCCGGTTAAAGTTGGATGTCACTGTTTTGGCCATCAAGTTTTCTGGCGCCGTTGCCGGGAATCGGTCAATATCATAAAGTCATTCAAGTATTTAGGATTAGGTCATTTTTGTTCTTACTGTTTTCTTGTTGTTTTGGTAATTGCAGTGTATGATCCGTAGTTCTTAGGAACCTTTACTTCCTATGAATCCAGAGATTGAAGCATTTGCGAGACATCAGAATAGTGTGAGAAAAAAGAAGTCAGTTGGAGAAGCATCGACATTATTTATTGAGTGAGAATCCAAATCAGAAGAATCAGAATGACTTCGGGAAGCAGAGATTTAACGAATTTACATGTTGGAGATGGTACCGAAGATGGGTTGTGGTTAGACCCATCGCTTACTCCCGAAGAGCGGGAACTACAAACTTAAATAGAGAGCCCTTCAAAATCTGAGGATACTTAATCTGGGACCAAATAGGGTCGAAAATAAGGGAGGTCGGCAGAATCAAGTCCGACAACAATGCCAAGCCCCTCAGAATCAGAACAACAACCAGAGGAATGTATTCGGTCAAATGCCATTTGACCAGAATCAGAACAACAACCAGAGGAATGTATTCGGTCAAATCCCATTTGACCAAAATCAAATGATGCAAATGATGATGAAAATGATGTTGCAAAATCAACAACAGAATGTCAATCCATCACCAGCCGCCCATATTCAGGCGCAAAAAACTTTTATGCATAACCACCGATGCAAAATCAAGGTAATCATGGAAGGATTTTGAGAGACTATGCGGCACCGACTATTGGTGAGGGACACACCCCTATCCGTTTACCTCTTATTCCGGCAAACAACCTTGAAATTAAACATCATGTATGGTATCTCCTGAACAAAAATGCGCAGTTACGGGGTAAGTCAACTGAAGACCCAAATCAATTCTTGAACCACTTTATGCAAGTTTGTCGGACCATGAAGAGGAATGGAGTTTCTGAGGAAGCGGTTAGTATGCTCTTATTCCCATTTTCATTGAAGGAGGCTGCGAGAGCTTGGTATGAGTCACTACCCCACGATTCCTTACACACTTGGGATCAAGTGACTGCAAAATTTTTATTGAAATATTGTCCCCTCTCCCGAACATTGGATATGAAGGAAGATATTGCAAACTTTGAACAGTTGGACGTGGAGAGCATGCATAAAGCCTAGGATAGATTGACAGCTATGTTGAGAAAGTGCCCGCATCAAGGATTAGAGGCATGGAACCAGTACATCTCTTTTTTGGTGGTTTACGTGAGACAAATCAGTCAAATTTGAATGCAGTGTGTGGAGGAGATGTGATGAGTGTGCAACCTGATGCTGCATTGGCTACTATAGAGAGGGTTGCAGAAAGCAACAGACAGTGGAAAACGGGGAGAAGAGCTTCGAGGAAGCCAATTGGCTTGGTCAACGAAGTCAGTTCGAGTGAGGAATTTATGAAGATGCAAGCTGAAATGGCAGAACTAAAGAAGCAAATGAGTGATGTGTTAGCTTGGCAAAAAGAGTTCAAAGGGTGTTCTTTTTGTGATGGTGAACATTGGGCCACAAACTTCCCTATTAAACAGGTTAGTCAGTTGACCACAACCCAAATGCTAAATGATCCATCTCTTGAGAACCCTTTTGGCAACCTTAAGGATATGCATCCATTGTGCTCGAATCCTGTGGTCTACCAAACTACATATCCGAATCTAACTTCAAATTGGAAATAAATGGATGCTAACTACTTTGCCAACCAGAACGGGGGGGGGGGGGGGAGGGCAACATTTTTAGACTTCACGGGACAATCCAAATTTATCTTGGGGTAGGAATTCTGGGTCCAGGCAAATCACTCAACCGCAAACTGCACAGCCACAACAGAATCAATATATCCCTCAACCGCAAAACACTTTTGGGAATCTGAGGCTACCTCAGCAAGGGGCGTACATGCACCCCAATGCTCATTTTCAATATGCCCGACAGTCCGCACCACCATCTCCGGAGCCCGTGCAACTTAAAAGCTCTACCGACATCTTACCGGAGCAAATGAGCGAAGACATGAAGGAGGTGAGGAATTCTCAAGTGAACTTGCAATCTGTGGTAAAGAACTTGGAGACGTAAATGGGGCAAGTGAACCATAGTCAAGTGAATGCTATTTTTACTAGAAGTGGAAAAGTGGTGGTAGTGATGTTGAGGTTCCCGAAGTTCAAAAGAAGGAAACAATGGAGAAGAATAGAGAGAAAGATGAAGATTGGGTGGTGATCGATGAAAAGCAAGAAGAGGAGGAGATAGAGAAAGAGGTAGAGAAGCCGAGTGCAGAGCCAGAGAAACGGTCTGACACGACACAGGAAAGTACGAACAACTCAGGTATGGATTCTATCAATAAACCTTTTGATTTATCTAAATTACCTTACCCCCCTCGTGGCCCTACAAAGCCAACCATTTCTAAAAAGCAAAACAAATTTCTCGATATTCTACGTAAGGTTGAGATAAATGTCCCTCTTATGGATGCACTAGTGAACATGCTATCATATGTTAAATTTCTAGAAGGGATTTTGTCAAAAAAAGCTAAAATGGAGAAAGTTGTTTTCTTAAACGAGGAGTGTTGTGTTGTTCTCAGAATAAGTTGAGCCCTAAGTTGAAATATCTGGGTAGTTTTTCCATTCCTTGCACTATAGGCCGGATGTTATTTCCTAGGGTGTTGTGTGACTTAGGTGCAAGTGCCGGATGCCTAGGGTGGTTTTTGAGAGTTTAAGGGTAGTTGAGCTAAAACAAACAAATATCACCCTACAGATGGCGGATAGGTCAATTAGGCACCCAATAGGAGTTGTTGAGGATGTTTTTGTTCAGGTACGGAAGCTTGTCTTTCCGGTTGATGTCGTAGTATTAGATATGGAGGAGGATAGTCATACCCCGATTCTATTCGGTAGACCGTTCTGGCTACTGGTAGGACTTTGCTAGAAGTCCAAAAAGGTGAGATTACTATGAGAGTGGGTGATGAGATGGTTACCTTCAATGTTTGTAAGCCCATTATGCACCCGGGAAACGATTGGGGTATGCATGAGGAAGTACAAAAGTTGGAAGTTTTTGAAGAGTGCCCTATGAGCTATAAGCAACCCAAGGAGGGCATGAGTAGTGAGAGTGTCCCTAGGATGGAGGTGGAGTCAAATGTAAAATTTAGGGGATACGAGTCTTGCCGAAGACTATAAAGTCGGCACCCTATCTTGTTTTTGAAATTCAATAAGTCGAGCTAATGACAGTAAACAAAAGCGCTTATGGGAGGCAACCCACTTTTTTTCTTAGGTTTTTAGTCTTGTTTTATTAGAAGTGTGATGAAAATTTGACCGAGCATCTCGAATTCCATTTCATGCTTTGTGATAATCCATATTTTATTTGTTCTATACATTTCCATACTTGTACTTACCTGCTTTTAAGGTTTTGGCCTTTTGTCGTAGTGGATATTGGTTTCTATGTTGTGATTGTACAGGTACCTTGGGAGATATATTAGAGGTTGTCACTTTGCTGAGTTCTGCCCTATTTCCAGTTTAGCTAAGTCTTTCTTTCTTTACTTTATCACTCTCTCAACGAGGACGGTGTTCCGTCTTAAGTGGGGGGGTTGTAGACTTAGCTTCACTTGACTACTTGTGTTTAACTTCCGTGCATCGAATGAACTATATGTTTGGCGTTTGGTCTTTATTGAGAAAAATGGAGCAATTTTTAAAAAATTTCATGACTTTGATGTTGAAAATTATATGTGAATTCATGGTATTCTTCGGTTAATTATTAGTCAATGGTTGAATGCATGCGAGTCAAACCTTTATCTTGTTGTGGAAATTGAATTCTTATGCATATAATAGCTTCACTTTCATGATTTGTGGTTGGTTAGTGAATGCTTATAGATGACATAAACATTAATCGGTTACCTAGAACTTATACCATTAACTTCGAGGCATAATAGTAAGGTAAATCTTGGTAGATTAAGGAACGACAGTCCTGGCATTTCTTTGACCCGACCAGAGCCAAATAGCCAACCCTCTACATAATTTCCATAGAAACCCATCTAAACCTTTGTAGGGTGGTTAGACCCCCACCCAAACTTTAGCCATTCATTGATTAGCCTATAATTACCGACCCTTAGCCTTTATTTGTGTTCTACATTTCTTTGGCACCATACGAATGAGTTTGAATCTTGTTTTGGACACACTTGCTAGCACAATTATGGGGTGGTGAAGATTTGTACCCGAGTATGGTGTTGGTGGATCTTTGATATTATGAATGAGAAGGGTGGCAAAGTGTTGGTGTTTGGTTCCAGAAGAAAAAAAAATCAAAAAAGTCTATCAAATGAAAAAAGAAAAAAATGAATGAAGTTGAGTCAAGAAATGTTGATGAAAGTTTTTGAGTTAATTTTTCCAATGTAATGAATCGCGATGGGACGAAGTAAATTGGAGTAGATGTTCGTGAATTCTTGGTTAGCTTGTTGTTTGTAACAACTATTATTGCAAGCTATCTTGGAGGTTTATCTTGGTGGCCACCGTTTTTTGCTTCTTACAACTATTTGTGATGCGGTGATGAAGGGAGGTGAGCTATGAGTTAAGTGCAAGATGTTTTGATTAGGCTCAGTCGTATTGTCTCTTTTGATATTCCTTTTATCCTTTCGATTTGCCCCCGTCCCTAGCCTAACATTACAACCTTGCAAGTCCTACCTGACCTTAGTTAGCCTATATTTGACCTCGATTAGTGGAGATGCTTATGAAGTATAAGCCTATGGCGTAATGACATTAGTCACACGTCTATAATCTGAGCCAGTCGACTATAATAAATTATTGATAATATTATACACACACACGCATTCATTTCCATGATACATTCTATTTCCTATGTAAGATATGATCGCATGTTGACCTCATGTTTTATTATTGAATTGTATTTGTTCGCTTGTTGACTAGTTTTTAGGGCACATTGGATATTTTGGGTTCCAAAACCAGTAAGACTATGATAGTCGCAATGTTGAAAGTCTAATCAAATTTTGTTATATTTTTATAACGCTAATCAACATTGTTTACCTCAAAAATAGTTGTTATGTATATTTTTTTCACAGTGTCGAAGGTCCTAATTTTTTTTTTTGGGCCTCGATTATCTTGAGGCGAGGCGAGCAAAACAATAAGTGGGGGGTAGTTGATGAGAGCCAACTTTTCTATCATTTTGTATGCATTTTACCCCCTATTTGTAGCACATTCGATGTGATTTTTGGGTAGTTAAGCGGTTTTTATAGGCACGTTTCACCACGGTTCGATTCACGAGATGAAAGACGTTTACGTCAAAAAATCTCTTTATTTTAGGTGATTTGTGTGTGTTTTATTGGCATTTATCATGCTTTGGTACGTGTTTTATTTTTATTATAGGTACGGCGTGATATAAGACGTGACGAGGAGTGTAACATGACGAAAATCGATCAAAACGAAGATCAGGAGTGAAAATGACGCAAACCAAAATACAAGCCTAGCCTTGTTTCTCAAGCCCAAGCCTTCCCTCATAAATTTTTTAGCATTTCCATCATCTCCCCATGCCCCAACCTGTCAAAATTGAAGCCTTAGCCTCACATTTATCCCATTATTATAAAAGAAATGAAGAAAAAAAATGTAAAAAAATTAAAAAAGAAAGAAACGATGAAGCGGGAGAACAGACTTATGCCTATTATGAAGAAGGGCCCACGCACCATGTGAATTTTTTCTTTTAATGCGTCTATGTAGAAGACCATGGGGATGGGGGGTTGCTTTTATTTTTGGACATAAATTTCTGGATTTTGCAATACCTGCGACGGCAATTGGCTTATTAAAAGAGTCATCTCGATCAAATTTCAACACACAGTTTTTCATATTACAACTTTATATTTTTGTGGAACAATTTTATTTTCGTGGAGAATTAGATCTATTATTATTTTCTACCAACTCTCTTCTCGAATTCCAACATTTTATTTTTGGTTTATTTCGCGATTACAACACAACGAAGTGACGATTCGAGTGGAGATTGATACCGTTTCCTTTGGTAATTTTAATTTATCCTTTTTATGTATGTCTCCTAGCAGCTCTTTCATGATTTCTTGTGTTATTGATTTGATTATGAGTAATTAAATTTTCTAATAGCTAGAGTATATTTTGGAATCACAAAATTGATGCCTATACGATGATCAAGGGACTAGTAGAGCTTAAAAATTAAATCTTTTAAGTTGTTGTATCCAAAAATTTGATCTTAATGCTTGAATTAAACTGATCACTTGATTCATGATTCAACACATGAACTTTGTATTTGTATTTTGTGAGTGAGTGTGCGAACTAGGATTTTAGGATTTTCATGCACGAACTAGTCGAGTTTTTCGCTGCCGGTTCCTTGGTAAGGTGTTTCTAGTTAAGCCGTGAATTCAGTGGATGCGGAGCGTCTCATAGTTCTTAATCATATTTGGTCAATTAAATCCCATAGAGGGGACTGCTGAACCGATTATAGGGTAACTAGGTTGTGGTATTAGCGCCTAGGGACCAGCTTATGAGGTTGCACCCACAACACATTCATTAGAAACCCTTGGTTAGTTGGTAGGTTAAGGCTCGTCCCTAGTAATTCGGTTAAGGATTAAGAGTAGTGTTCCTGACCATAATTTGGCTATTTCTCCATTCATATATGTTGAAGTTAACATTTTTATTTCTCTAGCTATAGATTACTCAACAAGTTTTTGTGAGCCTAAAGTAAATACAAAACTGATTGTGATACTTGATTGAATTCTCGTGGGATACGACCTTGCTCGTCACTATAGTGCTTCTGACCCGGTACTCTTCCGGTTAAAGTTCGACGTCACTATTTTAGCCATCAGCATCCACATCTGACACTGCACAATCTTACAAGTTTGAATTAGACTCTGCATACCTAATCCAAAATCTCATGAGCAAATTTGAAGAAATTCAAACATATCTTAAAATTCAAGAACAATAATATGAGAATCTGAGAGAGGAAAATAAAAGATTAAAGATAGAACTGGATGAACTGAAATCTGAATCAACTAGTAAGGAAGTACACCTAGAAGGTCAACAAGTAACAGATGATCACTCATCTGGTGCTGACAGACCGGCTGAGAAAACCTTCCTACTAGTTAAGACCACCACTGCACCACTTGATGCACCAGCTTACAAACCCCCAAAAAGGTTTGGATCCAGATCCGGTCTTGGCAACAATAGTCAAGATGAGAAAGGAAACAATGGACAACACAATCCTAAATCAAGGATCAAAACTGAACCTAAATTCAGAAAATGAAATACCATGGTTTCCACCACTCATCCTGCACCATTGAAGCCAAGGACCAGTGTAGTAAAACATCATAGTAAATCATTCTACCATCTCAGTAAAAGAAAAAGCTTACTGAAAAGTAAGGGATGACTTTACCCTATAGAGGATGATTGGAATGTTGAACCCCCAAAATAAAAGAGAAACAATTTCATGCCATGCAATATGTGTTTTGGAAAAGCCAACCTAGGCATGTTCCTGGATACAAGAAGCAATATGAAAATAAGTTTCCTCCTTCATATTGAAGAGTGAAAAAGGATGCAAATGCACCTAAAGGTAGAGACTTGTATCAGAATAATTTTGTCAGGAAGTATAATGCCATGCCTTATACATATGAGGTTGATGACTTCCACCATCCAAGGAGAAAGATGACTGCTAACATGTATGGACCCAAACAGTGTTGGGTACCTGAACTTGCTTAATTTGTTTTGTAGGATGTCTGGTACATAGACAGTAGGTGTTTCAGACACATGACAGGGAATAATGGATGGTTGGCTGACTTTAAAGCTCTGGATGTACCTAAAGTTACCTTTGGAGGCAAAGAAAACCCCGGTAAAATTAAGGGGGAAGGCATCGTGTTGAAAAACAACTTGAAGATTCAAAATGTGGCCTATGTTAAGGGATTGAATTTCAATCTCTTAAGTATTAGTAAATTCTGTGAAAAAGACTACAATGTGCATTTCAACAAAGAAGGATGCAAGGTGATTCACAATCAAACCAGCATAGTTGTTCCTGCAGGAAAACGAGAAGGCAATATGCATGTTGTATATTGGAAGACAACAAAAGCAGAAACTTGTTTGCTTGTCAAGAATAAACAATCAACCAGTTGGATTTGGCACATAAGGCTAAATCATCTTAACTTTAAGACTATCAACAAATTGTCAAAGAACAAGGTAGTTGAAGGCCTTCAAGACATCACTTTCAAGAAAGAAAGTATATGTGATGCATGTTAGAAAGGAAAGCAGATTAAAGGCTCTTTCAAGTCAAAACCACAACAATCAACCTACAAAATTCCATTTATGGACCTTTTTGGACCAGTTACACTAGTAAGTGTAAGTGGGAAGAAATACACTCTATTAGTAGTAAATGACTTCTCCAAATTCACTAGGACAATCTTCATGAACAAAAAAAGAGAAACTCTCAAGAAGCTCCCAGATTTACTAAAAAGAATTCAGAATGAAAAAGAATTAAAGATCATCAAGATAAGATCAGACAGAGGAAAATAATTCCTAAATGAAGTAATCAGAACTTACTGTTAGGAAAATGGCGTTCTACATCAACTATCAGCAGCAGGTACTCCACAAGAAAATGGAGTAGCAGAAAGAGGAAACAGAACTCTGAAAGAATCAGTTAGAACCATGATTGCAGAAGCATGCCTACCAAAAATATTTTGAACTGAAGCAGCAAACACAACATGCTATACTCAAAACAGATCTATCTTCAACAAACATCTTGGAAAAACAACATACGAAAATTGGAATGGAAGAAAACCTAAATTTCATATTTGCATATGTTTGGATCTAAATGTTTTGTTTTGAACATGAATCAGTACTTTTGATGAAAAAGCTGATGAAATGATCTTCATAGGATACTCAAACACTAGCAAATCATACGGAGTGCTCAACAACAGGTCCTTGGTGATTGAAGAATCAATTCATGTAGTTTTTTATGAACCAAACACCAACGGTGAAAGCCTACACACCCTTGAAGAAGAAGCTGCACAAGGACAATTATACATGAATACAATAGTACCAGCTACCATTATGGACCACACTTTTGGTAATCAAGATGAAGTACCAGTTCAGCAACAACAGGAGCACCAACACAAGATCATGTAGCTGATTCACAAGCAAGAGCTGTAGAAGAACCTGTTCAAGAGCAACTCCAGCCTGATTCAAACTGGCTAAGAGATCATCCTGAAGAACAAGTCATTGGAGATGTTCATATAGGAGTCAGAACCAGAAGACCAGTGGAGAGCATGCTAACTTGTTTTCTGTCACAGGTGGAGCCCAAAACAATAGATGATGCAATTCAAGATGCTGACTGGATTACAGCCATGCAAGAAGAGCCCAATAAATTTGAGAGAAATAAGGTCTGGGAACTTGTTGATAGACCTGACATAGCAAACATCATTGGAACAAAATGGGTATTCAGAAACAAGATGGATGAACAAGGAACTGTTGACAGATACAAAGCAAGACTAGTTGCAAAGGGATACTCTCAAGCTGAAGGCATAGAGTATGATCAAACCTTTGCACCAATCGCAAGATTGGAAGCAATCAGACTCTTCCTAGCCTTTGCAGATCACAAAGATTTCAAAGTGTATTAAATGGATGTGAAGAGTGCATTTCTGAATGGACTACTAGAAGAATAAGTATGTCTGGAACAACCCCCTGGTTTCCAACTCAAATGAAAGGAAGACAATGTTTACAAGCATAAAAAGCACTTTATGGACTCAAAGCCTGGTATGAGACACTATCACAATTCTCAATCAACAATGGTTTCAGCAAAAGAACCATTGACAAGACACTCTTCAAGTTAGAAGAAGGAACAAGCACTTTTCATGTTCAGATTTATGTT
Organism: Gentiana macrophylla; assembly: GCA_026214975.1. Lineage (NCBI taxonomy): Eukaryota > Viridiplantae > Streptophyta > Magnoliopsida > Gentianales > Gentianaceae > Gentiana > Gentiana macrophylla. The sequence continues at coordinate 41,607,895 of CM047809.1, forward strand.
GATGAAATCATTTTTGGATCAGAGGATGAAAAGCTATGTGAGAAATTTGCAAATCTGATGAAAAGTAAATTTCCAATGAGTATGATGGGAGAACACAACTATTTTCTTGGTTTACAAGTGAAACAAATGGAAGATGGAATTTTTATTAGCCAAGCCAAGTATACAAAAGAATTAATACACAAATATGGTACAGATACAAGTGGCACATCAGATACACCAATGTGTGCAAGAGTCATTCTTGGAAAAGATGAAAATAGAAAGAATGTTGATCAAATGTTATATATAGGAATTATTGGATCTCTAATCTATTTAACTGTAAGCAGAATCGATATAGAATTTTCAGTGGGAGTTTGTGCAAGATTTCAAGCTTAACCAAAGGAATCTCATTTGCTAGCAGCTACGATGATCACCAAGTATCTGAAACACACAGTTAATATGAGAATTTGGTATCCAAAATGTGAAGGATTCAAATTGATATCCTATTCAGATTCAGACTATGCTGGATGTAAGATTGATAGGAAAAGCACTTCAAGAAATTGTATGATGCTAGGCAACTTAGTAGTGTCATGGTTTAGTAAAAAGCAAAACTCTATATCAACTTCAACAGCTGAAGCAAAATATATAGCTACAGGCAGCTGTTGTGCACAAGTATTATGGATCAGACAACAACTAAATGAATATGGCATAAAGGAGATGATAATTCCAATTATGTGTGACAACACTAGTGCTATATCAATCACAGAGAATCCAGTACTTCACTCAAGAACAAAGCATATTGATGTGAGACACAATTTTATCAGAGAACATGTGGAGAAAGGAGATGTGATCTTAAGATACATATCAACTGAAGATCAATTGGCAGATATTTTCACAAAACCACTTAGTCATGAAAGATTTTGTAAGTTGAGAACTGAGTTGGGAATGATTGAAATTGACTAAGTAAGAAGAAGCAACTAACTTGAGTAATCAGTAGATTGACTTCACCAGCTGACTGAACCTTTCCCATTTTAGGTGTGCTCACTTGGCATGTAAGGCACTGGTAACTAGCGAAGTTCACTTCACTGATTGTTAGGAACAGTTTTATACTACACTCAGTAAAGAAGTCACTACACCGGCTCAGTGACCAGCCAAGTTACTCCACCACTGAATACTTTGGAGAAAACAATGAAGTAAAGTGTGAACAAAATCAGTTTTATACATGTGGAAAATCAGAAGATTTATGGAGAATTATTCTATGAAAGACTACCCATGTGGATTTTATTTTATATCGTGGAGGTTATTTTTGAATTGAAGAAATGACGGCAACGCCTCGATTTCCAGGATGTATCATTACATACCTCAATCCTCTACCCAACTACACTCAAAAACCGTAATTTATACACACATAACCACGCCATTACTCAACAAAATCTTTCCATATTCAAATACATCCACAGTATCAAAAATTCTCCTATATAAACAAAACTTATAGGTTTTAAGAAAGTTTCTACGCTATCGTTGCATTTTATGAACCCTATTTCTCTGAAAAACAAAACTTTTCTCCTCTCAAATTTTCAAAGACAATGGCTTCATCTTCTTCAAACACAAAATCTGGAAAGCAATATGAGAAATCGATCGTCAGAGGGTCGTTCTTTTATCCTGAGCACTACCTCACTCTGAGCAATAATGATCCACAAGCACAAAGATGTTGGAAGTAGCGCCCGAAAGACAATTTATGTAATTGTTTTTAGAATTAATAAATGACAGATTTATTCTCATCTTATTATTTGCTTCATGCTTATATTTAATATGCTACTAAAAACCCCAAGTCGTATCATATGTAGCCATATAACTTAGTGTGTGTCACACATGAGGATTAAGTTTTGGTGATACAATTGAAATATTAGTCCGTGGTGAAGTTAATCAAAGTATGGGGTCTATTGATTAAACCACCATTAATGCGCCCAGAACACTTTATAGTGTGACCGTCTTATCCGGACCGTCGACATTGGTAGTCTAAGTGGGGCATTTATATATGATGAGAGTCATATAGGACTGGACCGATTTAATCTAAGTTTCTCATATAATTCCGTGATTGAGAAATCTTATTAAATCACAAGATGATCATATATGGATTAACCTTAATCCTGAAGTGATTGAATACTCCTACTTGTTTCAGGATAGGGTTTGATGTGCTCGTTTAGGATCGCTAAGAGGCGCGGTCCGAATCACTTTCACGTTGGCACTATTCTGGAATTCGTGAGAAGTGTGTGTTTCACAGATATGGAATCCATTCCTTCCTGCGGGAAGTAGAAAGACGATCACCTTATTTGTTAATCCTAGAAACTGATCGATCCCGGGAGTTCGTATTGGTTATGGACTAATTGATCACTAGTGGGTTAATGGTAAATAAGGAAAAGATGTATTGAAGAAAGTTTACGGAAATAATCCTACTTCAGTACGGATTAATGTCTATGGAGGGTTAGTTTATATGTAATGATTATATCAATGGACATTTATCGACTCGACTCGACGTTTTGAGAATGAGTTATATCTATAATCGATAGAGTTCAGTTTCGGATTTATGGTGGCGTAATTCCGGAATTAATGAATTGAGTTGAAATATTCTGTTCGATGAATATTTTATTTAATTTATTGTAGCTACTGGTTATAGGTCCATGGTCCCCGGTTTGGCTCCTAACACGCGAGTGTTTTCTCGTTTTATGGAACCTCGAGATTAAATTAAATAGTTGGTCTATTTAATGAATATGAAATATTATTTATTTGGTAAATAATATGTAAAATAGAAAATACATTTTCTATTAAATTTGTTGACTAAATTGGCGCCATATATGTGGATAATTAGGAGATGAAATTTTCCTAGGTTATCTCATTTGTGTAATTAATTAATTATCTATTTGTTGGATAATTAATGGAAAAATAAAGAGATTGATTTTTTGGGAATTATCTCTTATTTTGTACCGAAAATATCTTTTCCTTATGGGAATAGGTTTTTATGGTGTGAAAAGGATAACTCTCTTGACTAGTTATTTTCCTAGATAAAGAGAGTTCCTCCTAACACAATACACAATCAATATTGGCGCCACATCCATATTAAAAGGAAGAAAAATTAGTTTCTTGCCTTAGTCATTTAGAGAAAAAAAAACCTAGAGTTTTTCTTGGGCATATTCGAGGAGGTTCTACGGCGAGGATCGACGTCCACCAGTCGTCGCTAGGAGATACAATCCGGAAGATTGTGGCTTCTCCCTTGGTCGATTTTGTCATCTCTCTCCGATAAGGTAAATCTTCAATCTTCTAGTTGGATTAATTAGTTATGTCTCATATCGTAAATCGCATTAGCTTCCGCTGTGCTAAGATCGAGTGTCTCGAGCGGTGCTACTACTTCTAGAATGTGGTATCGGAGCTAAGGTTAAAATTTTAAGATATAGAGAGCAAAAGTAATTAATTTAGGAGTGAATTGCATATAAGATTGCATCTTTTATTTTTTTTTTATACGATTGAATGTTTTGGTTGACGAGATGGATTGGGGTTGGTACATGTTTACCGTAGATCTGTTGTAAACCCATATTTCCGGGTAAAGGAAATTGTTGTATCTATTTTTCTGGAAATCTTTTATTTTTTTAGATCCAAATTATTTTGGATATAGGATGTTTTTATGTTGCGGCTGCTGTTGCTGCTGGAAGGGTGGCTATACGTGAAAGAGGATCCAAAGGAAAAGGGATCAAAACTCTTCCAATTATCCAAGACCAAGATGATATATACGAAGACTATTATTTTTTTTTTCTTTTTTTCCTAGTTTCAATAGGTTAAATACGGGTACTAACGGTCTATCTCAGTGGATTATTTTTCGCATTTATTTTTTGTATGATTATTTATGTGATATAACCATGTCATGCATCATATTAATGAATTCCACTCATGGCATATGCATACATGTAGATAATTAATCACGATATTAATTAGGCATGTATGAGACGTAATTAATATAGATTAATTTAGGTAACTAATTAAATTAATTAAAACGAACATAATTTTATCGGGATATAAAATTCATATGATAAACTTAATTTGGGATAATAAATCCTACGGGGTTTAGGTTATGTAGTGTCTACATAAATTTTGAATTTTGATAATAAAAATTTGGAAAATCCGGAAATTGGACACCAACTGAGCAAAAGGTTTGAAAATTGGTTCGGGCGGTCGACAGGGCTTCAACTCGACTCGACTTGTCCGTCCAAGTGCGACGTTAGTGTCGGGGTCCGGCAAGGTCAAGCTATCCGGCGAGCTGAGGCTCAATGGGGCAACCTTAGCCCGATTCATCCAGCAGTCGTACATAAACCAACGAAGAGGAAGGGTCGGCTTAGCCGATCCCGACACCATTCGGTGAACTCGGTTAAAGCTCAGCCAGGGTTTAAAACCGATGAGTTGGTGGTTGCTTTTCTTGATTTATTATTTTTTGATTTATTCGAAAAATTCTACAATCCCAGAACTTTTATCATGACAATATTTGGACTATAAAATTCTTTTAGTGAATTTCAATCGTGTAGTGACTGCACGAGAGAATTTCTAAATAATCGATAAATGGGAAGATCATGAATATAGTGTCATTAGTTAAACGGTATTTGAAACCGATAAACCAGTGGGATCTTTAAATTTGTGATTTATTGTTTTTCGATTTGATAGAAAATTCATAAAGTCCTAAAGTAATGGGATTATAAAATTCTTGGTGAATTTTAATTGTATAGCGTCTACACAAGGAATTTTAATTAATCCATAAAATTGGAAAATCGTGAATATAATGACACTAGTTAAACGGTATTTGGAATCGATGAACTAGTGGTTTTCGGATTGTAACTAAATTCTGAAAATCCTAATAAGACTACCTATTTTTCAAAATAACGAGTGGGAGCGGGGAATGTGACAACCGACCCCACGGCCTCTACTGTTGACACAAGCACGTGAGAAAATGGTGACGCCTCATGCCGCTTTGATTTCGGCCCCCTACGGATGGCCTTCACCGCTATCAAAATTCAAGGCTTGGTTTCCGAAAGGATAGGATTTTGAGTACTCTTCGGGTCACTAACCTACCCTATGGCGGCATACACGGGGCGTACTTAAAAATCTGAAACAGTAGGTCACACTCACAAGGATATTTTAGGAAATATCTTGGCTGAAAAAGGAAGGTAATCAAAAATTAAATAGGAGATGTTCGATTCTTAAATGGTTTAATTGTTGAGAGAGATTGTCTCAATTTAATCGTCACCTCTTCGACCTACCCTACGGCGGCACTGTAGGTGCGAGATTAAATCCTTGGAATGGTAGGATAAACTGCATGCATGACATCACGTTTATAATTCCTAAAATCATTATTTGTTGTAGTGTATGATTTGATTTATATTTCTGTCGTAATTTATTCTACAACTGCATATTATCTCATGGTATTTAAACTGGTAAACATGATAAATTGATAATAATGACTTCGTAAAAGTGGAAAAGTAACAAGAACATTGAACTCAATAATCGAGAATGCAAATTAATTCTTCGGAAAAAGGATGTTCCTCTTGAGCCTAAAAACTTAAGTGACATTGATGTGACTGCTGTCACTCGTGCTGAGCGAGAGACAAAACAAAATTAGTTCAAAGATGACGAGAATGATTTGATATCAATCTCACCTGACATCCCACAGTTTACGAGTAGTGTCTACTCTTATAAACTGCTAGTTCAAGGCCATTTCCTTTAAAGAAAACCAAGAATGGGAAGGTAAGTGTGTACACACGCAAGTCATCTAAACTAAACAAGTTAAAGGCTAAACCGAAATATTAATAAAAAGAGAAATATAGGATAAGGAAAGTGATTTCGGATCACAAACCTATAAATCCTTAGAGACTTTATTAATTGAGTAGTTTGACTCGAAAGCTAAAGTTCTTTTGTAAGAACAAGGTAGCTGGGCATTCATGATGAAGAGTAGACAACGGGCAGTTATTTCAGCTAAGATAGTGGGAGTGATATAAGGAAACAAATTCCAGATTTTATTCCTTGTATATCGCAGAAATTTAATTTATGTTTCCAGATTCGTTGGAACAAATGGATTCACTTTCAAATCGATAAAAATAGTTGCCTTAAATAAAGTGAATATGACATTTGTATACGATTCTGAGACTCGAACTTTTGTCTGATAAAGTCAAAACCACTAACTAATGCTGAAAAAGTATATGTAACACATCATAATCTATTAAGACAAATGGTTACCGTATTTAGATGAACGATTCTTCGGCATCTATTAATTAGTGCATATATCCTAGAGATAAGATCTGAAGACTGGCTAAGGGTGATTCCTATCTCCCAGTCTAAGAACACTATCTCTAAGGAAAAATGACTAAGTAACCTTTCAATTTGGGAATGTTAATAGAGCTAAAGAAGTATCATAGCTTGTTCATATTGACCTTCCAGGTCTTATGAAGATACGAGCTAGTGAGAGCTGTTGAGTAATAGACATTTTGTCTAATGACTACTCAAAACGCCGATTAGTTTATCTAAGTATCTAGAGGAATCTCTGATATTACCAGAGATAAGAATATTTCATGCTCAGATATAAGCTATAGCATAGTTTTGGAACTGATGCTTGGCCTACCTCCGGGTGAAACGATTTCACTGAAAGGATAAACCATATATTGTCTTATATAGTTATTGATATGCTACATTACACTACTTAACTCAATTAAGATATCAATTGCAAAATAACGGTTTACATTATTATGTAATACCGAGAAGTCTACCTAGAAGATGCTTATGAATTTATGGATAAAGAGTTAATAACATTTACTCCACTTCCGCAAATAGAGGCATTTTGCACTAGTGCTTGAAGGTAGGACTGGAGATTTTGCATACACGTTCTGATGGTGGCTGTTCGTGAAATATCATAGTGCAATGAGTAAAGATTGGTTATAAATTCTTAAGATCGGATAGCGACGGTTACACTGTTACATCCTTTCTGAAAGATTGTTTAGATAACAACCTTAGACCTTGAAGTACAGTTACTCAAGGATTTACTATCTGATTTAATCAGACCACATCCAACATTGATTGTTGGGGATTACGCTGATTAATACTACTGAACCAGATCAGAATGTCAATCCATCCAAATTGCAGTGGGAGTATGGTTTATCCATTGACTGACCGGCTGTGATGATGCAGACTTTACAGCTTGCTGGGGTGATTGATAACCTATGGCCCTTTGAAGGGCTGTATAGGATTCTGATAATAAAAGGTTGGTTCAAAGCCATAAACCTGTAAATGGAGTTTGGTACTCCAATTCTGTTCACAGTCTTGTAGAATCACCTGAGTATCTCAGGCCCAGTTAGAGTAATTGGATCTACGTGTAGAAGAGATGAATGAATGAGAAAGTTTAACTTTGAAAGCAAGGCCAAGTGGTTTTGAGGGTAACTCCCTGAGAAGTAGACAGTTAAACAGGGTTGATGCCCTGAAACTCTCTCACCATTCAGCCGTGCTTGACTCCCTAGAAAGCAGAAAGATTAACAATGGTGATGCCCTAAAACTTTCTTACCGTACAATGGAGCTTGAATTCATTCGGAACAAAAGGGTTTTTAGCTTAAAGCCAATGGCAGATTGACTGCCTGTGCTTATATCCATTGGTGGAAGAAAGCAAACCTCTAGGTCATTAAAGGTCATATGTTTTAAATGTGTGGGCCTGACCAAAATATTGATAAGTCTTTTGTAGACTAGGAAATCAATATTGGTAACATAGTTGACATTAGTGTTTATAAAAGTAACATTGCAACAGTTGTGAACAACATGGGTGTGTTATCAGAAGTCAAGAACTGACGAGCCAAAGCTTCTTTGAATCAGAGAAATGGAATATATTCTTAGAAATCAATTCGGTTGAATTCATGAGAACAAGTTGTGGCAACGTCCCATCCATCTTATTGGTTTAAGATAATGATTCATTTTCGTATGCAAAATTCAACGAGAGGTTTCCTACCCAACCCCTCATGGAATAATTCTCTCAATCTTCGGATATAGAGAAAATGGGATAGTTTCTCTTTTGGTAGAGAAAGTCAGGTTATTAAAAGTCAATAAAAGTCGAGTCCTGGATTCGAGCGTTACAAGCAGTTTAGTGCATCCTCAGGTATCTTTAGAGAATGAGGAATCATATGCTTGTGTATTCAGGTGCGAACCTGAGTGTTGTTGACTACACTGATTCTGATTTTTTGTCGGATTAAGGTTGATCGTGAATCAATCTCAGACTCAGTGTTTACTCAATGTGATGGAGCTTCAGTCTGGAGCAATCCAGCACTGCCAATTTGACTCTGTTAGTTGAATACAAGCAGCTTTCAGAGCAGCTAAAGAGACACTGTGGCTTGAGAAGTTCTTTGTTGGATCAGGAAGTAATTCCAGGTCTCGATGAGCCGATACCATTTTACTGAGTAAACAGTTGAGAGGTAGCTCAGGAAAACGATCTTCGAAATCACAAGAGGTCAAAAGCATATTGAGAGAAAATAGCACCTGGTCAAACAGACCGTGCAAAGAGGCAATGTTTCAGTCCTAAAGATCGCCTCGAAACCAACAACCTGCTGATCAGTTTAACCAAGTCTTGTGGCATTTAATTTCACTGATAAGCGCTTGGTGTGTATGAAGTTGGGATATATGTCTCATCTGCTTTAGAGCAAGTGGGAGAATGTTGTAGATAGAAAGAATAAGGGTGTGGTGCTCTAAAACAATCATTGCTTGTCTTTACGGGCAAGTGGGAGATTGTTAGATATAGTGTGCCTGAAAGACAATTGTTGCTTGTCCTTACAAGCAAGTGGGAGATTGTTGGAAGTAGCACCCGAAAGAAAATTTATGAAATTGTTTTTAGAATTAATAAATGACAGATTTATTCTCATCTTATTATTTGCTTCGTGCCTATATTTAATACACTACGGAAAACCCCAAGTCGTATCAATTGTAGCCATATAACTTAGTGTGTGTCACACACGAGGATTAATTTTATGGTGATACACTTGAAATATTAGTCCGTTGTGAAGTTAATCAAAGTATGGGGTCTATTGATTAAACCACCATTAATGCACCCAGAACACTTTATGGTGTGACCGTCTTATCCGGACCGTCGACATTGGTTGTCTAAGTGGGGCATTTATATATGATGAGAGTCATATAGGACTGGACCGATTTAATATGCATTTCTCATATTATTCCGTGATTGAGAAATCTTATTAAATCACAAGATGATCATATATGGATTAATCTTAATCCTAAATTGATTGCATACTCCTACTGGTTTCAGGATAGGGTTTGATGTGTTCGTTAAGGATCGCTAAGAGGTGCGGTCCGAATCACTTTCACGTTGGCACTATTCTGGAATGAGTGAGAAGTGTGTATTTCACAGTTATGGAATCCATTCCTTCCAGCGGGAAGTAGAAAGACGATCCCCTTATTTGTTAATCCTAGAAACTGATCGATCCCGGGAGTTCGTATTGGTTATGAACTAATTGATCACTAGTGGGTTAATGGTAAATAAGGATAAGATGTATTGAAGAAGTTTTATGGAAATAATCCTACTTCAGTACGGATAGTCTATGGAGGGTTACTTTATATGTAATGATTATATCAATGGACACTTATCGACTCGACTCGATGTTTTGAGTATAAGTTAAATTTATAATCGAAAGAGTTCAGTTATATCGAACATTTTATTTAATTTATTGTAGCTACTGGTTATAGGTCCATGGCCCCCGGTTTGGCTCCTAACACACGAGTGTTTTCTCATTTTATGGAACCTAGAGATTAAATTAAATAGTTGGTCTCTTTAATGAATATGCAATATTATTTATTTGGTAAATAATATGTAAAATAGAAAAGACATTTTATATTAAATTTGATGACTAAATTGGCGCCATATATGTGGATAATTAGAAGAAGAAATTTTCCTAGGTTATCTCATTTGTTTAATTAATTAATTATCTATTTGTTGGATAATTAATGAAAAAATAATGAGATTGAGTTTTTGGGAATTATCTCTTATTTTGTAGCAAAAATATCTTTTCCTTATGGGAATAGGTTTTTGTGGTGTGAAAATGATAACTCTCTTGACTACTTATTTTCCTATATAAAGAGAGTTCCTCCTAACACAATACACAATCAATATTGGCGCCACATCCACATTAAAAAGGAAGAATAATTAGTTTCTTGCCTTAGTCATTTAGAGAAGAAAAACCTAGGTTTTTCTTGGGCATATTCGAGGAGGTTCTACGGTGAGGATCGACGTCCACCAGTCGTCGCTAGGAGATACAATCCGGAAGATTGTGGCTTCTCCCTTGGTCGATTTTATCATCTCTCTCCGATAAGGTAAATCTTCAACCTTCTCGTAGGATTAATTAGTTATGTCTTATAACGTAAATCGCATTAGCTCCGCTGTGCTATGATCGAGTGTCTCGATTGGTGATACTACTTCTACCAAATGATGATGCAACAATCAGGGGCTAATTACTTCCTTAATCCCCCAATCACAGGCATATGCGATTAAGCTCTAGTTGCATTCTGGCATAATGGCACCTTCATTCCCGGCGAAACGAAGGGCACCCCGGATAGCATCATCAGCAACATGTTCCGTCGAGAACTCGTGATCACTCCAGGTCTCCTCCACAGATATCTCAATCTCTCTAGAACCGGACCAGTGGAGATAAAGAAGATAGAGATCAATATCGATACCTTCTGGGCTGAGATTGCAAAGAACACAAGATGGACAGCCAAGAAACGCAACTACCCCAGATCAGAACTCAAGAACCCGTTTTCCGAGTTTGCTCACTTAATCATGAAGAGCATTGAAGGAAAGAAAAGGTCTATGCACGGAAATCTATTTTTTAACCGACTGAAGTAGCAACTTCAAAGAGAAATTGATCTGGAAAATTTGGCAGCACAGAGAGGCCAGCAAAAACAGGATATCTTCTGGGAGAGGAAGTCTTATGGGATTCCTCTTCAATTCATGTTTGATCAGGCTAAAGTGAAACTAGTTCACTTTTACAAATTGCATGTGGCAAAGGTAATGTTCACTTATGTTAAACCATGGCAAAAACATCAACCTTTATCAGGAAAGAAAAGAAAGCTACCAGCAAGCAGCAGTTCTGGGATTGAGAGAAGAACAAGATCCCAGACGGTAGTCTACCAAGTAATGAAGACAGACCCCTTGTGATCAACGATGATGAAGAAGATCCAAAAGAAGAAGTTCAGCCAGAGGATGAAGAAGAGGATGCGGAAGCATATTATCTGACTTCATCAGATGAAGTTAGAGAAGCGGATAAGGATGATGAAGAGTTTCATCTTGTAGAAAATGAAGAAGCAAAGGCAGAAGGTGATCATCACTATGATGATCAAGCCAAAGATGAAGATTCTGATGACGACTTGACGCTCCAAGAAGTAATTCAAATGAACAAAACCAATGATGACCAACAATTGAGTGAACCAGCTGAAGAAATTCACTCAGCTGATCCTAAAAGGACCCCCAGCATTGACCAAAGGTGAATGGCAGCAGAAGGAGTTGAGACTCCACTACATTGAGAAGCAGCACAGTCCTCACCAGGACTTGGAGATACAAGGCAATCTCAAAAATCTCTATCCGATCAAGAGATTGAAGAAGAAGAAAAAGAGGAAAAAGAAGATGAACCAGCCAATGCATCTACACCAGCATAGGAAGATCTAGACAGAGCTTTCAATCAGGATATCAATCCACTGATTGTGGATATGGAGGGACAAAATCTTAGCAGGGAGAATCTCCAAACTGGTTTGAGGAGCAGATACACATCTATTGATCACAACATTGAGGTCTTGATAAGTCATATTAATGTTTCGGATGCTGTGATGGAGACGCAATGAGATTTACTCTGCAACCTAAATTATCTAATTCCCCATCATGTCCAAAAAAAATCTAGAACACCTGGCAGAGACACTTGATGTCAAACTCAACCCCATGGTGGACACTTTGAATAAGCATACTCAACAAATTCAGACCATGGTGAGATCTTGGATCACTTAGCAAAGCAGCTTAACACCCTCATCAAAGTATCTGAAGCCACCAATAAAATTCTTAAAGATAGGGTTGATGCTACCAAAAAGGGGGAAGGTAGCAATAAGCATGAAAGCTCCAAGGGCATGACAAGTACAAGCAAAGGCATTAGGTTTCAAGAAAATAAGTTGACTGAGATTATTTTATTGTTTTGTCTTCTTTTGTATAATTTTTATGCCCTTCAAGGATTAATAAAATTGCTGAGTTTTTTTAATTCTTTATCATATGAATTTTGTTTACTTATGTTTAGTCTTATGAGAACATTTTGTATAAATTGTTAGGAACATTTTGTTTGTCTTATATTGTTTTGATGATGGCCATACTAGCTGTTATAGCAAGTCTGAAATAAGTTAGAAATCTTTGTATAAGTCTTTACTAAGAATCTGACTTGTTGTAAAGGTTCACTCAGACAAGTACTATACTAGTTGGTAGGATGGCTAAGTGAAATAGAAAATCGGCAAAGTAGAGATAGCCAATGACCAGTAGAGTAGCATGAAGACAAATGGACTGACTTATAACCAGGGAAGTCTGTGATGACCTTGGATAAGTCTAAGTGAAGAAACTCATTGATTAAATATGGTGTACACTGATATTTCACAAATCAAAGATAAGTGAAGTACAAGTAATCTTGAAAAATCATATAAACAAATGAAGCAGTAAACCGGCAAAGTGAACTCTCTACCGGCTGAGTAAGGAATGTCAGTGAAGAGAAGTTCTCAATGGCCAAGTGAGAAGAATCACTTGAATGATCAAGAAACTGTCAAGCAAAGGCACAGTAGAGTAATATATGACTGCTATATTTATTTTCCACGTTCTGAAAATAAGAAGATAAGCATTAAGTGCAAAATCAATCAAGGACGGATTTTATGATGGACGTTTGATGAAAATCCGGACCATTGAAATCAAGGAGAATATAATCATGAATTAATTCAGGATTATTCTCCGCATTAAATTACCAACGGACATAAATTCAAATCAAGGTTTATCAATGAAATAAATAGAAGGCATTGACAGACAGAATAAACAAGTGATTGAAAAATGATTTAAAAACAATAAAAAACTCTGTCATTTTCTTAAGCCTTCTATCTGATCATACAAGCACTCATCCAGAGATCAACTCAGCATTCAGAGATACAATTCTACATCAACCACTGAGTTTGATCAACCGCTTTGTGAATTCAATTCACACCCCAGTCAAGCAACTGAATCGGAGTCATCTGAAAAGAAGTTTTGTTTGTCATAGTTGCTGAAGGATTTATTCCCAATGAGCAGTCTTGAAGACTGAGTCACTGAAGCTTTTGAAGCCAATGAGTGATAGTCTTGGAGATTGTGAAGCTTGTGTTGTCAAGGACAATCTTACTATTGTATTGGTGAAAGACAATAGTGAATTCTTTATATTATCACAGGAGAAGAGTGGATTAATGGATTACACCACCCTGAACCACTATAAACCTTTGTGTTCATTTACTTACATCACTTTACTTTACACATTTACTTACTACTTTATATTCATAATCTGTTTGTGCATAATGTACTTTGAAACAGTTTTTAAGAAGGGACTTATCCGCTGCCCAAAAGATTTTAAAACAAGAAAAGTTTTTGAAACTCCTGTATAGTCATTCACCCCCCTCTAACTATACTTTTACCCTTCTCTCACTCCATCTTCTTCCTTCCCTCTTTGAAGAGATTGAAGACAACTTCTCCTAGGGGTCTTCTAACCCAATCTTAGCATTAGCTTAGTCAATTAATCTACTTGTAAACATTCAAATATCCAATCTTGATCTTTTAGAAAGAATTTTGTGGAAGAATGTCATCTCATTGGTGTTCTTTCTCCACTAAAGTAGCTTTTGAGGTTAATGCAATTATTCTTCTTTGAGGTGTTTTCTATCTTGTTGGGTACTTTCTTTATTTACTTTTAGTGCTAATTTCATAGTTATGAAACCCCTAAGTGACATTTGTGGTTTCATAGCCATATGAGGCTATGCTTTGCTAGACAAGATTATATATTTGCGATAGTTATTAATCTCTATTAGTTGATTGGAAATGTCTATTCATGTTTCCTAGCTTCATGTGTTGTTTATCTTTTCCTATCTATATTGTATTGCTTGTTTGTGATGGATTTATCACCTAGCACACACACACACACACACACACACACACACACACACACACACACACACACACACACACACACACACACACACACACACACACACTTAGTTCTAACCGAAAGATGCTTGGTGTGGGAGAAGGGATAGGAGAACCGGAAGGTAAAATTGACCTTAAGTGGAACTCGATTTCTTATCCAGAGGTTGTTGTTCATTCATTGCATGCATGAACTTAATCATGTTGAATCATTAGGTCTAAGGTTCTTAGACCAAGGAGGAGGCATAGAGTAGTTCCGTACACTCGTATGATGAGGAATTGCTAGCTTAGGAGTGCACCGATAACACACACTTGAACACTATTGGAAGGTTGGTTGGTAGTTGTTGGTCCCTTGGAAAGGCTGACACAAGGTTAGATGGGGGATGGGGTGAATAAACTTGTCACCAAAAACTAAATTCATAACGATTAAGGTTCAGTTTTAACTTGTGTGGAGTTGAGCTGACAAAGCTAAGTCTAAGTCAAACTGACTTATAACAAAACTAAGTCAACCTGCAGAGGATTTAAGTTATAGCCTTTATCTGGATCTTGTTGTTTCTAAAATAAAAAGCTGAGTATGCAAAACTTAATTCTGGTGAATGTCAGTTTATGAGCTGTGAGTAAGTATAACAATCAGTTTTTAGTATGCTGTATAAACAATAATAAATGTTGTATAAGTAAATGACTGAATGTAAATGCATAAAGTAAGTAGAGCAAGAATTATAGTGGTTCTAGGTTGTGTAATCCTGTACGTCCACTCTTCCCCTATGATGTAGGAGGAAAATTCCATTAGAACCTTCTGAGGTAAGCTGTTACAAAAAGTCCTAAACGAAAGTCCTTGACTAATCCCTAGTGTCACTATCTAAACAATCAAAGAACATTTTGGATTTCTACTCTCCAAATTCTTGATCCATTGGTCCTTGGAGGGTTGTATTGCCTCTTCACCAGTTACTACCACAAACTCAGTCTACCCGACTGCAATTGACATAACTGTCCTTGGCAAAATCTAAACCGGATTTCTTCACAGTCTAAACCTTTGATTAAGAATCAAAATTGGGCTGAGAATCAATAAATTGATTCTTGCTTGTGGTTCTTCTAAGTGTCAAAATCTGGATATGATCAATGTAGCTTGAACACTTGAAGAAATCTAGATGAACTAGACTTGAGCACAATAACGCTTGTAAATTCGATTCTTGTTATGTTCTTGTGTGTTTGATCCTTGGCCTCAAGTCCTCTATTTATAGTGTAAGGTCCAACGTTCATCTTACTTGAATTAGAATTGTTTCAATGTCTATATTTTCAGATGTCAGGTGTTAATGACCGTTCTGACATGTCAGTTCTTCATCAAACAAAAATCCTTGATTTATAACGTTTGAATGTACTTTAAGTTTCTTGGATGGAAGACTATAATAATGAGTACCCTGTTCAGTTTTATACTGAGTATGTCAGTTTTGAATTTGTTAACTGACTTAAAGCATTAACTGAGTTTTTACTCTTCTTCAAAACTTAGTACTCTATTTATCTGATTTTATACGACTTAATCAGATTACACCATTCGTTAAGAAAATCATCTAAGATATCATTGTCCTTATGATTCTTAGGTCTTCTTCAAGATCCATAAAGTCAGTTCAGGCCATCACAAACATTCCTGAATTCTAACTTACCATCCTCGGCTTAAATCTTCACAACTGCGTCTGAACCCTTAGTTCTTCAAACACTGAGTTTGTACCCTCAGCCTTCAGTTCTAGATATGTCAACCGAGTCCGCGTCCCTCAGCGAACTTACTTTCTTCAGTTCTGAGTACGACTTTCCGTTTTGTGTCATGTTCCAGTTTTCTAAATGATTCCACTTTTCAGTTCTACAACACTCCTAACTATTACAGTGCTTGTCTGATACAACCTATACAATTATCAAACTCTAGTAAAACTTATACATTCAGTTCTAGACATCTTTTATCTCTTCACTGTAACAGCTAGTTTCAGCACTTCATCAATGGGGTGTAAATGAATAAGTAACTAAATAAGATGAATCATTATCAAAACTACAATTTTATTCCCAACAGTAGTTCATTCCAATGATGCTAGTAGATATTGGCTTGATCATTGCATTATCTTGGCTAGGTCTTTTATCATTTTATCACCCTTTGTAGTAGTATAATCTACATTTACTTTTTTTGTTAATTTGTGACTTAGATCAAGAAAATAATAGCTTTTCGGTGTTCAAACTCACAATCCTCGTGGATACGACCTTCACCACTTACTAGACTACAATTGACCCGGTACACTGCTGGTAGGATTGGACATCTAGAAAAGTTATGATCAAGTTTTTGGCGCCGTTGCCGGGATTGTGTATCGGTTGATACTTATACAAGCTTAATAGTCTTGAGAATAAGTCAATCTTTTCTTTTGTACTTCTTTGGTGCTTACCTCTTTGGTTAGTCACCAAGTGCTACTAATTGTGTTCTTGTTGTTTTATATATTGTAGTTGGTGAACTATTCTTGACGTGGTAATGCCCTCAATACTCCTTACCTCCCGGATATCAACACTTATATTTGGGATCGAATATTGGATCTTGGTAAAGCATCTTCATAAGAGTCATTACATCAAGAAGAGGAAATGGACAAGGTGCAAGGAAATGCAGAAGTTGAACAAAATCCCTTAAATCCAAATGACTACCCTCCACCACCACCACAAGAACCTTACCTATAAATTCCACCACCTCCACTAGAACCATCTCCACCCCTAAATCCACCCTACCAAGATAGACCGCATCGTGACCAAGCCATTCAAAGATAGAATCAAGTTCATAATCCTATTCGTCTACGTCACATTGATGCTAAAAACTTTTCAATCATGTCACATATGTTCGGTCTAGTGGAGAGTAGAGCTCAACTCCATAGAAATGCCCATGATGACCCGTATTCACATCTTTATAACCTTGATGAAATATTGATAATGCCTTAAATGGTACCAATAACTATACTTATCTTCACCCCAAATTCTGCTCAAGAGAGAATATATAGACTCGTTATTATATGGAATATGTGTTAAATGCTATGTGTATGTTTCTAGGATGGTAATTCTGCATCAATGTTTTTTTCCTGAGGTTTTGGTACTGTTTTGTCTCGTTTAATGTGTTTTATAGATGTACCAAATCTAGAGCATTGGAGAATGGATATGGACCAAAAGAAGCATGTTGGGCCAAGTAATTAAAGTCCAAGAAGAGGTCTGCAGAAGAAAAGAAGAAAAGTCAGCCCGATTTACCGTGGGCTAGGGCCGGTAAATCGAGGGCTTGTTGGTAACGAAATCGATTCTGCCACCTCTACTAGGTCGGTTAGGGTTTCTGAGATGATTTAGCGCTCGATATCGGCAATTCTAGTTCTTTATGCGTATGGGCTATTACAGACAAATGTAGAAGGGTAGCTTGCATATAGATTGTCTACTACAACATGTCGGAGTAGACAGGGTTAGGAGTTGCACCCGTAGCTGATAGTCAAATTAAAAGCTTGCTTGATTAATTTAAGGAAATTATGTGAGGAAGTAAACATAATGATTAACTAATCCAAGTTAGTAGATCGTTGAGAAGAGAGGGAGAAATACCAAGTTTATGTCTATTGTTGGTCAATGACCGCTTCTATGTCGTTTATAATTGGAGTTGCATTGTCTCTGTGGGATCGACCTTGACTCGCATTTACTATATTACGATGTACCTACTACGATGTACCTAGTATTCTTGCTAGTAATGTCAACGTTAGTGACTTACACGCAAGTCGTCTATTGTATCTATCTAAAGCCACATTAATAGATGTTTTCAATAGGTTCTAAGTTTTGCACAATATATTATATACATTATATAATTTGATGAAATAAAGTTATTCCAAGCTTTTGAGGAGTTATTTCTGGTTTTCTCCCTTTCTCTACCGTCTCTAACTTGAATAGATCGATCTAGATCTCTATTGTTGAAGGTATGATGTTTTGAACGTTCCTTTTTGTCTTCAATTTGGTAGATATGTTCGTATTTACATGTTTAATCTGCATGTTTAACTACCGCATGATTTACTTAGATTAATCGTATTTGAGCAATGTATATCCAGAAACAGGAAAAGCTGACCACAAAATCAGGCAACGTCCATTTCAAATCAGAATAATATCAACATAATAACTCAGAAAGAAAAAGGACAGACAACTCCCCTGAAAATCAGCATTGAAGCAAAGGCTAGAAGTTAAATTTTGAAACGGAAGTACGCCAAGCCGTCAGAATACTGAGGAGCTGCGTATCAACTTGATAAATGCATCAAATCAGCAAAAAAATGGAAGGTTTACAACACCGAGCATTCCATATACAGATTACAACACGTGGTTGCACAAAAAGGTGTATTTGTAAAACCAGAAGCACTAAGTCATCGAAGGAGAAGCCGTGGATCCACAAAGATACTGGCCAAATACTTAGAATCAACATCGAATCAAGAGAAAGGCTAAATTTTTCATACCCATCCTTCACAAAAATGCATAAGGCACTAAATCAGCAGAGCATCCATGTCAAATCAGAAAAAAAAAAATGATAAAGAACAATATTAATACGGAAAGATATCACCTTGAGAATTGAATGCACCGAATCAAGCCTTCGTGTTAATCAACACATGTTCTACCTATTCGTCAATTTGCATCTGTCATTGTCAAAAAGTTATTGTATTAACAGAAAACAATTAACTTAACCTAACGAAAATAACCAAGAAATGGATACGTTCTGATCATCCCATTAGTATATTAACCTATTTCCTCCCACAACTTTTCAGGTTCTTAGACTAGTAGCCGGCAAAACACAGATTGAAGCGATTGAACAATTGACACGTCTGGAATAAAAAAGATCTTCTAAGGTTCAACTCCGTTAGAGTACAAAATCTTTGCATCTTCCACAAAAAACTCCATCACAATCACTAACTCTCAATCTGAGATTAATTAATGAAATGATCATGAAAGTAAAAATGGTAAAACAATAATTTAGACGTCTATTTTACCTAGTATAATTTGCGAGTCAATAGCAATGTAGCGAATCAACGATCTCTGTCACCGTAGCCCTCAAAATCGGTCAGAATTTGCACATACACAAATAGGCCAAAAATTATGTGAAAATGTAGAGGGAGGATTATACCCATGATGCCTAATGAAGATGCTCTGTAAGGAAGAACAAACTCGGATTGCAGAATCCCTAAATTTTTTAAACATTTTCGCCTCCTAATTGTTGTGTCACCTAAAATAAAATTGTGCCCAATCGAAACATCCACAGCCGGCTTGATATTCAAACCGTCTTAATCCATAGAGTTGCTAGAATTTTAAAAGAGTCGCTGGAATAGGAGATTTAGGTAGTCAAAAAGATGGGGCAGGTTGAGGGGATGATTTGCGATGAAAATTGAGGCGAGAGGAGGGTGGTTGTTTTACTGAAATGAGGAATGGACGTGGGGAGTGGGAGTTGAAATTGGGGAGGTTAGGGATGGTGGGGCTGATATTTGTTATTTTTATTTTTATTAATTTTTTTTAAATATGCGCAGGGTGTTACAAATATACTCGTATTATGTGGATGTCCATTAGATATAATATGTACTACTTCGTGTATAATACTAGCCAACAGCTAGTTTACTTAATAGCCAAGTCTCGACACAAGCACGATAAAGTGGATAAGTATCGACGTAAATATATGGTGTAATCGACGGATGCATTAACACCATTAAGCCACGTGTAATATGTCGTGTCTTTATTAACACCATTAAGCCACGTGTAATATGTCGTGTCTTTATTAGACGGTAGCGCGTTAGTAATTATCCAGCCGCAATCGTCACATGGTAACACTTAATTGGGTTACCCATATCTACCACATGCAGTGATGAGGGGCTTTGCCGCCTCTATAGTCTATACGTCTCTATTCTCATGCATGTATATATATATCAAGTATGTACCAAGAAGGGGTAGATGGCAGTAGTAATATTCAGTGGAATACTGAAGCAATAATTTCCTTTGGTTGTATAATACTTCCGCATATTAGCAGCTTCTATCTTTGAGTACCAAAAGAAACAGAAAGCTTTTAAATATCTTTTACTTACTTGGGTTTCCTTCTTTTATTTTTAGTGAAGTTATTTTATAACACAGGGTATAATGTGTAATTAATGGGTAGTTAATTTTTGGTGACAGTAATGCGTGGGTAGTTATTTGAAGGGGTAGTTAATATAGTTTTTTGTTTATTTTTCGGAGGAGGAAAATGGATAATAGGTAGTTAATTGTTTTTTATTCTTTTCCGGATGCGATAAACCGGGTGGGTCTGGTCAATTAGGAAAAACGTGGTAGTTAATTGTTTTTTTTTTGATTGGATAAACCGGGTTTGGGTCGGGTCAATTAGAAAAAAACGGGTTAATTGGCGGTTTTTTACTCTGAAATATTAATATAGACACAACCACACACGTCAACAAATTATAGAAATGTGTTCAATGTCAATGAAAAATATATGGCATCTGGAATTGGAAGAAAAATATACCACTCAAACGACTTTAACCCATTTCCTCCCACAACTTTTCAGGTTCTTAGATTAGTAGCCGGCAAAACACAGATTGAAACGATTGAACAATTGACACGTCTGGAATAAAATTGATCTCCTAAAGTTCAACACCGTTAGAATACAAAATCTTTGCATCTTCCACAAAAAACTCCATCACAATCACTAACTCTCAATCTGAGATTAATTAATGAAATGATCGTCAAAGTAAAAATGGTAAAACAATAATTTAGGCGCCTATTTTACCTAGTATAATTTGCGAGTCATATAGCATGTGTAGCGATATCAACGATCTCTGTCACCGTAGCCCTCAAAATCGGTCAGAATCTTCATATACACAAATAAGCCAAAAATTATGTGAAGGTTGAAGGAGGATTATACCCATGATGCCTAATGAAGATGCTCTGAAAGGAAGAACAAACTCGAATTGCAGAATCCCTAATTTTTTGAAACATTTTCACCCCTTAATTGTTGTGTCACCTAAAATAAAATTGTGCCCAATCCAAACATCCACAGCCGGCTTGATATTCAAACCGTCTTCATCCATAGAGTTGCTGGAATTTTAAAATAGTCGCTGGAATAAGAGATTTAGGTAGTCAAAATGATGGGGCAGGTTGAGGGGATGATTTGCGGTGAAAATTGAGGCGAGAGGAGGGTGATGGTTTTACTGAAATGAGGAATGGACGTGGGGAGTGGGAGTTGAAATTGGGGAGGTCAGGGATGGTGGGGCTGATTTTTGTTATGTTTATTTTTATTAAATTTTTTTTTTTTTTAATATGCGCAGGGTATAATGTATAATGTATAATTAATGGGTAGTTAATTTTTGGAGACAATAATGCGTGGGTAGTTATATGAAGGGGTAGTTAATATATTTTTTTGTTTATTTTTCGGAAGAGGTAAATGGATAATAGGTAGTTAATTGTTTTTTTTTTTCTTTTCGGATGGGATAACCGGGTTTGGGTCGGGTCAATTAGAAAAAACAGGTTAATTGGCAGTTTTTTACTTTGAAATATTAATATAGACACAACCACCCACGTCAACAAATAGTAGAAATGTGTTCAATGTCAATGAAAAATATATGGCATCTAGAATTGGACAAAACATATACGACCCCATTGTTTTTATTTCAGGAGTGTGGTACTCAATATATTATTCCTACTAGTGATGCTATTGTTTATTATTTTTGTAAATATTGTTTTGTTTTTCCTCTTTTACGAATAAATTATTTACATCTCCAATAAAAAATATATTATTGCCTCGTTTGGACACTTTTATCCCCTCGATTGGACACTTTTATCTTAGGTCCTCGTTTTTTTTGTTTTTATGCGAGTGTCGTGCCATTTTTGCTACGAATTTGATTCCCTCGCTGCCTTTATTATATATATATATATATATATATATATATATATATATATATATATATATATATATATATATATATTCTCTCTTTTTTCTTATTTTTTTCTTCTTTTTTGGCAGATTTCTCACCTTTTTTCTCTCTCTCAGTCACAAGCCTATTTTGACCCGGTGTACCTTGCTTGGTACTCAAGTTGCTACCCTCCTCTTACAACAAGGGGTTAAAGTATATCCATCGACAAATATCGATTCCCGGTGTAGGATAATTCTTCATCTAGTCTAAATACTTCTCACTCAGATTGCGTGCTCAAAGATTGAATGCAAATGGCAAAATAACAATTAATAAGTCACTTATTCATTCAGTCATAACACATGCACATTCTTCCATATTAAATCGTATAATGTTTCATCTACATGACATATTGAAGAATCGATTCATACGTGATTAAAAGGTTTGGTTCATAACAGAATGTATGAATAATGTGTCACCATTTAAATAGTGAACATGACTCTCACCTAAGCTTTGTGAAACAAAGATATAAGTAATTAGCTCAATTTCCTTACTTAGAATAGATCTATGTGGTGAAAAATGCATCTTAGAGAATCAAGATAATCTAACAATTTGGAAATACAGTTTTAAAAAGCTAAGTGACGTCCCTACCCCACACTTAATCGAAACACTGTCCTCAATGAGATGATGATAATATAAAATGAAAAGGAACTTAGTTTCGGTTAATCGTGAAGCCAAGTAAGAAACTAGACCATCCAAATTGCAATGGGCTCATCTAAGAAGTCCACGACAAAATCTGCTTTAAATCTCTCAAACAATCCAAGAAGAATTGGGTGACAACAAACCGTATAATAAAACTGCGGCAGTAAAAGAGAAATGAAATAACTCCAAGCAAATTAAGCCGACAAAATTATTATATGATTATTATAAATTCTGCTACAGAACTAGATAGGAATTATCATAAAATACAAGAAATGGAAAATTACAACAATAAAAAGAAATAACTAGTCATTGTCAAAATACTCCTCTCAGACATTTCTAGGCTGAAAACTGGGAGGTGGTCCTTAACTTAGAGCAGCAGTGGCGGAGGAAGACGCTCCATGACGTGGGGCACTCCTAGGTGGTGGGGTCGAAGGAAGAACGCATAAAAGGTCTATAATATAATCCATCTTGTGATGTAGACTCACAATTTCTCATGCATTCTCCTCAATCAAGGATCTCTGGGAATGAGGTCCTCCGTGTACAGGTGTACGCTCTCTCTCGGCTCTTTGACCGACCCGTCTCGGTGCTTTTGAAACCGACTACGAATTGGTCTTCGGTTCAAGATCTCCCGAATCATCACTAACAAGAACTTTGACCTTGTCCTTCGTAGGAAACATGTCAATCATAAGGCCATAAGGCGACTGCTCTCGCTCGGACTCATTGGCAATCTCATGAATACGGATGTGCATCAATAGGCCGATGTTGACTGGAGATCCCTGCTCCAGATAGAACATGAACTCCGCCCTTTTCGGTGTGACAGATGCCGTGTGCTTGGTCGGAAGAAGGAGGAAACATAAAAATTTGTTCACCATCTTCCTATCCCAGGATAGGTCATTCTCTAGAAAGATGGTGGGGTCTCCCATAGGATTGCGAGTCCATTCCACCCCGAAGTAGTCAGCGATCATTTGCATCCTCTCTAAATCATTCACATATGTGGAGGATGTATACTTATTTAGGCCCACTGGTGGATTGCACACCCCGTAATACTCATTGATCCTCTCAATCGTAAAGTATACTTTTACTCCCTAGACCATGGCAAATGTAGCTTTGGGGTTATATGCCAGATACGCATAAAATTCATGCACCACCGTAGCATTGAACAGGCTTGGTGCCTCCGCCATATCCAAAATATCTTGAACCTTCATGGCTCTTGGTAAGATCGAGCCACTATTCTGCACGTCTATGCTATGCTCACGTGTAACAGACCGTCCATTCTAGTGACCTCGGAAAGACTCATAAATTTCTAGTGAATCAAATTGCTCAACCCCATCGATTAAGGGGTTGGCATCTCCATATACAACATTTTGACCGCATGGACGACAGTTCTGCTATGCTTGGGGGCCATTTCTGTGAAGAACAGAGACTGTAGATAATGTTGAAACTAAAAACCTCGACCTTCGATAAATCGGCAGGTACTCCCGATTTACCGCTGCTAAATTTCCAGATTTTACTATAACTTTGCTACTGATGAAGAAAACGATGAACTGTAGTAAAAACGTGTTACAACAGCACCACTCAACAATAGAGGATCGAAAATGGGTGTTTTGGTGTTTAAATGGAAGAAAAAAGGTTGATTTTGGTGGTGATAGTGGTGGTGATGTTGGCCGAGATTTGTAGAAGAAGGAGACAAGGAAAAATTGGTGGTGAAGAACAAGGAGATGATTGATAAAGATGATGAATAATGGTGATATTATGGTGTTTATATATGAGAAAATGATATAAAGTGGGATGATTTAGTGGGATAGTAGGTAGAGGAGTAATGAGGGTGAGGGAATTAGGGGCTGATTGATGGGATTGATGTGGAGTAATGGTGGAGTGTGGCAAAGGATGAAATGATGGAACATAGGGAAAATGGGGCGGTTTTGCATATTGTGGGCTGACCGATGCAACCTGTGTCCATCATGTGTCATCGAAGAGTCTTCTTTTTAATATGACACTTGAAAACTGAAAAACCCTAGCTTGGTAACCCGGGGGTTATTCCCGATTTACTAGGTCTATTTTCTCCAGATTGTTCTGTTCTGTTCTGCACACCTTACATTAACTTACTACTCAATCCAGACCTCAAAATCACTAGTTTCCTACTCCTTTTGTTGCTACTTCAGACTCAATCCTAAACTACTTCACTAGAATCCATAACGAGTAAACAAAAACCTTCCCAAAAACCATCGGTTTCAAGCATAAAGGTGCGGTAGGATGAAAAGAATCTTGTTATTTCATGCGGCTTCTTTTATTGACTCTTATCCTAACTAAGGATTCAAGATAAATAGTTTTGAGTTTATAGTGACCAGCTCGACGTTCTTCAGATCCTCGCTCACTTAGAGGCCGGGCTTTAACTCGATAAACCGTTACTCTAAAGGTTTATACCGTCGTAGAACCTTTTTGAGCTCTTCTACTGCAACACTTTTCTCTTTTTGCTCATGCACTAGGTCTACCCCTGCTTTGATATTTAACTTTTACATTCATGGATTCCACATTTTCCACCTTAAAATCCATTTACTCTGCCTCGTAGTAGCACTTACTTCCATGAGCATTTTGTCATGGCCCTTTTCTTCCTGCTCTCTCAGCAGTACTCTCATGAATTCCTTCTAATAGATTTCTACTAGAACCTCTTGATTTCTATGCCTCTCCCCCTTTATCTCCAAGATTATCACTTATCCAGAACCATAAGTCATCATGCGACATTCAGGCCTATTATCTAATGGCTCTAGGATCTTGATAGATACGGCATCATTATTGGTCCTCAGAGTTATCTCCCTATTATCGAAGTCCATGATCGCCCAACTGGTCACTATGAATGGTCCACCTAATAGAAATGGGGCAGTAGGAACCTCCGGTACGTCTAAAACTATAAAATCTATAGGGAAGATGAATCCTCCTGCCTTAATCGTGCAATTCCTCAGCAGACCGGCATGCATATCTCTACTTCGATCGACAAAGGTCATGGACCGAGTTTGGTCCATAATAACCGGAATCTCAATCCTCTGACTGAGGGAGAAAGGATGAATATTGCAACTTGAGCCGGAGTCGTAAAGACCTAAACCTACTGATACCGTTGAAAGAGATCGGAGTCAGCATGTCCTAGGGTCTCCTAAGTTCACTACGGTATCTGAGTCTGGGTAATCCTTATTCTCAGAAAGCATAGTGTCTAGATCCTCTTCAAGATCATTGGAATCGTAATCAAAGGAAGATTTATCAATTAACTCAAGAGGAAACTAACATGGACGATACGTGTTGCACTCCGTTAAGCTCTCTTCAGGCTCCTGCGTAAGTGCTTCATTTTCATTTTCCACATGCTTCTTTTCTGCTTTGTATCGCTCTCTGATTGCTGATCCTGGACACATGGAAATTGGTTTGATATTTAATACTTTACGAGGTATTTTGTTTGACTTGTCTGCCTCTTCAACTCTTGCTTGACCGAACCTCTGAAGTGTCTTGATCTTCCTTCAAAAGAGACAAAAGAAACCAAAGAAAATGTTAGCAACTTCCACTTCAGTTAGGATTAAACCCACCTATTGTGGACCTACTAACTAAAATCAACAGGGATATACACAGAATCACAAGGGTATCCAGAATAAGAAATTCTAGCCCGGTTTACCGAGGGCTACCCTCGATTTACCGAAGTCCAGAAAATCAAATTCTAGCAGTTAAACAGTGCAGGTTTAATTCAGGACGACTCAAGACTCCAAAAGAAAATAAATTTAAAAAAAATGACAAATTCTTAATTAGAGTTAAAATTTATTTATTCCTAAAATTTGTCATTGTCCCCAGCAACAGCGCAAAAAACTTGAACATCGCGAGCCTTATGTCGATTATACTTGCAAGAGTACTAGGTCAATCATAGTATAGCAAGGGAGAATCAAGGTCGATCCAACAGAGACATTGCAACTTAAGCATAAACAATTCTGACCAAATCAGGAAAACATAAGTGGTCATTGACCAACAATACACATAAAAGAAGCCTGGTATTCCTTCCCACCACACTATCTACTAACTTGGTTTAGTTAATCCTTATGTTTACTTCCCCACATAATTTCCCCATCTCTTAACCCTATCGATTTCCACTGTAAGGACAGCAGATAATCTATATGCAACTAACCTCCTTCGTTGGTTGTATTAGACCACACGCCATAAGTTCTAGAGATGTCGGCACAAGACCGAAATCCTCCCTAAGTAGCTATTGACTATGACTAGCATGTTCCTAGGGATCCATTAAGACAATGTCCTAATTAACATTTCACTAACAGTCCTTCATGTTAATTTACAAATTATGAAAACTAGATTGGCCAGATCTATTACTCGTTTTAATTATTCCTGCCGATCAACTAGCTTACGCTGAATCTCCAGATTAAGGTAACATAAAATTGCCTGGGTAAATCAGTATAGACCGCCGATTCACCGGGGGCGGTGGTTCTAAATCGGGAATCTACATTGCTCAATTCAGATTAATTTAAGTAAATTATGGGGTTGTTAAACATGCAGATTAACAAGAACTTGTAAATACAAGTAAATCTACCATATTAAAGACATAAAGGAATGTTTAAAGCTTCATACCTTCAACTATGGAGATCTACCTTGATCCACTCAAGCTAGAGATGGCAAGGAAGGGAAGGAAACCACAAAATAAACTCCAAAAGCTTAAAAGGACTTTATTGCATCAAAATTGTATAATGTGTATGATAATAATACCTGGAAGATACTAATAATATCAGTTCTACGGCTTTTTATAGATACATTAGCTGACTTATGACTCAAATAAACCCTAACCGACCTAGTAGATGTGGCGGATTCAGTTTCGTGTACCCCAAGAACCTCGGTTTATCGGGCCTAAGCCACAGTAAACCGGGCCTGAATTTCTTCTTTTCTTTCAGCAGATCTCTTCTTGGTCTTACTCCACTCTGCCTAATGCTCTTTCCTTGATCTAGATCCGTTCTTAAGTGCTCCAGATTTGCTACATCCTGAAAAATACAAAAAACAAGGCAAAACAGTACCAAATCTTCAGGATAATAACACAGATGCAGAATTTTGAACTTAGGAACATGCACTCAGGGTTTAGCATATATTCCTTCACAATAATCAGCCTATCTACACTCTCAAGAGTAGAATTCATGATAAATAAGGGTTAATTTAATGGTGCATTAGAGCCTTATCAAATAGCCAACAGACAGAAATTCAAATCAATGATTATCAAGGCGATAACAGAAGGCATTGACAGAAAATCAAATATACGAACACACAAAGAAAAAGAGCAGAAGCACTGTTCAAATCATAAGCCTTCTCCTGAATCTAAAAAAAACACATCTAGTGATCAACTCAGCATTCAAATCATAAAATCATTTCAAGCACTGAGATTGTTCGAAGCTTTGTGAATACAATTCACACCCTAGTCAAGCAATTGAGTCAGAGACTAAGCCACCCTAGCTTTGTGAATACAATTCACACCCTTTCTGATAGATGTTGAAGGATTTGTTCCCTAGGCGCAGTGTATTGAAGACTAAGCCACTGGAGCTTTTGTAGCCGGGGGGTGATAGTCTTGGAGATTGTGAAGCTTCTGTAGCCAAGGACAATATTACTATTGTATTGGTGAAAAACAATAGTGAATTCCTCCAAACATCACAGGAGAAGAGCGGGTTAAGGGATTACACCACCCTGAACCACTATAAACCCTTGTGTTCATTTACTTACATCACTTTACTTACATCTCTCCAACACTGGCCCAATAGATGTAAAGAAGATGCAAATCGACGTCAATGCATTTTGGAATGAAATAGCCAAGAACCCAAAGAAGAGCGGGAAGAAATACAATTTTCCTAAATCGGCACTCAAACGCCCCTTTGCCGAGTTTGCTCCTGTAATCACAAGGAACCTTGAAGGAAATAATGGCCCCATGGAAAATATGACTGAACTCAGAGTCAAACTGATGGATATTATATACCAAGGGCTTCCATTCAACTGGTCACAGTTCATCTCAACAGGTTGAAGGCTCAAATCCAAAATAAAATTGATCTAGGAATCCGGGCTGCAAATGGAGGCAAGCAAAAGAAAGGTGAGTTCTGGGAAAGGAAATCACATGGGATTCCTCTCCAACATATGTTTGATCAAACAAAAGTGAAACCCATCTACCTGCACCCCCTACATAAGGCCAATGTAATGTTTACATATGTTAAGGCCTCTTAGAAACCACAACCCACAACTGGAACAAAAAGAAATCAACCTGAAAGCAGCAGGTCAAGGATTGGGAGAAGGACCAGATCCCAAACAGTGCACATACCACAAAGGAGTCTACCCAGTAATGTGGATCGCCCCGTTTAGATAAGTGATGATGAAGAGAACCTGGAAGAAGAATTTTATCCGAGAGAAGGTGGGGAACAATCCTACCTTACTCCTTCAGAAAAAGAAGATTTTGAGGAAGAGAAAGAGGATACTTAGGATGAAGAAGAAGAACATAAGGAAGGTGATCATCTTGAAGATGATCAGGAAATGGTTGATTTATCTGATGATGACTTGATGCTCCAAGAAGTGATTCTCCGGAGCACCAACAACGTTACACAATAGCCAAGTGAGCCAGCTGATCAAACTCACTCCATTGATCCTGAAAATACCCACAGGTTTGACCATGGGGGAACACCATCTGGAGGAGTTAAGACTCCAGCACATAGAAAAGAAGGACATTCATCAGAAGGACTTGAAAATGCAAGTCTATTTCAATAATCTCAATCTGATCATGAGATTGAAGAAGAAGCTGAAGAAGACGAAGATGAAAAAGAAGAAGAATAGGAAGGAGAGGTAGTGAAGGAAGAGGATGAGAAACCATCTGAGACTTCTACACCAGCAGAAGAGGATCCAGACAGATCATTCAATCTGGATATTAATCCACAGGTTGTGGATATGGAAAGGCAGTACATGAGCAGACAAAACCTCAAAACTGTTCTGAGAAGTAATGAGACCTCCATGCATAAAAAAACTGAGGCTCTAATCAGTCATATTAAAGTTCAAGATGCAGTAATGGAGAGGAAATAAGACTTACTCTGAAACCTGCCGCATGTCATTCCTCATCATTTCTAGACAAATCTAGAATTCTTGGTAGAGACACTTGAGGGCAAACTCAAACCCTTGGTTGACACTCTCAATGAGCACACTCCAAATTCAAACTCTTTATGGCATTTTAGATGAGTCAGGGAAGCAGCTCAACACACTCATCCAAGTATCTGAGGCAACAAACAAGATTCTGGAAGACAGGTAAGGTGCTGCCAAAAAGGGGGAAGGTAGCAGTAAGCATGAAAGCTCCATTCGGAAGGGAAGCCCAACATAAGGGCATCAAAGGCAAAGGCATCAGGTTTGAAGAGAAGAAGTAGTCCTTTAATAAATTTTTGCCTTTGAATAATTTTTGAATTTCAATATCTTTTTGCCCTTAATGGATGAATAAATTTCGGAATTTCATTCTGTTATTATTATGAAAAAGCTGCATATATATGTTCAGGCTTATGAGGATTTTGGCATCATCAATATCTTTTGCCCTTAATGGATGAATAAATTTGAATTTCATTCTGTAATACTAAATGCCTAGTGTTATTATTATGAAAAGCACATCAGCATATATATATGTTCAGGCTTATGAGGATTTTGGCATCATCAAAATGGGGGAAATTGTTGGGAACATTTGATTATGTTTTGATGATGGACATACTAGCTGTTATAGCAAGCCTGAAATAAGTTAGAAATATATGTATAAGTCTTTACTTAGAGTCTGACATGTTGTATAAGTTGAGTCAGACAAGTATTGTACTAGTTGGTAGGATGGCTAGGTATACTGCCAATCCATTCTTTCGGCGTAGTAAAGGCAAATTCGCATACCTGCCAAGTACCAAACCAGCCGGCGGGAAGACATATGGACATCGACTTATAACTAAGGAAGTCCACTCAAAAAAAAAACAAGACTTTTATTTTACATAGGATGATGACTTCTTGGATAAGTCTGAGTAATATTACAAGTAATGAAACTCATTGTTTAAATATTGTGTACAATGATCTCACACAAATCAAGATCAGTGAAGTCCAAGAAATGCCTGAAAAATCAATGAAATCATAAAAGCAGTGAACCGGCAACCGGCAACCGGCAAAGTAAGCTGTCTACCGGCTAAGTAAAGCAAAAGCAGTGAAGGAAGAACTAATCAGCTAAGTCAGCAGGAACACTTAACCAGTCAAGTAACAAACAAGTGAAGGAAAAACTAAGCAATTCAAGCTTATTTAGAACGTGAAAAATAAGGAAGATTCAGAGGATCAAGCATTGAATGCATAATCAATCATTGACGGATTTTTAGATGAACGTTTGAAAAAAAAATCCGGATCACTGAAATCAAAGAGAATATAATTAAGGGGGAATAATGAATTAAATGAAGGATTATTCTCCACATTAAATAGCCAATTGACATAAATTCAAATCAAAGATTATCAAGGCAATAAATAAAAGGCATTGACAGATAGGAAGAACAACGATTGAAATATACAAGAACAAGCAGAAACTCTGTCAAAATCCTAAGCCTTCTGTTTGAACTTAAAAGGACACATCTAGAGATCAACTCCGAAATCAGAGCTCCAATTCCAAATCAAACACTGAGATTGATCAAATACTCTGTGAATTCAATTCACACACACCTGTCAAGCAACTGAATCAGATTCATCTGAGAAGGAGTTGTGTTTGTGATAGCTGCTGAAGGATTTGTTCTCAAGGAGCAGTGTTGAAGACTGAGTCAATGATACTTTTGAAGCCAGGGAGTGATAGTCTTGTAGATTGTGAAGCTTGTGTAACCAAGGATAATCTTACTATTGTATTGGTGAAAAACAATAGTGAATTCCTCCAATAATCACATCAGAAGAGTGGATTAAAGGATTACACCACCCTGAACCACTATAAACCCTCATGTCTATTTACTTTCAGCATTTTACTTTACAGAACTTTATTTTACTGAATTCCATATCTGTGATTGCATAACCTACATTGAAATAGTATTAAAAGAAGGGACTTATCCGCTGCCAAAAGATTTTAGAACAAGAAATGTTTCTGAAACTCCAGTATAGTCATTCACCCCCCACCCCCCCATCTGACTATACTTTTACCCTTCTCTGGGACCAACATTAAGATAAGGTGTTTACCGTTGTACTAAAACCAATTGTTGGTAGTAAAGGTGCTACTATATTTCTTATACACTAAGAGTGTGGGCAATCTGTCCGAACACTATCTAACAAATGTGGGATAGTAAAATACTAAAATAAAATAAATAATAAATAAAAATAAATAAATGACTCCAAATAAATTTAATAAACTTATGATCTCAATGTGATCAAAAGTTGATTTTATTTTATCTGTTTTTTTAGAAATAAAAAAATAAATGTACGGAAAGAACCGAAGCTGGGAAAATTATATGTCTTCTATTAAGAATAATGATACTAACAAGACTCGGGAGAAAGAAGAAAAATAAAAATAGGGATTTTTGGATACCGTCAATGTCTGGCTCTGATATCAAATTGATATGATTCGTAAACGAATAAGATTCAAAAATGCCTGAGGAATTGACTGAAGGAACCAATAAGACGAGCACATCGATCCTTAGCTAACCTGTAGCTTGGTATAAATGGTCACCCACAAGATAAGTCCGGTTTGGAATTCACCAACATGAGAAAAACTCACCAAAACTTAAAAGTTTCAAATGTAATCTATTTATATCAAAATTTGTGTTGGTTATGATGACTCTAAATATCTTTATATAGGCTATAGACTCCAAATGTAATTGCTAATTTGGTAATGTGGGAAAAAAAATAACACTAAATAAAAATAATAGCAAAAATAAAAGACTATCTAACCAATGTAGGATAATAGAATACGAAAATAAATAAAAGACTCCAAATAAATTTAATACGTTTCTGATCTCAATGGGAATCACATCACGTATGATGGGTCTAAGGACCCCCAAGACCATCTGCACCAGTATTTGATGGACAGGAACTTGTACTGTGCCCCTGATAAGATGATGTGCAAGGCCTTTCCAGCTCTACTCACGGGCAGGGCCCGTGAGTAGTTCAGGAAGTTACCACCGAGGTCGATCTCCAACTTTGGAGCTCTGGTTAGAAAATTTATGCATGCCTTCATAACATTCAAGCATTTTCAGAGGAATGTGACATATCTCCTCACTATAAAACAAAAGAAAGAGGAAATTGCAATACAGTATCTAAAAAGGTTTAATGAAGAATCCATGCAGGTTAATGATGCAGATGAACACCTTCTTATTACTTCCTTCGTAGCAAGACTACGGGGCGGGGTTTTGTACGCCACATTAGTCAGCAAACTTCCTAGATCCATGGAAGAAAGCATGGAAGTGGCTTATGGACATTGTCAAGGAGAAGAAGCCAATCAATTAAAGAGAGACTCAAAAATAGGTGAGTCAAAAAATGATAAGGTTGATAAGAAGTCTGACAAAATGAGGAATCTGGCCTAGGACCGAATAACAGCGCCGATTACAGATCGGCTTGGCAAGAAAGGAGCTTTACTAGAGCAGGACTTTATCTGTCTGAACAAGTCATGCGAGCAGGTACTCGCAATAATGGAAAGAAAAGGCTTAGCAAGTGTTCCTCCTCCGATGCGAGGGCCTCGCGTGAAAAGAGATCCAAACCAATATTTTGTATATCACAAGGATATTGGACATGATCCGGAGCACTGCCCAGAGCTGCAAAGAGACATAGATGCAGCCATCATGGAGGGAAAGCTGGATGAGGTCATGGACTGATCTCAGAATACAGAACCTTATGGTCGGATAGACTTTAAGCGACGAATTTATAATCAAAATAGGGACCGGCGAGATGAGCCTAGATGCAGAAGGGATCACTCACCTAATCCAAATGGCCAAGTGGATAACCTTCCCATAAACACGACCAATAGAATTTCAGGTGGTCCGAGCAGCAAGACCCGAACAGATGAAAAGGCCAGTGGAAGGTCTACTGCCTAATCCGATTCAAACAAAAGGTAAATGATCTCAGGAGAAGTAACTTAAGGGCCAAGGGATTCACTCCACTTGGTTATAAACAACAC
The DNA here is from genome assembly GCA_026214975.1 of Gentiana macrophylla. NCBI lineage: Eukaryota > Viridiplantae > Streptophyta > Magnoliopsida > Gentianales > Gentianaceae > Gentiana > Gentiana macrophylla. Next base: position 41,641,868 of record CM047809.1, read on the forward strand.
GGGGTTAGTTATTGAGGCAGTCATTAATCGTCATATAGTGAAGCACATCTGCATTGACATAGGAAGCGCAGTGAATGTATTATACCAGTCGGTTTTCTAGTCTATGAGGTGACGGATTCTAATGTAACACCTGTCTCGGCCCCGCTGTTCGGCTTTGCCAGACCTCTATATCATCCGGTAGGGAAGATCAGATTAGCCACTATGTTTGGCAAGGAACCAAGGGGCAGGACCCTTATGGTTAATTATGTAGTCGTCAAGGCTCTATCTGCGTACAATGTGATAATGGGAAGACCAGCCTTGATCCACCTTCCAGCTGTGATCTCCCAAGCTCATGTCAGTATGAAATTCCATACTGTTGAGGGCTCTGTAGAATAAAAGGTGACGTGAAAGCAACCAGGAGTTGCTACACAGCCACCGTCAATGGAAAGATGATGGTGCAACAGCTCCGTGTTGAAGAATTACTCCTAAAAGATGAAGAGAGTTGGTCTTCGGAATATAAAACTGAGCCTTTTACTCTTTGTGAAGAACATGCAGAGCTGATAGTCAATATTGGCTCTTGGATCTTAAACCAGCATAAGAAGAATCACAGTGATTAACTAAAGGAGTTCAGGGACGTCTTCTCTTGGAAGACTGGTGATATGCCAGGCCTTTCTCTAGATTTGGCTATACACATGTTGGACGTCGATCCGAGCAGGAGACTTGTTCGGCAAAAGAAGAGACACTTCACTCAGGAGAGTATGTCGGCAATTAATAAGGAACTAACATAGTTACTTCAAGCGAACAACATTAAAGAGGTTGTGTCCCCATAATGGTTAGAATATCCTATTGTAGTTAAGAAACTGGATGGATGCTGGAGAATGTGTGTTGATTTACTGATCTTAACAAGGAATGTCCTAAAGATTCTTATGCTCTGCCCAAGATCGGTCGTCTCATAGATTCAACCATGGCCTTTCTAGACGCATATAAGTAATATCCCTAGATTGCTATGGATCCCCAAGATACAGAGAAAACTTCATTTACTACGGAGTTCGACACATAATGCTACAACATTATGGCTTTTCGCTTAAATAATGCTGGGAGGCTTATCAGCGAACTGTGAACAAGATCTTCAGTAAACAGATCAGTAGGTGTATGGAGGTATATGTGGATGTGTTGTATAATAAACCCCAGTTGATCATTTAAGTTTGAATAATTTTCACGATATGATCATGTGTGTGTTATATATATTTATCAATGTGACTAATGGCCATGAAAGGACAATGTTTATATCATATGACACTTTTGTATATTAATTTTGTTTTGCATGTGTAATTAAATATTTTTATTTAAATAATACGTCATTAGATTGATTTATTAACTAATTAAATTATTTAATAACATTTTTTTGGCTGATGGATCAGATTTTTTTAAAATCCTACCCCTCCTATCAAATCCTCCAGTCCATTCATCCACATAAAGTCTGACCTGACCTACCCGGAGTATATAAACATATTAACCTAGCTAAACCCGGTAAATCTTCTATTTCATCATCCGTACCCGTAATACTTCACAAACCATAGCCTCCTCTCTACATTTTTGCCGTGTCTGTTTCGATTTCCTTAACTTATAGCATTAATTATTCAAATTCCCTGGAAATCAGCTTGTTGATTCATCTCCTTCCTTATTGGTGTTATTTGGACATTTATTTTGGATTTGCAACACGTTTCCCTCATTTCTGAAACGTGATAGATCATGCCTTTCCTGTTTTCTCTTTGATTCGAAGGATTAATGATAGATGAGAACTCACATCTGTCTTGATACGAAGCAATTGATGCTGAGAAAGGCAAGTAAATCGGGGAATTCAACACCTCTATTCTCCGATGATTTGTAGTGATGAAAGAAGGCACCTTTCTGAGTCATGTTAATTCAGTATATGGAAAATATAAGCCTTTAATTCTGATTCTTTGGACTTGTAGTCAACCCTAAAACAGGTGATATCTTTTCGAGTTAATGTCATATATTCTGTTATTAACACTCCTTTGAGCAAAATATCCGTATGATCATCTTGCCCTTTTTGGCCTGATTTAGTGTATGACGGAAAGTAATGAATGAATGTATACACAAATTCAGTCTTGATTCACTATGGATGGAAGTGTTTCCAATTTAAAAACCGGTGGATCTCTTTATAGTGACTCAGTATCATCAAACCGGTGAATCCATACCCGGTCTGATCAGGTAAAAGGCTTGACCTCTCTGGTGTACGGTTTAGGTCTAAAGACTTAGGGTATAGACCTTAAGAAGTCTAGGTCAAGTCTATTGGCGATGGTAGTGACCCAATGATGCCCAATGAATCAAGTCAAACTCTGTCAATCTGAGATTGGTTGGCATCATGGCCTTGTTGGTTTGATTTTGAGTCAATCCCTGGTTCAAATTGAATCAGGGTTCGGGTGCCTGTACACTGTGCTATTGAATTGAGACAAAAGGATATCAGTCGGTTTAAATCATTAAGTGAATGCATAATTAACCAATTATTTAGGTTCAACTAGTCAGTATCACACTCTTTTTTTTGCTTAACAGTCCTCCTTTAGAGAGTATACATAAGACATTGAACCATAGACAAGCTTCGGTTAATTATGGCTGGAAAATAACAAATTAAGAGCCACGGATTTTTAAGATTCCTTTTGATCCTATTCACACAAACCTTTGAGGTTCAAGTCATACCTCAAGGGCTATGAATAGCCAGTCACATTAACAAGGATCGTAACAACTCAGAATATCACTTCTTGAGCAATCCTAAATCCCATAAAATACTTAATGTTTTTTTCTCTCCTTTTTGGTGTCTGTGTTTGAGCTGTAGTTGAGTCTGGTTCTAGCATTGGCCATTGGCTATTGAGAAGAAGTGGCTCTGATCAATAGCGAAGCGTAGAATCTGGCAATTGAGGTTTTGTGTTCTTTTGTGTGAGGTAACACTTAACTCAATTTAGCTTTCAATTTTTTGTGTTTGGTGGTTTTTTTTGATTTCCTGTTGAAATTATCTTGATAGTAGTCTGTTTTGGAACTAGTCTTGCATGTATGTGGTCTGAGTCTGTTCTAGTGTATAAATTTGTTTTTGGAATTGATGCTTGCTGATCAGAGTAGTGGACAACAGCATGGTTGGTCTGATGTTTCAAGTCAGGTTGTCTAGTGAGGTTTATTGTGTATACTTTGAGTCTAATTAGTATCAATGCCTTAAGCCTTGGTTTGGCATTGGCATTGGCATAAGTCTTAGTCTGATTTTGGTCATTGCTTTGGTTGAGATTCATACAATATTTAGAAGTCTTTCAGTCAAGGCCCTTCTAAGTGTTGACTATATTGAGTTGTCGGTCTTCACTCACTGTAAGAGGTTTGTCTGAGTTGATTCCAAGTATTGTGTGATTTAGTTCTGTTTGATCACCTAAACATGTAGGTGTTGAGTTCGATCACCAGCATACTTAGTGTTTCTATCAATCAAGCTTGAGACAACCATTCTTGGTGTTTTATTAAGTCTGCAAGTCAGTCCCTTGTTATGGCTTGTTGTATTCCGAATTTCTGCTAAGACTGCCTTGTTGATCTTGTCAATTTGCTCTATTTTCGCCTGCTAAAGGCCGATGCACCTATTTTGGGGTCATCTTGAATTAGTCGTTTGACTTAGCTTTAAAAACTAAACATTGTATTCAGTTCTTGTGATCTCAGGATTGATAATATAGCCTTGTGAGCCTTATTATCACTTCCATGATTGACTGAATTCTAGCCCTCGTAACACCACTCTCAGAGCTCATGAATCTAAAAATAAGTCTAAACCTGATGAAGCTGAGAGTGAGGAAGAAGATTAGGAAATGGGAATGGCGGTGCAAATTTTCAAGCAATTCTATAAGTTTCAAAAGCAAACATCAAAGCACCCCAAAAGGCAATATGGCAATAATTGTGGAAATAAAGACTGCACCACAAATACCCAATTTTTTGAATGCAAACAAGTTGGGCACATCTCAAATGCTTGCCCAAACAAATGAAGGCAAAGTTCTGGATCTAAGTCTAAGTCTAAGCGAAAGTCAAAGATGCAGTCAAAGTCAAACTAGGAAAGTAATTCCTAAGGAAACTCTAAGCAAAATTCAAAGAAAAATGGCAAAGCTATGGTGGCTGGATGGTGTGACAGTTTGGAGTCCGATAACAATAACAATTCTGAAGAATCCGAACAAGCAAATTTCTGTCTCATGGGTTACTCGCAACCCACAAATGATATAGAAGACGAGGTATCAAACTCATCATTCACCCATGATGAGCTACATGCACTTAACGTGTCACTGGCTAGATAAAATTTAGAACTTAAAGCTAAACTCGAAGACCTAACTGAACATAGGCTGCATCACCACGATGAAGTCGTCACACTAATCAACACACTAAGTCGCCTAGAGCTTAAGTATCAACACACAAAAATTGTGAATGAATCTTTTAAACAAGAGGTTGCCAAATACCAACAAGTCATATCCGGACGTAAGGAGGATAATTCCCACCTCCATAGACAACTCCCTTCGATTAAAGACAAAGGGAAACAAGCAAGTAGTTCGGGACATCAATCCGAACCAGCTACTCCAGCCTCAACACTGGAGTCATTGACACCTATACCCATCGCCTTAGATAATCTTCAAAGAAAAGAACAAATATAAGGCACCTACGCCAAAAGCACCCAATCAAAAGAACGCTCCATCAACACAATCACACACCTCATAGCGTTCTTCAATTAAGCACCATGCCTTCAAGTATGACAAGAAGGGTTCAAGAAGTTGCACTCAACATAACCGTCCTTCTCATACATCGAACAACACTAGTTTCTACCAACTACATCACAATCCATTCATACACCAACCACACAACTACACTTTTTGGTACCCCCATATTGACCCATTCCTTGCCTTGATGTTTTTCTGGCAAAAATAGTTTGTCAGGTTCCAGCCAAACACATACCAGCTTGACCCACATCACTGTGACCAGCCCTCAAAATCCGCACGGACCAGAAAGGCTGCACATAAACCAAGGGTATGGTAGGTTTGGGTTCAAAAGGACTCCCTCCGACTTGAGACTAACCCCGATGGACCCAAGAACTACAGGGTACCTATCAACCTTGTACTTCAAGTTAGATTACAATGCAGCTGATCATGGTGTATTTATAGCTTCAGAAACCTCATGGATCAGTTAGAAGTAAGTTACAAGTGGTTACAACAAATTATAACTGTATAACCGCTTTCTACATTACATAACACTAGATTACTCAGTAGGCTGTAGTGTCTTCATACTATCAGCAGGCTGTTGTGTCTTCATATTATCAACAGAGTGTATCAGCTGACTATACTTAGCATTCTCTTCAGCCTTTATAGATAACACCCCTGAAGCTGGGAGTGGTACATGAACAACTTGCACCCAGCTTTCCCTTCAGCCACTTGAACTCTAAATTATATTTGAAATTCCCAATTTGTCTAGTAGATAGGAGAAAATAGGTGCATCCAAGGCTTTGGTGATAATGTCAGCTATTTGTTCTTTTATGTTGACCGAAAGAAATTTAACAAGTACATATTTGACTTTGTCTGTCACAACATGATTGTCCATTTCAATATGTTTTGTTCTTTCATGAAGACATGGTTGTGATCTATGTGCATGGTACTAGCATTATCACTGAATAACACATCAGGCAACTAAACTGAAACTTGGAAGTCTTGTAGTATGTATATCAGCCATTGGATTTCACAAACTGCATTTTCCATAGCCCTGTAATCAGGTTCTGATGAATTTCAAGCTATAGTGGTCTGTTTCTTGGCCTTCCAAGTGATAGGTGCATCTGCTAGAAAAATGACATAGCCTGATACTGATCTTCTTGTTTCAGGACAACCAGCCCAATCACTTTCTGTGAAACCTTTAAGGACTAAGTTATTTTCTGCTGGGAACAGGATTCCTTGATATGTTTTTCAGTAGGAGTGTACAAGAATTTACTCAGCTGCCGGGCTGAATGGAAATGTGTGGTCATGTAATAGTGAGAGAGATGAGTTTGCCCACTAATGATCTGTAAGCTGTATTATCTTCCAAAAGTGGTGAATCATCATGTTGTAGAGTTTGCTCAGACTCCATAGGCGTCTCTACAGGTTTTGCTCGTAGAAATTCATGTTCTTCTTGGAGGCTGAGAGTATATTTTCTTTGAGAGATTGATATGCCCGCAGGAGTTTTAGCAGCTTAAATACCTAGAAAATATCTCAATATTCCAAGATCCTTAATAGTAAACTGCTGACGTATGACATCCTTGACTTGCTGAATCAACTGCTCATTTGGGCTTGCTGCTATAATGTTATCTAATAGACCAACAAAGAAATAAAATATTCTCCTAACCCTTATGTGAATAAACTGTGGTCATTCTTAGATTGAATAAAACCCTGAGTTTCCAAGGATTCAGTTAATTTGCAATTGCATTGTCTGCGGGATTGCTTGAGGCCATACAATGATTTAGTGAGTCTGCAAACTTGATTTGGTTTAGTTACTGCACAACCTGGGGGTAACATGAAATATACTTACTCATGCAAATCCCTATGTAGAAAGGTAGTGTTGACATCCATCTTGTTAGGAAATCAACGCGGGAACGCAATGGAATTAAAAAATTTGACTTCCTTTTACCCAAGATCGACTTCGTTTAAGCAACAAGCATAAAAGAAGTAGACAAAAGAATACATTGGTTGATCCAATTGGATTGACACATTGTATACGGTTGTAGTTTCTGCAAGAAGCCACCCAAGCATTTGGCCTCTACCAGTGATCCACACGAACACCTCGCTTGGAATCCCAACATGGATTGCTACCAGAAAAACTCGGCTGCTAGACCAACTTTTTCTCTCTCCAAAATCTCTCTCTAGGAAGCTCTCTATTTTTCACAAGAACTATTAGCTCTTGGAATTATGATGATACAAAAGAGCTAGCCAAGCCTCCCTTAAATAGGGTGACCTGCGCACTTACTGTTCCCAATCTGATTGAGATTAGTTTCTAGATTGGGGAGAAAGAAAACATTTTTCTAATAAAATAAAGAAAATACCTTTGATTATTTTTCTCATTAATATTCATTATCTTATATTAAATATATTTCCAAGATATATATTGACATTATCTTATATTGAATATATCTTTATCTTATTACCATAAACCTATTTTTCAAAAAAATCAATTAATATCTAATATTAATATATGGTAATCTTATTAATAAAATTGCACAATTCAATGTTTCCAATACACTTTTAAAATGGCGTCCCTTCCCCACAAAATTTGGGAATTGAGATTTTCTTTAATTAATATAATACTATGATTAATTAATTTGCAAAATACATTTATATCACATATATACATATTTCGAAATATATGCATCAATATAAAGATTTAATTAATAAACATTATTAATATCTTATTTTTATTTTATTCATAAGAAATAAATACCACAATATTAATTTACTACTATAACCTTTATAGTCGTGAGATAAATTCCTTCCTTATTTGGTTATCATCTATAACCACATTTTAATCCGGCTAGATGATCATATATGTGTGACCCGATAGGATTCTGAATATGTTGGCCGTAGGCACAAAGTGCAAATTACGAAAATGCCCTTCATACCTAACGATCACTGGATAGCGTCTAGCAACACACCGTGACCACCAATCATCGGAAGAGTCAAATGCAATGACTACTACCTTATGTGAAACAATTACCGTGTAACTTACAATCCTACCGCAGTAATAATATCCATACGATTGTATCTCGAGTGTCAATACATTAACGATCGTATCTTATAATATGGATATCATGCTCTTTCGGAATAACACATTTACTCCCACTTTGAAAAGATTCATGAGAGCTAGACATTCCTTATAAAAAGACCATTTCAGATATTCAATCCCAATCATAGGATACGCGATTCCAGGACGAACTAACATGTATACTCTGCATTCTTTCAGTGTCACACCCAATCACTACTGCATTATTGCCCCGTGGATCGGGAAAATCTCAATAGTGTCAAAACATGACAATCCACACTGTGATGCCATGAAGACTCCGGTCTAAAGGATAATTACACAACTGCCACATAGTGCGACACTTAATGTAAGTGGGTCAGTCTAACGTATGCATTCTCTAATACACGTCCACGTATAGTCCAAGTGTCTCTACACTTTGATAGACGAGATTTATCCCTGCCCTTAAAGACAGAAGACATCTAATACGTGCTAGCCTGTTTGTCCTATCAATGCCTTGTTTAATAGTACATCAGCATAGAGACATTTAAGTATCAAACTCATTAAAATGATTAGAGATCTCATTAACCATAATCGCTTATTATGGTTTCTCTATCACAGTTTAATACTAAGTGTTGGTCCCTTGGAAAGACTAACACAAATTAAGAAGGGGGGGAATAAATTTGTCCCTAAAAATGGATTTAAAACAAATTAAAGTTCAGTTAAAACTTGTGTGGAGTTGAGTTAACTCAACTGTGTATAAGTCAATACTGACTTATATTTAGTCTAGTTAACTGGCAGTGGATTAGTTAAGCCTTTATCAGATATAAGTTAACAAGCAGCTTGTTGACTTGATTTCAGAACGAATACTAGATAAATATAACTGTAATAAAGCAAATGAATGCGTAAAGTAAATAAGACAAATATTATAGAGGTTCCATGTGGTGTAATCATATACTTCTCTCTTCCCCTGTGATGCGGAGGAAAATTCCACTAGAACTTCTTTGAGATGGCCCGGTTACAAAAAGTTCTAAACCGATAGTCCTTGACTAATCCCTAGCTTCACTATCTAAACACTTGTAGAATAGGAAGAATTGCTGCTCTTCAATTGCTTGAAACACTGGTCCTTGCAGGGTTGAATTGCCTCTTCACCAGCTCATCACAACCACAGTCTTCCTGACTGCACTCAACTGTCATTCACACCTTTTTGGTGTTTCACTGTCTAGACCTTTGATAGAATCAAAGTTGAGACTTGAATCAATAACTATGATTCAATTGTGATTTGAGCTTTTCCTCTAGATATATAAATTATGCTCGGCTCTATATTTCTTCAAATGAATGATCTTGATTTCCTTGAATGCTTAAGAATACATGAAGAAATTTCTTGATCTTGCAATAAAGTATTTAGCAGGAATTCTTTTATATTGGCTTTCCCCCTTTAATTTTATCTTTCTTGACTAGATAGATTCTTTTTAATTCCTCCTACTCTCTTCTTTGTTGTTGTAGAAGTAGTCTATTTATAGGGGTTTATCTAACGGTCAGATTCCTTTGAATTCAAATTCTTGTGGCCGTTAGTGGTCCTGCTTTCTTGCTCGTACGATTATGTCAGAATGGATAGATTATCTTCCAATCATAATTCTTGAATTGTAACGGTTGAATCCTTTTTCAGTTTTAGTTAAACCTTAGTTCTAAAACTGATTTACTGAGAACATTATCAGTTCTCAATTTCTAAGAGCTTTAACTGAGTTTTTACTCTTCTTCAAAATCTGTGCTCAAGTTTTCATCTGATTACAATTGACTTAATCAGTGTACTCCAAGAAATTAATCATCAAAGACATCATTGTCCTTATGTATCTTAGCTCATAATACAAGATCCATAAAGTCAGTTCAGGTCATCACAAACTTGCCTGAAGACTAACTTTACAGTCTCGACGTTGTCTTCATAAACCGAGTTTGAACCCTCAGTTCTTCAGTCTTCTATAACTGAGTCTGCGACCCTCAGTTCTTCAGTCTTCTTAGATAAGCCAACTGAGTCTGTGACCCTCAGCGAACTTATCTTCTTCATTTTTACGTTGGTGTGCTCCGCTTTCCAATTTAACTGATTTCCAGTTTCCCGTTAACTCAGTTTCTTTTTATCTCAGTTCATGACCTAGAAGTATTACAGTGCTTGTCTGATTTGACTTATACAAATATCAGACTCTATTAAATCCTATACATTGATATCTAGACAGCTTTTTGCTTTGCACTATAACAGCTAGTTATGACACTTCATCAATGGGGTTTAGAACCAAGACTAAATAAGTGATGAATCATCATCAAAACATAAATTTTTTTTCCAAAAATTTCCTCCTTTTTGATGATGTCAATACCCTCCTTAAAAGCAATGCAAAAAGATAAACAAGATACAGTAAATAACACAAAGGAATGTAGAAAATGAAATTTTATTTGATAAGCGAGATATACAGTCTTTGGGTAGTAAAATACAACACAATAAAAAGAACAAAAAAAAGTTTCTTTTTACTTGACAGTTAAACTAAATTGATTATCATAGGCTTACACAGCAGTTCTCATAGCATCATTTGTTGATGTGCTTTCAATTCCATGAATGCTTGCCCATATATTCCAAGATTCCGATAAGCTGTGCTTGCCGAAAAATTTGCTTTTGAAAAGGACTGCGTAAGTAAAGACAATTGTCCTTAGTCTTTCACTGGTGGCTGTTTTCAGTAGATTCTGAATAAATTCAGGTTCAGCCTTTTCAACTTTATCTGATACTTTATCTAGAGTACCATTCTTTTCCCATTTCTTGAGTTTGTTAAAGTAGTGCATGAGCATCTTCTGCATGTGTAGAAATATTTCAAGAGATTCTTCTCTTGATACTCCTTCTCTTTCTGGTAGATTTTTGAATAGACTGTAGAGACGAGAATCCAAGCCAACTCTTTTGTCAGTCGGTTCTTAGTATTTAACAATCAGTTCCATCTCCTCATCAGTGAATTCTCCTCTAGCTTTCTTCAGTTCATTCAGTTTGTCATCAACGTTTGTAAGGACTTATGGCATCTAGGTTGCATGGACTTTTAAGATATCCAAACTTTCCCCCTTATTGACATCATCATTATGAATCAGGCTCTTGATGTAAGCGTTCAATGTTTGTTGAGTTGATGCCAAAATGGTTTGAGCTACAACTGAGTCCATCATGCCCTATTCCATTAAAATAATTCTGTCTACCAGATTATTAAGAATGACTTCCCATATGTCTTGAGTTTCATCTCTTCTTGTGTCATTCTCAATGGTTGTTTTCCGAAGCTCAATCAGAGTGTTTTGACTGTTATTAGTGACGATATCCATCTTGTTTTCAAGTTTGCTTCTTTCATCTTTGCTAGCCTCTAAGGATTTTAGAACCTTTCCAAATAAGCTGTTATCGTCTTTCTGAATTCTGAGTATCTCATTATGATAGAATTTAATGAGATCAACCTGAGTAGGTACATCTTTTGAGCTTTTAGCTTGCTGTTCATTTACTTTTTTTGTCTCAGCCTCAGTTGAGTTGGCTTGCTTTAGAGGTGAGATATCAACTTGCTTCAGTTTTTCTCTATATTCTACCGATCTTCTTCTTTCTTCAGATTGTTTCCTAGCTTCTTCCAGGCTTGATTGATCAATATTTCTTGCAGGTGACAAGTGTACATTGAGTTCATCATCAGATTCTTCTCCAAGCATGTTTTCCACAGTTCTTGCTATTTCAAGTGTAGACTTGTCAGTAGGAGATTGATAACCTCCTCCTTCTTCTTCTTTATCTTGCTTTGCATCAGATGCAGTTTCAAAACTTGAACTTCCACTGGTTTCTTCAGAACTATTAGAATCATCATCAGTATTATGTTCTGTTGCAGTTTCTTTTTATTGTAGAGAGGCAAGAATCCCTTTTTGCAAGTTGGGATCTTCCTGAGGATAATCATCATCATTCTTTTTGCATGTTGAACATTATTTCTCTTGTTTATGTTATTTCTTGTTTTGATATTCGAATGAATTAAACCAATTTGCATGTTGAACATTATTTCTCTTGTTTCTGTTATTTCATGTTTTGATAGTCGAATGAATTCAACCAATTTGCATGTTGAACATTATTTCTCTTGTTTCTATTATTTCATGTTTTGATAGTTGAATGCTTGACCACATTATATGCGTCTTTGCTCAAATGTTAAACTCACTTGAAATTTATTTATTATTTATTAAATTCTTTGATATTCTTTTGCTGATATTTTAGAAAATTACTTTTTGTTGATACAAGAAAGCACTTGTATATGGATAGATGTTGTCATGAACAATTATTTCTTTTCTTCTCAATGGATGCAGGATAGAGCAATGAAGTTGAAAAAGAGACAGAAGAGTTGCATTTGAAAGGTAAAATATACATGCATATCATACATATTACTATGGTTTTCTAATCAATTATACAATTATTCATAACATTTAATTTACCTTTTGCAGGACATATTCATGTTATTGGGATTGAAAGTAATTGAGATTGGACGCTTGTTCTTTTCAGGAGGAAAATAGTTGTGTCTTTTGAGTATTGAATGCATTAAGCTTTTAAACATTGTATTCATTTTTCTAGATAATTAGAACTTATTGTTGGATTGAATGTTTGGATTACAATTTTTCTTCAGTGTTTTGTTGTCTTTTCCCTCAATTTCAACCTCAACCTATATGTTCAATATTTTGAATAAGTTTATTTCCTTCTATGTCTTTGTTAAAATGTGGATTATTGATATATATGAATGTCGAGAATACTAGTACTCTCAGTCGTATATTGATAAAGTGACATAAACTTGGTCAACAATTTAGTTACTTTAAGACTACGTAACAAAGACCGTAAATAATTATCCGACAAACATATTATATGTCACAAAAGTGCCATTAAAACAAAACCGACATTTTGAATATGTATCATACAATGTGCCATACAAATGTCGTGAATAGCAGCAGTAAAAATTAGTGTCGGTACTATTTAAAAAACTACGTCAAATGGAATGCATGCCGGTATAGTGCCACAAACATGTGTCCCACTAAATGAAAAGTGTCGGCAAATTTGACACAAATTACGTGTGGCAATTAAAATAAGTGTCGTTCATATGCCACAAATTTATGTCCGTCACATTAATCAAGCGCCGAAAAATATGTCATAAAAAGATTCCGACACATTAGGAATGCGCCAGAAAAGTGCAACATATATTACATGCATAACTTTGATTATGTGGCATAAAAACATCCCGGCAAAACAACAAAATGCCGCAAAACATTGGCGACGCCAGTATTGACGTCACTTATATAACCGCCGTTTTATGTGTCGGGATTGCTTTTTACGGCACTTATTTTCCATTTCCCGGCATTTTTTTGTGCCGCAAAAAGCCAAAAGTGTTGTAGTATAAATCAAAAGGATATTCTTCTTGGATGGTTGAAATCATCAACCTCATAAGTAAGAGGCATGGAAGAATACATCTTTATAGAATTATTCTGATACAATTGTCTACCTTTAGGTGCATTTGCATTCTTTTTCACTCTCCAATAGGCAGGAGGAAACTTACTTTCATATTGCTTCTTGTATCTAGGAACATGCCTGGGTTGGCTTTTCCTAAACACATGTTGCATAACATGAAATGGTTTCATCTTGTATTTTGGGGGTGTCACATTCCAATCATGCTCTGAAGGGTAAAGTCTCCTTTTACCTTTCAGTAAGCTTTTGCCTTTACTAGGCTGGTAAGATGATTTACTCAGCTGTTTCATTACACTGGGTTTTGACTTCATTGGTGCAGGATGAGTAGTTGAAACTATGGTATGTCCTTTTCTGAATTTACGTTTAGTTTTGGTCCTTGATTCACAATTGCGTTTTCCATTGTTTCCTTTCTCATCTTGACTATTGTAGCCAAGACAAGATCTGGATCCAAACCTTTTTGGGTGTTTGTAAGCTGGTGGTCTTAACTGGTAAGGAGTTTTCTCGGTTGGTCTGTCCACATTAGATGAGTGATCATCTGCTACTTGTTGATCATTTGAGTGTATTTTCTTTCTAGTTGATTTAGCTTTCAGTTCATCTAGTTCTTTCTTCAATCATTTATGTTCCTCTCTCAGATGCTCACATTCTTGTTCCAGAATTTCAGGATTTATTTGAATTCCTTCAAATTTACTCATGAGATTTTGAATTAAGTTTGCAGAATCGAATGGGAAACTAGAAGATTGTGCTGTGTCAGATGTGGATGCATTTGATGAGTATGAACTAGATATTACCTATGTTTCCTCAATTTCTTTTGCCATTAAGCATAGACAGGCTTTTTCGTTGTCTAAGTGGTGTCTTCTTCTTCAGGACAATCTACCTTGAAGTGTCCTTTCTTCTTGCAATTGAAACATCTGTATTCATCAACTTTTTTCTTCAAGTCTTTGCTTGAGTTTGACTTCTTATTTGATGAACTTCCCTTGAATTGTTTCTTCTTACTAGAACTATCAAAGCGCTTGATAGTAAAGCAATTTGTTCTTTTAGCTCTTGTGTCTCTTTGCTGCTTGTGTAAGCCGTTTTGCTTTGCTGGGGTGCAACCAGTGCACTTGTCTTGTGTGCCTCTGCTGGTGCACTATCTTCATTGTTCAGTTCAAATTCATGGGCTTTTAATTGAGACATCAATGTCAAGGTGTCAGTCTTTGGAAGGTCTATTGTTCCCTTGAGTACTGATGTGATGATTCTCCATCTTTCTGGTAGACTTCTCAAGATCTTCAAGCAAACTTCATTCTGTGGATATTTATGACCAAGTTGGTGCAGTTCACTGATGATGCTGAAAATATGATATCCATCTGTTCAATGGAATCACCATTCCTTATTTTGATGTTCTCAAACTTCTGTTTGGCAACATATAATTTGTTTTCTTTGAATGCCTCAGATCTTTCATTGATAAGTGCCAGTTTATCCCACATTGCAATCTTTGAATTCTCATGAACATAAAACTGTCCAGAGTCTTCAAGATGATATCTTTTGCAACATAGTAAAGGTTTGCTCTCCTTCTGTCATCTTTGGTCCAATCCTTTTTGGTCTTTTCGTTCTGAATGGGTCCATCATTGATGACATCCAGCATTTCCTTATGAGTGGCTGCAAGATGAGACAAAGATCCTTATTTTCTATTCATCAAAATTATTGACACTGAATACAAGTACTTTAGACATGAAATTTGAAGAATCCATAATCACAGATAAAATATATATTTAGAAAGCACATAATCGAAAACTACTTTGAAAATATATGTTCTCCTTGTTACCAGAAATCAGATCTGAACAGGTTCTGATACTAGGAACACTGCTCCGATACAAATTGTTGGTCCGAGAGAAGGTAAAAATTATTGTCAGAGGGGGATTGAATGACTATGCTGGAGTTTCAAAAACCTTTCTTATAATTAAAAGCTTTTAGGCAGCGGATAAGTCCCTTCATAAAAAGTTGTTTCAAAGTAGATTATGCACACACAGAGTATGAATAAAATGTAGTAAGTAAATATTGTAAAGTAAAGTGCAGTAAGTAAATGAACACAAAGGGTTTATAGTGGTTTTGGGTGGTGTAATCCATTAATTCACTCTTTGCTTGTGATGATTGGAGGAATTCACTATTGTCTTTCACCAATACAATAGTAAGATTGTCCTTGGCTATGCAAGCTTCACAATCTCCAAGACTATCACTCCCTGGCTACAAAAGCTTCCAGTGACTTAGTCATCAACACTGCTCATTCGGAACAAATCTTTCAGCAGCTATCATAAAGGGTGCAACTCTTTCTCAGTTTCTTTGATTCAATTGCTGCAAACTAGTGTGAATAAGATTCACAAGTGCCTTGATCAATCAGTGCTTGATGTAGAATTGTAGCTCTAAATATGAGTTCATCTCTAAATGTGTTCTTTTTAAATTCAGATAAAAGGCCTAAAAATTTGACAGAGTTTCTGCTTGTTCTTGTATATTTTGATCGTTTTTCTTTCTATCTATCAATGCCTTCTATTTATAGCCTTGATAATCATTGATTTGAAAATCCATCTATTGGCTAATTAATGTGGAGAATAATCCTTGATTTAATTCTTGATTCCTCCAGATTATATTCTCCCTGATTTCAGTGATCCGTATTTTCTTCAAACGTTTATCATAAAATCCATTATTGATTGATTCTGTATTTTTTTGATTGATCTTTAGAATCGTCCTTATATACCACGTTCTGAATAAGCTAAGATTGCTCCACTGTTCTTTTACTTGACCGTTGGTTGACCGGTTAAGTGCTTTTGCTTACTTAGCTGTTGATCACAGTTATTCCTTACTCAACCGGTATAGTGTTTACTTCTCCAGTTCACTGCTTCATCCTTTCTTTGATTTTCCAAGTATATTTGTACTTCACTAATCCTTGATTTGTGTGAGATCAGTGTACACCATATTTAAAGCAATGATTTCATCACTTGCAACATAACTTAGACTTATCCAAGGTCATCACAGACTTCCCTGGTTATAAGTCAGTCCATACGTCTTCCTTCTTCTCTGCTGGTACTTGGTTGTCTTCACTTCACCGATATTCTGTCTTACTTAGCCATCCTACCAACTAGTACAATACTTGTCTGACTAAACTTATACAACATGTCAGACTCTAAGTAAAGACTTTTATATAGATTTCTAACTTATTTCAGGCTTGCTATAACTGCTAGTATGACCATCATCAAAACACATAAAATGTTCCTAACAAAACCGACCCTTTATAATTATGTGGAACCTTAAAAATATCAATATAAATGATAAATTATAGTTCCATAAGTTTTCCATGTTGAAGGGAATGTGAATCTCATGCAAATCAGTTGATATAAACCTCTGACGGTTAACGACCATCAAAGTGAAATTGTGGACCATAAGAGATGTGTAGAAAATGATGATGGCTTGATGGTCCTCCATCATATCCTCCCCCTCTGAAAAGGTTCTTCCTCGAATCCAAAACATCATGGATAACCCGATTACATCATCATAATCCTGCCAACAACAACCAAGAGAAACCACCAAGCTAGAACATAAGCTTAGTAGATTAGTCCTTCTAACTTTGTGTTTAGTATTCCTCTCCAATAATTTTATTCCACTGAAATAATATCCTCTATTATTCACAAATAAATCAAGTAAATTTACAATCTTTTTCTTTGCAAAAATTTCATCCAGGCAAACTTTCAATAACCTCTCCATTTTAAGCAAACTTACTCACATTTTCTTATAAAAAATTCACACATCCGTAAGTTATCTTGACAAAAGTATAAAGCATCAATGTTCTGCAAAATTTCAAGTTCACTAAGCACAAATTTTTTATATAGTAAATAACTAAAATAAGGATGATATGCTTCAGCTTCCACCGTCTTTCTTTCAAAATCAATTAAATCATTTTTTTTGCCAAATTTACCCTCATTTTCATCACATTTCTTTCTGTCAATACAAGAACATTGATTGGACAACTGAGATACATGCAAATCACAATCACCGAAATGATGAGAATCAAAGAAAATTTCATTATCACTTAGAAACGGATCTAAATAATGATGAAAAGATCTTATGTCTTTTATTTCCGCACATGCAATATTTTTATCCCCATATACACCATCAAGTAGTGAGGATTCTCCAACCTGCGTAAGACACGATTTACCAACAAAAGACTGTCTTTCAATCACATCAAGACTTTTACTCATATTAACATCTTCAAATTGAATCCTTTAACAAAAATCAAAATTAAGTGCATCAAGTTCCTTTTGAAAAGGTTCATTATTATAAACATGAAAATTATCAAGAACACCGGAATCATTTACACTTGATTCTAGCTCATCAAACAAAGGATGAACACATATTAGATCCATTCTCAAAAATGCAATTTGTTGGATCCATTAATAAATCATGCTCACAATTTTCATTCAAGGAATTAAGATCAGATTCCGATTCAAGCACTTTAAAATCCATGTCATTTTGCACCATTGGTTCAACAAATTTATTTGTTTGGCTTAAACATTTCAAAGATGACTCTTTTCTTGAATTAGCCATTTTTAATTGAGTTTCAAGAACTTGTTGATTACTCAAATAAGTTAGTATAATGGTTTTCTTATTTTGCTTAAATCAAAACTTGTTAAGTTTAACATCATACTTAGCTTGCTTTTCCTTTGACCAAGGTTTTCCCAAAATTATATGACGATTAAGCTTAGAAATGACATCAAATAAGATCTGATCATGGTAAGTCCTAATAGAAAATGAAATCACAACTTGTTTTGAAACCTTAATTTCCTCCAACTCATTAAGCCTTTTTAGACTATATGGGTTTGGATGATCAAAAGTTTTCAAATTAAGTTTTTCTATAGTTTCTTGGCTTACCACATTAGATTTTAAAGTATTATCAATCCTTACCAAACAAATTCGGTCCATCACCATGACTCTTGTATAGAACTCCTCAGTTTGCAAGGAATCAGAATACTCCACTTCTTTAACCTTACTCGCAACCACTTGTTCATGATTCAAGTGTTGCTTGCTTTTTCGACTAAATATTCTCCGTCAAAATCTCTCGAATTTTCAACTTCATTTTCTCCCTTCTCGTTATTCTTTTCATATTCTTTTTTGACCCCTTTTTTATTTTATTTTTCTTATCCAATTCAACCCATCCTTTTTCCAAATCAAGATTTTGTACATCATCTTTTTGTGCCAGATTTTTAGATCTGGAACAAAAAGTATCATGAGAATTACAATAAGAAAATTTTGCATTTCTTTTGTGCTTATGATCAATAAATGAATCATTATATTGTTTCCTCAAAGTAGAACATTTATGATCGTAATGCCTAAAATCATTATTAATGAAACAATATAAATCTCTAGTTTTAAAGGAACTAGAATAATGATATTTACAAGTTGTTCCCTTTCTGGTCTTAAAATCTTCATCATAAGTATTAAAAGTTTTAGATCTCCCTTTACGAATAACAAAAGATTTTATAGAATTGCAATTAGGATTTCCCCAAGAAAAGGAAAGATAATGTGACATTATTTTTTTATTTACAAAGAAAGAAAAATATATATATATATATATATACGTAGAAAAAGAAAATAAAAATTCTCACTTTCACTCTTTATTTGGGTGATTGATGATTCACTCTGGCTTTTCTCTCATCTCTTATATACTCACCACACAATTGTCTTTTACCGCTCTTTCTCAATTAGAGTAATAAATGATTAAAAAGTGCACAATAATATGCTTGCAATGCTCTGTGGATCACTATATGCTTAGTCCTCAAATCACAAGAAGAGAAGGCTAGGATGGATTCAAATGTGAGAAGAAAAGACAAAATAATGGAGTAGATGTGGAAGAGATCAAAGATGTAATAGACTTGGGGCACCTTTTGAGTGCCTGACCCTTTATATGACATTTTTTTGTTTTGTTTTTTTGTTTTTATTTATTTTACTTTTTACTTTTTTTACTCTTAGAAACTCTAAAGACTTGTATTAGATCCGGTTATCACCTTTTAACCAGTGCCTTATTGATTAGCACTTGAATTGGAGTTCGGTGACAACTTCCTGATTTTGTCCAGAAATTTAGCCCTGCACTTATTGGCATGTACAGCCCAAACAAAAATGAATTTCAACTGGAAGCGAAAAGGAAATTTGTAGAATAATGAGTTATGTAGATGATACCCAAACTTCATATTTTTTTGGACTTTCATTGGTTGACCAAACAATCGTTTCTTGTCAACTAACTCAATCTGTCAAAATTTTCCATAATTGTAGCGGTGATTTATTTCACCGATTGAGATCAAACTATGATGAATATGGAAAACCTCAATATAAAAGTTGTATAATGGACAATTTCCTATCACACCACCAATGTTCAATGAATTTGGAATTTGGTAGCTCACTCAAACGAAATTCGAAAAAAGATCTACTGCTGCAGAATTTCAGAACAGAGTATTAGTATGATCTGATTCGAATTTTGAGATTCAATGAAAAGACAGAATTTAGATAAATTGGTGATTTATTTGGGATAAAAATTTTAGATTTTTTTGAGGTTTTATGAGTATTAAACGAATTGAAATAAAACGCGTGCATCAAATCAGCAACACCAAAACAAATGGATTGAACCACTTGCTCCGATACCAACTGATGTATACCTTGGAACCTTAATGATGAAATTGTCAAGAACGCTAAATAAAACAATGAATAACCACGTTTAGATCCCAAAATGAAAATAAAAATAGAATTAGATGAAAGAAAAGACTTGAGCAAAAGTAGTTTAACTGAAGGATGAGACTAGAAGAACTAATGGCTATGAAGGAGCCAAGACCCTTATAATGATCCTTAAACCAAAGACTACAATGAAACACTTTAAGCTATGCTCAGAAACTTAAAATGCACTTAATAAAAGTTGTAATAACTCTACCAGAAAACTCTCAATGTGATTATAATTCAAGGTGACAAAATACATATGGTGTGCCCCTCCTTTTATAGGGCAAGGAAGTTGACATTTCTAAAAAATAAAAATAAAATAAGAAAATAGAAAATAAAAATTAACCTATAAACACATAAGTCTTGGTGAAATAAAGAAAAAAGATCATTCCAAAAATAAAAATAATCTTCAAATCACTAATTAGTAAATAATCCCCCAATCAGATTGATTGATTATCTACCAAAACAAGATGAAGATTTGATAAAATCTGTCACCATAATACTCCTTAATTTCGTGCTATATAGTCTTGTTTGACCTTATTGGACACTACTACTACTACTACTACTAATAATAATAATAATAATAATAATAATAATACTAAGACTCCAAATAAAAAGAAAGTAGCAAAAGTCCATCTTCTCTTCTCTTGAATTCTTGTTCCATGCTCTTTGGCCCAAATGTGTTAAAATAATCAAAGTAAGAAACCATTATCTTCATTTGGACATGTACTCCATCAAATTGGTCTTCTCTTATATCAATGTAGTCCATGGGATGACAAGTGGATCGATGAAAATGTGCAAGTCTGCCAGAATATGCAAACCTGACAAATTTAGCCCAAATAAAAGACATGTATTCTTCAATAAACCGACCCTTCATAATTATGTGGAACCTTACAAATATTAATATAAATGATAAAATATAAATGATAAATTAAATTTCCATAAGTTTTCCATGTTTAAGGGAATTCAAATCTCTTGCAAATCTTTTGATATAAACCTCTGACGGTTAACGACCATCAAAGTGAAATCGTGGACCATAAGAGATGTGTAGAAAATGTTGATGGCTTGATGCTCCTCCATCACCATTGAATTAAGAAGCCATGAAACCACAAATATCATTCTCTTGCATCCAATTTGAATATGATCTGTCATCAGTTGCAGACATGAGAGAAGAACCATCAATAAAACACAACTTTCCACGAGAAGAAATAGCCTGACTAGTTTCCCGCTTCCAGTGATTGATATCGTCTAAACTTTTAAGCAGAGGTTAAACAAGAATCATGCTAGGATTATCATGATTGTGACTGAATTTAGGAGGATTTGCAGTTGATTCTGACATATGGTTCTTGAAAAATCGATTATCAAGAATGAACAACTAATAATCAAAGAACTGAAAATCATGAGTGACTTGAGCGAATTATTCTCTGATACTATGTTATAAATGTAATTGAACAGAAATTAAACACAGAACATGAAGATCTTCACACTAAGAAGATGAAGATCAGAACCGGAATTTGAATTTTATTAAGGCGGGAAACTTAACCGGGTTGATTCTTGAAGAATTAATAATGCAGGAATGAAATTGACCATTCTAATCATTTAATGAAAACACTAATTTTTGTTTATATGGGCTAGAGAAGCTCATATATCTATATATATATATATATATATATATGTTGTAACAAACTAAGTTTCTTGTGGTAGGTGTTTGATAAAATGCCCGAATGAGCAAAAAACCATTTAATCCTCACTTAGGCTTCAACAATGAGCTCTCCCAAAAGACATTACAAACCAGCTTTCTACCAAAAGATGATAGTCCATGCCCAACCTCTTATTAATGTATGAAAATAGGGAAACTTTGGCTTAATCCGTGTGAAAGATATTATTTACATTAAAAACATTCACGTTTTTCTGTACAAATATTATTTACAGTTTAAAACAACGATTTTTTTCAAGTAAATAGTGAAGATATCACAGAAAAATCACCCTCGAAATACAGAAAGAAAGAAAAGAAGAAGAAAATGTGCAGCAATTTTCAATTAATATATTCTTATCATTTTAATTATGTGAACCGATAATGAATAAGGAGAAAATGAAAAAAAGAAGAAAATATTAATTTTTTGTAAAGTACAATGTCAAATATATATATATATATATATATATATATATATATATATATATATATATATATATTTATATATATATATATATATACAAAATATATAAAAATATGGATAGAATAATATATATGTATAATTTATATATATATATATATATAAATAATATATATATATAAGTAATAAATATGAAGTAAAAATGTGGAATAAAGTAAATATGAAGTAACAATTGTAAAAACAAAAGTAACATTAACACGTGAAGTAACAATTTTAAAGTATCAATTGTGATTTTTGTCCTTTATAATCATGAAAAAAATATTACTTTTGTCCTTCCACACTTAATTTATTAATTTTTTTTTTTTTATTATAATCCCCCATATATATATATATATATATATATATATATATATATATATATATATATATATATATATATATATATATTACACAACTTTCTAATCTTTCAAGTCCTTATAATTATCGGGTCATTAGGGTATGGTATTACCTTCCTTATTTAATTATCGGGTCATTAGGGTATGATATTACCTTCCATATATAATTATCGGGTCATTAGGTTATGATATTACCTTCCATATTTAATTCTCATCATTCCTAAGATATATAGGCTATGAATAGGGTAATGTTTCAGCAAATGAAAACACCTCAAAATTCTCTTCTTGACGATGGAAAACAACACACACAGATGCCTAATGCTTTCTGAAGAGTGCAAGAGGAGGGAACAAATAAAAAGTAGAGGCGATTCCATCTGAAAAAGGGTGAATGATTTGGTCACGTTGTGCGACACCAAAGGCACCACAGTCATCATTCAAGATGTACATAATAATGAAGAACATGCTTGGCCATCGCCTGAGGAAGCACGAGAGACATTAGTGGAATTCTTGAATAAGCCATAATTTTCAATTCATATATTCTTATTATTTTAATTTTGTCAACTAAAAATTAATAAGGAGAAAATGAAAAAAAAGAACAATAATGTTAATTTAGTTAAAAGTCATATTCATGAATTCCACAAATGTCTCTTGTGCTTCCTCAGGCGATGGCCAAGCATGTTCTTCGTTATTCTGCACATCTTGAATGATGACTGTGGTGCCTTTGTCGTCGCACAAAGTGTACCAAATCATTCACTTTTTCCACATGGAATCGCCTATACTTTTTATTTGTTCCTTCCTCTTGCTCTCTACGAAAAGCATTGGGCATCTGTTTGCGTTATTTCCCATTGTCAAAAAGAGAATTTTGAGGTGCGTTCATTTTCTAAAAATTTACCCTATTTATAGCCTATATATCTTATGAAAGACAATAATTAAATTATATAAGGTAATATCATATTCTAATGACCCGATAAATTATGAATACTTAATAGATTAGAAGAGTTTTAGTCCCCAGCCATCGAGCTTCACAGGTATTTTTTTTTCTAGTAGAAATTTTTGTAATTTACAAAGTTTAGGTCTATAATTTACAATCACTTCCTCTCCGGAAAGCAATTCATTAGTCCTTTGGTTTTTATTTTTATTTCTACATTTTGTTTGTCACCTTTGTTTATTATTCTCCTTTTTAATGTGTTTCTCGATTTCGTTGGTGAAGGTCATCGCTGTTTTGCATCCTGGATGACCCAACATCTCCAAGGTTCCATTTTGTTTACTCATTTTATTTTTTTATGATTGTTTTATTTGCATTTCATCTGTTTTTTTTCTTTTTTTCAAATGATTAATAATTGGTTTGTGTTTTTAATCTTTTGTTTTTCTTTCAGGCGTGGTTTGGTTTTAAATCTTATTTTGTTCCTATTTAAAACTGAATTTGTTTGCATTTTTTACCCTAGAGTGAGTTGAAGAAGCTGGGAAAGATGTATGATGTCAGGGACTCAAATGCCATGTTTGTCTTCAAGTTCAGGACTCACATTGGAGGAAGCAAATCAACTAGGTTCGGATTGATCTGTGGAGAAAGCTAAGTAGTTTGAGCCGAAGTATTGGCTTATCAGGGTAATGCATTATCTTACAACATAATTCGGGTCATTAACCATTCGCTTCTTTGTCCAAGAATCTAAAGATCTATTGTTTTAAGGATGAAGTTAGAAAATATAGGATGGAGAAGAGTTTGGTTTTGATGTTATTGGAACTCCACTTGGCAAGAAATTGGGGTATAAGAGAATTTCTTTTGCAAGGAAATTGACGGTTCGGATTAGGTATGGGTTGAATGTTATGTAGGGCAAAATTTTTTGGCTCTAAATATATTTAGAGAAACAGTTTCCAATCCCAGTTGCAACAACATTCAATGTTGATCTAAACCTGATTCCGGTTGATGACTTGGCTTCTTGATAAAGGAAAACTGAGGTTGGAGGAAAGTGTATTGTGTCAATCAGGCTGATGCATAAGGTGTTCAAGAATAAAGCATACATTACAAATTAGAAAGTTATAAGCTTTGTCAAGTTATTAATTTTCTTTTCAGCTCTCTTTTGGCGTTAAGTTGTTTCAACACTTGCACAATTTTTTTTTTTATAAATAATGTTCCAACCAGGGTTCGATCTAATAACCTCTGAATATGATATTATGTCAAGATCAAGCGCCTACCTTTCTACTAAACCAATTGGTGGTAGTAAAGGTGGTACTATATTTCTTTATATATTCAAGAGTGTGGGTAATCTCTCTCAACACCCCCCTCCCCCCTCAAGTGTGGCAATCTGTCCCAACACATGCACAAATTTTTTTAAAAATAATATTCCAACCATGGTTCGATCTCATTCTAAATGGTTAGCCCGTTGATTGAAGTTCAGAGTTTTGCTTCTTAGTTTTTTGTTTTACTTTTGTTTTTGAATGTGCATGTGGAGCCATAACAACTACAAAGAAGGGAGTCATACCTGCACTTCCTATCGACTCTCAAGTCCTTGAGCTTCTCAAGGGAAACAATTAGTCTTTCTTGCTTGCTTTGGTTTTTTTTGTTTTAGCTAGACTTTTTCTGTCTATATTATTTTTTTGGGACCCAGATGGCCAAGACGGTAGTTTGTTAGCTAATTGATTAATCCCATTTGTGGATTTGCAAATCAGTTGTGTTGCCATGAATTTAAGAACATGGAAATAGGAATGTAGTGTAAAGGAAAATATGTTTGGTGGACTTTTTTGGGACAACAAAAGTGTCCATGAATCTAAGAAGATGGAAATGTCAACGTAATGTAAAGGGAAAATAAATTTGGTGGACTCTTTTGGGACAACAAAACTAACATAATTTAAATAGTATTGTATTTCATTGATTCAAGTGAAATGGAAGAATACAAATATGTAGACCTCGGTAACTTAGTCGCCAAGTATATAACAGAAAAATATATAATATAAGATAAATATTTAAACTACTTCTAGAGAATCCACGACACACCCCCGCAATCCCGTAGGAAGGAGCTGAACATGGAGATTGGACTTTAAACTGGCAAAACGAGGCTGAGCGAACGGTTTGGTGAGGACATTGGCTAACTGGTCCTTTGAGGAGAAAAAAGAGATGCCGAGCTTTCGAGCAACAACTAATTCGCGAACATGGTGCAATTCGATCTCGATGTGCTTCGTGCGGGCATAAAACACCGGATTGTGAGAAAGGTAGGTGGCACCATTATTATCACACCAAAGAGTTGGTGGGGAAGACAACGGAACCTGCATCTCACGAAGAAGACTACAAAGCCACTGGAGTTCTGCGGCGGTGTTAGACAGAGTCTTATACTCAGCCTCAGTGCTACTTTTGGAAACCGTCAAGTGTTACTTATTACGCCAACTAATGAGATTATCACCAAGGAAGACACAATATGCCCCAACTGAATGGCGATTATCAGTGTCAGCGGCCCAATGAGAATTAGAATAAGCCTGGAGCGAAATAGGGGACCGGCGAGAGAAGAAGAGACTATCGGAAATAGTGTGCTTAAGATACCGAAGAATTCGTTTAACTGCAACCCAGTGAGTTTCAGTAGGCGAATGCATATACTTACTAAACTTGTGGACCGCAAAGGCAATATTTGGCCGAGTGAAACTGAGATATTGTAGTCCGCCCATAATAGTGCAGTAAAGCGACAGATCGGCGCAGGGAGGGCCGTAGTCAAGTGTGAGTCGGGTGGAAGCCAACATAGGTGTCTGACAGGGCTTGGCCTTGTCAAGAGAAGCACGCTGCAGAAGCTGAAAGATATACTTGCGCTGAGTGAGAAATAGCTTATCAGAGGTAGGAAGCACCTCAATGCCATGAAAATAGATCAAAGAACCAAAGTCCTTAACCGGACACTGCCACCAAGATATGAGATAACCTGCTAAACAAGAGAAGACGATAAGTCGGTAATAATAATATCATCCACATAAATCAGAATATAAACGCGAGCACCATCATGAGAATAAATATATAAAAAGGTGTCGTCTTTGGAGCCAACAAAGCCAAACTGAGTCAAGACAGCAGTGAAGTGAGAGAACCAAGCACGATGAGCCTGACGAAGGCCATAAAGCTTACGGCAAAGAAGACAAAAATAGTCAGGATAATCAGGGAGAACAAATCCTTGTGGCTACTGCATATAAACGGGCTCAAATAAATGCCCATTGAGGAAAGCATTATGAATGTCTACTTGGCGAAGAGACCAACCCTACGAAACGTCAAGTGACAATAGAAGACGGGTAGTGACCGGTTTAACAACCGGACTAAAGGTGTCAGTGAAATCAAATCCTTCAGCCTGATGAAAAATCTCACAAGGCGAGCCTTGTGACGCTCAAAATGGGCATCTTCTTGATGTTTAGTGTGAAAAACCCTTTTATTTCCAACAATATTCATTCGAGGATGTAGAGGCACAAGATCCCAGGTATGGTTGCGCAACAACGCGTCAATTTCCTCACTCATAGCATTACTCCAATTCGGGTGTTTGGAGGCTTCAGTATAGGAAGTAGGGTCCAAGAAGTCGGTAGAGGGAACAAGGGCTTTAGGAAGCGGATAACGGATAAAGTCATACCGAAAGATAGGTTTGAGAGAATTTGTTTTTGTTCGAGTGACCATGGTATGAGTGGGAGCAGGTTGGTCGGGAGACGATGTTGGAGAAGCAGAACCCGAAGTGGACACAGGAGAGGCGGGTAGGGAAGGCTCGGTGGCGGGAGCGAGAGCCGGAGGTGGTGGGGTCAAGGTTGGAGGGAGCCGGCATGGTAGGCGGATTTTGTGAAGGCGTGGGCAGAGAAGACAGGAATGTTGAAATAGTGTCCTAAACCCAATCGGGTTGGACTGGATCCGACCGGGTCGGATTATTTCTACTATTTTTTTATGTTTATACATATGTTAAATGGCTTTTCTGTTGTCATGTATATGTTCTTTTAAAGAACCAATTATGAATTGTTATATGATAACGTCTTTAGTATTAAATTGTGATAGAGAAACCATGATAAGCGATTATGGTTGATGAGATCTCTAATCACTTTAATAAGTTTGATACTTAAATGTCTCTAGGCTGATGTACTATTAAACAGGGCATTGATAGTATGAACAGGCTAGCACGTATTAGATGTCTTCTGCCTTTAGTAAGGCGAGGATAGATCTCGCTCTATCGAAGTGTAGAGACACTTGGGTATGCGTGGGCGTGTATTAGAGAATGCGTGCGTTAGACTGACCCACTTACACGGATAAGTGTCACACTATGTGGCGGTTGTGTAATTATCCTTTTGACCGGAGTCTTCGTGGCATCACGGTGTGGATTATCATGCTTTGACACTGCTGAGGTTTCCCCTAGCCACGGGGCGATCATGCGGTAGTGATTGGGTATGATATTGAAGCATGCGGAGTATACATGATTGGTCATCCGGGAATCGCGTATCTTATGATTGGGATCGAATATCCGAAATGGCCTTCTTATAAGGAATGTCTAGCTCTCGTGAATCTTTGCAAAGTGGAAGTAAACGAGTTACTTCGAGAGAGCATGATATCCAGATTATAAGATACGGTCGTTGATGTTTTGACACTCGACTAACGACCGTATGGATATTATTACAGCGATAGGATTGTAAGTTACAGGTAACTGTTTCACATGAAAGGTAGTAGTCATTGCATTTGATTCTTCCGATGATTGGGGGTCACGGTGTGTTGCTAGACGCTATCCCGTGATCGTTAGGCATGAAGGGCATTTTCGTAATTTGCACTTTGTGTCTACGGCCAACATATTCGGAAGCCTATCGGGTCACACACATAAGAACATCTAGCCGGATTAAAATGTGGTTATAGTTGATAACCAAATAAGGAAAGAATTTATCTCGTACTATAAATGTTATAGTGGTAAATTAATATGGTGGTATTTATTTATTATGAATAAATTATATACAAGATATTAATTATATTTATTAATTAAAGAATATTCCGGATGCCAATTTATTGGCATATGGGGCGCATATATCATTGTGTATAAGATACACTTGGATTGTGCAATTTAATTAATAAGATTACCATATATTAATATAAGATATTAATATATAAAGATATATGGTTACATGCGTGTGCTGTACATGTATATAAGATATACATGTGCACATTTGTGATAGCTAGATATTTATATATAGATTTATGTGTTTGTAATATATATAAGTGATATATATACACATGTGTAAATTGATTTATGGTAATAAAATAAAGATAGTCAATATTAAATATTGACAATATCTTGGGAATATTCAATATAAGATATTGACAATATCCTAGATTTATTTAATATGAGATATTATAATAAATGAGATAAATCAATCAATTATATTTTCCTTATTTTATTGGGAAAAGGTTTTCTTCCTTTCTACTCTATTTGGGGCGCCACTTCTACTATAAATAAGAGGTGGGTGTCGAGCTCTTTTGTACATCACAATTCCAAGAACTAATAGTTCTTGTGTAAAATAGAGAGCATCTTTTGGAGAGTTGGAGAGAGGGGAAAAAGGCCGGTCTAGCAACCGGAGTTTTCCAATAGCAATCCATGATGGGATTCCGTCGGGGTGCTCGTGTGGACTAGCGGTAGAGGCCGAACACTTGGGCGGCTCTATGCAGAACTACTCTCCTTAGACGGTCAAAGCGTCGATCTTTTAGATCAACCAAGGTAACCACCGTCTACTACTTGTTTGTTTATTGCTTAAACGAAGTCGATCTTGGGTCGATAGGAAATAAATTTTTGAATTCCGCTGCGTTCCCGCGTAGATTTCCTAACAGTGGTATCAGAGAGAGAGCTTCGAGCTTAAACAATAAGCATGTTATTTTGCGTAGTTAATTTTATCGTTTAAATCACGTAATTAAAAGATGAAAGATTTTTGATTAACAAATCGATACACGAAAAGAAAAAAAAAATTAAAAAATAAAGGGGCGGCTTTTGGGGTGCTTGGCCGATCGGCGGCGGCACCCCACCGGAAATTGCGCCGCCGCCGTGGCTCCCCTTTGGGGCGGTCGATGTCGGCTGGTGCATCTTTTTGTGGATCCCTAAATTTTGTTTTGTGTATTTTGTGTTTCAATATTGTTCATAGTTGTGATTAAAATCTTCTTTGTTTAGTTGTGTCATATGTCTAACCAATGGTTCAAATAGTTTAGGCCATTGGGATGCCACTTGGCATTAAAATAATAATGGTCTTTCCAAATTTTGTTTGGAATAGGCCTAGGCCTAGACCACTTCCAAAATTTTAATTTTGGAAAGTGGCCAGGCCTAAACCAAAATTATTTGGCCTTTCCAAATATTTGATTTGTAAAAGGCCTAGGCTAGGCCACTTCCAAAATTTTGATTTTGGAAAGTGGCCAGGCCTAAGCCAAATTTGGTTTAGGAAACCAAAGGCATCCCTTTTGATTACGAATCAAAAGGAAAGAAACAAAAGAGACATAATTTTAATTTTGATTTATTTTGGAATAGTTCTAATTAATTAAAATTAAAATAAAAATCGTTTAAAATTAATCTTTAATTTTATTTCGATTAAAATCATTTAATTAATTAAATGTTAATTAGTTAATTGATTGGATTAAATTATTTAATAGATTAAATGTTAATTGATTAATTAAGACGCAAGTAGTTAAATTTTAATTTTATCTTTTTCATAAGATTTTATTGTATGGATTAGATATAGTAGATATAATATGATTATATGGACCCCGATTGATCATGGACTCGACCAATAGGATAGATGCGAATGATTTAATTTTTTTGTTGGTTTAAAATTGTCCTAGGCCGTTATGAAGAACGTGAACTAGTTTATTTTCTGCATTTTATCCCATTCCCGTAAGCTCCCCCCGTTTGCGGCGGGTGTATTTATTTTATTAGATAGAATTAAATGTAACAAGAATGGAGCAGAAGATGGAGACCAAAGAAAGAAGAATAAAGATCCCATTGGAGATGGCGCATTAAAGATCCTATTGGCGGTTGCAGCTACCCTTAGATTGTGACCCGCGGTTTCATCAGTTTGTATTCGAAACCGCACCTAGGAAAAGTCCATGATCATACCGGTTACTTTACGCATTTATTTATTTTGTGCTTGTATTTATTTTATATGATACGATAGATGCATAACTAGGCACGATTTAGATGAATGTGTATGACGTATGTCTATAGAGATAGATATACATGATGAGACCGTAATAAAATAATTAAGAGAATTAATTCAAAATTAATTAAGTGAATTAATTTAAAATTACTCCCACAACAAAAATCGAGTTATAATATGTCTCCCAATATTATAGTGACGGTGAAGAGCCCTTGGTCGGATCCAACTGATCAGCCCATGTCGGGAGTTGACCTACCACGGGTATATCGTCATTATCGAGATATGATCATTATGAGATCTCATGAATACTTGGGTTACGACTCGACTAAGAATCTTGCGGTGATTGGCCCACGTCAGGACTGTCTGATTTTAGAGACATTAGGTTGACTACCACATAGACGATGTGAATTGTCAAGGAGTTGACTAGTCAAACCACTGGAAGTCGCGTTAGACGCGATTGGTAAGAAGTACCTACCCGTCGAAATTGACCCGGTCGATCGGCCCACGTCGGGGATCGAGTCAACTAGATAGGATTCCAGCCACTAAAGGATTTTGAAAAAATTCTTGAAAGTCAATAGGGAGTAGTTGACTAGTGGGAGCAAAATCATAAACCAAAAGACCATTTTTGATTTTACGTGTATAAACAACAACACTCATTTATTTTCAATTTTATGTTGTTGTTTTAGCAAACTTTATAATTATGTTTAATTCTCGATTAGTAAAACCAAATTATGACTGTTAATTTTGAGAAATGTTCTGAAATATGGTTAAGTAATTTTAATCCTTTTAAAATAAGCAATGACACGAGCAATCCCGTTATAGTATTTAGAGACAAGGAGACTACATATTTGATGCAGTACTCCAAGGCCTTTAATTATTAATGGAAAACGGAAGCTCATTGGATACGATCCAAGATGATCATTTAGTCATACGATGACAATTAATTCAAACATTGGATAAGAATGACCACATCTAATTTTGGAAAGGTTGTTTTCAAAATTGTAAGATTTAAGTATCGACTTAATTCTATCATTGCTTAAATGTTAATTAAATAGTCAATGTTTTGAATACAATTCAAAAGGATAAATAAACTATTTAATAAATTTTATATTTTCTTTATGAAAGGAAATTAAGGACATGGCTCTTGTGATCTCTCTTAAGTCTTATGAAGACTACAATAAGAAACATTTTTCAAGTGCTTAAAGGATTGAAAGAAAAGTTAGGGCATGTGCTTAAATAGAGAGCGTATCGAAGTCTCTATTCTAAGAAAGTCTGTTGAGATAAATCAATCTAAGTTCAAGTCAACTCTCAGATATATGATATCTTGCGAGTGTGATTAAATTAGAAAGATTAAATACAGATATGGAAGGTGAAGCAAACGTTGTAACACTTACCATATTCTGGATCTAGTAAACTGATAAGGGAACTAAATAAATGTTATTATGTTCCGGTTCTTATAAAGAACATGCTTTCAGTTATTTGTTAGGATTTAGTAGACATATTCAATCATAAAGAATAAATGTTATTCCAATAAAGTTGGAAGGTCACTGAATCTAACATACTAGATTGATGTCACTATATAGATGATATAAGTGATGGGATCTCAACTAAATATTTGTATGGTTATTATCCTTGATTTGTGGTTACTCTAGACATAGTCTCTCTGGAAGGGAAGCGTGTAATTAAACGTCATTCTGATGATGTTGAACCATATGATTATGAATCACGTGGGTAATACGTATCTTATCTAAAGATGACTAAAATACCCTTTTTATGAAAAAGGTCGTAAACTCTAGAAAAATTATCTAAAGCCTAAACATACCGATGTTTGTTGGCTTATGACAATTAATACCACAAATAATTGTTTGTTAATCTTTATGACTATTTTTAGAAATAGTCAAGTGTACTCAGTGAAGTGCATAATTCGGAAAGCCTGAAAAGTTTGAGCTAGTACGAATATGAGATTGATGAGTTACTTAGGAATTAATCTTCAATTGGATTGAAGTAATTAATACTTGAAGGGTGTTTCAGAAGTCGTCTGAAAAGGCATAAGATTCTCCCTTGAAGGATACCATCTTTGGGATACGCAATTGGATTGTGTTCCCAGAATGGAAGCAATACTTTATATGATAAAGGTGTGACGCATGCCATGCGAAGTATCCCTTACCCGTTTCGGGATAGTGCCCTTATACTTAACCGAGTTCCAAAGAATAAAGGTTGAATAAATTCCATATTAGATATGGAAGAGGATAATGTCAAATCTATCTTAACCGATGATTTGAAGTTGTCATAGGAAAAGTCAGAAAGGCTTGAGCCTAGTACGGTATATGCAACTTTGTGGAATATCTTAGCAAGTACGCTGGATATTATTTACTCATCCGTGGAGCAAAAGGTGTTTGTCTCCAGACATGCTGTCTTCTACAGGAAGTGTTTCTTCCAAAAGAAATAGTGGGAGTGAATTAGATCTCAAAAGAGTTTGAGAACCACAAAGATACATTCAACCATTGGAACATGAGCAGATGCAGCATAGCGATGAGGTGTATAACACTGCTCAGTGCACACAAAAGTTATGTAAGTCTGTTGATAACCTTAAAGCCTGAAAAGGCTGCTGGTATGTTCATCTTGATGAATGAATATCTCACGACTTATGAAAGAATGTTTGAAAGGCAACATTGAGAGATATGGCCAGGAGCCATAATATCTTAATTAGATTCCATCAGTGACAACCAGGTTATGAACCTAGTCTGTCTTACCTAGAGGGTATGTCCCTGTAAGGCTGAGCCCAGTTCTATTCAGACTATGCTTGTTGTAACTTCGTATCATGACTATATGATAGGGTTGAAGACGTTGGGCAAACAGCTCAATGTTCATAGACGATAACATGATATGTGAGCCCACGAGATCCATTTATGGACTCAAACAAGTTTCTCTAGACGATTTCTTTGTTTGATAATCAAAGGAGTTTGATTTAGTCAAAAGAAGAATATGCCCAATGTGCAAGATGGATAGTGGGAGTGTGTTATGATTTTTGAGCAAGGTATTAGATATTGCTCTCGAGAATTATCACCTCATGTCACAGTCAATTAATGTTTGGTAGTTCAAGGTCTTTACAAAAGCACTTGGATTAGCAGTTCTTATTTTTGAAATAAGAATCTATAGCCATAGATTTAACTGTTGTTAGATTATAGTTTACCTATATAGATGTGATGCTAAAAGAGTTTAGCATAGATTGCGACAGGGGATATTGCTAGCCGGTGTTTTCAAGATCTATCTATGTTAGGACGTTCGTCCTAATGATAAGGTGAATGATGATGCTTATGGAAGGTTTCCTTCGCTACTATGATAGGAACCATCTTATAGGTAATGCCGGATGTTCATAGTCCATGAATAGTCATGAGCAAATATGAAAATAAATCTGGTGAATGTCGAGAATATCCTTAAACGAGTTAAGGGAGAGTTTCCAGTTTATCAAAACTTGGAAGCGAATAAATATAGATATACAGACGTGTATCCTAAGTCTTATGAAGGCGAGTGGGAGCTACAGTCTGGGTTTGCACTCACTTTGAATAAGTGATACAGTGAGCTGGAAATGTTCTAGCCTATGGATCACTGTGAACTCTACAACTTAGCCAAAACACAGTAGTGCCTTAGAGGCGCAGCGGGAGCAGTACATGGATCTAGAAGGTTGATATAGTAAGTGGATATAGTAAGTGGATTCATTGCTTGAAGCAAGGACCAGGGTCTCATCAGAGATTCGTGTGTGTGTTGAGGCGGTTCCTTTGACTTGGTCATTTGGAACATGATATGAAGATTGTCTGAGTCCCCACGGATAGCGATCCGTTTATAGCTAAAACTGGTTGCGAGTATTGCATGAGATTCTTGTGTTTCAACTTGGTCTTGTGTGTGCAAGTGATTGGTTTTAGGCCAAGTGGGAGATTGTTGAAATAGTGTCCTAAACCCAATCGGGTTTGACCGGATCCGACCGGGTCGGATTATTTCAACTATTTCTTAATGTTTATACATATGTTAAATGGCTATTCTGTTGTCATATATATGTTCTTTTAAAGAACCAATTATGAATTGTTATATGATAACGTCCTTAGTATTAAACTGTGATAGAGAAACCATGATAGGCGATTATGGTTGATGAGATCTCTAATCACTTTAATAAGTTTGATACTTAAATGTCTCTAGGCTGATATACTATTAAACATGGCATTGATAGTATGAACAAGCTAGCATGTATTAGATGTCTTCTGTCTTTAGGGCAGGGATAGATCTCGTCTATCGAAGTGTAGAGACACTTGGATTGTACGTGGACGTGTATTAGAGAATGCGTACGTTAGACTGACCCACTTATACGGATAAGTGTCACACTATGTGGCGGTTGTGTAATTATCCTTTTGACCGGAGCCTTCATGGCATCACGGTGTGGATTGTCATGCTTTGACACTGTTGAGGTTTCCCCTAACCACGAGGCGATCATGCGGTAGTGATTGGGTATGATATTAAAGCATGCGGAGTATACATGATTGGTCGTCCGGGAATCGCGTATCCTATGATTGGGATCGAATATCCGAAATGGCCTTCTTATAAGGAATGTCTAACTCTCGTGAATCTTTGCAAAGTGGAAGTAAACGAGTTACTTCGAGAGAGCATTATATCCAGATTATAAGATACGGTCGTTGATGTTTTGACACTCGACTAACGACCGTATGGATATTATTACAGCGATAGGATTGTAAGTTACACGGTAACTGTTTCACATGAAAGGTAGTAGTCATTGCATTTGACTCTTTCGATGATTGGGGGTCACGGTGTGTTGCTAGACGCTATCCCATGATCGTTAGGCATGAAGGGCATTTTCGTAATTTGCACTTTGTGTCTACGGCCAACATATTCGGAAGCCTATCGGGTCACACACATAAGAACATCTAGCCGGATTAAAATGTGGTTATAGTTGATAACCAAATAAGGAAAGAATTTATCTCGTACTATAAAGGTTATAGTGGTATATTAATATGGTGGTATTTATTTATTATGAATAAATTAAATACAAGATATTAAATATATTTATTAATTAAAGAATATTTCGGATGCCAATTTATTGGCATATGGGGCGCATATATCATTGTGTATAAGATACACTTGGATTGTGCAATTTAATTAATAAGATTACCATATATTAATATAAGATATTAATATATAAATATATATGGTTGCATGCGTGTGCTGTACATGTATATAAGATATACGTGTGCACATTTGTGATAGCTAGCTATTTATATATAGATTTA
Source organism: Gentiana macrophylla (assembly GCA_026214975.1). Lineage (NCBI taxonomy): Eukaryota > Viridiplantae > Streptophyta > Magnoliopsida > Gentianales > Gentianaceae > Gentiana > Gentiana macrophylla. The sequence goes on from CM047809.1 coordinate 41,677,749, forward strand.
TGTGTTTCTAATATATATAAGTGATATATATACACATGTGTAAATTGATTTATGGTAATAAAATAAAGATAGTCAATATTAGATATTGACAATATCTTGAGAATATTAGATATAAGATATTGACAATATCCTAGATTTATTTAATATGAGATATTGTAATAAATGAGATAAATCAATCAATTATATTTTCCTTATTTTATTGGGAAAAGGTTTTCTTCCTTTCTACTCTATTTGGGGCGCCACTTCTGCTATAAATAAGAGGTGGGTGTCAAGCTCTTTTGTACATCACAATTCCAAGAACTAATAGTTTTTGTGTAAAATAGAGAGCATCTTTTGGAGAGTTGGAGAGAGGGGAAAAAGGCCGGTCTAGCAACCGGAGTTTTCCAATAGCAATCCATGATGGAATTCCGGCGGGGTGCTCGTGGGGACTAGCGGTAGAGGCCGAACACTTGGGCGGCTCTATGCAGAACTACTCTCCTTAGACGGTCAAAGCGTCGATCTTTTAGATCAACCAAGGTGACCACCGTCTACTACTTGTTTGTTTATTGCTTAAACGAAGTCGATCTTGGGTCGATAGGAAATAAAATTTTGAATTCCGCTGCGTTCCCGCGTAGATTTCCTAACAAGGAAGTGAGACAGTGATATTATTGTGGCAATATTCATATTCAAAGATGTCGATATCTGCTGAGGTTCAAGAGGTACCGAACTCCGCCGAACTCATGTGCCGGTTTTTCAGTGTACACTTTATTTATTTATAAAGAGACATATTAATTATAGTACATACAAACAATTAATATGTCAAACTCTAGTCATAGACATAGCTTTTACTCGAGTTCACTTTATGTCATAGACATTTATTATGTAAGAGACTAGAAAGCATCTAGCCTCGTTTATAGCTTTTACTTTTTCTATGAAAGGTCACTATCTTGTCTAGGACCTTTCAAACTCCTCAATTGTATCTACATATACTCCACATTATCAATGAATAAAAGATAAGTTGAAGTTTACTCTTGTGTTAACACATTCTCAAACTCTCTTCATGGTATCGGAGCCATTTGTGTTCTAACTTTTTCCGCTGCAAAACTCATATTTCTGAAGAATGTCTTCCACATCCGACATTACTTCAACCTCAGCAGACTCTCAGCAGCCTCAGCTGACTGGGAGTACTGACAACTCCTCTTCTTATACAAACCATAGACTTGATGGTAACAACTATCTGTTATGGTCAAGGTCTATGAAAATGTACATTTCTGGACAAAGTAAGATGGGATACTTGTCTGGAACAAAACCTGCACCTGCTGAAACTGACCCCAGTTTTGAAGCATGGGACACGACAAATAATCAACTCATGACCATCCTCACGAGGTCAATGACAAAAGAGATAAGTGAAAACTTTATGATGTATGATACTGCCAAAGAAATCTGGGATAATGCCAGAGATCTTTACTCCAAGAAGGATAATACATCCGAGGTATATGAACTAAAGCTCAGATTCAAACTTGCGAGCAAGGGGATATGTCCGTAACTCAATATTTCAATCAACTATCTAAGGCTTGGCAACACTTAGATATGTTAGAAACTCACTCTTGGAATGATGTCAAGGATCTCGCTTTTATAAAGACATCATAGAAAAGAAGAGAGTATTCAGGTTTCTCACTGGACTGAATCCTACTCTTGATGATGTTAGAGGAAGAATTCTTGCCACCAAACCTCTTCCAAATCTCAAATCCATGTTTGCTGAGGTCAAACATGAAGAAAGTAGGAGAAAAGTCATGCTTTTGAAATCCCCTACCGACAACCCTACGAAGGTGCCGCTTGTCGATCGCCGGGAAGGGTCGCGAGAGTTGCCGAGACATACAAAAGCCTACCGAGAAAATCGAAAAGCGTTGCTCAGATCACCGCAAACGCACAAATCACACCAAGGACAATCAGCTGGAAGCTCCATGGCAAGCCTAACTCCTCAAAAACCTCAAAACCTATCGGGAAAGTCAAGCGGACACATCGCTGAGGAGGAGAATGACAACCGATGAATGCTCGGTTGTCGCATTCAAAGCCTTCCTGAATCAACAAAAGGAAGGTAGTCACTCTACCGATGTTGCTACTCATACTCATACAGTAAATTCTACTCTTCCTTAGCAATGAAACTTGGATTGTTGATTCTGGGCATCCTCCCATATGACTGTAATAAAACCTTATAACCAACTATATGCCTTGTCACCAAATCCATAACATTAAAACCTGTTGATGGATCTATCTCTCGTGCAAAAGGTGTTGGAAATGTTAAACTCACTAATAAGATATGCCTACAGGATGTCCTATTTGTTCCAAACTTAGACTGCAATCTTATATCTCATCAAGAGACTCACTAAAGATTTGAATTGGACTGTTGTTTTTAAGGAAAATCAGTGCACATTCCAGATCCTACTTCACGAGAAGTGATTGGGAAGGCTAAACCTTACTGATGATTGTTTCTAGTCAACCTCTCCAAGACAGAAGGATCAAGACTCGAATCGCCTCAAGACTGCTCCCGACTTTAGACAATATCATGTTATGGCATTATAGATTAGGACATCCAAGTTTTGGTTACTTAAAATCTTTAACTCTGAATTGTTTAAAGGATGTAATCAATGACCTTCAATGTGATATTTGTCAATTTGCTAAACTTACAAAATCATGTATGCTAAGTTACCTCATTTGCATTCCTCACCCTTCACCTTAATACACAAATGATGATGTGGGGACCTCTAGGGTGAAAAGTATAACAGGAAAAGGTGGTTTGTCACCTTTATTGATGATCATACCAGAACACTTGGGTTTTTAATGAAAGACAAATCTGAAGTTGGCCCTATCTTTCAAGAATTTTATCATATGGTCTCCACTCAATTTGATACTAAGGTCAAGATCTTAAAGACTCGATAATGCTCTAGAATACTATGAGTCTAATCTCGCACCTTCTTGAAAGATAGAGGAATTGTTCATATCGAGAGTTGTGTGGAAACACCTCAGCAGAATGGGGTTCTTGAGAGGAAGAACAGCACTACTTGGAAATGGCCAGATCAATCATGTTCACCACACATGTTCCTAAATATATGTGGGGTGAAGCTATACTGACCAAGAAACTTATTTACTCAATGGACTTCCCAGAGTGTTAGGTTTCAAAACTCCACTCCAAACCCTACTGACCACACACTCCTCATCATCATCCTGTTTCCCAGCTTGCCTCCAAAGATCTTTGGTTGTACTGTGTTTGTGTATATCCATGCTCAACACGTATAAACTTGATCCTAAAGCTCACAAGTGCATTTTCCTAGGTTATGCCAAGGACGAAAAGGTTACAAATGTTATTCCCCATCAAAAGAAATTTTACAATTCTATGGATGTAAAATTCTTTGAAAGGACCCTTATTACAAAGAAACCTCTTGAGCCATTCACCGATGGAAACTCGATTGAAATTGACCTAAACCCTTCCTCAAAGAAACTCTTAACCTCAAGAACCTCATCGATCCTCAAAGCAGATCGAACTCCAGTACTTAATGACTCTCTACAACTAATACTTCTCAAAGAACCTCCGAACAAGAGTCTCATCGACCCAGAGCCTGCCGATCCTGAGCCTCATCGACACTCAAAGAATCTCTGATCCTCAAAGACTGCCGACATTGATGATAGGCCTATTGCTCTTAGGAAGGGAAAGAGATCATGCACCGATCACTCTATTCATTCTTATGTATCTTATGATAAGTTATCTCCCGCGCTTTGCCATGTTTTCACAGACTGGACTCTCACTCCATTCCTAAAAATATTCAGAGGCCCTTCAAAATGATAAATGGAAGGTCATCTGTAAAACAGAGATGACACAGACTTCCGGATAATCATACTTGGATTTGACACCTCTCCCACAGGGCAAGAAGACGATCGATTCTGATGGTTATTCACTATAAAATACAATGTCGATGGCACTATTGACAAGTACAAAGCCGATTGGTAGCCGTGGATTCACTCAAACTTATGGCATTGACTATAAGGAAACTTTTGCACCAAAGTGGCAAAACTCAACACCGCTGGGTTCGATCTCTCTAGTGTCCAACTTGATCGGCCTCTTCACCAATTGGACATCAAAAATGCTTTTCTAAATGGGGACCTCACTGAGGAGGTTTATATGAATGTACCTCCTGGTTTTATCAATCCTCATACTCAAGGCAAGGTGTGCAAACTAAGGAAATCTCTATATGGCCTGAAGCAATCACCAAGGGCATGGTTTGGAAAATTAACAACTGTGGTCAAAGTCTGCTGGATATCACCAATGCAATTCGATCACACTATGTTCATCAAGACAACCAACCGTAAGAGGTCTATTGTTATTGTCTATGTGGATGATATCATCCTCACCGGAGATGACTCTACCGAGATCCAACATTTGAAGACTCTGCACGGCAAAGGTGTTTCAGTGAAAGACTTGGGTTTTCTCAAATATTTTCTTGGCATGGAAGTAGCAAGAAAACAAAGAAAGGCATTTCTGTCTCCCAAAGGAAATATGTACTGGATCTCTGAAGGAAATCGGCATCTTTGGGTGCAAACTCGCTATATCCCCTGTAGACCCCAGTCATACCTCTCGCTACATGGTGACATTGTTTGTCGAGAAAGAACAATATCAAAGGCTTGTAGGAAACTCATCTACCTCTCCCATACAAGACCTGATATTGCATATGGTGTCAGTCTTGTTAGTCAGTTCATGCATTGCCCTACTGAGCAACATTGGGATGCAGTAACTAGAATACTGGAGGTATTTAAAGTCCACTCCTGGCCAAGGGTTACACTTCACCAAGTCTGTGGATAGATCCATCAAGTTCTACACGGTGGTTGTTTGGCTGGATGCCACATAGATAGAAGGTCGACCACAAAGCTCATCGTCTTATGTATGTATGGGCAATCTTGTTACTTGGAGGAGCAAGAAACAACCCATCGTGGTTCAGAAGCAGCGATCTTGGGTCGAACTCAGGGCACTTGTCTTAGGCATTTGTGAAGCTCTTTGGCTCAAAAGAGTACTTCATCGAACTTCAAAGCACCTCTTGACAAAGAACCTATCACACTCACTTGTGATAATCACTCAAAGACTATGCATGGCAGAGGATCCATCCATCATGACAAAACAAAACATGTGGACATTGATGGACACTTCCTAAAGGAAGATTGATGCCAAGATTATCCAGCTCCGGTATGTGTTCCTCAAAGAGACCAAAATGCGAGATATTCTCACCAAAGCTATTCCACCTCTCATGTTCAGCAGACTAAGTAGCAAACTTGGCTGCATCAACATATACAGCCCAGTTTGAGGGGGGGTGTGGCAATATTCATATTCAAAGATGTCGATATCTGCCGAGGTTCAAGAGGGTACTTGAACTCCGCCGAACTCATGTGCCGGATTTTCTGTGTACACTTTATTTATTTATAAAGAGACATATTAATTATAGTACATACAAACAATTAATATGTCAAACTCTAGTCATAGACATAGCTTTTACTCGAGTTCACTTTATGTCATAGACATTTATTATGTAAGAGACTAGAAAGCATCTAGCCTCGTTTATAGCTTTTACTTTTTCTATGAAAGGTCACTATCTTGTCTAGGACCTTTCAAACTCCTCAATTGTATCTACATATACTCCACATTATCAATGAATAAAAGATAAGTTGAAGTTTACTCTTGTGTTAACACATTCTCAAACTTTCTTCAATTATCAAGTGTGGGTTTGGAAGGAGAAGATGTATAAGGGAAGACAGATTCATCGAAGACAACGTGGTGAGCAATATAGATATGGCCAGAGGCAAGGTCCAGACATTTATAACCGTGGTGAGAAGGACTATAGCCGAGAAAGATGCAAGTTTTGGAGCGGAAATCAGTCTTATGATTGTTGTAGGGATGGAAATAGGGCTAGCACACACATCCAAAAACTCAAAGGAAAGTATACTCAGTGGACAGATGGTAGACCATTTCAAAAGGGGACTTATAATGAAGGACTTCGGTCGGAAAACGGTTGATGACATAAGTGGCAGTGATAAAGGCATCCTCCCAATAGGGAAGCGGAAGGTTGGATTGGACAAGAAGAGAAAGACCGACTTCAATGATTTGACGGTGGCGGCGCTCAATGGCACCAACTTGTTCATGGGTGTGGGGGGAAGGAAAGGCGATGACGGATGCCTAGAGAGGTAAGAATAGTGGAAACGCGGCGATAATCATCACCCCAGTCAGTTTGAATGGATTTTAGTTTGGTATTAAAATGGCGTTCAATCATGGCAAGGAAGTCATGGAAGATGGTTTCAACATCGGATTTATTTTTCAGGGGATAGAGCCATAAGTACTTTGTGAAGTCATCCAAAAAGCTGACATAGCAGCGGGAACCATAAATTGAAGGTTCAGAAGAGGGGCCCCAAACATTAGAGTAGATCAGGTCCAAAGGAGAAGTAGAGGTAATATCAGAAGTTTATAACGGGAAGCGGTGACTTATGGCGAGCTGACACGGTGCGCATACAGCAGGGGGTGCTTTAGTAGGAGCAGGAGTGAAAAGACTTTTTAAGGCTTGATGGAGTATGGAGTAAGAGCAATGACCAAGACGCTGATGCCATGTGGTAGTGGAGGCGAGAGACGAGGCAAAAGCTTGAGTAGGGGCAGAGGGTCAGTGGAGAGGGGTGGTGAAGTGATAGAGGCCATCTTTGATAGATTTATCAGAGGAAAATTTGTGAACAGATAAGAGATTTCACATGATGGAAGGGGTAACAAGAATATTCAATAAATATAATGATTGGGAGGGTGAATGTACCGAAGAAGAGCCGTAATGAGTAATAGGTAAACATGTACCATAGCCTACATGTACTTTGTCAGGTCCGGCATAAGGTGCAGATGAGAGGGTGAGAGTACGGAGGTCATGAGTGAGATGATGAGTTGCACCAGTATCCGCAATCCAATCAGATCCGGGTTTCGTGGATTGAGAAGCAACGAATGCGTGTGGCGGTTTCCGATAGGGCAGTGGCTGAGAATGGTCATAGCGGTAAGGGTAGGAGGGAGCAACATAGCCGAGTTGAGAGCAAATTTGGCAAGAGAGGTTCATATAACCACCATTTTGTCCTGAGTTGAAATGGTGGGGAGGACCGAGTCCTTGGCTGCGCCCCCGTTCTCGAATCATGTCGGAGAAGCAATATGCCTATATATATATATATATATATATATATGTGTGTGTGTGTGTGTGTGTGTGTGTGTGTGTGTGTGTGTGTATGTGCGTGTGTATGTATGTATTTTTTTCGCCCCTTTTTTTTTTTTTTTTTTCCTCCATGTACGACAATCAAACAAATCTAGTCAAAGTTGCTACGTCTTCAATAGAATATGCCTCCGCCATATCGATGGACCATGAGGCTTCAATCAAAAACCGTGATTCGGTTGCTCTTGAAGAATCCAATAATATTATTCTATGAAATCCGAGTGAATCTGAGAGAGGGAAATTTTTTGAAGCCACGCTGCTGCTTCTTCTTGGCGTTTATTTTTATTTTTAAAATTCAATGCGGTAGAACTTTTATTCAAAACGAGCTGTGAGAAGCTTGGAAAGTCATCACTCTGCGTCTGGATCAAAGAAAGGAAGGTTCTTTGGATTGCTGCAATAGCGGGAGAAGACAATTTTTGCGGCTGCGAAGTGTGGCCGGATTCTGGCAAGAAGTCAGGCACATAGGTGTTGGTGGTGGGTGGTTGTATTGTTGTGCTGGAAAAAGGGAAGAGGAACAGCAACTGCGGTGGCTGTACAGCGCCGGAGTACGTGACCGGAAACCTAAAACGGGAAGAGGCGGCTGTATATTTTGCACTTTTTTTGCTTTTTTGTTTCTTTGTTTTTTTTAGGGAAATGGGTTAAGGTTCAAAAAAAAAATTGGCATAACGAGAGAGAAAATTGATATTTCTCTGATACAATACCATAATTTAAATAGTATTGTATTTCATTGATTCAACTGAATTGGAATAGTATAGGCCTCGGTAACTTAGCTGCCAAGTATATAATACAAAAATATAAAATATAAGATAAATATTTAAACTACTTCTAGAGTATCCTCGACAAAAACCGATTCGGGGGACTAAAAATGGGATTATGCAGGTAGTTGTGTGGATTAATTTTGGCTATTGTTTTCTGGACATGCTTTCTTGTCATTTATAATTACAGATGCCTCAACCCTCAACAAGACAGACTGCTATAATAAATTTGGCCTTGTGGCTGCCATTTTTTCGTTTTCGTGTGTCTAGTAAACTATTGTTGTTTCTTTTGGCGCTATAACAAATGATTTTTAAACATTGGAACTATGAATTTGATTATCTAAATTGATTACATAGCTTTTGTGATTTATGTTGCTGATTTCGAACACTGCCATTTCGATGCTAAAAGTGTTTCTACTCCTTAACTTTACAATTTCTACTCCGTTGTCCAACATTATATACAATCTGGAACTGTTTGATGTCATATTACATAGCTGCTAGTTATACTCATGGAAGTTTCTGTTTCTTTGTAGAATGACAGAGGTCGGGTTGGGCCCCGCCACGTGTCATCTCCACATTTGTGAAGCCATAAATGAAGACAGTGAATGAAATGAACGTTAAGGGCCAGAAACCCCAAGATATGCATAAGGGCAGACCTGAACCCCAGCTGAAGGGTTTTACCCGTTCTCTAGAAGAGCCGCCGCAGGTTGTCTAGGACTCTAGGGAGTTCGGTTTTCCACTGTGCGGTCAGTATTGGATTGAAGGCTTGACGTAGGTCGACTAGAGCCTTCCATATCCGACATTTAGCCCACGTGCTGATTATAAGAGATAATAACTATGAGAATATCCTAAGGATCCTTCTCCCAATAGGACCCTGATACTATCATTTAATATCAGTCAAATATAACCGAGATCAAATCCTTAAATCAAAAGATAAAACAGGAAGAATCCCCAATACTTAGGGGACAAGTTAATAGGACGATAGGTCCTCTATATAATCAATCCCAAGAACTATGAATAGACTTGATTCCTGGTTCATACACTGGATACTAGGCAACTTGAGAAATAATATCTCAAGCTCAGTCTAAGAACAGAAAAAGCACCACCCCGTTTATTACTTTTTCTTGAATTAATTGTAACAAAATTATATATGGCCCAGATTTATTGTTAGACGATTTCCAGCATCGACAACTGGTGCTAGAAGGAGGGCCCAACTTCTTTGGAAATTTATTCAAGATCCGTCATCTTCAAGATCATCATCACCATGCCACTAAAAAGAAGAATAAGAAAACTCAAGATCAAGGTGAAACCGCCAATGCTGGTGGTCTGAATGGAGGAAATAATGATGGTACGGTCACCAGCCAGCACCTGGAGGGTGAAGTAGCATGAGATCCAACTCAACAAGAATTGGTTGAGCGGTTAGCTGCTATCGACGCAGCAACTCTCCATGCTGTCATTCAGGAAACGAATGAGATGTACCAGAATCACGGTTGTGATAAAAATCATGGGTGGATGTGAATGTGTGATTCCCTCGTTATTTTGGGTGCTATTTTTTATAACCAATAAAAAAAAATCAAATAAATTAAATAGGGGAATAAGGGGTCAAATTCGGCGACAGGGGAGCAATAATAACTGGGAAATTTAAAATTTTTTTTTGTGTGGGTAACAACGAAGCTGAAAAAAAGGAGTAGATTATTTTTTTCGATAATCAAAAAAAAAAAAAAAAAACCTACGGAAAGAACCAAAGGTTGTGTTTGTTTTGGGTTGAAGTTTTTTTTTTTTGAAGTTTTGTTTTGGGTTGGAGTTTTTTTTGGGTTCTTTTAAGATAAAGTGATTGAAGTAATGATTAGAAAGTTAAGATTTTTTTTTTAAATTTGTGTAGATTATGAAATGATTGGTGAAATAAAGTAGAATAATGAATAAAATAATGGTAAAAATGGTAATAAAGTTGATAAAGTGAAATGATGAGAAATGATTTAATATTTTTTTATTTGTAGTTGAAGATTTGATTGGTGGGAGAATTGTAAGAAATGATTGGTGATGTGATGTAAAAAAACTCCCAAAAAAACTATAAGGCAAAACAAACACATATATGTCTTTTTTTGGAATAATGATACTAACAAGACACAGGAAAAAGAAGAAAATATAAAACAGAGATATTTGGATAACGTCAGTGTCTGGCTCTGATATCAATTGATTTGATTCGTAAACGAATCAGATCCGGAAAATGCGCGAGGACTTGACTTGATGCACTAGTAAGACGAGCACCTCAACTCTTAGCTAACCAATAGCTAAAAAGCTTGGTATAAATGGACACTCACAAGATTCGCTATAAGTCCGGTTTGGAATCCACCAACGTGAGAAAACTCACCAAAGCTTAAAATTTTCAAATCTAATATATTTATATCAAAATTTTTCTGTTGATTATGATGGCTCTAAATGCCTTTATATAGGCTACATACATCAAATCCAATTGCTAATTTACTAATGTGGGACAAAATAACACTAAATAAAAAAAAAAAGCAAAAATAAAAGACTATCTAACAAATGTGGGATAATAAACTACTAAAATAAAATAAATAATAACTAAAAATGAATAAAAGACTCCAAATACATTTAATAAGTTTATGATCTCAATGGGAATCACATCACGTATGATGGGTCTAAGGACCCCCAGGACCATCTGCACCAGTATTTGACAGACATGAACTTGTACTGTGCCCCTAATGAGATGAAATGCAAGGCCTTTCCAGCTATACTCACGGGCAGGGCCCGTGAGTGGTTCAGGAAGTTACCACTGAGGTTGATCTCCGACTTCGGAGCTCTAGTCAGAAAATTTATGCATGCCTTTATAACGGCCAAGCCTTTTCAGAGGAATGAGATATATCTCCTCACTATAAAACAAAAGAAAGAGGAAACTGCACTACAGTACCTAAAAAGGTTTAATGTAGAATCTAGGTGGGTTAATGAAGCTGATTAACACCTTTTGATCACTTCCTTCATAGCAGAACTACGGGAAGGGATTTTGTACTCCAAATTAAATAGCAAACTTCAAAATCTATGGATGAAAAAATGGAAGTGGCCTATGGACATTGTCAACGGGAAGAACCCAATCGGCTAAAGAGAGACTCAAAAAGAGGGAGTCCAAAAATGAGAAGGTTGATGAGAAGTCTCACAAAAAGAGGAAGCCGGCCTGGGACCGAGTAACAGCGCCGATTACAGATCAGCTCGGCAAGAAAAGAGATTTATAAGAGATGGACTTTATCCGTCTAAATAGGTCGCACGAGCATGTACTCGCAATAATGGAAAGAAAAGGCATAGCAAGTATTCCTTTACCGATGCGAGGGCCTCACAAGAAAAGAGATCCAAACAAATATTGTGCATATCACAAGGATATTGGACATGATTCGGAGCACTATCGAGAGCTGCAACGAGACATAGATTCTGCCGTCATGGAGTGGAAGCTAGATGAGGTCTTGGACCGATCTCAGAATACAGAATCTCATGGTCGAAGAGAATTTAAGAGACGAAATTATAATCAAGACAAGGACCGGCGAGACGAGCATAGACGCAGAAAGGATCACTCACCTGATCCATATGGCCAAGTGGATAACCGTCCCATAAACATGATCAACACAATTTCAGGTGCTCCGAGAGGCGCGACCCGTACTGTGGAAAAAGGGCAGTGCCATGTCTATTGCCCAATCCGATTCAAACAAAAGGCAAAATCTCTCAGGGGATTCACTCCTGTTGGTTATAAAAAATGAAGTGTTAGTTATGGAGGCAGTCATTAATCGGCATATGGTGAAGCGCATTTGCGTTGACACAAGAAACACAATGAATGTATTATACCACTCGGTTTTCCAGTCTATGAATATGAATGATTCTAATGTAACACCTGTCTCAGCCCCGTTGTTCAGCTTTTCCGGGCCTCCATTTCATCCCGAAGGATGGTCATATTAGCCACTACCTTGGCAGGGAACCAAAGGGCAAGACCCTTATGGTTAATTATGTAGTCGCCAAGGCTCCATCTGCGTAGAATGTGATAATGGGTAGACCAGCCTTGATCTACCTCCGAGCTGTGATCTCCCCAGCTCATGTCAGTATGAAATCCATATTGTTGAGGGCTCTGTAGAATCAATGGTGACGTGGAAGCAGCTAGGTGTTGCTACACAACCACTTTCAATTGAAAGATGATGGTGCAACAGCTCCGTGTTGATGAATTACTCCCAGAAGATGAAGAGAGCTGGTCTTCGGGAGATAAAACAGAGGCTTTTAGTCTTTGTGAAGAACATGCAGATCTGACAGTCAATATTGGCTCTTGGGTCTTAAACCAACATAAGAATAATCTCATTCATCTACTAAAGAAGTCCAGGGACGTCTTTGCTTAGAAGACTGAAGATATGCCAGGCCTTTCTCTAGATTTGGCTATACACATGTTGAATGTCAATCCGAGCAGGAGACATGTTCGACAAAAGAAGAGACACTTCACTCAGGAGCGTATGCCGGTAATAAAGAAGGAACTGACCTAGTTACCTCAAGCGAACATCATTAAAGAGGTTGTGTACCCAGAATGGTTAGGAAGTCCCGTTTTAGTTATGAAACCGGATGGAAGCTGGAGAATGTGTGTTGATTTCCTTGATCTTAACAAGGCATATCCTAAAGATTGTTATGCTCTACCCAAGATCGATCGTCTCGATGATTCAACCATGGGATTTGAGGCATTCGCCTTTCTAGACGAATATGGATCCCCAAGATACAGAGAAAACTTCATTTCCTACGGATTTCGACACATAATGCTACAACGTTATGCCATTTGGCTTAAAGAATGTTAAGGTGACCTATCAGTGAATTGTGAATAAGATCTTCAGTAGACAGAGCGGTAGGTGTATGGAGGTATACGTGGATGTGTTGTATAATATGCCCCATTTGATCGTTTAAGTTTGATTCATATTCACTATATGATCATATGTGTGTCATATATATTTATCACTGTGACTAATAGCCATGAAACGACAATGTTTACATCATATGGCACTTTTGTATATTAATTTTGTTTTGTAGGTTTAATTAAATAATTTTATTTAATTAATATGTCATTAAATTAATTTATTGACTTATTAAATTATTTAATAACATTTTATCGGCAAATGGATCAGATTTTTGTAAAATCCCACCCCTCCTATCAAATCCGCTAGTCCATTCATCAACATTAAGTCTGACCCGACTTACCCGGAGTATATAAACATATTAACCGACCTAAACCAAAGAAATCTCCCATTTCATCAGCCATACCCATAATACTTCAGAAACCATATCCTTCTCTCCCATTTCATTAGCCATACCCATAATTCCGCTGCGTTCCCGCGTAGATTTCCTAAGTTATGTCATTAATTCTTCAAAATCCCTAGAATTTAGCTTGCTGATTCATCTTCTTCTTTATCCGGTGTTATTCGGACAGTTATTGTGGATTCGCAATGCATTTCCCTCACTTCTAAAACGTGAAATCTCTTGCCTTTCCCGTTTGCTCTCTGATTCAAAGGATAAATGATCGATGAGAACTCACATCTGTCTTGATACAAAGAAATTGATGCTGAAAAAGGCTAGTGAATCGGGGATTTCATCACCTCAATTCTCCGGTGATTTGTAGTGATGAAAGAAGGCACCTTTCTATGTCATGTTAATTCTGCATATGGTAAATACGAGCCTTTAAAGTCTAATTCTTTGGACCTACAATCAACCCTAAAACATGAAATATCTTTTCCAGTTAATGTCATATATTCTATTATTAACACTGATTTGAGCAAAATATATGCCTGATCATCTTGCCATTTTTGGTCTGATTTAGGGTATGATGGAAAGCAAAAACTGACTGTATACACCAATTCAGTCCTGATTCATTGTGGATGGAAGTGTTTCCATTTTCAAAATTGGTGGTTCTCTTTACAGTGACTCAGTATCATCAAACCGGTGAATCCCTACCTGGTTTGCAAAGGTAAAAGGCTTGACCTCTTTGATGTACGGTTTAGGTATAAAGACTAAGGGTATAGACCATGGGAAGTCTAGGTCAAGTCCAATGCTGAGGGTAGTGACCTAATGATGCCCAATAAATCAAGTCAAACACTTTCAAACTAAGATTGGTTGGGATCATAGCCATCTTGGTTTGATATTGAGTCAATCCTTGGTTAAAATTGAACCAGGTTTACACTGTGTTATTGAATCGAGTCAAAAGGAAACCAGTCAGTTTAGATCATTAAGTGATTGCATAATTAACAAATAATTTAGGTTCAACCAGTCAGTATCACTCTTTCTCTTTTGCCTAACGACCCTCCTTTAAAGAGTATACATAAGACCTTGAACCATACACAAGCTTCGGTTAATTATAGCTGGAAAATCATAATTAAGTGCCTTGGATTTTCAAGATTCCCTTTTGATCCTGTTCACACGAACCTTTGAGGTTCAAGTCATACCTCAAGGGCTATAAATAGCCAGTTACATTAACAAGGATCACAACAACTCAGAATATGACATCCTGAGCAATCCTACATCCCATAAAATAGTTATAGTTTTTTTTTCCTTTTTGGTGTCTGCGTTTGAGCAAAAGTTGGAGTCTGGTTCTACCATTGGCTATTGAGAAGAAGTGGCTCTGATCAATAGCTAAGTGTAGAATCCGGAAATTGAGGTTTTGTGTTCCTTTGTGCACGGTAACACTTAACTCAATTTAGCTTTCAATTTTCTATGTTTGGTGGTTTTGTTTGATTGCCTGTTGAAATTTTCTTGATAGTAGTATGTTTTGATACTAGTCTTGCATCTGTGTGGTCTGAGTCTTTTCTGGTGTATAAACATTGATTTTGGAATTGATTCTTTCTGATCAGAGTAGTGGACAACAGCCTGGTTGGTCTGAAGTGCCAAGGCAGGTCGCCTAGGGAGGTTCATTGTCTATACTTTGAGTCTAATTAGAATAAGTGCCTTAAGTCTTGATTTTCCATTGACAGAATTCTTAGTCTAATTCCGGTCATTGCTTTGGTTGTGATTCATACAATATTTAGAAGTCTTTCAGTCAAAGCCCTTGTAAGTGTTGACTACATTGAGATGTAGGTCTTCACTCACTATAAGAGGTTTGTCTGAGTTGATCCCTTAAACCTATTGGTTTTGAGTTTGATTATCAGCATACTTAGTGTTGCTGTTAATCAAGCTTGAGACAACCGTTCTTGGTGTTTTAGTAAGTCTGCAAGTCAGTCCCTTCTTATTGCTTGCTGTATTCTGAATTTTTGCTATGATTGCCTTGTTGATCTTGTCAATTCTGCTCTGTTTTTGCCTGCTAAAGGCTGCTGCACCTGTTCTGGGGTCATCTTGAATTAGTTATTAGGCTTAGCTTTAAAAATTGAATATTGAATTCAGTTCTTGTGATCTTAGGATTGTTAATCTAGCCTTGTGAGCATGATTATCCCTTATTTTTTTTCTGTTTAATTAAAATATTGATCTGCTGAGTATTTTGGTAATAGCTTAGAGCCTGCTGTGCTTGAACTGTTACTATAATAATTAAAGGCTGCTCAATCATTTTGGAATAAAGTGTTCAACACCGGTTCGTTTTATCAAATTGTTGTGCCTGTTATTTGTTTGGGGCTTGCGGCTATTAAGCCTCTTTGACCAAAGTTTTTGTTTATATAATTTTTTAGAAAATGTTTTTGCTCAAAAAACACTCACCCAAAATTTTCTCTTAACTTACCCAAAATGCCCCTGAACATGTTTAAACATGTTACCCAAGCCCAATTCGAACCCATTCGAACCCAAATCACACCCATTCGAACCCAAATCACACCTCATTCAAACCCAAATCACTCATTCGAACCCAAATCCCCCTTCTAAATCACACCTATTCAAACCCACTCGAACCCCAAGCCCCTAAACATGTTTGAACATGTTACATGAGTTTGAACAGGTTACAAAATCCCAAACCACACCAATTCGAACCTAAATCACCACCATTCGAACCCAAATCACACCCCATTCAAACCCAAATCACTCATTCGAACCCAAATCACCCATTAAAATCAAACCCATTCGAACCCACTCGAACCCCAAGCCCATGAACATGTTACACGAGTTTGAACATGTTACACAAGCCCAAATCACATCTATTCGAACCCAAATCACAATTCGAACCCACTTGAACCCAAGCGCCTGAACAAGTTTGAGCATGTTACACGAGTTTGAACATTTTTTAACAAGTTACGGAAGCCAAAAGCACACCCATTCGAACCGAAATCACACTCATTCGAACTCAAATCACACCCATTCAAACCAAAATAATCCATATTATTCAACCCCAAAATCTCTCCGGAACACCCATTCCAACACCGCTATTGGACCCAAATCACACGAGTTACAGGAAATCATGTGATTTGTGAACAGTTTAACGAGTTAATGGAGGAAGAAGAAGAAGGAAGAAGAAGACGAAGAAGAAGAAGAAAATGGGTAAGGGGAATGGAAGAAGCAGGAGAAGGAGAAGGAGAAGAAGAAAGATAGGAGGGAGAGTTGAATTATATGTTTAAAATTTGAATTTGGGAAAGGGGAAAATTTGGGGAAAATTCAAGTGGGGCATTTGGGGGATTTCAATAAATTAGGATTTTTCCTTTTATTTTAAATAGTCAAAATAGTCAAAGACTATATTGGCAATGAAAAACAAAAAAATGACTATATAGGCAATTTCCCCTATTTTTGTTATTATAGTAGTAATCTGCTTTTTCTTTTTTTTTTTTTTTTTTTTTTTTTTTTTTTTTTTTTTTTTTTTGTGACCTCTATTCAACAGCATACATTTTGTATTTTGGACCGTCGTATAACCTGAATATTTAATTTGGTTATCTTTTCGGTTGCTTAATATCTTGTAGTAATTATTAAATTGAATTAAACCTACATATAGTATCAATCAAATACACCTAGTCTCAAGTGTATTAAACTTTGGTCTTGATATACTACTGAACCGAATGGGAAATTATTGTGTGGTGAGGAAATTTGTGATGAAGTGACGGATGAAACGATCAGAACCACACAGTTTTAATACATAATGAAGATGTGTGGTGAGTGGTGTGCCACACGGTGTCTCCGCACCGTGTGGAGACACCACACAAAAATCTCCCGAACCGAATTGTATCCTCTGCATATTATAATTAAACTCAAAGTGTATTAATCTGTGCTTTATCTGTCAAATCAAGCTTTGTATTAAACTTGACTTAGGTAATAATAGTTAAACATTACGACTTAAATTTAAGTCCTGCTTCCAGATTATTTCTACGTGTTTTAACTATTTGATACTCTGATTTTTTGATTGATAGTTCCCTATAAACTTGTATTAAGAGCTTAAAATTTTTTAAATGCGTAAATTGCCACACTCTATTCACCTTCCCCCCTCTAGAGTGTGTCTGCGCAATATCTCTCCAATAATTGGTATCGAAGCAAGGTCACCTAGTGATCAAGTTCTTGATATCACACTGTTTGATTGATTGTGCTTTATTACCTCAATTTACACTTGATCTTGAGTTTTTGCATAATTTGATATTCCATCAAGTTATTCATCAACAACCGTCTCTCACTATTTAAGGGTTCGATATTTTTCAGATTCGTTCGTTGCACTCCCTTTACTTTTATCACTATTTTGAGGCTGTACTAAATAAATAAATTTAGGAAAATCGCACACACCACATCGTTTAATTTCTGTCCATTTAAATATTTGTTTCTAAGATTCCATAAAAAAAAATCATCAATTATTACATATCATAGCTTTGCATTGTACATTCTAATATTGTATTCATCCTTGCATTGTACTTGCATATCATTTAGACTAGTCTCATATTTAAAACAAGTTTAAATAATGCATTCTTCCATGTCATCTACCATGACCACATGGAGGACTTGTCCTTGGCAAGGACACCTTACTTTGACGGGTCTGGGTATATGGAGTGGAAGAACTCGACGAGGCTTCACATGGAATCAATAGATTATCAACTGTGGTGG
Source organism: Gentiana macrophylla (assembly GCA_026214975.1). Taxonomy (NCBI): domain Eukaryota; kingdom Viridiplantae; phylum Streptophyta; class Magnoliopsida; order Gentianales; family Gentianaceae; genus Gentiana; species Gentiana macrophylla. The sequence goes on from CM047809.1 coordinate 41,695,768, forward strand.
ATAATTCAGAATGGTCCATTGATTTCAACAAGGACCGTCACTGAGGCAGGGACTACTACTGAAGTTCCCAAGCTTTACCATGAACTCGTTGATGATGACTTCAAAATGTTGTCATCGAATTCGAAGGCCATGGCCATCCTTGTGAACTCCCTTAGTCCTGGAGAGGCTTGTGCTATAAACTCGTGTAAATCTGACAAAGAAATTTGCTCTTGCTAAAAGGCACGAGGGCACATCCCGAGACAAACACTCCAAGATCAATGGTTTTCTACGTACATTTGAAATGTTTCGCATGGAATCGAATGAAACCGTTAAACAAATGGACACTAGGTTAACGACATAGTCAATGCACTTGAAGCTTACGGTAAGCCCGTCTCGAATGTGGACCAAATCCTTATGATTCATAGGAGTCTTCCTCCTTGTTGGGAATAAAATTTATGTTTTGATGATGATTCAATAATTATTTTATTAACCCCATTGATGATGTGTCATAACTAGCTGTTATAGTTCAAAGCAAAAAGATGTCTAGAAATCAATGTATAGGATTTATTAGAGTCTGACAATTGTATAAGTAAATCAGACAAGCACTGTAATAGTTCTAGGAATAGAACTAAGAAAATGAGAAACTGACTTGATGTTACTAAGAATACTGTATTTACAACTGAAGATATAAAACTAACTCACAATACACCATTTGTAGAACTGATGAAGGTAAGTTCACTGAGGGACACAGACTCGGTTGACTTATCTAAAAGTAGAAGGCTGAGGGTACAAATTCAGTGGATGAAGAACTGAGTGTCCAAACTCAGTTGTAGAAGAATGAAGAACTGAGGGTTCAAACTCAATTATGGAAAAAAAAAAAGCTGAGACTGTAAAGTTAGATTTCTGGAAAGTCTGTGATGACCTGAACTGTCTTTATGGATCCTTGAAGAAGACCTAAGATACATAAGCACAATGATATCTTAGCTAATTTATGTATAATGGTGTACTCTGATTAAGTCAATTATAATCAGATGAAGAATAGAGTACTGAGATTTTTTAAGAAGAGTAAAAACTCAGTTAATGCTCTTAAGCTGAAAACTGACTAAGACAAGTTTTCATGCTGAGGTCAAGAAAAAATGAAGGGGAATCTAACCGTTATAAAGTAAGCAATTTTATTGATTGCACAGAAATGTCAGAAAGGACACTGACATCCAACATAATAAGCAGGACCACCAACGGATACAGGGATTCAATTTCAAACGTTCAAATTCATCTAACCGTTGGACAAACCCCTATAAATAGGCCACTTCTACCTCAAGAAGAAGTGTGGAGTTCCAAGGTTAAAATTTATCAAGAAAGATTCAAGAAAGGGAGAAAGTGAATAAAAGGAACTCCTGCTAATTTATATTGCAAGATCAAGAAATCTTCAAGTGTTTATAAGGATTTAAAAGAAAGATCAAGATCAATCATTTGAAGAAAAATAGAGCTGAGCATTTATCATATACATTTAGAAGAAGAAGCTCGAAACACAAATTGAATCATAGTTAATGATTCAAGTCTCAACTTTGATTTGATCAAAGGTTTAGACTATGAAACACCAAGAAGTTGTGTAGGACAGTTGAGTGCAGTTTGGAAAACTGTGTTTGTGTAGAGCTGGTGAAGAGGCAATCATACCCTCTAAGGACCAGTGCAGCTAGCTTAGTTCAAACAACAATTCTACATGTTGAAGACTGAAGCTGGAAGATTATGAAGCTAGGGATTAGTAAAGGACAATCAGTGTTTAAATTTATATTGTGTCTTGTAACAGTAAACCACAAGAAAATAGTGAATTTGACCTCCTACATCACAGGAGAAGAGAGGACTGACATGATTACATCACCTGGAACCTCTATAATTTCTGTCTCATTTACTTACTTACTTTACGCATTTAATTATTGCATCTAAGTTTATATTGCACCTCATCACACACTCAGCAAACATAAGAAACCGAGTCAGCACAATATTACATTTTATCTAAACAAACTGATAAACTCAAGTTTCATATAAAGGCTTAATATAATCCGCAGCCGGTTAACTCAGTTAAGGATAATTCAGTATTGACTTATTCTCAACCAAGTTAGCTTAACTCCACACAAGTTTAAAGCTGAACTCAGTCTGTTCAAGATTCATTTGGTAGTTGGTTCTTGGGGACAAGTTTATTCACCCCCTATATGTAAGGAAATCACTAGTTTAACGCAGCAGAATTTAAAATTATGATTTTCTTTTCTAGATCATTCTTCGTTTAACGCAATAAACACGTTAAGTATTTAGACGGTTATACCTTGGATGACCTATAAGATCGTCACTTCGACCGTCAACGGAGAGTAGTACAGTGCGCAAGCCTTCCACGTGTCCGGCCTCTATTGTTGATCCACACGAACTCCTCACCGGAATCCTTCTTGGATTGCTATTGGAAAACTCCGGTTGCTAGACCGGCCCTTTTCCCTCTCTCCAACTCTCTATATGATGCTCTCTATTTTACACAAGAACTATGAGCTCTTGCAATTGTGATGTACAAAAGAGTTTGACACCACCTCTTATTTATAGTGAGAGGGGCGCTCCATCTAGCTGTAGAGGAGAATAAAATCTTTTCCCAATAAAATAAGGAAAAATAATTAGATTGATTTATCTCTTTTATTATAATATCTCATATTAAATAAAATCTAAATATTGCCAATATCTTATATTGATTATATTTATCTTATTACCGTAAATCTATTTTTCCAAAATCAATTAATATCTAATATTAATTTTATGGTAATATTATTAATTAAATTGCACAAACCAAATGTATCCAATACAATATGGATATGGCGCCTTTCCCACAAAATTGGGATTTGAGATTTTATTTAATTAATATAATACTATGATTAATTAATTCATAAAATACATGTATATCATGTATATACATATTTCGAAATATATATGTATCAATATAAATATTTAATTAATCAACATAATTAATATCTTGTATTTAATTTACTCATAATAAATAAATACCACCATATTAATTTACCACTATAACCTTTACAGTCGTGAAATAAACTTTCCTTATTTGGTTATCAACTATAACCGCATTTTAATCCGACTCGATGTTCATATGTGTGTGACCCGATAGGCTTCCGAATATATTGGCCGTAAACATAAAGTGCAAATTATGAAAATGCCTTTCATGCCTAACGATCACGGGATAGCATCTACCAACACACCGTGACCCCCAATCATCGGAAGAGTCAACTGCAATGACTACTACCATTCATGTGAAACAGTTACTGTGTAACTTGCAATCCTAACAATATCCATACGATCGCATCTCGAGTGTCAATACATTAACGATCATATCTTATAATCTGGATATCATGCTCTCTCGGAATAACACATTTACTCCCACTTTGCAAAGATTCACGAGAGCTAGACATTCCTTATAAGAAGGCTATTTCGGATATTCAATCCCAATCATATGATACGTGATTCCCGGATGAACTAACATGTATACTCCGCATGCTTCAATATCACACCCATTCACTACCGCATGATCGCCCCATGGATAGGGGAAACCTCGATAGTGTCAAAGCATGACAATCCACACCGTTATGCCATGAAGACTCCGGTCTTAAGGATAATTACACAACCGCCACATAGTGCGACACTTAATGTAAGTGGGTCAGTCTAACGTATGCATTCTCTAATACACATCCACGTACAGTCCAAGTGTCTCTACACTTTGATAGACGAGATCTATCCCTGCCCTTAAAGACAGAAGACATCTAATACGTGCTAGTCTGCTTGTACTATCAATGCCATGTTTAATAGTACATCAGCCTAGAGACATTTAAGTATCAAACTTATTAAAGTGATTAGAGACCTCATCAACCCTGATCGCCTATCATGGATTCTCTATCACATTTTGATACTAAGGACGTTATCATATAACAATTCATAATTGGTTCTTTTAAAAAAAACATATGACAACAGAAAAGCCATTTATATATGTATAAACATAAAGAAATAGTAGAAATGATCCAACCTGGTCGATCCGGTCCAACCCGATTGGGTTTAGGACACTATTTCAACAATCTCCCACTTGGCCTAAAACCAATCACTCGCACACACAAGACCAAGTTGAAACACAAGAATCTCATGCAATACTCGCAACCAGCCTTAGCCATGAACGGATCAATATCCGTGGGGACTCAGACTATCTTCATACCATGCTCCAAGTGACAAAGTCAAAGAACCGCCTCAACACACTCACGAATCTCTGACGAGACCCTGGTCCTTGCTTCAAGCAATGAATCCACTTACTATATCAGCTATATAGAAAAGGTGGGAGAACCACATGAGGTTCAGGAATGAACCTTCTAGATCCATATACTGCTCCCGATTTGCTTTCAAGGCAATATTGTGTTTTGGCTCAGTTGTAGAATTTACACTGACCCATAGCCTAGAATATTTCCAGCTCACTATATCACTCATTCAAAGTGATTGCGACTGTGGCATCCACTCGCCTTCATAAGACTCAAGATATACGTCTGTGTAAATATATTTATCTGTTTCCAAGTTTCGACAAACTAGGAAACCATCCTCAACTTGTTTAAGGATATTCTCGACATTCACCAGATTTACTTTCATATTTTCTCATGGCTAGTTCATGGACTACGAACATCTGGAATTACCTTTATGATGGTTCCTATCATAGCAGCAAAGGAAACCTTTCAAAAGCATTATCTTTCACCTAATCTTTAGGACTAACGTCCTAACATAGATAGATCTTGAAAACACCGGCTAGCAGTATCTCCTATCACGATCTATGCAAAACTCCTTTTAGCATCACATCTATATAGGTAAACTATAATCTAATAGCAGTTAAATCTATCACAATAGATTCTTATTTCTAAAATGAGAACTGCTAATCCGTGCTTTTGTAAAGACCTTGAACTACCAAACATTAATTGACTGTGACATGGGTGACGATTCCTGAGAGAGGTATCTAGTACGTTGCTCAAAAATCATAAAACACTCCCACTATCCATCTTGCACATTGGGCATGTCCCTTCTTTTGATTAAATCAAACTCCTTTGATTATCAAACAAAGAAATCATCTAGAGAAATTTGTTTGAGTCCATACATGGATCTCATAGGCTTACATATCATGTTATCGTCTATGAACATTGAGCTGTTTGCCCAACGTCTTCAACACTAGCATATAGCCATGATACGAAGTTATAACAAGCATAGCCTGAATAGAACTGGGCTCAGCTAGCAGCATAAAGATAATTACAAGGTTTACACCCTGTACCTTTCAGCCGTTACTATAGCCTTATAAATAATCATATTACCATCCATGTCAGCCTTTCAGGGACATTCCCTTTAGGTAAGGCAGACTAGGTTCACATCCTGGTTGTCACTCATGGAATCTAATTCAGATATTATGGCTCCTGGCCATATCTCTCAATCTTGCCTTTCAAACATTCCTTCATAAGTCGTGATATATTCATTCTTCAAGATAAACATACCAACAACCATTTCAGGCTTGAGGTTATCTACAGACTTACAGAACTTTTGTGTGCACCGAGCAGTGTTCTTCACATCATCGCTATGCGGTGTCTGCTCGTGTTCCAATGGTTGAATATATCTTTGTTGTTCTCAAACTCCTTTGATCTTACTTACTCCCACTATTTCTTTTGGAAGAAACACTTCCTCTGGAAGACAGCATGTTTGGAGACAAACACATTTTGCTCCGTGGACAAGTAAATATATCTAGCGTACTTGCTAAGATATTCCACGAAGTTGTATATGTCGTACTAGGCTCCAAGCCTTTCTTAATTTGCCTATGACAACTTTAAATCATCGGTTAAGATAGATTCGACATTATCCTCTTCCATATCTAATATGGAATTTATTCAACCTTTATTCTTTGGAACTCGGTTAAGTATAAGGGCACTATCCCAAAATGGGTAAGGGATACTTTGCATGGCTTGTGTCACACCTTTATCATATAAAGTATTGTTTCCATTTAGGAACACAATCTACTTGCGTAACCCAAATATGGTATCCTTCAAGAGAGAATCTGATTCTATTTCAGACGACTTCTGAAACACCCTCCGGTTATTAATTGCTTCAATCCAATTGAAGATTAATTCCTAAGTAGCTCATCAATCTCATATTCGTACTAGCTCAAAATTTTCAAGGTTTCCGAATTGTCGTACTTGAATAAGTACATTCAACTATTTCTAAAAATAGACCAAGAGAGATAAACAATTATTTATGGTATAAATTGTAATAAGCCAATAAACATCAATATGTTTAGGCTCTAGTCAATCTTCTAGGTTTCAAAACCTTTTTCATAAAAGGGTATTTTAATCCACTTTGGATAAGATACGTATAACCCACATGATTTATAACCATATGGTTCAGCAGAATGACGTTTGGTTACACACTTCCCTTTCATAGAGACTGTGCTTAGAACAACCATAAATCAAGGATAACAACCATACAAATATTTAGTTGAGATTTTTTTCACCTTTATCAACTTTATAGTGACATCAATCTAGTATGTTAGATTCAGTGACCTTTCAACTTTATCGGAATAACATTTATTCCTTACAATTGAATATATCTGCTAAATCCTAATAGATAATTGAACTTGTGTTCTTCATAAGAACCGGAACTTAATAACATTTATTTAGTTTTCTTATCAGTTTACTAGACTCAAAACACAAAACCGAAAAAGTCGCAACGTTTGCTTCACTTTCCATATTTAAGTGTATTCCATATTTAATCTTTTCTAATTTTATCACACTCGTAGGATATCATATATCCGAGAGTTGACTTGAGTTTAGATAGATTTGTCTCAACAAGCTTTCTTAGGATAGAGGCTTCAGTAAGTCCTCTATTTAAGCACTTGCCCTAACTTTCCTTTTTAATCCTTTGAGCACTTGTAAATAATTCTTAGTGTAGTCTTCATAAGACTTAAGAAAGATCACAAGAGCCATGCCTTTAATTTCCTTTCATAAAAAATGTAAAGTTTATTAAATAATTTATTTAACCTTTTGAATCGTATTCAAAACATTGACTATTTAATTAACCTTTAAGCAATGATAGAATTAAGTCGATACTTAAAACTTACAATTTTGAAAACAACCTTTCCAAAATTCGATGCGGTCATTCTTATTCAACATTTGAATTAATTTGTCATCAAATGACAGAATGATCATGTTGGATCGTATCCAATATATGATTAAATCGTTGAAACTTAATTCAAGTGATTCAATCATATCATGAGCTTCCGTTATTCTTTAATAATTAAAGTCTTGGAGTACTGCATCAACTATGTAGTCTCCTTGTCTCTAATTACTATAACGAGATTGCTCGCGTCATTTCTTATTTTAAAAGGATTAAAACTTACTTAACCATTTTGAGAACGTTTCTCAAACAGTCATAATTTGGTTTTATTAATCGAGAATAAAAACATAAATATAAAAGTTTGCTAAAAACTATAACCTAAAATGAAAATAAAAGAGTGATGTTTATACATGCAAAATCAAAATGGTCTTTTGGTTTATGATTTTGCTCCCACTAGTCAACTACTCTCAATTGACTTTCAAGAATTGTCCAAAATTATTTAGTGGCTGAGATCCAATCTAGTTACTTGATTCCTTGCGGTGGTCGATCAATCAAGATAATTTCGAAAGGTAGGTAACGCTTTACCAATCACATCACTATATAATTCTCAGTGGTTGACTAGTCTACTCTTTGGCGATACACATCACTATGTGTTAGTCAACTCCTTGTCTCTAAAGTCAGACGGCCCTGATGGTGGCCAATCACCGAAAGACTCTAGTCAAGTCATAACCCAATATTCACGAGATCTCATACGATCATATCTCATTAACGACGATATACCGAGGTAGGTCAACTCCCGGCGGTGGTCGATCAGATGGATCCGAACATGGGCTCTTCACCGTCGTTATAATATTAGGAGATAATATTTCGACTTGATTTTTGTTGTGGAAGTATTTATGTAAATTAATTCACTTAATTAATTTTAATCATTGGTCTCATCAAAATATCTATCTCTATAGATATATATCCTACATATTTATCTAGATCGTGCCTAGTCATGCATCTATCGTATCATATAAAATAAATACAAGCGCAAAATAAATAAATGCGTAAAGTAACCGGTATGATCATGGATTTTTCCTTGGTATGGTTTCGAATACAAACTGACGAAACCGCGGGTCACAATCTAAGGTAGCTACAACAGACAATAGGATGTTTAATGCGCCATTCTCCAATCGGATCTTTATTTTAGTCTTTCTTTGGTCTTCTTCTTCTTGCTCCATTCTTGTTACATAATAATCTATCTAATAAATAATTACACCCGCCGCACATGGGGGGGGAGCTAACGAGAATGATAAATGCAAAAAGTAAACTAGGTAACGTTCTTCATAACGGACTAGGACAATTTTCAAAAAACCAACATAAAGAAAAACATTCTCATCTATCCTATTGGTCGAATCCATGATCAATCCTGGTCCATATAATCACATTATATCTACACATCTAATCTATACAATTATATCTTATGAAAAAGATTAAATTCTAATTTTAACTACTTATGAGTTTTATTTTATCACATCAAATAATTAAATAACTTTTATTTAATTATATGACTTAATCAAAAATTAAAATTAACATTTAATTTTAAATCGATTCTAATTTTAATTTATTAAATTTTAACTATTCAAAATAAAATTAAAATTATAAGGTCTCCTTTTGCTTCCTTTCCTTTTGGTTCCTAACGAAAAGGGATGCCTTTGGTTTCCTAAACCAAAAGTCATCTTCCCAAACCAAATTTCGTTTAAGCCTGGCCACTTTTCAAAATCAAAATTTTGAAAGTGGCCTAGGCCTAGGCCTTTTACAAATCAAATATTTGAAAAGGGCCTAGGCCTATTCCAAATCAAAATTTAAAAAGGCCAAATTATTTTGGTTTAGGCCTGGCTAGTTTTCAAAATAAAAATTTTGAAAGTGGCCTAGGCCTAGGCCTTTTGCAAATCAAATATTTGAAAATGGTCTAGGCATATTCCAAATCAAAATTTGGAAAGGCCAATATTACGGTTAATATGCCACTATGGTGTCCCAATTTCCCAAACTATTTGAACCGATGGTTGGCCATATGACACAACTAAACAAAAGAGATATCTATGCACAATAAATATCACAAAATGAAAAAGGTCGATCTCCCCATTTGGAAGAGGACAACCGACGATGGATGCTCTAGAGCGGCGGCGGCGGCCACGCAGCAGAGGAGGGGGCCGCCGCCAGCCGGCCGAGCCCCCCAATCGATCTATTATTTTGTTTTAAACGTCTCTTGATTACAGATCTTGCATCTATCGATTAATTACTAGGCAATTAAATTATGCTTATTGCTTAAGCTCGAAGTCTGGCTCTGATACCACTATTAGGAAATAACTAGTTTAATACAGCAGAATTTAAAATTTTGATTTTCTTTTCTAGATCGTTCTTCGTTTAACGCAATAAACAAGTTAAGTAGTTAGACGGTTATACCTTGGATGACCTATAAGATCGTCGCTTCGACCATCAACAGAGAGTAGTATAGTGCACAAGCCGTCCACGTGTCCGGCCTCTATCATTGATCCACACGAACTCCTCGCCGGAATCCTCCTTGGATTGCTATTGGAAAACTCCAGTTGCTAGACCGGCCCTTTTCCCCTCTCTCCAACTCTCTATTGGATGCTCTCTATTTTACACAAGAACTAATGAGCTCTTGCAATTGTGATGTACAAAAGAGCTTGACACCCACCTCTTATTTTTAGTGTGAGGGGCGCCCCATCTAGGTGTGGAGGAGAATAAAACATTTTCTCAATAAAATAAGGAAAAACAATTAGATTGATTTATCTCTTTTATTATAATGTTTGATAATAAATAAAATCTAAATATTGACAATATCTTATATTAATTATATTTATCTTATTACTATAAATCTATTTTTCCAAAATCAATTAATAACTAATATTAATATTATGGTAATCTTATTAATTAAATTTCACAAACCAAATGTATCCAATACAATATGGATATGGCGCCTCTTCCCACAAAATTGGGATTTGAGATTTTCTTTAATTAATATAATACTATGATTAATTAATTCACGAAATAAATGTATATCATGTATATACATATTTTGAAATATATATGTATCAATATACATATTTAATTAATCAACATAATTAATATCTTGTATTTAATTTATTCATAATAAATAAATACCACCCTATTAATTTACCACTATAACCTTTATAGTCGTGAGATAAACTTTCCTTATTTGGTTATCAACTATAACCGCATTTTAATCCGACTCGATGTTCATATGTGTGCGACCCGATAGGCTACCGAATATGTTGGCCGTAAACATAAAGTGCAAATTACGAAAATTCCCTTCATGCATAACGATCTCGGGATAGCGTCTAGCAACACACCGTGACCCTTAATCATCGGAAGAGTCAAATGCAATGACTACTACCTTTCATATGAAACAGTACCCGCGTAACTTGCAATTCTACCGCAGTAACAATATCCATGCGATCGTATCTCAAGTGTCAACACATTAACGATCGTATCTTATAATCTGGATATCATGCTCTCTCGGAATAACACATTTACTCCCACTCTGCAAAGATTCACGAGAGCTAGACATTCCTTATAAGAAGGCCATTTCGGATATTCAATCCCAATCATAGGATACGCGATTCCCGAACGAACTAACATGTATACTCCGCATGCTTCAGTATCACACCCAATCACTACCGCATGATCGCCCCATGGCTAAGGGAAACCTCGATAGTGTCAAATCATGACAATCCACACCATGATGCCATGAAGACTCCGGTCTTAAATATATTACACAACCGCCACATAGTGCGACACTTACTGTAAGTGGGTCAGTCTAACGTACGCATTCTCTAATACACGTCCACGTACAGTCCAAGTGTCTCTACACTTTGATAGACGAGATCTATCCATGCCCTTAAAGTCAGAAGACATCTTATACGCGCTAGTCTGCTTGTACTATCAATGCCCTGTTTAATAGCACATCAGCCTAGAGACATTTAAGTATCAAACTTATTAAAGTGATTAGAGACCTCATCAACCCTGATCGCCTATCATGGATTCTCTTTCACATTTTGATACTAAGGATGTTATCATATAAAAATTCATAATTGGTTCTTTAAAATAACATATATATGACAATAGAAAAGCCATTTAATATATGTATAAACATAAAGCAATAGTAGAAATGATCCGACTCGGTCGGATCCGGTCCAACCCGATTTTGTTTAGGACACTATTTCAACACTTTAAACTTGCATTAGCCTTTCCAAGGGACCAACAATTGGTATCAAGCAGCGCTTCTTTTCTGAAGAGATACTTAGCTGAATCTCAATATCAGTTTGTTTGCTCGGAGTAACTGGTCATCAGTTATTCCGATACCAACAATTGGTATCGGAGCATTCTTCCTTTTGAAGGTGATCCGAAGTTGTTACTGCTTCGTGTCTTTAGTTTAAGATAACTTGGCTTCAGTTATTTCCGATACTAAGTTCTATTAGTTTTAAGTTTATACATCATGTAATCATATAATCATTTTAGAAATATGCTTAGCTGTTCATTTTTAAGATTCGATGACTACAAAAGCAAACTGCAGGATCTTGTTGCTGATACACAAGAAAAATTGATTGAGAAATTCATTGAAGATACATCCATTACAAACACTGAAGATATTGCTGAAATATTACCCATAAGCTTTGGAGGAAATGATTATGGTGAAAGTGATGAAGAAATCATACTTTTTGGAACTAATCTGATGACCTACACCGCTAGATCAAACAAAGGAAAGCAGATAGTGAAGATGAAGAAGCTGGAACTGAAAATTTATCCATCGGACATAATGAGGTAAATGCTTCTACATCCGATTGTCACACTACCATGAAAAATCATAGAAATGAAGATTTCAATGAAAATCTGGACGTACTCATAAAGGAATTAGAGGAAATTCAAACGAATTATGAAAATGTCAAAAGATGGGTACCCAAACAGATATGGGTAACAAAAATCTCTCAATTTGTTTTGCAGGAGAAAATCAAAAGATGAGAGGACTGATGTTGCGTAACTCTTAAAACTGAGTCATATACTCAATTGAGTTTTGGTTTTGACCAAAAGGACAACTGATTCAAATTTTGGATAAGATCAAAGCTGGACCTTTACAGCTGGAGATACATTGTATCAACTATATTTACTGATACAAGTTACGGATGACAATAAAGATGTGACCTATTTTGATCTCAACCGTCCATCCTCTCCACTCACCATTTTTTTCGCAATCTCAACGCAGATGTGAATTGTGAAAAGACCTCTTAAAACCCACTCAAAACTTTCTAACTACCTCTTCTACTACCTATAAATACTCTCGCATTTTTCACATATATCCTTTACACTCAGTTTTTGCTTTATCCATCAATTAAACTTTTTCTCCAATCTTCAATTTCTCCAATTACAATTCTACAATCAGAAATTATGTATTTTACCCGAGTTGAACCTGGAATGATCATCTCTCTTGATCAATATATTGCAAAATACACGGATCAAACACTAGCGCAGAGAAAATCCAAAAATTAAAGGTCTGGAGCAAGTTTTCAACATCAATTTGAAGAATGTATGCCTGGATAGCATCGGCGACTTCTATGAGTTTGGGAGCAAAAGCAAAGAAGAAGAAAGGATCTTTACTTACACTACTAAGATCGATGGGAAAGAAATCTAAGTTATTGGAGATCTAGTTGCAGATATATTTGGCTTCGAGAAATCTGGATATTCCTTAGTGTTGAAAATACCCAGAGAACAAAAAGAAAAGTTGTGGAAAATCATCACAATCAAAGAAGACTCAAATTTGTCGTTATCTGGAAGTACAAGTCTCCTCAAGCCTGAATTCAGTTTTCTAAGCAAGATGCTTGCAAAGTGCATAATTGGAAATGCAGGTAACTTCAACAATCTTTTTGGCACCAAGATTGATTTGCTATATATTATCTGGTTTGCAGAATATTTCAATTGGCAAAGATACATTTTGGATCAATTGATAGCACAATCCTTTGATGTGCCCAAGAAGAAACCTGATGACAAAAAGGAAGATTTTATCACAAGAAGACTCTTGCACTTTTGGCTCAAAGGAATATCGACCACTTCGGTATTGCAAAAAGAAAGGAAACTGCAATTGTTGATGGGAAAATTGCAGCAAAAGAAGAAAAATATGGGAAGAGGAATGCTGAAGGCTCTAAGGCTGAATCTAAAAAGAAGAGGTAAAGATCATCCAAGAAAATGACAAAGGGAGAAGCACTGGAAGATTTTGAAAAGTTAAGAGAAAAGAAAAGAAAACTGGAAAAATTGGAAAAAGCCAGTGCTATGGTAATTGCTGAGAAATTCATGAAGCCATCACTAGCAAATTCTGCCACCTAAGTTGCTGAAAATCAAGCCAAGAAACCCAGAACTAAGGAAACCCCCACAAAACAAGTCACTATAGAGAAAGCTGCTGTTGAAGTTGTTGTTGAAGAAGAATCTGTTCCGTCACTGCCAAAAGCTGACACTCAGGTGGAACAAGCCTTGAGAACTGAAATTGATGATGAAGAAACTAACAGTGAGGAAGAGATAATTGGATCAGAAATCTTTACCATGGTCAATTTAATTGCTTTGTTTAGATCAACTCTGCAAAAATTAGCGTCTAGACTTGAGTATGAGGAATCGATCAGAGAATTGGAAGAAGCTCAGTCGCAACAAAAAAAAGCTTGTGAAGTTGAATCAGCACCAGTACAAGTCATCACTCTGGATGAGCTTGTCAATGAAGGACAAGTTGAAGAGAAAACTGAAAAAGGGAAGGAGACATTTTTTGAACTGGAAGTTGAACCTGTCAAAGAATCAGTTGCTGATCCAAGTGAGACTCAAGCAATTGAACTTAAGGAAAAACCTGAACAAACTGCTAAACTGGTAATTGAGGTTACAATAGAAAAGGAAGTTGTTGCCGAAGAGAAACTGGAAGCTGAGCAAGATATCTCAGTCCCAGTAATTGGAGATGAATCGTCCGTCATCCCAGTTGTTGCGGGGGAGGGGGGAATCCAGCAAAACTGAAGAAGAGAAAACCGAACCTGAGAAATTTGAAAATCCAGAGGTTCCCAGAGTAAATGAAGAAATCACAACCCAGCCTGAACTATCTATAGATGTTGGGAAACTAATTGAAGATGACTGTAAAAGACTTGATGCTTATCAACACTGGAAGTTTAGCTCAATCGAAAATCAAAGAGAACAAAAAATGTTGATGGAAACTGAAGGGAAATGGGTGTTTAGTCTGTTTGATATCACTCATTTGTCCCAACTATTCAGTTCTTAAGAATTTATGATCACCGGCTACTCATTAATCAGAAAAAGTCACTGGAAGAAGTTTGCTGGAGGAGAAACTTCTAAATCAAAGAAGGATGATGAAAATGTTCACTAGGAGATCCTAACTTGCAAAAAGGGATTCTCGCCTAACTGCAAAAAGAGCAAACAACAAAAGATGTTGCCGAAGATTCGAATGAAGACAACACTGAAGGAAGTAGTGATTCGGACTCTGAGACTCTGTCTAAATCAGAGAATGAAGGATATCAGTCTCCAACTGACAAAAGTGTCCTTGAGATAGCAAAAACTGAAGCTGACCAAGCAAAACCAGACATTGCCAAAGAAGAAACTGATGTCAAGTCACCAGTAAGAGAAGTTGAGGACTTTAGAGAAAAGCTGAATCAAATCGCCTCTACTCCACTCAATGAAATTATGACAATGGAGGATGTTGCAAGCAAGTCTCTGATTGAAGCTGAGAAAGTACCTGGAGATTAAAAGAATAAGATTGAAGAAAAGAAAACTGAAACTAAAAATGAAGTGCCTACACCAACTGAGACCATCAAATTCTATTTCAATGAGCTTATGAGAATTCAGAAATACGATCTAAGTGTTTTTGGAAAAGTGTTAAAATATATGGAGAAAAACAAGCATGAGATAGTCAACATGGAAATTAGATTGAATAGTGTTAAAGAGGACTGTCACAACACTTTGATCAAAATTCGAAGAACGACCATTTAATCTGACGCAAGGAAAACTGAGACCCAAGGAAGACTGGAAGGCATTCTCAACAATGTGGTTGACAGATTGATTTTACTAGAGAATGCAATGAAAGACTCAGTTGTTGCATAGACTATATTGTCATCAAATCATCACCACCTGAACTCATACATCAGGAGCTTGATCACAAAGATGATGTCAATAAGGTGGAAAGTCTGGATATGTTAAAAGTCAATGCAATTGATATGCCAAGTGTTCTTCAATGCATTGATGAGAAGCTAATCAAACTGAAGAAAGCCAGAGGTGACATGACTGATGAAGAAATGGAGCTGATTGCAAAGTTCTCAGAACCAACTAAGAAAAGACTTGGTCTAGATTCACAACTGTATAATGTTTTTAGAGAGCTACCACTCAGGAAGGAGAATCAAGGGATCAAGCCTTAGACACATTTCTCAGCATGCAAAAGATTCTTGTGCACTATTGGCACAAACTGGGTAAATGGGAGATAAATGGTGCTCTAGATAAGGTTTCAGACAAAGTGGAAAAGACTGAATCTATGTTTGTTCAAAACTTACTGAAAACAGGCACGAGTGAAAGATTAAGAAGAACTATTTTCATATTTGCTGTATTGTTCAAAAGCAAGTTTTTCAGCAAACATAGCATGACAGATTCATGGAGCATATGGGCAAACATCCATTGAATCAAGAGCACGAACACCAATGCTACCATGAGAGAAATTGCTCAAGTCTTTAACAATGAGACAACTCAAACTGAACAAGGGATAGGAAAGAAGATGGAACTTAGTTTCTTGTCATGTATTTGTATTCTAATACGTTGTAACTCCGTTCATCAATAAAATCTATGTTTCTCAATTCATTGTGTTTACTTTTATTTTGTCCTTATCTTTTTTGCATTGCTTTTAAGTAGGGTATTGACATCATCAAAAAGGGGGAAATTGTTGGGAATAAAATTTATGTTTCGATGAAGATTCATTTATTATTTTATTAACCATATTGATGAAGTGTCATAACTAGCTATTATAGTGCAAAACAAAAAGATGTCTAGAAATCAATGTATAGGATTTATTAGAGTCTGAGATTTGTATAAGTAAATCAGACAAGCACTGTAATAGTTCTAGGAATAGAATTGAGAAAATGAGAAACTGACTTGATATTACTAAGAATACTGAATTTACAACTGAAGATATAAAACTAACTCAGAATACACCATTTGAAGAACTGAAGAAGAAAAGTTCGCCGAGGAACACTGATGACGGTCAAATTATACCCGTAAAAGTCATCAACATTATCCTTAAATCGGGATTAATAATATATATTTTATGATAAATCACCTGTTTATATGGATTATTTAATGTTATGTTATTTATATTATATAATTTGGTATTTATCCATTTATAAGATATAATTTAGTATTTATCCGTTTATATTGTATATTTTGGTATTTATCCATTTTTATTTAAATATGATTTATTTTGGGATAAATATCTATTTTGCAGATTTGGATAATTATGGAGGATAAATACAAATAGAAGAATTAAATCTCAAGATAAATCCAAGAAAATCAAGATGCATTGAAGATAAAGATTGGATAAGCATGACAAAAGCCGGCAAACCAATCAAAAGGTGGCGCCAACTTCGAGGACGCATTTAGGGGGTGCATGACATTATTCTGAGATCGGCCGGGAGTTATCTCTTATTTGTTTGATATTTTGAAGTATATCTCTTAATTAGCTTGAACACCTATAAATAAAGGCATGCATCACACGCCTTGTACACCATAGAAATACAATATTTCAATACTTTTATCAATATAGTTCGTTGTTTTCTTTATTTTATTTTATGTTCTTTCATTACGGAGTCGTTAGAATCTCCGGTTAGAGATCGTATCGAGGAGTGGGAGTCACGCTCGTCTTCGAGGGTAATGTCTACTCTATTATGCAATCTTTATTCTTAGATCTAATTTATTTCGTTATGGAGTAGTCTTTTTATGTATTGATTTCGTGGTGTAGTTAATTAACGAACCCATGTTTATGTAGATCTGAGATGTAAAAGACGTTTCACGAGCAAATCTGGTTCAGATCTGAGCTTGTTGGCAGCGAGCTTATGTCTCGTTGGTAGCAAGATCTGTGATGTTCTTGATTTGTCTGTGAACGGCTTTGACTACGTCAGGTTCTCTTCTTTGTAATTCAAACGAGTAATTAAACTTGATCAACTTAATTATTTGTCATCGTAATTTAACATGAGACCCAAAAAGTGATTGGTATTTAGGACAGAGATTGAATCGGTGTCTAAGAAGTTAGCCTAATCATAGGAATATTGCTTAGATGAGGTTACGGTTTATACCGGCATCCGTAGTTTCGCAATTGTGTCAGAAGTTATATGAGATAGAGACTAAAAAATGTGAAGACACGTAATGGAGACACGATGATCTAGATGGCCTAACCGGAGCTAGATCTATCTTAGGGGATGACTCCCGTAGTCAGAATAATTAATCTTAAATGTCTTGTTTTGTCTCGTCGTCAATCTACATAGCATGTGGGAGTAATTACTAATAGCGTTATCAATACCGTTTGTCAATCATTTATAAAACCTATAAAAAATAAGTGTCTTAGTGTCGTTGAGTCTTTTGTTGGTTTTGTGTTTCTATTGTGTCAATTTTAATTCTGCATTATTTGTTGGTCGTAGACCGCCTTTAATTTGCTTTTTAGTTTAATAAGTCGTATTTCGTTTAAGCCGAGTCTCTGTGGGATCGACCTCGACTCTATCTAACTATACTACGATTGAACCTAGTTCTCTTGCTAGTGTGTTATTTAGGTATCGAGTATTTTTATTACTTGGACCGTGCATCAAGTTTTTTGCGCCGTTGCCGGGGATTCGTGTCATTAAATCAAATATAGCTTATTTTATTAAAAGTAAATTCATAAATATTGTGAATAGAGTCTGTTATTATTTAGTCTAGTTAATGGCCTAGACTTTAACGTTTTTAATTGTTTTATTGTTTTTTGTTACTTTATAGTACGCTACTCGGAAATCGAAGGAACCGCTTGAGCCATATAATCCTGAAATAGAGAAATTTGCAAGGCGAAATAGAAATTTAGCTAGAGAACTGGCTTAGCAAGGAGAAGAGGATCCAAATCTTGAGGAAAGCGAGCACGAATCAGAAAAAGGACATACCACCGATCATTCTGAGCATTCTGAATCTGAGGCAGAAATGGAAGGCATTATGAACAATCCAAACCAGGTACCTAATCCTGAACAAGTTATTAATAATGCCAATAATGTTAATAATGCTAATAATGGAAACCAAGCTGCGAGGCACACTTTACAAAGTTATGCAACACCTACTATTGAGCAATTCATTCCCGCTATCGTAGCACCACAAAATGCTACAGAAGTCTATCACCCTAGGCCTAATGTAATTCAAATAGTGACCAACTATTCCACTTTTCATGGAGTCCAGAACGATGATCCTGGTGTTCACGTGACATATTTCTTTGAAATCGTTAGCACTGTGAAGCCAGAATTAATCCCTGAGGGTAACATTTGTCTTAAGCTTTTCCCTTTCACTTTGAAAGATAAAGCTAAGAAATGGCTTCTCTCTTTAGAGGCTGAATCTATCACTACTTGGGAACAATTGTTGCAAAAATTCATGAATAAGTATTTCCTTTGGGAAAAAACCTTTAAGTTACGCCAGGATATCTTGGGATTTAAGCAACAACCTGGGGAGATTTTTTATCAAGCTTGTGAGCGTTTTAAGGAAGCTATGAGAAAGTGTCCTCATCATGATATCTCTCTTTGGCTTTTAATGCAAACTTTTTACCATGGATTGAGAGAGACTAAGAAAATTAGAGTAGACGCCTCTAGCAATGGAGCGTTTGTTCTTTTATCTCCTGAGGAGGCACAAGGAAAGATGGAGCAAATAGCGATGAATAGTCAATGGGGAGGCAATGACATAGCTGCTGTGAATATGGCCGCTGACATATTTGAGGATAGTGCATCAACCAAAATCCTAGAACAACTGTTTGTTATCAACAACAAGGTAGATGGAATGCAAGAGAGGATGGCAAGAGTAGAGAAAGGGACTGGAATCAAAGTAATTCCTCAAAGTGAGAATGCTGGTACTGAAGAAGCCAAATATATTGGGAAACAAGGAAATCAATAGGGAGGATATAAGCCTAACCATAACCATCCGGGATTCCGATATAGTGACCCCAATGCAGGAGAAGGGCCTAAACCGCCTACTACTTATGTACCCCAGCAAACTAAAACTTTTGGTTGGGAAGCCGCAATAGAAAAACTGAGTAACGTCGTTACTGACAATATAGGACAACTTTCAAAATCGATGGCTGATTTAGCCATTAACTTTAGCCAATATTTTCAGAAGACCGATGCTAAGGTAACCAACCAAGAAGCCATAGTCCAAAATCTCACTCACCAAATAGGACAATTAGCTGAGCAAGTCTCAACTAGACCTCCTGGAGGATTGCCAAGCACCACTGATAAGAATCCTAAGGATTTGAATGCGATCATGACTAGAAGTGGGAAAGAAGTAACTCCACCATCTTTGAAAGAGAAAGAGAAATCCGTAGAGAGCAAGGATGGTGAGCCAAGCAAGGAAGCAAGTACTTCTGGGACCTTGCCTGAGCAAGAAACCTATAAGGAACCTGCTGGCCCTAGAGTTGAGCTTTATAATAATAAGTATCCTATTTTCACTGATGTCGATCCTTCAACCTTACCTTATCCTCCATGCAAACCTAAGCCTAAGGTTGATGACAAGAGGTATAAGAAGTTCATTGATATTTTTAGAAAATTACACATCAATATACCTTTAGTTGAAGCACTGGCTGAGATGCCTGAGTACACAAAGTTCTTGAAAGAAGTTGTCTCTACTAAGAGGAAACTCTTAGATTTAGAGACCATCTGTCTAAATAAGGAGTGCTCAGCCATTCTTCAACATAAGTTACCTGCTAAGTGCAAGGATCCGGGAAGTTTTCTCATTCCCTGCACCATAGGTAACGTATGTTTGAACAAAGCTTTGTGTGATCTAGGAGCAAGCGTAAATCTGATGCCTCTATCCATTTTTCAAAAGCTTGGCATGAAAGACCTTAAGAAGACTTCAATTACTTTGCAATTAGCTGATCGTTCGGTTAAGGAGCCCTGTGGAGTGGTTGAAGATGTGCTAGTAAGAGTTGAGAAATTTGTGTTTCCTATCGACTTTGTTGTGCTGGATATGGAAGCTAACTACGAAGTGCCCCTAATCTTAGGAACACCTTTTATGGCCACTAGTAGGACGCTTATCGATGTTTACAAAGGAGAGTTAGTGTTAAGAGTTAATGAGGATGAAATAGCATTCAACGTGCTTGACACTATGAAAACACCTGATGATGAAGAGGATGCATGTTTCATGTTGGATTCTGTTGACAACTTTGTCAATGACTTCCAACAATATGAGGATATTAAGGATTTCCTTGAGGCTACCCTAGAGTTAGAGGATGAAGTGTCATATGAAAAGAGCGAGGAAGAAAATGTGATATGGCCAGGATGTATCAGAGGAACCCCTAGACATGTGGAGGAGATGAAGTCTACCGAGGTCGAGAAATTCTACCATAGACCGACATGGCATAAGTTCTTTGAACTTAAGTTGACCGGACAAAAGTTAAAGACCTCGTTAGAAGAACCACCTACCAATCTGACGTGGAAGCCTCTGCCTGCACATTTGAAGTATGTATTTCTTCAAGACAAGACCATGCCGCTTATTATTTCTTCTGCCTTGACTGAAATACAACTAGAAAAGCTGATGAGAGTATTGAGAGAGTATCGCGGAGCATTTGGATGGACTATAGCTGACATCAAAGGCATTAGTCCCAGCGTTTGCATGCATAAAATATCCGTTGATCTTGCAAATAAAGCGGTTGTACAACCCCAAAGAAGGTTGACTCCACAATTGAAGGACGTGGTTAGGGATGAAATTATTAAGATGTTAGAAATAGGAATCATCTTTCCTATCTCTGATAGTGAATGGGTTAGCCCGATCCACGTAGTTCCGAAGAAGGGAGGTTTGACTGTACAAGCCAATGAGTTAAACGAGTTAGTTCCTGTTAGACTCATTACTGGTCATAGAGTATGCATTGACTTTAGGAAACTGAATGATGCTACTCGTAAGGATCACTTCCCTCTTCCCTTCATTGATCAAATGCTCGAAAGACTGAGCGGACATGCATTTTATTGTTTCCTTGACGGTTACTCGGGATATTATCAAATTCATATTTCACCTGAGGATCGTGAGAAGACCACCTTTACATGTCCATATGGAACCTTCGCTTATAATAGAATGCCTTTTGGTTTGTGCAACGCACCAGCAATGTTTCAAAGATGCTTGATTTCTCTGTTTGCTGATATGGTTGAAGATTTCCTCGAGATCTTTATGGATGATTTCTCCGTATTTGGAGATGATTTCGATTCATGTCTCACGCATCTAACCAGAGTGTTGAAGAGATGCGAAGAGACTTATCTGGTTATTAACTGGGAGAAATGTCATCTTATGGTTACTGAAGGTATAGTACTTGGCCACCATATTTCTAAGAACGGCATAGAGGTGGATAGAGCAAAAGTAGAGGTGATTGAAAAACTGCCTCCACCAACCAATCTTAAGACATTGCGAGGTTTTCTGGGCCACACAGGATTTTATCATCGGTTTGTGAAGGACTTTTCCTTAATCTCTCGACCTCTTACCGAATTATTGGCCTAGGATGTCCCGTTTGTGTTTACTAGTGAGTGCATGAAAGCTTTCATTAAGTTAAAGAATATGCTTATTACTGCACCCGTTCTGATTGCGCCTGATTGGAATCTACCTTTTGAGTTGATGTGCGATGCAAGCGATACAGCTGTAGGTGCTGCCTTAGGACAAAGAAAAGACAAGATCTTTATGCCCATCTACTATGCTAGTCGAACTTTAAATTCTGCTCAAAGGAAGTATACAACTACTAAGAAAGTACTTCTAGCTGTCATCTTTACGTTTGACAAGTTTAGATCTTATCTAGTAGGATCTAAAGTCACTGTTTGGACTGACCATGCAGCTTTGAAGTATCTTTTAGCCAAACAAGATTCCAAACCAAGGTTGTTGAGATGGATTCTACTATTGCAAGAGTTTGATGTAGAAATCCGTGATAAGAAAGGATCCGAGAATCTGCCATGGATCATCTTTCCTGTTTACAATTAGAGGATAATGAGCCAATGACCGAGATTGGAGAAACATTTCCTGATGAACAATTATTCTCCATCACGGCCATACATGGAAAGGATGATTGCGCTGCAGTATCTTCGCGTGTTGAGGTTGTAAAGGAGAACAAACAACCATGGTTTAAAGACTTTGTGAATTATCTATCCGCGAAATACTTGCCACCAAATCTCAACCCCCAAGAAAGAAAGAAATTCTTTAAGGATCTTAGGCACTATTATTGAGAAGAGCCTATCTTTTTAAGCTAGGATCCGACAATGTCTTTAAGAGATGTGTGCCGGAAGAAGAAATTTATGATATCCTTAGACATTGCCATGCTTAGGAGGCCGGTGGACATTATGGAGGAGACAAGATTGCTGTGAAAGTTCTCCAATGTGGTTTTTACTGGCCGACCTTATTCAAAGATGCGCATCAATATTCTAGATCTTGTCATTCTTGCCAGATGACGGGAAATATCTCGAGAAGGAATGAAATGCCACTGAAGAATATCCTAGAGGTGGAACTCTTTGATGTTTGGGGTATTGATTTTGTGGGACCCTTTACTTCGTCTTTGTCCAACCGCTATATCTTAGTGGCAGTCGACTACATGTCCAAATGGGTTGAGGCCATTGCTTCTCTTACTAACGATGCGAAAGTTGTACTGAAGTTCTTGAAGAAGAATATTTTTACGCGGTTTGGAACCCCTCGTGCCATTATTAGTGATAATGGAAGCCATTTTTGCAATAGGCCGTTTGAAAAGCTAATGATTAAGTACGGGGTTAGACACAAGTTAGCTACTGCTTATCACCCTCAAACAAGTGGACAAGTTGAAGTTACAAATCGAGAAATAAAGCGCATTTTGGAGAAGACTGTGAATACGACCAGAAAGGATTTGTCGTTGCGTTTAGATGATGCTTTATGGGCTTATATGACTACTTATAAGACGACTATTGGTATGTCCCCTTATAAGATTGTATTTGGTAAAGCATGTCATCTACCAGTTGAACTTGAACACCGTTCCATGTGGGCTACGCGTATGTTGAATTTTGATGAGAGTTTAGCTGGAGAAAGAAGGTTGTTAGAGTTGACTCGCCTAGAGGAGTTTCGTCTGGAAGCTTACGAGAATGCAAAAATATTTAAGGAGCGCACAAAGAAATTTCATGATAAGAAGATATTGGACCGCACCTTTAAGGAAGGTGATCTAGTTCTTCTTTACAATTCGCGCTTGAGACTCTTTCCTGGCAAGTTAAAATCACGATGGTATGGCCCTTATAGAGTGAGTAAGGTTTTCCCTTCTGGAGCTGTTGAATTATTGAACCTGAAAGATCAATCCACTTTTGTGGTTAATGGCACCATGTGAAACATTACATGGGTCTAGGTCAACGTAAGGAGGAGGAAGTCTTCACTCTTGAAGATCCCACCTATACTTAAACCATCGTTGAGTTGAGTCGAGCTGGCGACTATAAACTCAGAACTACTTCTTAAAAACTATCTTTTGTTTTTGTTTTGTATGAATAAAGTAGCATGAGACTGTTAAGGTTTTTTTCATCTCGCCATGTTCCGATTCTAAGTTTGGAATAAACGAGGTTTTTTCCTTGATAGCCGACATGTGAGTTTTGTAGTTTTAACTCTTTGGTTTTCCGTGTCATTGGTTTTATGAAATATAGTGGCTTAAATTGTTTTTGGATATTTTATATCTAATTACTGCCACATTATTTTATAACTTCCATTGACATGTTATTAACGGTTTCGTGGAGTTTCTGTTTGGTTTGTTTAAACAGGTTTTCGATTGCTTCTCCACGATGTGCTTGGTCTACAACTGTACTCTGCATTTGCTTGAGAGCCGTTTCCAGAGCTAAGTCTTTTTCTTAAATTCTCCTTTTTCTTTGTCATTTGGGACAATGCTAAGTTTAAGTGGGGGGTAGGAGATTTAGCCATGATGTGTTATACTTGAACAATAGAATGGAACGGTGAAAAATGAAAAATTTTGAAATTTTTTGAACATATGCCAAATTTATTATCGTGTACCCTTAGAATTGTGAGTTCTTATACATAGGATTGATAGGGAAGTGAACCAAGTTGCATGATTGCGTGATCACTTTATACTTATGTGAATGTAAATTTAAGAATATTCATGCCAACTAGTGCAAGTAGTTATTTATTATTTGCTTACTCAATTTGAATCGACGAATTCCGCACAAATCATAATAACCGAGAAGAATTATGTGTACATTGCGTAGATGATTGGTTATGCGGACCTAGAGTCGATATTTATCTCACGACGTATTCTTATCTTCTAGCCATCAAAGCGGAGTAATAAGCTGGGATTTATCTTGTGTTTTAACGAAATGTTAGACACTGGGCTTGTAGTAACATTACCAAAGTAGCTTCGCGCTTGTGGTAATATTCAATGCTTCCACTAATCCGTGAGAGAGGGATTCTTGCAATGCATACTTTACTTTTAAAGCAAGTTTCTTTCTCGAGAGGTGTTAAAGCTTGAAACTACGGAAATGCGAAAAAATTTCAAATTTTTAAGAGGCTTGAGTAATTTTCTCGGTCTCCAAGTCCAAAAACCTTATGGATGACGCTCTTTCTTATTGCACCATGTCTTTACCCATTGCGAGGCTTAAGAAGTGGGAATTCTGATCTTGGTAGGTTAAGACTGCGAAGTTAGCATAAAATTTAATCTTGCCACGAATAGATAAAACTAAATGCACATGCACACATCACTTCGATTCATGACGAGTAGTGAGTAATGGATACCTTATGAGCATAAGTGGTATGAGTTGACTCGAGTTTCTTGTATAAGTATGATTTGACCTCAGAAATTGTTATCTTGGGGAATGACTTATTGATACTTTGTTCGGGACGATCAAAGTCTAAGTGTGGGGTAGTTGATGACGGTCAAATTATACCCGTAAAAGTCATCAACATTATCCTTAAATCGGGATTAATAATATATATTTTATAATAAATCACCTGTTTATATGGATTATTTAATGTTATGTGATTTATATTATATAATTTGGTATTTATCCATTTATAAGATATAATTTAGTATTTATCCGCTTTTATTTAAATATGATTTATTTTGGGATAAATATCTATTTTGCAGATTTGGATAATTATGGAGGATAAATACAAATAGAAGAATTAAATCTCAAGATAAATCCAAGAAAATCAAGATGCATTGAAGATAAAGATTGGATAAGCATGACAAAAGCCGGCAAACCAATCAAAAGGTGGCACCAACTTGGAGGACGCATTTAGGGGGGCGCATGACATTATTCTGAGATTGGCCGGGAGTTATCTCTTATTTGTTTGATATTTTGAAGTATATCTCTTAATTAGCTTGAACACCTATAAATAAAGGCATGCATCACACGCCTTGTACACCTTAGAAATACAATATTTCAATACTTTTATCAATATAGTTCGTTGTTTTCTTTATTTTATTTTATGTTCTTTCATTACAGAGTAGTTAGAATCTCCAGTTAGAGATCGTATCGAGGAGTGGGAGTCACGCTCGTCTTCGAGGGTAATGTCTACTCTATTATGCAATCTTTATTCGTAGATCTAATTTATTTCGTAATGGAGTAGTCTTTTTGTGTATTGATTTCGTGATGTAGTTAATTAACGAACCCATGTTTATGTAGATCTGAGACATAAAAGACGTTTCACGAGCAAATCTGCCCGAGATCTGAGCTTGTTGGCAGCGAGCTTATGTCTCGTTGGTAGCAAGATCTGTGATGTTCTTGATTTGTCTGTGAACGGCTTTGACTACGTCAGGTTCTCTGCTTTGTAATTCAAACGAGTAATTAAACTTGATCAACTTAATTATTTGTCATCGTAATTTAACATGAGACCCAAAAAGTGATTGTTATTTAGGACAGAGATTGAATCGGTGTCTAAGAAGTACGCATAATCATATGAATGTTGCTTAGATGAGGTTACGGTTTATACCGGCATCCGTAGTTTCGTAATTGTGTCGGGTTATATGAGATGGAGACTAAAAATGTGAAGTCACGTAATAGAGACACGATGATCTAGATGGCCTAACCGAGCTAGATCTATCTTGGGGATGACTCCGTAGTCGAGAATAATTAATCTTAAATGTCTTGTTTTGTCTCGTCGTCAATCTACATAGCATGGGGGAGTAATTACTACTAGCGTTATCAATACCGTTTGTCAATCATTTATAAAACCTATAAAAAAGTGTCTTAGTGTCGTTGAGTCTTTTGTTGGTTTTGTGTTTCTAATGTGTCAATTTTAATTCTGCATTATTTGTTGGTCGTAGACCGCCTTTAATTTGGTTTTTAGTTTAATAAGTCGTATTTCGTTTAAGCCGAGTCTCTGTGGGATCAACCTCGACTCTATCTAACTATACTACGATTGAACCTAGTTCTCTTGCTAGTGTGTTATTTAGGTATCGAGTATTTTTATTACTTGGACCGTGCATCGAGACCACGCACTGGTTGACTTATCTAAAGCGTATAGTCGAGGGTATAAACTCAAAGGATGAAGAACCGAGGTCCAAACTCATTTGTTGAAGATTGAAGAACGAGGGTTCAAACTCGGCTATGGAAGATAAAGTCGAGATCAGAAAGTTAGATTTCAGGAAAGTCTGTGATGACCTGAATTGACTTTATGGATCTTTAAAGAAGACCTAAGATACATAAGGAAAATGATTCTTAGCTGATTTATGTATAATGGTGTACTCTAATTAAGTCAATTATAATCAGATGAAGAATAGAGTACTGAGTTTTTTGAAGAAGTGTAAAAACTCAATTAATTCTCTTAAGCTTAAAATTGACTAAGACAAGTTTTCATGCTGAGGTCAAGAAAAACTGAAGGGGAATCTGACCATTATTAAGTAAGCAATTTTTTTGGTTGCACAGAAATGTCAATAAGGACTCTAACATTCAACAGAGTAAGCAGGACCACCAACGGATACAGGGATTCGATTTCAAAAGTTCAACATTCATCTAACCGTTGGACAAACCCTTATAAATAGGCCACTTCTACCTTAAAAAGATGTGTGGAGTTCCGAGGTTAAATTTTATCAAGTAAGATTAAAGAAAGGGGGAAAGTGAATACTAGGAACTCCTGCTAATTTATATTGCAAGATCAATAAATCTTCAAGTGTTCATAAGGATTTAAAAGAAAGATCAAGATCAATCATTTGAAGAAAAATAGAGCTGAGCATTTATCATGTACATCTAGAAGAAAAAGATCGAAACACAAATTGAATTGTAGTTACTGATTCAAGTCTCAACTTGGGTTTTATCAAAGGTTTAGACTGTGAAACCCCAAGAAGGTGTGAATGACAGTTGAGTGCAGTTAGGAAAACTGTGTTTGTGTAGAGCTGGTGGAGAGGCAATCCTACCCTCTAAGGACCAGTGTAGCAAGCTTAGTTCAAACTGCAATTGTACATGTTGATGACTAAAGCTGGAAGAATGTGAAGCTAGGGATTAGTGAAGGGCAATCATTGTTTAAATTTAGTTTGTCTTATAACTGTAAACCTCAAGAACATAGTGAATGTGGCCTCCTACATCACAGAAGATGAGAGCACTGACATGATTACACCACCTGGAACCTCTATAATTTCTGTCTCATTTACTTACTTACTTTACGCATTTAATTACTGCATCTAAGTTTATATTTTAGCTCATCACACACTCAGCAAAAATAAGAAACGGAGTTAGCACAACATTACATTTCATCTTGACAAACTGATAAACTCAAGTTTCATATAAAGGTTTAATATAATCTGCTACCGGTTAAGTCAGTTAAGGATAATTCAGTCTTGACATATACTCAGCCAAATTAGTTTAACTCCATACTAGTTTAAAGCTGAACTCAATATGTTCAAGATTCAGCTGGTAGTTGGTTTTTGAGGACAAGTTTATTCACACCCCCTTCCTTCTAAACTTGTGTTAGCCTTTCTAAGGGACGAACTCTCCTGAATGGGATTCCAAAGCGTATGCCATTGTGGAGGGTAAGGATGCGGAAGTACTCACGAAGGATGAACTTATCGGTATCCTAATCGTTGATATGATGCACCTTGAAGCTCGCAAGCGTGATAGGAATATCCCTCGTGACACCGCTCTCCGAGCTCATGAATCTGAAAATGAGTCTAAACCTGAGGAAGCTGAGGGTGAAGAAGAAGATGAGGAAATGGCAATGGCCGTGTGAAATTTCAAGCAATTCTATATGTTTCAAAAGCAAACATCAAAGCACCCCAAAAGGCAAAGTTGGAAAAATCATGGAAATAAAGATTGGACCACAACTGCCCAATGTTTTGAATGCAAACAAGTTGGGCACATCTCAAATGCTTTCCCAAACAAATCAAGGCAAAGTTCGGGATCTAAGTCAAAGTCAAAGGCAAAGTCAAAGATGCAGTAAAAGTCAAACTAGAAAAACGGGAAAGCTATGGTGGCTGCTTGGTCTGACAGTTTGGAGTCCGATAACGATAACAATTTTGAAGAATCCAAACAAGCGAATTTCTGTCTTATGGGTTACTTGCAACCCACCAATGATACAGAAGATGAGATATCAAACTCATCATTCACCAATGATGAGCTACATGTACGTAACGTGTCACTGGCTAGAGAAAGTTTAGAACATAAAGCTAAACTCGATGACCTAACTGAACGTAGGATGCATCACGACGATGAAGTCTTCACACTAATCAACATGATATGCCTCCTAGAGCTTAAGTATCAAGACACCGAAATTGAGAATGAGTCTTTAAAACAAGAGGTTGCCAAATACCAACAAGTCATATCATGACTTGTGGAGGAAAATTCCCACCTCTATAGACAACTCTCTTCGATTAAAGAGAAAGGGAAACAAGCAAGTGGTTTGGGACCTCAACCCAAACAATCTACTCCCGACTCAACTTCCGAGTCACTAACACCTAGGTCAATTGACCTAGGTAATCTTCATAAGAAAAAGAACACATCTAAGGCACCTACACCAAAAGCACCCAATCAAAAGAATGCTCCATCAACACAATCACACACCTCACAGCGTTCTTCACATATGCACCACGCCTTCAAGTATGACAAGAAGGGTTCAAGAAGTTACACTCAACAGAACCATCCTTTTCATACTTAGAACAACACTAGTTTCTACCAACCACATCATGATCCATTCATACACCAACCACACAACTTCACTTTCCGGTACCCCCATATTGACCCCTTCCTTGCCCAGATGTTCTTCAGGAAACATCAGTTTGGAAGGTTCCAGCCATACACATACCAGCTTGACCCACTCTCTATGGGCAGCCACCAAAGTCCGCACGGACTAGAAAGGAAACACATAAACCAAAGGTACGGTAAGTATGGGTTCGATAGGACTCCCTCCGACCTGAGACTAACCCCGAAGGACCCAAGAGCTACAGGGTGCCTACCAACCTTGTATTGCAAGTTAGATTAAAACGTTACTGATCATAGGGTATTTATAGCTTCATACACCTCATGGATCAGTTAAATGTAAGTTACAAGCGGTTACAACACACTATAACTGAATAACCATTTTCTACATTACACTACACTAGATTACTCAAAGAAGTCGCTTTGTCTTCATCATCACGTCAGACTGACTTTGTGTCTTCATATTATCAACTGAGTGTATTAGCTGATTGTACTCAGTATTCCCTTCCGCCTCTATACTGTAACAGAGTGGGATACTCTGATGAATCTGTGTGGAAACTGTGGTGGACAACAGGGCATAAAGGTGTCTGCTGAGTCTGGTGTTCAGCTGAAGGAGGTTGGTAGACTGATCATCTGCTGAACCCTACTGAGTTGGTTCACAACATTACTTGGGGAACATGTCTACATGGTTTTCTTGTCGGGATAAGATTACTTATGGGGTAATTCAGTCATTATCTGGTATTTTTGGTCCCTTGGAAAGGCTAACACATGTTTAGAGGGGGGGTGAATAAAATTGTCCCTAAAACTGGATTTAAAACAAATTAAGGTTCAGTTAAAAACTTGTGTGGAGTTAAGCTGACAAAGCTAAGATTATATCAAACTGACTTAAGCTGAAACTGAGTCAACCGGCAGCGGATATGATTTTAGCCTTTTTATTGATCTTGTTATTCTATTATGAAAACTGAGTGTTGTGAACTGAATTCTGGTGAATGTCAGTTGTGACTGTGAGGTGTATAACAATCATGTATCACAATGCTATAAGTAAATGCTGAATAAATAAATAAATGCGTAAAGTAAATAAGGCGGATATTATAGAGGTTCCAGTTGGTGTAATCATGTACGTCCTCTCTTCCCCTGTGGTGCGGAGGAAAATTCCACTAGAACTTCTTGAGGTGAATCACACAAAAAGTCCTAAACAATAGTCCTTGGCTAATCCCTAGCGTCACTTTCTAAACAATTGTAGAACAGTAGAATTGTCGCTTCTTCAAATGCTTGAACCACTCGGTCCTTAGAGGGTAGGATTGCCTCTTCACCACTACCACCACAAACACAGTCTACCCGATCGCTTGTCACAATCGACCTTGGCAAACCTTCCCGGTTTGTTTCATACCTAACACCTTTGATGTTGAATCAAATTTGGTGAGAATCAATAAATTGATTCTTGTTTGTGGTTCTTCAAAGTGTTGAATTCTTGATAAGTTCTTTGTAGCTTGAACACTTGAAGAAATACTAGATATGATCTTGTTATAGTTCAGAGATGAATAGAGTATACTGATGCACAAAATTGCTTGTTGATTCTTGTATATGCTCTGTTCTATATATTTTTGTTGTTTGTGCAAAGTCTTCTATTTATAGTGTGAAGTCCAACGCTCATCCGCTTCAATTTGAATTGTATCAACGCTCTATCTTGCAACGGCTATATTTTCTGACCGCTTCGCTATGTCGAGAACTCTTCCAATGAAATTGTTTTCTTTACAACGTTCGACTGTACTTTCGGTTTGTTGGATGGTCGACTTATAAAATCTGCGTTTCCTTATCGCTTTATAATGAGTTTTTCATTTGTCGGGCTTAATCGATTTGGAGGATTAATCGAGATTTTACTCTTCTTCAAATATCAAGATCGCTTTTCATCCGATTATAATTGACTTAATCGTGAGTACACCATGATTCATTATCATCTAAAATTTATTGTTCTTATGATTCTTAGGTCTTCATACACGATCTATAAAGTCGATTCAGTCACCACAATCTTGCCTCAAGTCCAACTTTGACAAATTCGACTTGTAATCTTCATAATTGAGTTTGAACCCTCGCCTCTTCATTCTTCAATAATCGAGTCTGTGTCCCCGCTTCTTGGTCTTCTAGATAAATCAACTGAGTCTGTAACTCTCAGCGAACTTACCTTCTTCAGTTTCATATAAGTGTATTCTGAGTCATTTTGCTTGTCTCGATGATTTCCAGTTTTCTAAATGATTTCCGCCGCTTTTTCACGACACATTAACAATTACAAAGGCTTGTCCGATGTAACCTATACAAATATCGACTCTAGCAAAACTTATACATTCAGTTCTAGACATCTTTTAGCTTTCCACTATAACAGCTGGCTTCAGCACTTCATCAATGGGGTTAAGATAATATTTTAACAATTAAGATGAATTATCCTCAAAACATAAATTTTATTTCCTACAATTTCCCCCTTTTTGATGATGCCAAAACTCTCCCTAAAAGAAAATCTTAAAGATCAATACAATGTAAAACAATGTAAAACTGGAAAACTTGTTTTCATTAGAATGAGCAAAAACTGGATAAGTACATTTTGTTCAAATAACTGTGATTAAAGACTAAGCTTCTACTTAGCTTTTTGCATGACTGAATCATATCTTTTTGCTTTGTCATACAAGCGAAAATCTTCTTCAAGCTTGGAGTCTTCCTTTGAGAAGGTCTTGTTGTAGTCAACTTGACTACTTTCTTTCCATCTTCTCCATTGAATTAGCTTGGGTAAGCTTGAGTCTTTCAAGTAGTAATTTTCAAATTCTACAAGATCGGTTTTCATTTGTTCAGTTTTGTCTTTAATCTTCAGTTTATCATCAATCCTTTGATTCTTCTTATGTTGTGCAATTCTTTGCTTTGAATAAATATCAGACATAAAGTAGTTCAAGGATTCCTCAACTGTTCTGTCCTTGTACTTGGCTTCAATAGGATTGTAATCTTTGATAAACTGTGTCCACAGATCTTTTGTAAGAGTAACTCTTCTGTCTTCAGGTTGACTGTATTTTTCAATAAGTTGATCATCAGTTAACTCTTTCTTAAAAATTTAGGATTTGATCTGCATCTTTGTAGTTCTTCTTCAAGTCGCTTCATTTCTCCAAGTAATTTCAGCTTTTCTTCTTCAGCTTCCCTCTTTTTGGCATCATATAACTGATCTACCAGGGCATGGGTTTCTTTTTGATCTTCTGAAATCTATCGCTGAGAAGCAAGTACTTCCTTAAGTTGAGTTTCTAACCCGTAGATATGCTGATTTATATGCCAATGAGCCTGAGCATGAGTTTCTCTATCTACTGCGGTTGAATCTTCGAGTTGTTGTTTGAGTAACACAATCTCTGAAGCAGAACTTGAACTTGATTTGTGAATCATCTCTAGTCTTGCATGAACTGAAACATCAGTTCTAGTTCTATAATCAAGATATCCAGAGATGTTTGATAAAAGGTCATTCTGTGTATCTCTCTGACTGAGTACAATTTTCAAGTTTTCATGAACTTTGGCCAATTCATTCTTTGATAGAAAATCAGAAGGATAATATGTAGCTTCCATTTGATCCTTACCCTGAGTATTATCAGCAATAACCATCAGTTGTCTAATTTCATCAGCTGCTTGCTGATTGTCAGTTGTCTGATTTCCAACTGGCAATCCTTCTTGTTGTGGTACAGTTTGCATTTCTTGAGATTTAAAGACTGTTTGCAAAACTGTAGTATCATCAGCTTCTTTTCTTGACTTATCATGGTCATCATCATCCTTTTTCTTTGAACTGTCTTTAGATGATGTGCCTGATTCTCTTCTTTTTGCTAGTTCGGTAAATCTTTTGAAACAGTTGTAAAGAAATTCTGTAATAGGAAACAGAGAGTAAAGATCTCTAACTTCCAATTTTTCTAAGATTAATTTTTCTTCAGTCTGTAAACTGACATCTCGAGAATCTTCTGGTTGAAGTTTCATTTTCATCAGCTTAATGATTTTGTCACCAAGACTCAGTGATTGTCGAACCGATTGTCTTTGTTGTATCTCGAGAAGTAAGGTCAAGAAGGACATTCTCTTGAGTAACTTCAGTTGTCAATTGATGTTGTTGTTCCCCTCAGTTGGTGCTTTCTCACTTGAGATTTTAGGGTACAGACATCTTACAACTGATCTTCCTTCTGTGGATTCAGCTTTTCGGTTAGTCCCTTTGTGTTCAACTTCCTGCTGAGACACAGTTGTCTGACTTGCTTAAGGTTGGGAAGTTGTTTTTGCGATTTCCTTCGATGTTGTAGTTTTCCTTGCTTGCTTCCCTTCCTTAATTCTTTCTAAATAAAACTGAATGATTCCACTAAGAGTCTTCTTCAGTCAGAATCTGCCATCAGTTACTTGTCCTTCAGCTTGAGCTCTTTTCACACTTTCTAATTCAGGTAAGTGTTGCTTTTTGAACTGATTGACTATATAACCTGCCCAGTTAAATTCTATGTTATCCTAGATTATGTTCATCAGCAAAATATTTTCTTCCGAAAGTGTATTAATTCCATTGGATTTTCCAATGACACGTTTGCTGAGCCATCTGCTGAGATGTCCAAATTCCGGCTTGATTTTGTCGATATGAATTCCGATATCTGATTGGTTCTCAGAGACGAAGCAATCATTGCGAAAAGCTTCTTCTTCAATGGTAGAGTGGTTAACTCATTGAAGTTGTTGTTGTATTTATAACCCAAAGAGTGACCTCATGACTCTTTCATTGAGAACAATGCGATCTCCACGAATCAGAGTTATCAAGAGTCTCGACTAATCGCATATTTTGCCAAAATTGCAAAATGCCTTCCACATCTCGCCTTTCTTTGAAGTGAACTTTGAGGATGTTGTTCAATCCTCGGTTTTTTTCGATTTTATCTCGTATACACAATGGCTAACAAGGTGTTTTGACACATACCTTCATACATTTCAAGTGTTAGTTCATCCAACTCTGTGATCAATCGTTTGTCTTTCGAATTATCTAAAGTGGCCATATTTGAGTGTGAACACAAAAAATTGATTTTTGAGAGAGAGGGTTGCAAAGAGTCTATTTAGATTTCTGAAAGTAATTTGAATTTTGTTAGGGAATAGTGTGAACGGAGGTTGAATAAATAGGTAGGATATTCTGGCGGTTGAGTGGTACAACTTTTCAAATTCCATGATGGTTTTGATAACCGATACGAGTACTGTTCTGACAATCATGGGGTGTACACACAAAATTCTGACAGAAAGAACTGTGGTAATTTAATGCGATATAACCGCTGTTGATTCTATCTTATCAACCTTTGAGTAAACTTGACTGGAATGAAAACTGATGCTGAGGTCAGTTCTAGAGAGAATTCAGTTCCATCAAATTCTTCAGTTTGTCAGTTTGAGATTGTTGATGTCAATGACTAATCTGTTAAGTGAGCGCACCCAACATAACAAAGATTAATCCCCTTGACGAATCTCTGGCTTAACTAACTTAACTAACTTTGATTATTCCCAACTCAGTTCTTAATTTGGCAAATCTTTCTTTGTCCAATGGCTTTGTAAAGATATCTGCCAACTGATCTTCAGTAGGTACATAAAGAACTGTTATATCCTTTTTCTCTGCATGATCTCGTATGAAATGGTGACGGACATCAATGTGCTTTGTCCTTGAGTGTAAAACTGGATTATCAGTAATTGCAATTGCACTTGTGTTATCACACATTATGGGAATTGTTCCTTCTTCTATCCCATAGTCTCTTAATTGCTGTCTGATCCATAAAACTTGAGCACAACAACTCCAGCTGCTATATATTCAGCTTCAGCTGTTGAAGTTGATATTGAGTTTTGCTTCTTGCTAAACCATAACACAAGTCTATTTCCCAATAACTGACATGTGCCTGATGTGCTTTTTCTGTCCACTTTGCATCCAGCATAGTATGAATCTGAATAAGAAATCAGCTTGAATTCTCCTTCCTTTGAATACCAAATTCCAACTCCGTCTGTGTCTTTCAGATATTCCAAGGTTCTTTTCACCACAGTGAGATGACTTTCCTTTGGTCTTGACTGAAATCCTGCACATACACCGACAGTAAAAGATATGTCTGGTCTACTTGCTATAATATAGAGTAAGCTTCCAATCATCCTTCTGTAGAGTGTTTGATCAACATCTTTACCTTCTTTGTCTTCATCTAGTCTAATGTTGGTCCCTATTGGTGTAGAAATTCAAGTAGATTTCTCCATACCAAACTTTTTGATAAGTTCTCTTGTATATTTGGTTTGGTGAATGAAAATTGCATCAGCTAATTGTTTAACTTGCAATCCTAGGAAATAATTTAATTCTCCCATCATACTCATCTGAAATTTGCTTTTCATCAAGCTTGCAAATTTCTCACATAACTGTTCATTTTCTGATCCAAAAATTATATCATCAACATAAATTTGAACAAGTAGAGTATCTTCTCCATTCTTCATCATGAATAAGGTTTTGTCGATTGTTCCTTTGATAAATCCATTATCCACTAGAAACTGAGATAGAGTTTCGTACCAAGCTCTTGGTGCTTGTTTAAGTCCATAAAGAGCTTTCCTTAGTCTGAAAACTTTATCTGCTTGATCTTTGATTTCAAATCCGGGTGGTTGTTGAACATATACTTCTTCTTCAAGAATTCCATTTAGAAACACACTTTTAACATCCATCTGATAAACTTTGAATTTCTTGTGAGCTGCATAAGCAAGAAATAGTCTGATTGCTTCTAGTCTTGCAACTGGTGCATAAGTTTCATCAAAGTCTATGCCTTCTGCTTGAGAGTATCCTTTGGCTACAAGTCTGGCTTTGTTTCTGATGATGTTCCCATCTTCATCAAGTTTATTTCTAAAAACCCATTTGGTTCCAATGACATTGACATGAACTGGTTTATCTACCAATTCCCATACTTGATTTCTCTCGAATTCATTGAGTTCTTCTTGCATAGCTAATATCCAATCTGGATCTTTCAAAGCTTCTTCAATTTCTTTTGGTTCTGATTGAGATAGAAAGCATGCAATCATTGCATCTAGTTGATGTCTTGATCGAACTCCAACTTGAGTATCACCAATAACTTGTTCTACAGGGTGATCTCTCATCCATTGATGTGTGTGAGCTTGTATCAACTGATTTGCATTTTGTTCAACCGATTCTTCAAAAACTGGTTCTTGAACTTGTTCAACTGAATCTGAATGAAGTTGTTCAAATTGTTGAGCTATTGGAAACTGAGGCTGATCTTAATCTGAACATTCCGAAATTTGTAGTCTTCCAACGTCAACTGAAACAGGTTCTGGTGTGACTTGTAACTGAGACTGAGAAACTGGTTCTGGTCGGTCTTCAGTTGTTTCACCAGGGAAGTTTGGTTCATCAAATACTACATGTATTGATTCTTCATGCTTGAGTGTCCTTTTATTTAGTACTCTAAAAGCTTTGTTGACACTTGAATATCCTAGGAAAATTCCTTCATCAGCTTTGGGTTGAAAAACGTGAAGTTGATCTTTTCCATTATTGTGTATGAAACATTTGCTTCCAAAAGCATGAAAGTATGAAACATTTGGTTTTCTTCCATTCCAAATTTCATAAGTAGTCTTCTCATGTCTCTTGTTCATGAGAGCTCTGTTCTGAGTGTTACAGGCTGTGTTAACTGATTCTGCCCAATATCTTTCGGGTAGTTTAGCTTCACAGATCATAGTCCTCCCAGCTTCTTTGAGTGTTCTATTTCTTCTTTCAGCTACACCATTTTGTTGTGGTGTTCCTGTGGCAGTAAGTTGGTGTAAGACACCATTTTCTTCACAATATTCAATAATAACACTGTTGAGGAATTCAGTTCCTTTATCAGATCTTATCTTCACAACTGAAACTCCTTTCTGATTCTGAAGTCTCTTGAGAAGTTCTGTGAGCTTTTGCTTGGTTTCACTTTTCTTGGTTAGAAAGATTACCCAAGTATATCTTGAAAAATCATCTACTACCACCAATGTATATTTCTTTCCACTGATACTAATTGGTGTAATAGGTCCAAATAAATCCATGTGTAGCAATTCTAGATGTCTGGTTGTTGATTGCTGAGACTTGGTCTTGAAACTTGCTTTTGTTTGTTTTCCTTGTTGACATGCATCACATAAGCTGTCCTTCTTATATGATATCTCTGGTAGTCCAATGACTAGCTGCTTCTTAACAAGTGTATTGATGTCATCAAAATTGAGATGACTCAGTTTATTGTGCCATAGCCAACTGATTTCTGATTTGGTATGCACGAGCAAACAAGTTTCAGCAACGGTAGTTGTCCAATCTACCACATACATGTTTTATTTTCTTCTTCTGGCTAGGACAACTTGATAAGCTGATTTGCTGATGACAACGCAGAATTCTTTATCAAAAGTAATTTTGTATCCCATATCACAGAATTGACTTGTGCTGAGTAGATTGTAGTGTAGTCCATCTACATAAGATACATTCTTGATTGTAAGTCCATTTCTGATTAAGGTGTCATAACCTCTGGTGTAACCAGGTTTATCTTTACTTCCAAAATTGACTTTTGGTCCATCCTTTGTAATAAAATTACTGAGACAGTCTTTGCTCTTAGAAATGTGTCTAGAGCAACCACTGTCAAAGTACCAAATATCCTGCAATGAAAATTAGAAGTTTTTAGGTACCCAACTCAGTTTGGGTCCATGAGGGTCAGTTATCAGTACAACTCTGTGAATATATCCTTTTGGGATTCTTCGGATATTGTTGCACTTGTTTTCATATATGTAAGCCACACTCTCATAGTATCTATGTTTGGATTGTGTCTTATTTATATGATTCCTCAGATCTTCTGACTGAAATTTGTTTCCATGTTGATTTCTATTATTAAAACTAGAGTGATAACCCTCATTCCTTCTGTACTGAGGTCTAGATTGACCTTTGTACTGTGACTTATGCTGAGAACTGAGATTAGTCTTCTGCTGAGTTTTAGGCTGAAACTTGTGATAAGTTCTCGGTCTGGAATGATTGTCATTATCAGTTTTATTAACAAATTCAGTAAAATTCCAATCATCATCAATGGGATATAGTCTTCCTTTCCCCCTAAATATGTGAATCCTTGAATGATTGACATTCTTGGATTTACTTTGATTGTAATTTTTCTGGTTCCTGACTTTATTGATTTTTGTGGATCTGGCAGTTGATTTGCCGTTTCGGTTTCCATTGAATATAGCTGATCTACCATTTGATTTACCTTTGTTGGTAGCTGCAGTTGCCCTTGTTGGAAACTGATTTATCCTGTGTGATACTGGCTTTACTGGTTCATCAATTTTCTCAATTTGTGGAAGCTGCTCAGCTACAAACTTAATACCAATTTTGGTACTAGGCCCAGCAGCTTTGCTAGTTCCATTCTTTGAAGATTGCTGTGTATCAAATCCTAAACCAGTTTTGTCTCCATATGGTTTTCCTGATTTAAATCCAGTAATTGAACTTGACTGAGCAAACGATTCAGTTGCTACTGTTGATGCAGTAGACTGATGCTGAATCTTTTCTTTATCAGTTTTAGTCAGTTTAAACATTTTTAGTTCAGACTTCAATCTTTCAACTTCAAGAATTAGACTTTCTTTCTCAGCTTTGATTGATTCATAACCAGCTTGTATGGTTACTAGCTGATTCATCAACTCGTCAAGAGTTTCTTCTAATAATAGATTTTTGGATTGAGTCAAGAAATGAAGAACATGCATTTATCATGAAAATCTGAGCTGAAGAGTATTTAGAGTTTGATTCACATACCTCATTTGGATCTTCCATGTGTGCCATTAAAGCTGTGTCGTCTGATAATCTTTCAGTAACAGCTTCATAATCTGATTCATCTCCAGCAAGGAGTGCCCTTCTACCAACTCTTCTTGGTGGAGTCTTCTTCATCAGTTCTGGACATTCAGCTTTATAATGTCCTGGTTTCTTGCAGTTGAAACAGAGGTATTCATCGTCTTTTGTTTTCTCAGGAGTCCTTTTGATAAACTTTTGAGTGACTGGGTGTCCACTTTTCATTCTTCAAATTCTGTTCATCATTAGAGCCATTTGTTCTTCCATTTCATCCAATTCATGAAGATTGTTATATGAGTTTTCTTGAGTCTCATTTGATGTCATGCAAGTGTTGTGGTCTTTGGTTCTTCCAGAGCTTTGATTATAGCAAATTGTGGTTGTGAAGTCTTCATTGAATTCATAAGCTTTCAGATCTCAAAAGGTCTTGAATGAATCTTCTACATCAAGTCTCATGGATTCTTCCATAGCAAAGACCTTCATCTTCCAAAGACATTGGTAATGCCTTCAAAATTCTTGTGTTGATGACTTTCTTTGAGTATTCAATCTTGAGTAGATCTAGTTCATCCATGATAGCACTCAATCTTGTCTCCATTTGGTCAATGGTTTCTCCAGATTTCATCTTGAAATTCTCAAACTTTTGTTTTGCAAATCAAATTTTATTTTCCTTGATTGAATTGCTCCTTCACAAACTAATCAAGTTTGTCCTATATTTCTTTGGCGATTGTGCATTCTTTCACCTTCAAGTACATGTTGCAGTCAAGAGTTTTGAGAATAAAGTCCATAGAAACATTGTTGAGATTGTTTCGCTTGCGATCATCACTAGTCCATTCGGATTTGGGCTTTGGAACACGAATTTGTCCTTGTAGGTGATATGGATTGGTCCATCAGTGAGTACATCCATCATTTCATCATGAGTAGCTGCTAGAAATGCCTGCATATGACGTTTATATTCGTCAAATCTGTCCATGTTGCACATAAACATTTGTCTTGCATATTGATTGTTATCCATTATGAGTGAGTGAAGACTGATAGTAGATTAACTAGAAAACTGAGCTTTCAAATAAAAACAACAATAGGAGATAAAGAGCAAATGATATCTTGTTAAAGAAACACTGCTCCGATACCAATTGTTGGTCCCTTGGAAAGGCTAACACAAGTTTAGAGGGGGGGTGAATAAACTTGTCCCTAAAACTAGATTTAAAACAAATTAAGGATCAGTTAAAAACTTGTGTGGAGTTAAGCTGACAATGCTAAGATTAAGTCAAACTGACATAAGTCAAAATCGAGTCAACCGGCAAATGGATATGATTTTAGCCTTTTTATTGATCTTGTTATTCTATTATGAAAACTGAGTGTTGTGAACTGAATTCTGGTGAATGTCAGTTGTGACTGTGAGGTGTATAACAATCAAGTATCACAATGCTATAAGTAAATGCTGAATAAATAAATAAATGCGTAAAGCAAATAAGGCGGATATTATAGAGGTTCCAGGTGGTGTAATATTGTACGTCCTCTCTTTCCCTGTGGTGCGGAGGAAAATTCCACTAGAACTTCTTGAGGTGAACTGTTACAAAAAGTCCTAAATAATAGTCCTTGGCTAATCCCTAGCGTCACTATCTATACAATTGTAGAACAGGTAGAATTGCTGCTCTTCAAATGCTCCAACCACTGGTCCTTAGAGGGTAGGATTACCTCTTCTCCAGCTACCACCACAAACACAGTCTACCCGACTACTTGTCACAACTGTCCTTGGCGAAACCTTCCCGGTTTGTTTCACAGTCTAAAACCTTTGATGTTGAATCAAAGATGGGCTGAGAATCAATAAATTGATTCTTGTTTGTGGTTCTTCAAAGTGTTGAATTCTTGATAAGTTCTTTGTAGCTTGAACACTTGAAGAAATACTAGATATGATCTTGTCATAGTTTAGAGATGAATAGAATAGACTGATGCACAAAATTGCTTGTTGATTCTCGTATATGCTCTGTTCTATATATTTTTGTTGTTTGTGCAAAGTCTTCTATTTATAGTGTGAAGTCCAACGTTCATCTGGCTTCAATTTGAATTGTATCAACGTCTATCTTGCAACGGCTATATTTTCTGACCGTTCTCTGTGTGTCGAATCTCTTTCCAATGAAATTGTTTCCTTTACAACGCTCGATCGTACTTTCGGTTTGTTGGATGGTCGACTTATAAAATCTGCGTTTCCTTATCAGTTTTATACTGAGTTTTTCATTTGTCAGTTTCTTAACTGATTTAGAGCATTAACTGAGATTTTACTCTTCTTCAAATATCAGTACTCCAGTTTTCATCTGATTATAATTGACTTAATTAGAGTACACCATGATTCATTATCATCTAAGAATTCATTGTCCTTATGATTCTTAGGTCTTCATACAAGATTAATAAAGTCAGTTCAGGTCACCACAATCTTGCACAAGTCCAACTTCTACAGCCTCGACTTGTAATCTTCATAACTGAGTTTGAACCCCCAGTTCTTCATTTTTCAATAACTGAGTCTGTGTCCCTCAGTTCTTCGGTCTTCTAGATAAATCAACTGAGTCTGTAACTCTCAACGAACTTACCTTCTTCAGTTTCATATAAGTGTATTATGAGTCGCTTTTGCTTGTCTCGATGATTTCCGCTTTTCTAAATGATTTCCGGTTTCGCTTTACGACACATTAACAATTACGATTAGCTTGTCCGATGTAACCTATACAAATATCGGACTCTAGTAAAACTTATACATTCAGTTCTAGACATCTTTTAGCTTTCCACTATACCTGCTGGCTTCAGCACTTCATCAATGGGGTTA
The DNA here is from genome assembly GCA_026214975.1 of Gentiana macrophylla. NCBI lineage: Eukaryota > Viridiplantae > Streptophyta > Magnoliopsida > Gentianales > Gentianaceae > Gentiana > Gentiana macrophylla. The sequence continues at coordinate 41,737,967 of CM047809.1, forward strand.
AGATAATATTTTAACAAATAAGATGAATTATCATCAAAACATAAATTTTATTTCCAACATATATGACTGTTTAGTCGGTTAGGGTTTGATTCCAAAGGCTATAAATACCATCAGTAATACATGCGAATTGGAACTTTTCGTGATAATAAAATAATCCTCGTTTGTCCTTGGAGTAGTCGGCACGTTTCCGGAAACCACAATAAATATGTGTTCTTCTTGTTTCTGTGTTTGTTTACTTGTTAACTATTTATCTTTAATCACAATCACTATCATTTCTTGATCGATCCGTCATAACATTTCAGAAACAGGAACTAAAGGGATTTTTGAAACTATAGAAAATGTGGGATTGACTTTGTCAAACCAAACCATAAATAGGAACATACCGGTATTAAACTAGATTAAGTGGTTGGTTTGACCATCATTGGGTCAATTGACCATCAGCAGACATCAATTTAGCTAGCCAGTAATGAATGAATCAGGAAGTATCAAGGTTCGAATCTGAAATTAATAACGAAAATATACGATGTTAACTAGATAATAGAAAGATACAACCTTTACGATGATTCAAAGCTTTCACGTTGGGGATTCAAATGCTTCTTGAACACAGGCCGGTCGCGAAAAGGCTTGGCAGGCTGATTTAAACAATGTATGGGATTATATTTGTATAATTAGATTAATTAATTTAAATTAATAAATTAATTTTGTAAATAAGTTAATAATTAATTTAATTATATAAATACTCAATAAACCTGAAAAAATGTAATTTACAGAAATAGTGCCAATTGATGTAAGCTTTAAATGTGTCATGGCTGGTTAGTGACATGGGTAAAATAGTAAACTCACATACAAGGGTATTTTGGTAAAATTAATCAAACACAATGCAATTGGGGCTTATTTTTCAACAACTGCACTAATATAATTGGCACTGCAAAGTCCTTCTAACAAGATAATTTAAACTTATCCATTGATTGACCCTTTGATCATACATCCAATATTGATCCCTATCCTCAAATTTCGTCATTTGAATATCCTTAGAACGGATCAATAAACTTGTACAATCTCATCTCTATATTTGATTTTGTTCAATTTGAGATTTTCTAGGTTGTTGGTCCTTGGAAAGGCCGACACAAGTTTAGAGGGGTGAATAAACTTGTCCCCAAAACTCGAATCTTTAACTGTTGAGTTCGATCTTAAACTTGTGCGGAGTTAGGCTAACTTAGCTGAGTATAAGTCAAGACTGACTTATGCTTAACTGAGTTAACCGGCAGCGGATTGTTAAAGCCTTTTTATAAAACTTGAGATATCAGTTTGTATAAGTAAGATGCAGTGCTGTGCAGACTCAGTTTCTTATATTTGCTAAGTGAGTTATCTGATGTAATACAAACTATAATTTAGTAAGTGGATGCATAAAGTAAGTAAATAAATAAGACATAATTTATAGTGGTTCCAGGTGGTGTAATTCTGTCAATACTCTCTTCCCATATGATGCGGAGGAAAATTCCACTAGAACTTTCTGAGGTGGCTCGGTTACAAAAATCCTAAACTGATAGTACTTGGCTAATCCCTTGCTTCACTATCTAAGCAACTATAGAACAGGTAGGATTTCTTCTCTGCAACTGCTTTCACCACTGGTCCTTGAAGGGTTGTGTTGCCTCTTCACCAGCTCATCACAAACATGGTCTTCCTGACAGCAGCTCAACTGTCCTTCACACCTACTTGGTGTTTCACAGTCTAAAACCTTTGATAAGTCGATGTTGAGACTTGAACCAATAACTATGATTCAACTTTTGATTTGAGCTTCTTCTTCTTGATGTATAAAATATGCTCAAGCTCTATTTTTCTTCAAGTATTTGATCTTGATGTTTCTTTGAATGTTCGAGAACACTTTGAAGATTTCTTGATCTTGCAATGTAGTATGTAGCAGGAGTTCTTTTGATTCACTTTCCCTCTTAGTAGGATATTTCTTTCCAAAGGTTAAATGATTTGAACTTTTGAATTTGAATCCTTGTATCCGTTTGTGGTCCTGTTAGTTCTGTTGAGTGCCAGGTCCTTTCTGACAAGTTGTTTCCTTTATAACAGTTGGATTCTTCTTCAGTTTTCATAATCTCAATATGATACTGATTTTCCGTGAACTAGTCAGCTTTCAGCTTTTAAGAGCATTAACTGAGTTTTTACTCTTCTACAAAAACTCAATACTCTATTATTCTTCTGATTATATTTGATTTAATCAGAGCACACCATATCTTCATAAATCATCTAAGATAACATTGTCCTTATGTATCTTAAGTCTTCATACAAGATCTTATAGAGTCAGTTTAGGTCATCACAGTCTTACCTGAATTCTGACTTTACAGTCTTGGCTTTAATCTTCATAACTGAGTTTGAACCCTCAGTTCTTCAATCTTAAATAACTGTGTCTGTGTCCCTCAGTTTTTCAGCTTCTAGATAAGTCAACCAAGTTTGTGTCCTGCAGCAAACTTACCTTCTTCAGTTCTAGATTCTGAATCAATTTTCTCATTCTTTAATTGTGAACTCAGTTTTCATAGTCTCATCAAGTCAGTTACTCGTTTTCTCAGTTTTGATCCTAGAACTATTACAGTGCTTGTCTAATTTGTTTATACAATTATCAAACCCTATTAAATCCTATACATTAATATCTAGACATCTTTTTGCTTTTCACTATAACAGCTAGTTATGACACTTCATCAACGAGGTTTAAAATAATAACTGAATAACTTTTGAATCATCATCAAAACATATATTATATTTCCAACAATTTCCCAATTTTTTATGACGTCAATACCATCCTTAAAAGCAATGCAAAAAGATAAATACAAAACAATAATAAACACAAAGAACTGAGAAACTGATTTTTATTTAAGATACTGAGTTACAAAGTATAAAGAATACAATAATATGTGAAAGAGAAACTAAGGCTCAGCTTCCTTTCCTTTCCCTTGGTCAGTTTCTTCAATTTACTTATCATTCTATTCAGCAATCTTCTTCATGGCAAGATTTGTTGAAATGCTCTCAATTCCATTGATATTTGCCCAAATATTCCTTGAATTTGTCATATTATGCTTTCCGAAATGCTTGCTCTTGAACAGAATTGCGAATAAGAATACAGTTTTCTTCAACTTTTCACTTGTATCTGTCTTCAGGAGATCTTCAATAAACTTAGATTCAGCTCTTACAACTTTCTTCTTAGCTTTTTCTAGAGTTCCATTTCTTTCCCATTTGGTCAGCTTTTTCCAATAATGGACAAGGACTTTTTGCATGATTAGAAAGATTTCCAAGATTTGTTCTCTTGATTCACCTTCCTTATTGGTTAGCTCCCTGAAAATACTATAAAGTTGTGAATCTAAACCAAGTCTTTTCTAAGTTGGTTCAAAAATTTCCTAATCGACTCCATTTCATCGTCATCATATCTCCTCCGGCTTTCTTCATTTCGACCAGCCAGATCTATGCTTTCCGAACTTGAGCATTTCAATTGCATTGACTTGTAAGATGGCTTCACTTTCCCCCTTATTGACATCATCTTTACGAATCAGACTCCTCATATAAGAGTTCGAGTGCTGTTGATTTGATGCCAATATGGTTTGTACTTCCACTGATTCGTTCATGGCATTTTCCAATAGAAGCATCCTGTCATGTACATTAGTGACCATGCCCACCAGTCTCTCATGAGTTTCAGTTTTCCTAGCTTCTGTTTCAATGAATGCCTTTCTGATTTCGATCAATGTGTCATGACAATCCTTATTGACACTATCCAACCTCTTTTCCATGTTAGATCTTTCATTCTTGTTTTCCTCCATGGATTGTAACACTTTCCCAAAGATGCGTATATCTTCATTCTAGATCCTCACAAGCTCATTGAAATTTTACTTTATGAACTCAGCTTGTGTTGGCACATCTTTCTTAGTTTCAACTTTCTTCTCTAATTTTCCTTCCTCAGATTAGGATTCTTTCTCAGCTTCTCTCTTGTCTTTTGTTAGTGGAGAGATAATTTCTTTCAGTTTCTCCTTGTACTCTTCAGACTTTCTTCTTTCTTCAGACTGTCTTCTTACTTCTTCTAGGTTAGCAGGATCAGTTTCTTTTACTGGTGACAGTTTCACATCAAACTCATCATCAGTTTCTTCTCAGTTTGGTCAGTTTTGGCTTGGTCAGCTTCAGCTTTTTCTATTTCGAGCACATCCTTGTCAGTCGGTGACTGATTTCCTTCTTTATCCTCTTTTTTAGACTCCGACCGAGTCTTAGAGTCTGAATCACCACTTTCTTCAGAAATTTTTTTCGTCAGAATTTTCATCAACATATTTTTGTGCTTTCTTTTCTTGAATAGAGGCAAATATCCCTTTTTGTAAATCAGGATCTCCCTGTGAATCATCATCGTCATCATTATCATCTTTCCTCGACTTAGAAGTTCCTCCCTCAAACTTCTTCCAATAACTATTTCAAATCAAGGAGTATCCATTACTCAAAAATTCATCAGAACTAAACAGGTGCGATAAATGAGTAATGTTGAATAAATCAAAGACCCATTGCTCTGTGCTTTCCATTGTTTCTAGTTGGCTTCTTTGATTTTCCGTTGAGCTGAATTTCCAGTGTTGATAAGCATCAAGTCTTTATAATCGCCTTCAATCGCTTTCCAATATCGATGAAGGATCAAGTTGGGTTATAATATTTTTGGTTTCTCTAGAAATATTTAGATTAGATTCAGCTAGAGTCTCAGCTTGCTCTTCAACATTCTCTGCTTTAGTTTTGTTGGATTCCTCCTCATCAACAACTAGGATGATAGATGATTCTTACAAATTACGGGGAACTAAACCGACTTGCTCGGTTCCTGATTCTCTTTTGATTCAGCTGCCTGAGGCTCACATGGTTCAATTTCTGGTTCTCTTAATTCCTCAATTTCATCAACTTACATTAATGAAGTCAAAGGGTATTCTAGAATTTAACCATCAAAATTAAGACACTTAATGCTACTACAAGATACTCCTCTATTTTTTTTAACTGTTATTTTTCAAAATTTGTTTTGTTTTTATTTATCTGTCCGTTTACAATATCAATGCAATATATATTATTTTTTATCATCATTTACCTTTCATTTTAATAATCCAAATTTTGATACAATTTTCCATATATAAAGAATAAAGGGTAATTTTATTATTTTTCACTCTATTTCACACACATCAATCACTTTCTTAATGCGGGTAATTCTTCTTCTCTGGCGGTATAAAAAAATGGAGGAGTAGACATTTTTTTTTAGGGTATCAAGACATTTTTTTAAAAATGTCCTAATATGTGGCTGATGGGGCGCTTGAAGGAATGTCCGTTGGATAAGTAATAAAATGTAGTAATTATGTTTTTTTATTATGTAAAATCGCTAACATGGTGTTCTGTATATGATTAAAATAAAAAAATAGATGCGGAAATTCTTTTTACCCTAATTCCTTTAGCGGGTAAAAAAATGAGATGCCCGCCTGCCCCAAATTTTTTTTTTTGGTTCATCACTTTTCTCTCCTTTCACTAGATCTTCAGCAGCATTGATCCATGGCGAAAACTCACCCCAAAATTGACCGGTCCATCGTTCTTCCACACCAAATCCATCACCATCTTCACTTTCAAAAGGTATAGTTTGTTAAGATAATGCTCAATTCAAATCAAACCTTAGAATTGGAAAAGAAAGAGGATAAAGCAGAAGATAGAGAAGAGGCGTAGCAAGACATTCACGAAGTCAAGCTTTATTTAAGTTACATTTATCCTTTGTCTACATGCTTTTGCTTTTGTATTTTATTTGTATTTTAAATTAGTTTGCTAGCTTTACCATTTATCTACAAATACTCTATATAAACAATGTATGGGACTGGCACTTCATCATTTTTTTTAATAAACTAGCCTCCATCGTTATTTATTTTGTTTTACTAAACTTTACACGGTATCAGAGATTTCTGCACACGCAACACCATCTCTTCCACCACTTCCGCCATCACCACTTCGCCTTCTCTCATTCTTCAACATGTTCAACTGTTTTACCAATTCCAAATTTAAATCAACTCATCAGCACAAAACTTGCTGAAACAAATTATTTAATGTGGATGCCACAGATGGTTCCAGTTCTTAAGAACCATGATCTGATGGGCTTCGTGCATGGTTCCCAACAGTGCCCATCTAAATTTATCCTTGATAATGCAGGCAATGCCACAACAATTAAGAATTCTGAATATCAGCTTCGGCAACGAAAGGATCAGTTGGTCCTTGGATGGATCAATGCAACATTGTCAGAAAAAAAAACTGTTTCAGCTGTGTTTGGCATCACTTCGGCCCACCAGGCCTGGAATGCCCTTGCTCAAAAATTTACTTCTCCGTCAAGATCATTAATCAATCACTTAAAATGACAACTGAAAACGCCCAACCAAGGTTCAATGAAGTGCACAGCGTTTCTCGATCAAGCCAAACAACTTGCGGCTCAACTCCGGGCTGTTGGAAATGCTGTGGACGACGATGATCACCTATGTAGTAAGGTCTTAATTCTACTTATCATCCTTTTTGTTACTTCATTATCTCTGCTACACGAGACAGGAACCTCACTTTCGAAGATTTTCAAGCCAAACTCCTCAGCTGCGAATTGCTCCTTAAAACTCAGCTCAGTGCCATCTCACCTAAACCACCTTTTGTTGCCCTTTGAACCAAACAAAACACTGCCCTTGCCCACAAACAAACTGAAACCCCAGCCCTAATGCAACCATACCATCCGAGACATCAATTTTCCCCCGTGGCCCTCCACCCCCAGAAAATTACAATTTCCTACCCCCAACTAATTACAACTTCCCACCGCCACAAATTGCAATTACCCACCCCAATACCAAGGTACTCGTCCTCCCCAACGCCTATATACAGGACCCTGACCATCACCACAACCAAATCTTAGACCACACTCCAACAACCCTCCCCAGCAACACCTATTTATTTCCAACTAAATCCCTTGTCAAATATGTGACCGCACCAATCACCAAGCTTCAGACCACTTCCATCAAGGTTGGCACCCTCCCGCACAGCTAGCAGCCATGGTCGTACATACACATTATCCACTTGTCTAAGAACCATGGCTAGTCGATAGTGGTGCCAATCAACATATCACCTCCAATTTAAACAAATTTCATCTCACAGAGCCTTACACAAATTCGGACGTGGTTACTGTTAGTAATGGAAAAGGCCTGGAGATAAAAAAACACTGGTAATGCTGTAATTAAAACACCAAACACAAATCTCACATTGAAAAATTTCTTACGCTGTCCACACACCTTGGCTAACCTCCTCTCTATCAATAACTTTTTTCGTCGATAATGATTGTTATTTTGTTCTCACTGATTCTCACTTTTTTTATTAAGGACAAGATGACAGGACGAACGTTGCTGGAAGGATAGAGTAATGATGGCCTCTACCCTATCCACACTCAAAAAAATCCTCAAACACAGGCACTCACCGCATCTGTTAGGCTCAAGATTTCATTTTCTATTCGGAATTCCTAATTAGGGCACCCTTCCCATTCCATTGTTTCTTTAGTTTTGAATAAAAACAATTTGTCTTTTAATTCTGTTAATAAAGACACGGTATGTGAGCCGTGTCAATTAGATAATTGTAAACAACTCACTTTTTAACATTCCCAAAGAATAACTACCACTCCCTTTGAACCTATACATTTAAATGTTTGGTCTTGTACTATTCTTCTCTTAGTGGTTGTCATTATTATGTACTTTTTGTCGATGATTACTCACGTTATACTTGGCTTTATCCTATTCAACACAAATCTAACGTCTATGCATGTTTTATAAAATTCAAAATTCTGGTTGAAAACAATTTTCCAAAAAAAACAAATCTTTATAAACAGATGGCGGTAGAGAATACCTATATAAACCTTTGCGACAATTCCTTAACGCACATGGAATTCATCGCAAATACTCTTGCACTAGCACACCACAACAAAATGATATTACCGAACGTAAACATAAACACATTACCGAAATAGGACTAACACTATTAGCTAGTCACACTTACCTCAACAATATTGGGTAGATGCATTTTTCATCGCTGTCTACTTGATAAATCGGTCACGTATGGCTGTCCTCAATAATGATTCTCCCTTCTTCAAAATTCATCAACTTCAACCCGATTATGCCTTCCTCCAGACCTTTGGCTGTGCATGCTTTCTCCTTCTCCGGCCCTACAACAACAACAAACTTATGTTCATGTCTAAAAAATGTATTTTCTTAGGCTACAACCCTCAACAAAAAGGCTATCGGTGTCTTGATCCTACCTCCAAAAAAATCTATGTTTCCCGACATGTCATATTCAATGAACTCAAATTTTCCGCACAAGAGGGCCACCTTACGCCATCTCCGCCAACAGCATCCCCAGGTACATATTTTTCACTTTCTTTTCAATCATCTCTATGAATTATTCCCGATCTTAATCCTCTCCTCATCACCCTACCCTTCCCCATCAAATTCCTCAAATATACATTCTCTGCTACTCCCCATCCCCTACCCCACCATATATCCTTCCTCCCCACCACCTCCCCTTCCTCATTTCCCTTAACTCCTCTTACGACTCCCCCACCTACTCCATCTCCCTTCCCTACAACCCCTATGCAGTCTCCACATAATTCTCACCCCATGATAACTCGATCTAAAACATATAGCCTGAAACCAGTTAAGTTTCCTGACTACTGATCGCGTGTAAGTCACTAACATCGATATTACTAGCAGGAATACTAGGTACATCGTAGTATAGTAAATGAGAGTCAAGGTCGATCCCACAGAGATAATGTAACTATAAGTATAAACGATTCTAATCTAATTAAGAAGCAACATAGAGGCGGTCATTGACCAACAATAACATAAAAGAAAACAAACATGGTCTTCCTCTCCCACTCCTCACCGATCTACTAACTTGGATTAGTTAATCGTTATGTTTACTTCCCCACATAATTTCCTTAGATTAATCACGAGCTTACGTTTTAATTATTATTATCAGCTACGGGTGCAATTCCTTCTCCTATCTACTATGACAATTGCATTAGACAATTTATACGCAAGATACCCTCCTTAATTGGTCCGTAATAGCCCATACGTATAATAATCTAGAATTGCCGATATCGAGCGCTAACTCCTACCGCTAACCCGCTGAGACGGCTATCGACATTGACCAAAGACGTTCTTGGGTCCATTCTAGACTATGTCCAAACTTAGCACTTCACTATTCGTGTTTCATGCCGCCACGATTACAATAAGCAGATTGGCGGATCTAACCTCATCATTAATTAAACCTGTCGATCAACGTAGCTGTAGTGAATCCTAGTTTTAGGTTTATCTAAATAATGCCTCGGTAAACCGGTATAGACCGCCGGGTTACCGAGGTCAGCTTTTCATAATTTTTGGATCTACATTGCTCTGATACCATTAGAATCAGTAAATTTTAGGGTCTTTAAACATGCAGATTAACTAAAACACATAAATACGAATAGATCCACCATACTGAAGACAATAAAGAAATGTTCAAAGCTTCATACCTTCAACAATGGATATCTAGCTTGATCTACTCAAGCTAGAGATGATGGAAGAAGGGAGGAAACCCAAAATAACTCTCCAAAGCTCAAGAAAACTTTATTTCATCAAAATATATAATGTAATATATAAAACATGTTGAAGAACTCAGTTAATGCGGCCTTATATAGATACAGTGGCCGACTTAAGACTCTCTAAAACCCTAACCGACCTAGATAATGTGGCAGATTCAATTTCCTGTCAAACAAGTCACTGGTTTACCTGGCCTAGCCCTCGGGTTACCGGGCCTACTTTTCCTCTCTTTCTTCAGCAAACTCTCTCTCGGACTTCTATCACTTGGTCCAACATACTTCCTTTGGTCCATATCCATTCTCACATGCTCTAGATTTGGTACATCCTATAAAACACGCAAAACGAGACAAAACAGTACCAAAACCTCAGAAAAATAGCATAGATGCAGAATTACGAACCTGGAAACACTCACATAGAATTTAGCGTATATTCCATATAATAATGAGCCTATTTATCCTCTCTTGAGCAGAATTCAGGGTGAATATAGGTATAATTATTGGTACCATTTAGGAAGTTATCAACTACCCCCACTTAGCTTTTGATCATCTCGAGTAAAAAGGCGAAAAGAAAACAACATCCCTGATCAGAATAAAAGTTAATTAAAAACAACTACGTCTCACAAAGTCAAGATCAAGATCATGCTACTCATAATCATCAGTAACGTATTAAGCACTATTCACGTCATGAGCCAATATGTGTGTGCAACAACGTTCACAACGGCTTAGTAATGCAGAAAATATCACATTACGCCAACCTGTAGTCGAACTAACCAGTCTCGAACATGTTATTTATTAATTAATTGAGCTGGCAAGGCGGATCGAGAACCGAGCATATATTACTCTTAGGCTCACGTTTATCGGTCTATACAAAAGTCATGCGTCTTACGCTGCATCGAATGAGATTTTGCCAAAGAGAATATAGATGTATATATTTCAATGCATGTGTCACATTGATACTCAGTATTGATGGTATGGACTTGTTTGTCTTTGTTGAATCAAAAAAGTCCAGTCTTGCTAGCTGCATAGATTCAGGATTTGTAGGAGCACCATTTCCAGGTCCAAATCCGAATACTTCCCTCAGTAGATTTGAAGTGATTTCAATCTGCTAAGCATTTACAGTGGTGGTAAATGCCTCTGCATCATTCTTTATCACTATGTTCTTCCACAAATTAACGATATTGGTGTATGAGATGTTGTCTAATCTTAGATTTAGAAAATCCTTCAGTCTTTCGTATCTCCTTATTCTTCAACCAATGTTGATGGCTAATTCTTTCTTGTTAGCATCAGTAACAAAGCCTCTAACACTTTTGCTCGTTCCAATATGAACATCTCATTTATCCGCCATTGAAGAAATTTGAAAAAGATGATGAAAGCTTACAAATCTGTGTTCACACTGTATATTCTCAGAGAAGATCAATCTGAACTTGTAAGTATCTTCTCTGTATATATGTCTGTATATATAAGGAAAGGTAGATTGTCAGGAAATTACAGTACACGTACTGTAGCATGTAACCACGATTAAAGTTGGAATAAATGTGATGTTGCCACGTGTCCCACTAACTCATCCCATAAAGATTTGTAACCGTTGATATTGTAACCGCAGTTATAAAGGAGAATAATAATATCCAATTACTGTTGACTTTCATTTAAGTTTGACTGCCTTGTAACGTATACTCCAACAGTCTTGATCTTTAGCAGAGTTGACTCAGCAGCCTGCTGACAAAGATGGCTCAGTAGCCTTCTGACAAATTACTCTGCTGATCTTTAAACACTCTAGTTTTGTCCAACTGATAATAGAAGATGAAGTATAATACCAATAACTGATCTGTCAAGTGAGTTCATCCAACAGTACAAAGACCAATCCCCATGGCAACTTCATTTTCTGAATTGTCCAAACTTATTTAAGTACATGGAATTGTTGATACCAATGACTAGTCTGCCAAGTGAGCTCACCCAACAGGGCAAAGACTAATCCCCTTGGTGAATTCCAGTACTTTGTTGATCATTAATGTATCAGTCAACTTTTATGAGGCCAAGTTCAGTTCTTAACTTAGAAAATCTCTCATTACCTAATGGTTTTGTAAATATATCAGCAAGTTGATCTTCAGTAGGGATGTAAAGAACCACCACATCTTTCTTCTCCACATGATCTCTTATAAAATGATGTATCACATCAATGTGCTTGGTTCTTGAGTGCAAAACAGGATATTCAGTGATTGCCATTGCACTTGTGTTGTCACACATTATAAGAATTTCTCTTTCTTCAATTCCATAATCCCTTAACTTTTGTCTTAACCATAGTGTTTGTGCACAGTAGCTTCCAGCAGCAATGTATTCAGCTTCAGCAGTGGAAGTGGATATTGAATTATGTTTCTTGCTGAACCAGGAAACAAGTCTATTTCCCATTAACTGACGAGTTCCTGTGGTGCTTTTTCTATCAATCTTGCATCCAGGATAATCAGAATCTGAGTAGGATATAACTTTGAAACTTCCAACTTTTGAATACTATATCCCTACTCCCAAAGTCTCTTTTAGATACTTGAGAATCCTTTTTACTGCAGCTAAGTGACTTTCCTTTGGTTTTGATTGAAATCTTGCACAAACACCTACAACAAAGGATATATCAGGTCTGCTGGCAGTGAGGTACAACAGACTGCCTATCATCCTTCTGTATAAGGTCTGATCAACATCTTTGCCTTTTTATCTTCATCCAATCTGATGTTAGTACTCATAGGAGTTGATACCTTGGTGCTGTTTTCCATACCAAACTTCTTCAGTAGCTCCTTGGTATATTTAGGATGAATGAAGATTCCATCTTTCATATGTTTGACATCTCTCCTATCATACTCATTTGGAACTTGCTTTTCATGAGATTAGCAACTTTCACAAAGCAAATCATTTTCAGAACCAAAAATTTTGTCACCAGCATAAATCTGTACCAGGAGGGTGTTGTCCCCTTCATTGATTCTAAAAAGAGTCTTGTCAATGGTACCTTTGGTAAAACCATTGTCCACCAAGAATTGATATAGGGTTTCATACCATGCTCCTGGTGCTTGTTTCAATCCATAAAGTGCCTTGTTGAGTCTGTACACTTTATCTTCTTGATCTTTAACTTCAAAACCAGGAGGTTCCTGAACATAAACTTCTTCCTCCATAATGCCATTCAAGAATGAACTTTTGACATCCATCTGGTATACTTTGATGTTTTTGTATGCAGCATATGCGAAAAATAGTCTTATAGCTTCTAATCTTGTAACTGGGCATATGTCTCATCAAAATCTATTCCTTCATCTTGAGAATAGCCTTTTACCACTAGTCTGGCCATATTCCTTACAATAGTACCAGATTCATCCAATTTGTTTCTGTATAACCATTTAGTTCCAATTATATTTGCATGACTAGGCCTTTCCTAGTGTCCAAACTTGGTTTCTTTCAAACTCATTCAATTATTCTTGCATATCAATTATCCAATCTGGATCAGATATTGCTTCTTCAACAACTTTAGGCTCTATTTGAGATAGAAAACAAGTAAACATTGCTTCCAATTGTCTTCTAGTTCTTACACCTTGTTGTATGTTTTCAATAACTTGTTCAGCAGGGTGGTCCTTTAACCATTGTAAATCTTGATTTGTTTGATTTACAGGAGCTTCATCTTCAGTAGGCCCTGATGTTGCTGCAGTAGGGGGTTCAGCAGATCCTTGAACTGCATATGTTGTTGCATCAGCAGTGTTACCAGTAGGTTCTTCAGCAGGGGCAGAGTCGAAAACTTTTAAGTCATTTATCTTTTCCAAAACATCAACAAATTTTGGATCAGTAGCTTGGAGATTCTCAGCAGGTTCTGAAACATCATCTTCCATTCCAGTGAACTTAGGTTCATCAAATACAACATGTATTGATTCTTCATGTTTCAAAGTCCTCTAGTTCAGTACCCTGAATGCCTTACTGACTGAAGAATATCCCAAAAAGATTCCTTCATCTGATTTTGGTTGAAAAGTCTTCAATTGCTCCTTATGATTCAAAATAAAACATTTGCTTCCAAATGGATGAAAATAAGATATATTTGGTTTTCTTCCATTCCATATCTCATAAGGTGTCTTCAACAGCTTCTTGTTGACTGATGTCCTATTTTGTGTATAGCAAGTTGTATTGATTGCTTCAGCTCAATATCTTTAACGTAGTAATGCTTCACAAATCATAGTCCTCCCTGCATCTTTAAAGGTCGTGGTTCTTCTCTCAGCAACCCCATTTTGTTGAGGTGTTCTAGCTGCTGCTAGTTGATGCATCACACCATTTTGTTCACAATATTCTCTTATGACTTTATTGAGAAACTCAGTACCCTTGTCTGACCTGATCTTCACTACTGTCAAACTTTTTCATTTTGCAATCTTTTCAAAAGTTCAGTCATCTTTTGAAGTGTTTCCCTTTTCTTGTTCATGAATACTACCCAAGTGTATCTTGAATAATCATCCCCAACTACCAATGTGTACTTATTTCCTATTACGCGTGTTGGTATTACTAATCCAAATGGATCCATGTCCATCAGCTCTAAAACTCTTTTTGTTGATTGTTTAGTCTTTGACTTGAAGCTTGACTTTGTTTGTTTACCTTGCTGACATGCATCACATATAGCATCCTTTTTGAATGTGATCTCAGGTAAACCAATCCCCAACTTCTTTTTCACCAATTGATTTATATCAAAGTTAAGATGATTCAACTTCTTATGCCACAACCAATTTAGTTCTGACTTGGTATGCACAATCAGGCATGTCTCAGGAACATCAATAGACCAATCCACAACATACATGTTTTGTTGTCTTTTTCCATCCAACACAACTTGTTCACCTCTTTCACTAATGACAACACAGTAGCTTTGTCAAAAATTGACCTTGTAACCCGTGTCACAAAATTGTCCAGTGCTCAATAGGTTGTAGTCCAATCCTTCCACAAATGCAACATTTCTGATTGTTAATCAATTCCTCACCAGTGGTCAATATCCTCTTGTATATCCTGGTGTGTTCTTGTTGCCAAAGTTGACTCTTCGACCATCCTTTGCCACATAATTTGTCAAACAGTGCATATTTTTTGTAATATGTCTGGAACATCCACTGTCAAAGTACCAGACACGCTACAAAACAAATTTAATGTGTTTTAGGTACCCAAAACTGTTTGGGTCCATAGTGGTCAGTGGTAAGCATGACCCTTGGCAAATTTCCATAAGGTCTTCTTTGAAAAGAATTACACTTTTGTTCATATATGTATCCTACATTTCCATAAAATCTAACATTTGGTTGTGTAGGATTCACATATGATTTCTGGAATTTTGGTACATAATGATGTTTGAAGTGATTTCTATTGTTAGAAGCACAAGCATAACCATGATGTTTATGTCTGTTAGGAACAACCCTGTAATATGGAGTCTGTTGAGGTCCTTGCTGAGGTCTTGAATAAGTCCTCTGCTGAGTCCTCTACTGATTCCATTACTGAGGTTTCACCCTAGCATTATGGTTATGTCTACTATTTCTAGCAGTAAGGGCAGGAATATTCCAATCATCATCAGGAGGGAACAATCTACCTTTCCTCCTGAGATAAGTATCCCTAGAATGATTGACATTTTTAGGTTTGGGATTCTTATCCTTGGAATATTTCTGATTTTTGTGGTCTAGCAGACTTATTAACAGGTCTACTATCAGCAGGTCTAGAAGGTCCAGCAGTCCTACCCTTGGATTTACCATTTTTTGTTAGGTACAGTTGACCTTTTAGATTTCTGATTTTGCTTCTTTGAAGTCTTCTCAGTAGGCTTTACAGCCTTTGTAACCCTTTTGGGAGTTGGATCTTGTGCAGGCACAAACTTAGGACCAATTCTGGTACTTGGTTCAGTAACCTTACTAGATCCACCCTTGGTAGATTGTTGATTTCAAAATCCAAAGCCTGTTCTATCACCATAAGGCTTTCCAGATTTGAATGCAGTGGTGGTACTAGATTGTTCAGCAGATTCAGTAGCTACTGAATGTACAATAGACTTATGTAGAATCTGTTCATAATCTTTTTCCTTTCCTTTGAGAGTTCTTAATTCAGCTTTTAACCTTTCAATTCTGATTGAAGAGCTTCTTTTTCAGCCTTCACAATCTCATAACCAGATAGTATTTTCCTCAGTTGATTAAGGATGGCATCCAAAGTTTTTTCATTGTCAGAATTTTTAGGATTTGAAGCACAAGTAGATTCACAATCACTTTCAGCAGGAGTATTTATAGATACTGAGTTGTATAACTCCTCAGTCTCATCCATATTGGCAATTAATGCATAATCATCCATTCAACAACAAGTGCAGTATCATCTGATTCATTTCTTTTTTCTGATTCAACTTCATAGCCTAATTCATCATCAGCAACCATTGCTCTCTTGCTAGGTCTTCTTTGATGATTCTTGTTCTTCAGTAGGTTTGGAAAATTTGGTCTGAATTGTCCATGTTTCTTGCAGTTGAAGCATAGATAATTAGGTTCCTATTTCTCTTTCAACTCAGGACCGTCAGGTTTGAAGTGTCCTGGTTTTTTGCAATGAAAACACAAATAATCTTTATCTTTCTTGGATTCTTCCTTCTTCTTTTCACTTCATTTCTTTATGAAATTCCATGGAGAACCCCTTCCTGTTTTCTTCATTCTGATCTTCGTGTTCAGTAAGGCAATTTGTTCTTGCATCTCATCCATTAGATCATCTTGACCACCTGATGATTCTTTTTTATGTGCAGCAGCCAATGCAGTAGTCTTTGGTTCATCTTTTTCAGTCTCAAGAATAAGTTTATTACTGAATTCATAGATCTGAGAACAACTTGAATGTATCCTCTTCATGCAGACTCCTGGATTCTTCTATAGCAGTTACCTTCATCTCCCAAACTTCCTTTGTAGGTAGGACTTCTAAGATTCTTCTATTGATCTCTTCTTTTGTATAGATTACATTCAGCAGGGTGAGTTCATCCATGATAGCATTGAATCTTGACTCCATTTGCTCAATGGTTTCATTTGATTTCATCTTGAAATCTTGGAACTTTCTTTTGGCTACACTGACTTTGTTTTTCTTTGTAGCATCAGTGCCTTCACAGATAAGTTGTAATTTTTCCCAAAGTTCCTTTGCAGTTTTGCAATCCTTCACTTTCATGTACATATTTCTATCCAAGGTTTGGTATATGATATCAATAGGAATATTGTTGAGGTTTGCTATTTTTTTATCTTCAGCACCCCACTCTCTTTTTGGCTTTGGAATATATTGAGTTTCACTGCAACGGTTATGGTCTTTGTGATCTCCAGTGGTCCATCAGTTAGCACATCTATCATCTCATCATGTGTTGCATCTAGATAAGCCTGCATACGACGTTTATACTCATCAAAAAGATCTAAGGAACACATCAACATAGTCTTCATATACTGGTTGTTATCCATGATGCAAAGCTTTGAAAATTAGAAACTTGTAAATGTTTTCAAAGTATTTTCATATACACAACAAGTAGGATTACTTCAGAACAGAAGCACTGCTCCGATACCAATTGTTGGACCATTGAGAAGGCTTTGGTTAAGTTTAGAGGGGGGTGAATAAACTTAACACTTAAAACTTTTGGAGTTAACAAACTCAGCAATGTCAGTAGCCTGCTGACCACTCAATAGTCTGCTGACTGTTGATGTAACTGAATTTGTTGCAGTGGAATATATTCAAATTAAGCATTATTACTTGTTGTTAAGAATATGATACTAAGTATTAGATACTCAGTAGTGTAAGTGTGTGATTCAGTTGCTAGTTTAAGTAGGTTGATGTGATCAGTATACTAAATGCATAAAGTAAATGCAGAAAGTAAGTAGGCAAATTTTATAGTGGTTCCAGGTGGTGTAATCCTGTCAGTCCACTCTTCTTCTGTGATGTTGGAGGAAATTCACTACAGATATTTGAGGTTGCAGTTACAAAAATCCCTAAGCTGTCTGTCTTTCACCAATACCTATGGCTTCATAAACTGAACACTTGAAACAGGTAGGATTGCTGCTCCAAAGTATTCACTGGTCCTTGAAGGGTAGGATTTCCTCTTCACTAGCTCCACTACAAACAACAGTTCTTGACACCTAAGTGCTTCTCTGTCTTCAGCAAGTTTCTTGTAAAAGAAAGGTTGAATCAAGTAAATGATTCAGTTGTCAGCAGCTTGATCAGGATGAAATTATCAACAGCTTGATGACTTCAAGTGTGTATACTTGATGTAACTTGATAGCAGGTTACACTTGAAGAAGATTCTTGATCAGTCAGTTAAAACTCTGTGTATGTCAACAGGGTGATTTTCTTGACAGCTCTGAATGTATTATTTTTCTTCTTAATTTTCATCACTTGTATCTGAATCAAGAGTCTTCTATTTATAGGTGAGAATCCTATGACTTATGTTTGAATTTCTAACATGGTCATTTCAGAATTGTCTCCATCTTGACTTGCTTTATGTCACAGTTCCTTGTACTGACACTGTCAGTTTTCTTTTTGTCAGTTTTCAGTGTGTCCGCCCTTTGACTTATGTCCATTGGTTAATCCTTTAAATCTTTCCAACGTTCTTTTTATCTTGGCCATTGATTTGTTGACAATATCAAGGCTTGTAATCCATCATTATCCTTGTAATCTTCCAATGTAATCCTTGAATAAATCGAGAAATATACTCAGCAAATATCTGAAGTATAACAGCCTGCTGATGTACACATCTTTCAGCAGTTTTAAGTCTGTTGTGTCATAAAAACACATCAGCTGACTTCTTCTCATCTAAATTTTTATTGTGAAGTTAGAGTACACCATTTGAACATAACTAAGTTCCAATCACCACTTAACATATGCAACTTAGATCTTGTACACAAGGTATATGTAATCAGTTGAGGTCATCACAGAGTTCCCTAAATTCTGATTCCATATTCTTGACTTTAAATACTATGTTTGATCCCTTAGCCTTCAATAACTGAGTTTGTACCCTCAGCCTCTAGTCTTCAGCAGGTTCCCAAACACTCTACTAACCTAGTTACCCTACTGATCTACACAGGTCTGCTGATAAAGTCAGCTGACCTAATTACAATGCTTATTTGATCACACCTATACAAAGATCAAACTCTAATAAACCTATACATTTGATCTAGACATCTTTTTTCCTTTGCTCTATAACAGCTATTCTGGCACTCATCATTAAAACGTAAAATATGTCCAACAGTTATGACTAACTATGAAACTAGCTTAGCAAAAGGATTCCTTAAGTCTCACTTCGCCCTTCACCTGCCAGAGAACATGCGTGAGATGTTGAGCAGAGCCCAGAAATATGGAACAGCTGAATCTCCCCTGTCTACGTCGCACAAAGTTACGTCCAAGGTTGAGTTTGCACCAACCAAGTAAAACAACAATCGATCTGGAGACCTGAAAAACCCCAAGAAATTCCAAGAGGAGCCTTTACTCCACTCACATCGCCGATCTCTCAAATCAAGCTCAAAGTCATTGACCTACTGGTCCCGCCTCACCCATTTGGACCGGATCCGGATGGTAGGCGTGATACAAAAAAATAATGCCACTACCACATGAAAACTTGTCACAATCTCGACTCATACAAGCACCTCCGAGGCAACTTGAGCGACCGATAGCACGAGGTGTGCAAGATCACTACAAAGCGAACGGGGGTCAGGCCAATAGGGATGCCCCCGCTGCTAAATAGAGGATGGTAGAAATTCATGTGATCATTGAATAATTGCCTAGTAATAACCAGTTGAAAT
Organism: Gentiana macrophylla; assembly: GCA_026214975.1. Classification (NCBI taxonomy): domain Eukaryota; kingdom Viridiplantae; phylum Streptophyta; class Magnoliopsida; order Gentianales; family Gentianaceae; genus Gentiana; species Gentiana macrophylla. The sequence goes on from CM047809.1 coordinate 41,757,362, forward strand.
CTCAAATCAACTCTCTGAACCACGTCTACATAAGAAAGCCAGTTGTCCTGTACGGGTCAGAACAACCTATTTTGTTCACCCACAGAGAATTGGTCAACCCACCAGATGTTCCCATAATGCCACTCGTTATCATAGTTGGATGAACAGCTTCACGGTACACAGAGTTTTTGTATATACAGGGGCCTACAAAGATATAATGTACTATGAATGCGTCAAAAAATTGGGCTATCTCGATTCACACCTGAGACCTAACTTCAGAATCTTATAAGGTTTCACTAACGATAAGGTCCGAGTGAAAGGAGCAATCAATGTTGAAGTACATATAGGTGACCGTGAGCCAACCATGACCAAAAAGGTAACCTTTCTCATTGTCGATCTCCATTCAGCGCATAACATTATCTTGGGGACTCCAACCCTCAAATCCTTCCAAATGGTAGTTTCCATTCCACACCAGAGAGTAAAATTCCTCATAGGAGATAGAGTGGGGGTAGCGATAAATCACCCCGGAGAGATGCTTGAGCATGTCCGCAAGAGTCGGACAGAAAATAGAAGGGCTTAGTTTGATCAACCTACACTTTTGACTTGCCCACCATAAGTCAACATGTTAACTGAATCAAATCGGGCTGAGATAGAATGTGAAACCTTGCAAGTGCGGGACGAGCCTGACATCATGGTAGATGACAAGCTGATCGAGATAAATGTCAACAAGAAATATCCAGATCAAAACATTAACATTGGAGCTTACAGCACTTGAGTGTCGACCCAACCTTCACCCCTATACAGCAAAAGGCAAGACAGTTCTCAACAAGAAAGATACAGCAATCAGTTTTGAGGTTGACAAGCTGGTGAAAGCATGTATTGTTAAGGAGATAGCCTAACCTAATTTTTTAGCATATGTCGCGATGGTGAAGAAACATAACGGAAAAAGGAACATGTGCATGGACTTTAATGATCTAAACAAGGCTTGTCCCAAAGACACCTACACACTCCCGAGAATGGAAGGTTGGTAGATTCAATCACTGGTTTTGAGACATTGAGTTTTTTGGATGCTTATTCTGGGTACCATCTTGTCAATATGGCAGAGTGTGACAAAGATAAGATAACTTTCTGAGCTGGTGGAGGTTTAAATTATTATGAAATGATGCCATACGAGCTGAAGAATGCAGGCTCAACGTATCAAAGAATGGTTAACCGAGTTTTCAGTTCACAGATTAGAAGAAACATAGAAGCCTACAACGATGATATGGTCATGAAATCATCCCGTAAAGGCTATGACACCGATCTCCAAGAAACTTTCGAGGAAGTTAAAAAAACACTCGATGAAGCTCAACCCGGCGAAATGTGTGTTTAGCGTCCAGGCGAGCAAGTTTCTTGGATTTATGGTTAGCCGAAGAGGGATAAAGGCCAACCCAGAAAAAAATCGAGGCCCTACTGATGAACGGTCGGTCAAGTAATAAATTAAAATACTTGATCGGCTTAATACTAAATACTAGCAAGAGGACTAGGTCCATCGAAGTATAGCATAAGTAAATCAAAGGTCGATCCCATAGAGAACCATTGCTCAATTAAACATTTGATAACTAACTATTCATATTAAGAACATAAAGGCGGTCGATGAACAACAAAAGACATAAAGGTAAAAAGACACAAAATAGTAATTAACCTCCCCCAATAATTATATTATCGTTTGGACTCAACTAACCTATATAACTAATGACACTAGACAATTGTTGGTCCCTTGGAAAGGCTGACACAAGTTTTGAGGGGGGTGAATAAACTTGTCACCAAAAACCTAAGCCCCAAAACTGAATCTTAAACTTGATTTAGTTCCACTCAAACTTGTATGGAGTTAAGCTAACTTAGCTGAGTATAAGTCAAAACTGACTTATTCTTAACTGGGTTAACCGGCAGCGGATTAAATTAAGCCTTTGTAAAATATGAGTTATCAGTTAATATGCTAACTTAGTTTCTGGTGTTTGCTGAGTATGTGAACTAGATGAATATAACTACAATGTTGTAAGTAAATGCGTAAAGTAAATAAACAAGAATTATAGAGGTTCCAAGTGGTGTAATCATGTCAGTCCTCTCTTCCCCTACGATGTAGGAGGCCAAATTCACTATGTTCTTGAGGTTTACAATTACAAGACACAAAGTAAATTCTAAACACTTGATTGTCCTTCACTAATCCCTAGTTTCACAATCTTCTAGCTTCAGACTTCAACATGTATGATTTTTGTTTGAACTACGCTTGCTGCACTAGTCCTTAGAGGGTTGAATTGCCTCTTCACCAGCTCATCACAAACACAGTCTTCTTGACTGCACTCAACTGTCCTTCACACCTTTTTGGTGTTTCAAAGTGTAAACTTTTGATTAAATCAAAGTTGAGACTTGAATCAATAACTATGATTCAATTGTGATTTGAGCTTCTTCTTCTAGATATAAAGTAATGCACGGCTCTGTTTTTCTTCAAATGATTGATCTTGATTCTTCTTTGAAAGCTTATGAACACTTGAAGAAACTTCTTGATCTTGCAATTAAGTATATAGCAGAAATTCTTTTTGATTACTTTCCCCCTTAATTTGATCTTTCTTTACTAGATTGATTCTAAGAATTCCGCACAGCTTCTTGTGTTAGAAGCAGTCTATTTATAGGGGTTTCTCTAAGGGTTGGATTATTTGAATTTGAATCCTTATAGCCGTTAGTGGTCCTGCTTTTCTTTTTGTATGTCTGTGTCAGAAAGGACACATTTACAGACCAATAAAATTGCTTGACTTATAACGGTCTGATTCTTCATCAGTTTTACTTATTTCCAGTTCCAAAACTGATTTAATAAGATTTGGTCAGTTTAAGAGCATTAACTGAGTTTTTACTCTTCTTCAAATCTCAATACTCTATCATTCATCTGATTATTATTGACTTAATCATAGTACACCTTCTTCAAATGATCATCTAAGATATCATTGTCCTTATGATTCTTATTCTTTCATACAAGATCCATAAAGTCAGTTCAGGTCATCACAGACTTGCCTGAAGTCTAAATTTATAGTCTCGACTTAGTCTTTATAAACTGAGTTTGAACCCTCAGTTTTTCAGTCTTTAATAACTGAGTTTGAACCCTCAATTCTTCAGTCTTTAATAACTGAGTTTGAACCCTCAGTTCTTCTGTCTTTTAGATAAGTCAACTGAGTATGTGTCCCTCAACGAACTTACCTTCTTCCGTTCTTCTACCATAACTGAGTCTGATACCTTAGTTTCAGTTGAAGTACTCTTGGTCAGGTTCAGTTGGGAACTCAGTTCAATAAGTCAGCTTCTCATTTTCTCAGTTCTGAACCTAGAACAATTATAGTGCATGTCTGATTAACTTATACAACTATCAGACTCTATTAAATCCTATACAATGATTTCTGGACATCTTTTTGCATTGCACTATAACAGCTAGTTATGACACTTCATCAATGGGGTTTAAGAACAATAACTGATTAAGTGATGAATCATCATCAAAACATAAAATTTATTTCCAACAACTTCCCCATTTTTGATGATGTCAATACCTTCCTTGAAAGCAATGCAAAAAGATACAGACAAAATAAAATAACGAAAACACAAAGAACTGAGAATTGAGATCTTATTGATAACTGAGTTATAGAGTAATAAAATACAAATACTTGAAAAGAAATTAATTTCCAGTTTCTTTTCCAGTTCCTTGACCAACATGGTTATCAAAGATTTTTGCAGCTTCTTCCATGGCTAGGTTAGTTTCTGTGCATTCCACTCCTTGAATATTTTCCCAAATATTCCAAGAATCTGTCATACTGTGCTTGTTGAAAAAATTGCTTTTTTAAACAACACAGTAAACACAAAAATAGATCTTCTTGGTCTTTCACTGGTGGCTGTCCTCAGTAATTTCTGAACAAACTTTGGTTCAGTCTTTCCAAGTTCATCTGATGCCTTATCCAAAGTGCCATCTTTCTCCCATTTACCTAGTTTGTTCCAATAATGAACAATAACTTTTTTCAAGTGTAGAAAAGACTCTAAGGCTTGTTCCCTTGATACTCCATCTTGACTCGGTAGACATTTAAAGACGTTGTACATTTGAGAGTCTTGAGCCACTCTTTTCTCAGCTGGTTCTGAGAACCTGGCTATGAGTTCTATTTCTTCATCAGTGAACTCTCCTCTAGCTTTCTTCAGTTCAACCAGCTTTCTCTTGATAAATCAAGAACTTGAGGTATATCAACTGCAATGACTTTTATCAAGTCCAAACTTTCCCCTTTAGTGACATCATCTTTGTTGATCAAGCTTCTAATGTATGAGTTTAGGTGCTACTTATTTGATGCCAAAATGGTTTGAGAAACAGCTGAGTCTTTCGATGCATTCTCCAATAAGATCAGTCTATCAACTACATTGTTGAGGATGCCCTCCCATTTTCCTTGGGTCTCGCTTTTCTTGCCTCGATTCGGTGGTTGTCTTTCGATTGCGATTAGAGTATCATGACAGTCAGAATTGACACTGTTCTTCTCCATGTTTTCTCTTTCAGATTTACTATCTTCCACTGCCTTCAACTTTTCCGAACACGCTTAAGTCTTCTTTCTGAATCTTTATAAGCTCATTGAAGTAAAATTTGATGGTGTCAGCTTGTGTAGGTGCATCATCTTTAGATTCAGCTTTCTTTTCTTCAACTTTGTCCTTTTCAGTTTCAGCTACTTTTGCTTCTTTAAGAGGAGAAGCAATCTGCTTAAGTTTCTCTTTGTAATCCATAGATTTTCTTCTCTCCTCATACTGTCTTCTTATTTCATCTAGACTTGAATGATCAATGTCTCTAGCTGGAGAAATTTACACATTGAACTCTTCGTCAGATTGTTCACAAGTCTTGTCAGCTTCTGCTTTTGCTAATTCAAGCATAGTTTTATCAGTAGGAGACTGATAACCTCTTTTTTCTTGATCTTCAGACTGACCGTCAGAGTCAGTTTCAATTTCTTCACTGTCATCTGAACGTTCTTCAGATGATCCTTCTTTAGCAACATCATTTGCTTCTTCTTTATCTTGTAGAGAGTCAAGAATCCTTTTTTGTAAATCAGGATCTCATTGAGAATCATCATTGTCATCTTTCTTAGAACTTTCTCCTACAGTAGTTCTCTTCAAATGACTATCTCTGATCAACGCATATCCATTGTTCTAAAATTCATCAGTGTTGATCAGCTCAGACAGATGATTGATGTTGTAAAGTTCGAATACCAATTTCTCTATGATTTCCATTTCAGCTAACTGACTTCTATGATTAGATATGGAACCGAGTTTCCTATTCTGATAAGCATGCAGGCTCTTGCAGTTAGCTACAATCAGCTCTCCAATATTAATAGATTATTCAGTCAGAGTTGGGATAACTTCACTTTCCCTTGGAATCTCCAGATTGGATTCCACAGGATCCTCGATTCTTATAGTTTCTTCAGTTTCAAACTGATCAGTTTTGCTGGTTTCCCCTTCATCAACAACTGGGATCATGGTGGTTTCAGTTTCAGTCAAAGGAATTGAGATGGTAGTTTCAGTTTACAACTTTCCTTCAGCGGTAACAATTTCTTCTTCAGCAACTAGTTCTACAACTGTTCCAAGTTCCAGTTCAAAGAATCGGGTTCCTCTTCGGGTGTTGGTTCAACAACCTAATCTTTTACTGGTTCAATAATCAGTTCAGCAACTGATTCCTCTTCTTTCTTATCTTCTGGAGCTACTTCTTGTTCATCGACAAGCTCATCCAGAGTGATGACTTGTACGGGTCTTGATTAAACTTCTGCAGCTTCTTTTCCTTGTGACTGTGAGTCTTTCAGTTCTTTGATAGACTCTTCATATTCAATTCTGAAGGCTGAATTTTGTGGTGTGGATCTTGATAAAGAAATCAGATTAATCATTTCGATCACACAGGGTCCAATCATTTCCTCATCACTATCCATCTCTTCATTATCAACATCAGCTCTCAAGGTTTGTTCCCCCTAACTTTCAGTTTCTGGTAGTGATGGAGCAGCTTCTTGAAAGTCCTTTGCTGACTCTTCAATAGGTATTTTCTCAAGAATAGGTTCTACCTCAAAGAACGATTTGTTTGGTGGGGTTTCCTCGCTGGATTTCTTCCTTGACTTTCAAAGAATCGAGGTGGCTGATTTTTCTGTGAAGCCTCTACTGCTTCTCAAGAACTTGTTTGGTTGTGTCTTCTTCTAGTTTTCTTTTACTTACTCTCAGTCTTTCAAGTTGTTTCAGTGCTTTAGCTGTAGTTCCAATTTTCTTGGAAGACTTCTCATTTTCTTCTTAGGTTCAGTTTCAGAACCTCCTGCTTTCCTTTTCTTTGATTTTTCTTCCTTGGCTGCAATTTTGCCATCAACAACTGCAGTTTCCTTTCTTCTTGCAATCCCAAAATGGTCAAATCCTTTGGTCTAGGAGAGAAAGAGACTTCTTTAGATAAAACCTCTCTTTCTTTTCAACATTCTTCTTTTTGGGTAAATCAGAAGATTGAGCGACCAATTGATCGAAGATATATCTTTCCCAGTTGAAATTCTCTTTGAACCAAATCATATAAAGTAGATCTATCATAGTTTCCTGATAGATTATCGATGTTGCTCTGCATTTCCAATTCACGCAATTTGCTAGCATCTTTGTCGAAACCGAATTCAGCTTGAGCATCCTGTTGATGCGATAAAGATACATTAGAATCTCCTAAAATGGCAATGTCTTTCCATAGTTTTTTCTTGCGGTTTGATTGCGTGTAAGTCACTAACGTCGATATTACTAGCAAGAATACTAGGTACATCGTAGTATAGTAAATGCAAGTCAAGGTCGATCCCACAGAGACAATGAAACTTATACATATAAATGATTCTAAACTAGTTAAGAAGCAACATAAAAGTGGTCATTGACCAACAATAACATTAAAAGAAAACAAACAAGGTATACCTCTCCCTCTCCCCACCGATCTACTAACTTGGATTAGCTAATCGTTATGTTTACTTCCCCACATAATTTCCTTAGATTAATCGTGAGCGTTTTATCATATTTATCAGCAACGGGTGCAATTCCTACTACTATCTACTCCGACAATGGCAGTAGACAATCTATACGCAAGCTACCCTCCTTAATTGGTCCGTAATAGCCCGTACACATAAAGAACTAGAACTGTCGATATTGAGCATTACCTCATACCCCTAACCTGCCTAGACAGCTGTCGACACATACCAGCACGTTCCTAGGGTCCATCAAGACTATGTCCTAATTAACACTTCATTTGTGGTCCTTCATGTTAATTTATGAATTACGAATACTAGATTTGCCAGACCTATTACTCGTTTTAATCATTCTTTGCCGATCAATGTAGTTGTAGTGAATCCCAGTTTAGGTTTTCTAAAATATGCCTCGGTAAACCGGTATAGACCACCGGTTCACCGGGGGCGGCTTTTCCTAATTTCTGGATCTACATTGCTCAGTACGATTAAAATAAGTAAATTATGGGGTTTTTAAACATGCAGGTCAACTAAAACATATAAATACGAACAGATCTACCATACTGAAGACAATAAAGCAACGTTCAAAGCTTCATACCTTCAAAAATGGAGATCTAGCTCGATCTACTAAAGCTAGAGATGATGGTAGAAGGGAGGAAACAAAAAGCAACTCTCCAAAGCTCAAGAAAACTTTATTTCATAATAATATATAATGTATTTGTAATACTAATGAATCATATAGGAGGTGTATGTAAGCTTTCAGTATTTGCGGATTTATATAGATACAATAGCCGACCTAAGACTCTCTAATACCCTAACCGACCTAGACAATGCGGCAAAATGAATTTTGTGTTGAATAAGTCACCGGTTTACCGGGCCTAACCCCGGTTTACCGGGCCTAACCCCGGGTTACCGGGCCTAACCCCGGGTTACCGGGCCTTCTATTCTTTTTTTTCTTCAGCAGGCTTCCTCTTGGACTTCAATCAATCAGCCTAATGCATTCCTTTTGGTCCAGATCCGTTCTCCAATGCTCCAGATTTGGTACATCCAATAAAATACGCAAAACGAGATAAAACAGTACCAAAACATCGGGAAAATAGCATAGATGCAGACTTACGATCCTGGAAAAACTCACATAGCATTTAACACATATTTCAAGCAATAAAGAGCCTATCTATCCTCTCTTGAGTAGAATTCAGGGTGAATATACGTATAATTATTGGTACCATTTAGAGCGTTATCACTGTTCTTTAGATATTTTGAGAACTGAGGTGAATCCAGATTTCTCAAAACCGAAAATGTTTGCTATAATGTTCTCTGTAACCTTGATCACTTTTCCATTGACATGTGTGGTGTAAGTAAGTACATCTTCATCTTCAATGCTTTTGCTTCCAAATTCATTAAAATCACCGATGCTGTCCAGGCACACATTCTTCAGGTTTATGTTGAATACTTGCTCCAATCCTTTGATTTTCCTGATTTTGTCTGCGATTTCTTTGGCTAGAGTTTGATCTGTGTATTTAGCCATAAATTGATCTAGAGAATAATCATACCGGGTTCAACTATGGTGAAGGCCATTAATTCAGATTGTTGGAGAAATTGAAGGTAGAGAAAATTCTTTTCAATAGATGAATTATAAGGAGAGAATATAGTGTAAATGATTTTAGGTAAGATACAAGGGTATTTATAAGTGGTAGATTTGGTGGTTGTAAAATCTGGGTGGGTAATATAACGTCTTGTCATTAATCATGTCAAACGTTGAAATACAGAAAAAGCGGTGAGTGGAAAAGATGAACGGTTGAGATGTGTGTAGGGTACGCATGTTCATTAGTAGCTTGTGTTAATCGATACGGTATATCTCCAGCTGTCAAAGTTCAGTTTTGATCTTATCAAGAATTTGAGTCAGTCATCCTTTCAAATCAGTTTCAAAACATAGTTGAGCAAGTAACTCAGTCTTAATTTTGAATTCAGCTTTTATCTACAAAAAAATTAAGAACTTTTTGGTACCCATATCTGTTTGGGTCCTTTTTATTAGCTTTCGTGTTCCCATAAGTCTTAGATGACTTGTTAGTTTTATACCTATCTTGATTTTTCTGCTGAGTACGGTCAGTTTGCACAAAATTCTACTTTCTTGACTCGAACGTCTTTTCATTTTTGTGAAACTGATTAAACATAGGCTCATTCCAGTCTTCATCCGTATGAAAGTGTCTTCCTTTCCTCCTGAATTTATTATTCCATGAATGGTCTCCATTCTTTTGTGAATATGACTTGAATGTTCTTTTGAATGATTTCTGATCAGTCCTGCCTTATTCAATCTTCTGATACTTTCTATAAAATCTTTCAGTTTGCTGTTTACCACTGACTGATTTTACAGTTTTGTCAGTTTTAGTTCGAGGCTGTGCTTGTGCTGAGTTATTGTCAGTTCTCATAATTGTGTCAATTTTCTGAATTCTTAACTGTTGTGTAGCTACAAACTTAGGTGCAACTATACTAGGTCTGAACTTAGAATTTCGCTGACTATCAAACCCTAAACCTGATCTGTCTTCAAATGGTTTTCTAGGTTTGAACTGAACGTTGAGAATTGGATCAACTGATGATTCTGTGATATTTATTACCTCTATTAGTTCATCAGTTGAGCAAGTCTCCTTAGTTCTATTATTAGCCTTGATAAGATTGATCTCAACAGTCAATCTTAGAACATCAGTTTTCAATTGATCTTTTTCCTTTTTGATAGTCTCATAATTCTTTTGAATTACCTCTAATTCCTAAATGAGTATGTCCATGGTTTCATTGAAATCTTCATTTCTATGATTGTTCATGGAAGTGTGAGTGTTGGATGTAGATGCATTTACCTCAATATGTTTCATAGATAAATTTTTGGTTCTAGCTTCTTCATCTTCTAATGTCTGCTTTCCTTTATCCAATCCAGCATTGTTGCTTGCTAGGCCAGTTCCAAAAAGTATGATTTCTTCATCACTTTCACCATGATCATTTCCACCAAAGCTTAAGTGTAAAATTTTAGCATTATCTTCATTGTTTGTGGGGGATGATTCATCAATGAATTTCTCAATCATCTTTTCTTGAGTATCAGCAATAAGAGCCTGAAATTTAGTTTTGCATTCATCAAATCTTAAAAATGAACAACTAAGCATTTTCCTAAAATGATTGTGTGATTCCATAATGCAGTTTTGAAAAACTTTAAATAATTGAACTAACAATCTTGTCATGGAAACAATTGATGCCTGAAGCAGTAATCGATATAGATCACCTCCAAAAAGGAAGAACCGCTCTGATACCAATTGTTGGTATAAAAATAACTGGTGGACAGTTACTTAAACTGATAAAGCTCAATCGGAGATTTCTTCAGTGTAGAAGATTTGCTCCAATACCAATTGTTGGTCCCTTGGAAAGGCCGACACAAGTTTAGAGGCGGGTGAATAAACTTGTCACCAAAAACCTAAACCCAAAAACTGAATCTTCAACCAGATTTAGTTCGACTCAAACTTGTGTGGAGTTAAGCTAACTTAGCTGAGTATAAGTCAAAACTAACTTATTCTTAACTGATTTAACCGGCAACGGATTAAATTAAGCCTTTGTAAAATATGAGTTATCAGTTAATATGCTAACTTTTTTTCTGGTGTTTGCTGAGTATGTGAACTAAATGAATATAACTACAATGCAGTAAGTAAATGCGTAAAGTAAATAAACAAGAATTATAGAGGTTCCAGTGGTGTAATCACGCGAGTCTCTCTTCCCACTTGTGATGTAGGAGGCCAAATTCACTATGTTCTTGAGGTTTACAGTTACAATACATAAAGTAAATTCTAAACACTTGATTGTCCTTCACAAATCCTTAGTTTCACAATCTTCCAGCTTAAGTCTTCAACAGGTAGGATTGCTGTTTGAACTAAGCTTGCTACACTGGTCCTTAGAGGGTTGAATTGCCTCTTCACCGGCTCATCACAAACACACTCTTCCTGACTCCACTCAACTGTCCTTTACACCTTCTTGGTGTTTCACAGTGTAAACCTTTGATTAAATCAAAGTTGAGACTTGAATCAATAATTGTGATTCAATTGTGATTTGACCTTCTTCTTCTAGATATAAAAGTTATGCATGGCTCTGTTTTTCTTCAAATGATTGATCTTGATTCTTCTTTGAAAGCTTATGAACACTTGAAGAAATTTCTTGATCTTGCAATTAAGTATATATCCGGAATTCTTTTTTATTACTTTCCCCCTTAATTTGATCTTTCATTACTAGATTGATTCTTAGAATTCCTCACTGCTTCTTGTGTTAGAAGCGGTCTATTTATAGAGGTTTCTCTAACGGTTGGATTATTTGAATTTGAATCCTTATAGCCGTTAGTGGTCCTGCTTTTCTTTTTGTATGTCAGTGTCAGAAATGGCACCTTTACAGACCAATAAAATTGCTTGACTTATAACGGTCCGATTCTTCATCAGTTTTACTTATTTCCAGTTCCAAAACTGATTTAATAAGACTTGGTCAGTTAAAGAGCATAAAGTGAGTTTTTACTCTTCTTCAAAATATTAGTACTCTATCCTTCATCTGATTATTATTGACTTAATCAGAGTACACATTTTTCAATTGATCATCTAAGATATCATTGTTCTTTTGATTCTTAGTCCTTCGTACAAGATCCATAAAGTCAGTTCAGGTCATCACAGAATTTCCTGAAATATAACTTTATAGTCTCGACTTAGTCTTCGTAAAATGAGTTTGAACCCTCAGTTCTTCAGTCTTTAATAACTGAGTTTGAACCCTCAGTTCTTCAATCTTTAATACCTGAGTTTGAACCCTCAGTTCTTCTGTCTTTTAGATAAGCCAACTGAGTCAGTGTCCTCAAATGAACTTAACTTCTTCACTCTTACTTGCCATAACCGAGTTTGATCCTCGGGTTGGCTTGAAGTACTCTTGGTCAGGTTCAGTTGGGAACTCAGTTCAATAAGTCAGTTTCTCATTTTTTTCAGTTCTGAACCTAGAATTATTACAGTTCTTGTCTGATTAACTAATACAACTATCAGACTCTATTAAATCCTATACAATGATTTCTAGACATCTTTTTGCTTTGCACTATAACAGCTAGTTATGAAACTTCATCAATGGGGTTTAAGAACAATAATTGATTAAGTGATGAATCCTCATCAAAACATAAATTTTATTTCCAACAACAACTATCAACTCAATACGTATTTCTTATTTATCATGGCTATGGGAGTCATCCCTAATATGGTTCAAATTCCGGGTAGGACATTAGACCCCTATGCTTAATTACATGACTTCACCGGGTAGGTCTCCATCTCATATAACTATGTCCAAATTAAAAATCCACTTTTAGGTATCATGCTAATCTATGACAATGTATAAATAGACGCGTGTTTTTCTAGGTATACATAGGTTAAAACAGATAAATCAACGTAGCCGTAGCCGCACTACCAATTAAATCGAAATTCTTGGTGGTTGGCTCCACTGTAAAAAGATCGTGCCTGGGCTAACTCGATGAAATTCTAAATCTCAAAGATATTTAAATACGTGAAGGACTAAATAGATGTTTTATGATGAAATTACATAGATCCGCTGAATACACGTTCGTCGGTTATAAACAAAGTCATCTATGGCTCACCGAATAGACGGATTCGTAGAATATTCATCCTTATAGACAAAGATGAATACTCCTTCGAATCGTATTCTTAGATCCACATCGTTCGTTATAAACGAACGATCTCAAATGATAAATAAATATTGGAGGGGAATTAATCACACAAAAGAGAACTCAAAATAAAAACTTACATTGTTGCTTGAAATCCTCTCAACAATGCTAGATCTAAATTATAATAGTGCTAGTCTTCAATATATGTTTTCTTCTTTTTATTTATGATGAATGAAAACTATATATAGACTATTCCCGCCGACATAGGGATAAGCCCTAGTCGTATTAAGTATATCACTTAATTTAGGATAAAGTAGTAAACGCGTCTGCTGAGAGTTCTCTGTTCTTCAGATTTCGCTGGAGCTAGGGCACCATTTCACTGGGGCGAAATGTGTTATCAGCCCGGACTTCGCTTCACAGTTTCTTTTTCAGTCCAAGTCCATTTCTGTGCAATTATTTTCCCGATGCCCAGGCATCTAGCTTGCGTTACAAAGCCCAATCTAATAAAACCAATAAAACAAGGCTTGTAATACCAAATAATACAATAAATTGATTAAATGCATAAGAACGAATTGTGACTCGGTTAAGGTACAAATTATGCACGAGCCACTCATATCCGTTTATAACCCTTTTAAGCTAGAATCGGGGGTATGTAATAGTGAAATAATGGTATAAAGTTGAGCATCATCAACTACCCCCCACTTAGCCTTTGATCATCCCGAGCAAACACAGAAGGTAAATGAACCACCAAAACACAAAGTACTAATTGATGACAGGCTCATTCAAAATTCCAAAGTAAATGAAATAGCATACATCGTTCATAATATGTATTTATCACTATTTCATCCTTGAATCAATGTGTGTGTGTGAATAACCATCATGCAGAGTACTAAAACAGAAAGATTGAAATTATACTACCCTCAAGTTTTAACTCTTACTACAACGATTTTGTTACGCCTCCTTATAATTAACAAATAATAGTGGTGTAACACGAGACTGAAAAGAGACGGGGCAGATTTGGAAACCAATGAGCATTCCTCAATTCACGTTTGTTTTTAATAGCCGTCTGTCTTACGCTACATCGACTAGACAATGTGCCAGGGTCGCTTCGATTCTCCGAGTATAAGGCATGCAATGGTGGGTGCCTAGCATGCTACTATCTTTAAACCCAACAAACTTGCTACCCTTACTGCCAATTGCCTTTTCGCTTTCTTTTTCTGGCAGTCTACTCTTGTTTTTTTTTCTATGTCCAATTCTGTAGAATAGATCCTCACACACTCACAAATCCATAAGTGCCTGGTTTTTGCCTCAGTGGCCTCAAATATTACCCTTATCGAAAGTATGGCAGAAGTAATCACAAAATCAAGTGGTTCAAGTTTCAACCTTTCAGAAAATATAATTCTTCATCTTAACTTATTCAGACTTAGAATTCAAGTTATACGTGCTTAAAAAGGTAGATTCAGAGGCAAAATATATGCTTCATATGAAACTACTCACATAGCATGATATACATTTACTAAACAATTTCAAAACTAAACATGTTAACAATAAGTAACAATTGTGCTTTAGAGCTTCGTTAATTATCTTTATATGCTCAGGTTTCACAAAGTAAAATATGATTCAATATTTTTCAATTTTAATCAAATTTTTGCATCTATATGGTGAAGAGCAAGCTAAGTGACCCACGTACCCCCCACTTAAACGATGCATTGTCCTCAATTTATAAAAACAAAGTAAAGCATAGGAACTTAGCTTCGGTCAAGCGTGGTGGTGGAACAAGTCGTAGGACCTCGGGGCACATAGATAGACCATGGATCCGAAAGATGTAATGTTGTGAAACAAAACTCAAACAAAAACTTGAAACTCATCATAGCATTAGTCAATAAAAGATAGTACCCAAAAATGGGGCAGTAAAAGGAATAAATAATCCTCAAACACAATTTAAGCCCTTAAAATGGTTACATTATAAAATTAAAGCATTTATATAAATGACTAAGCAAACAGACTCGAATTCTAAACATATTGAAAATAAAGAGATATAGGACTGACTCGATTAAGGAAAACATACTTATTAAAAGAAGAAAAATACAATCTACTTAATCTTCAACATCTCCTAATAATAACGTCCGAAACTGGGAGGAGAATCATGAGCACCAGATGAATCACCCTTGAAACCAGGCAGGGGTGTACGGCGGCGTCGAGTCCTTGAAGTAGAAGACCTATTAATATGAAAGTGATCGATGATCCTTTCAAGCATATGATGATTTAAGGCAACGTTGCAGTCTATTAAATCCATACAAGTGAAAAGTCGCTCGTTCACTTCTTGTTGTTCCTCAAAGATGCCTGAACTTCTACTCCTAGGTTCTTGTCTTGGTCGTGGCAGGGGACGTGGCCTTGGATTTGAAACGTTTGTAGCTTGAATAGTACTCAGAGATAAAGCAGGTGTGCCGGAAAGATGTACGTCTCCCACTATGGTTTGACAACTCGCACCAGTGGCAAGCAAAGAAATCATGGGCCTGTAAGCCAGAAGAGTCCTTGGTGACCGGGCCACTAAGTTCATCTGAGCATAAAAAATCATCCCAATATCAATAGGCCGCCCTTGCGATAACCAATATAAAAGCACAGCCTGATAGGGGTATACAGTAGAAGTTTGTCCTGAAGGTAACAAATCCGAGCATATGAAGCGATGTAGAATTCTGTCTGACCGGTTGGGAAAGTCCCTTTCATGGAATGTCAATGATTGAGGGCCAACTTCCTATTGGATTCCGAAATACTCCGCGATGCCATTATTCAAGGTCGGAATGGTGGCATAAGTAGCCGTGAACTTGTCATCGTCACCGGCTTGGCTATCCAAATTATAGAAAGTATTGATAGCCATCGGTGAAATGCTAAACGTGCATCCGGGCACAGTGGCGACATGAGAAAATGGGTGGGCCCCCAACTAAGCATAAAATTCTTTAACGATTGTAGAGTTGAATACCTGTGGTGGAGCCACCAAATAATCCCACTTGTAAGCTTCGATAAAGGTGGGTATTAGCTCACCACAATGCCTTTCATCTATGCCCCTCGGTTGTCCCACCGTCTGGTCATTCTAATGAGTCTGAAATCATTCGTGCACTTTGGGGCTAACAAATTGTCGCACCCCGTTGAGCAACGGAATTTCATCCCCAACTACGACATACTGTGCTCCTCTCAACCGAATTTGTGGTTGGCCACGATGATTTTGCACCATGTTGTTGTGACACAAGATGCTGCCAGAAAGCCTAGAACTTTTTGACAGTTCGCTGGGGCAAAACCCAGGTCTCACTAGAGCCTGGTGTCAAAATATGGAAATTTTCTGCATGTTTTGCTTCCGAGACTGAGACAAGTCCAAATTTGATGAAACTCAGAAATTTCAGAAACAAACTGGAATGAGTAATGAACTCATTACGAATTAGCTTTCCGGAAAATTTGAAATTCACAAAAAATCGGAATGAAAATGGTAGAATGATAAGAAATTTAAATCATTTTATTCTAGAATAATTTTTTGGGTGGTGTAGAAGAAATAACGGAGGTTTAGACTTTTGAAGGGTTTAGAAAAATGAGATATAGAAAGAATGATTAGAAGAGAAATGATAGATAGTAAGAATTGATTATTTTGGTGTGGTAAAATGAGTGGAGTGAAGTAGGTTTATGGAGGAGTGGAAATTGAAAAGAAAGAGAGGGAAGGTTTGAAATTTGAAAATCAAAATTTTGAATTTTGAAGTTTTATTGTTGGATGGTGTGAGGATTGATTAAGTGTAACGGTGATAAAGTGAAAGGACTGATTCTGAGGATTGTGTAGAATTAAATTCAACCCATTTTGTCACCTAGCTCCAGCAAAGTACGTGCCTGGCTAGAGCGGGAGAACTGAAATTTTTCAAATTTCAAATTTTCACAGGGGTATTATTTCTGAAACGTTCTGGGCACTAGTCCAGAAAACAATGCATCTCGAAGAAGAAGTTTTACGGGAGCCAGCTAGCCAAACTGCTCCGACTTTCCACCATCCGACTTCCTGAATGTTATCTTTTACAAATCAGGCTTTGCTCGCTTCCGTTCTTGTTGATTGCACAATTTTTCCTTTAAATTATCTAATCCTAGACTCTCCTAAAAACTCTACTTCACGTGTCATGTATCGAGTAAAAAAAAAGTTTTGCACATCCTTAGCCTAATGGCCATCGGAACACGGCAGAATAAAAAAAACTCAAACCATTCCACGTTACTCTTATTTGACTCAAATAAAGAAAAACAATCAAACCTAAAAAGAAAAACAATCAAACCAAAAAATAAAAGGAATAAAAAATAAAAATAAAAATAAAAATAAAAATAACATAAAATCCTAAGGGTTAGACATAGTTCTGAGCTTTAAGTCCTCAGCTCGACTTTCCAAAAACATCATTCAACACAATCCTCATTCTTGGCTCTCTAGATTTTCACCCTTTGAGCCTTGACTGAGACTCGCTCTCCATCTTTTTGAATAAGTGCCTTTCCTTTGGTCGTGAAACCTAAGAAAAGGCAGTCACCCATACCGTCTAAACAAGCGTCTACCTCAGTGCTTGCCTCTGGAAGTCGTGGACGGTTAACAGATCGGGACCTTCGGACACTTCATTTCGCACTTCCTCACCTATTATGTGCCACTACGTCCTCTCTAATCTCAATATCTCCTCCGTAAGGGTTAGACCCTTCACCATACAGAGCATCTACCTCATTGGCCGGAAGCCTCGAGGCACACTCGTGTACCGGATATTGAGACAGAGCGTCTCTCTCTTTTTGCAGAATAGTGAGAAACCCTCTCTCACTACTTCCATTCTCGACAACATCAACACCAGTCTCTCTATGTACCAGAATTGAGCCGGATTCCTCAGCACTAAGAACTTCGATAATATTAATACTGGCCGGGAGTTGGAACTTTGGGTGTCTAATCTTATGGATCTCAAACTCGTGGCACCAAACAACGTTTATTCCATCTTCTTCATACACATCTAGGCCTGGCTAGTAGCGAGGAACCCTCTACCCAATATAATCGGGCAGTGGTCATCCTCCTCTATATCCATTATGACTATATCGACCAAAAAGTATAACTTTCCGATCGTGATAGTCATGTTGTTTAGCCTGCCCATCAGTATGGGACGTGATGAATCCATAAAGAGAATAGTCATCAACGTATTCATAGAAGTAAAAGCCCAATCTTGTCATAGAGAGAACGAGGAAAGATCGTCATGCTCGACCCACTGTCTATCAGTGCGAGCCCTGCATATTCCTTCTCAAGAATGACATCCACAATGAATGCTCCCGGGTCACCTAGCTTTGGTAAGAGCCTAGCTTTCGCTTGTAGCTCAGCTGCCGAATACTCGTAGGGGACTCGGGGTATCGTGTCAAACTCTGAGTTGGATGATGATTCGGACTTGCATGGAAGAGAACGTAGATACTTAGATTTTGATTCAGAATCAGAAATAACATAATGATTATACATACACTCACCTTGTACTTGCTCCGGACTGAAGAAATTCAGAGTTGTTCTTCCGTTCAAGCCTGTTTATTTTCTCTCTCTCCTCAATCAAGGCTTTCCTACTTGGCCTTCTTTGAGTGGTCTTAGTGCGTAATACCTTCACCTCGCTTTCCTTTTCCATGATTGACTGAGTTGTTGACATTTTTCCGGCTCGGCTCGAATAAGAATTAATTTGAATTATTTACTTCCTCCAAAAATCTGGAACATAAGAAAACAACACACAAAACGTTAGTAAACTAACAGTCAGTAGGGTTGCCCCTACTTCCGTTAGACCTACAGACTATAAAAACAGAGTAAACCAGACACACGAAATTCCTGGTCTTGAGCCAGGCTCGCTGGGGCGAACTCATCTCTCCAGAATCTGGAATTTTTGCACAACGCAGACAACCGGAGGGACTCAAATACGTGAAAAAAATAGACTCTAAAACAAAAAACTTAACATGAATAAAAAGTTATCTTCTATAAAATTGACGGTTGGTTCCCCGGTAATGGCTCCAAAAACTTGATGAACGGTCGGTCAAGTAATAAATTAAAATACTTGATCAGCTTAATACTAAACACTAGCAAGAGGACTAGGTCCATCGTAGTATAGCATAAGTGAATCAAGGTCGATCCCACAGAGAACCATTGCACAATTAAACATTCGATAACTAACTATTCATATTAAGAACATAAAGGCGGTCTACGACCAACAAAAGACATAAAGGTAAAAATACACAAAATAGTAATTAACCTCCCCCAATAATTATATTATCGTTTGGACTCAACTAACCTATATAACTATAGACACTAGACAACTATCAACCCAATACGTATTTCGTATTTATCATGGCTACGGGAGTCATCCCCTAATATGGTTATAATTCTGGGTAGGACATTAGACCCCTATGCCTAATTACATGACTTCACCAGGTAGGTCTCCAACTCATATAACAGACATGCATACAAAGCTAGGGATGCCGGTATAAACCGTATTCCTCATCTAGGCAACCATCCAGAGTAGGTGGAACACCTTCTAAACGATCGATTTAACTATGTCCAAATTAACAATCCACTTTTGGGTATCATGCTAATCTAAGAAAATGTATAAATAGACGCATGGTTTTATAGGTATACATAGGTTAAAACAGATAAACCAATGTAGCCGTAGCCGTACCACTGAAACCGGAAATTCTGGGTGGTTGGCTCCACCCGTAAAGACCGCGGCTGGGGCTAACTCAAAAAAATTCTAAATCTCATCGTATTTAAATATGTGAAGGACTAAGTAGATGTTTTATGACAAAATTACATAGATCCGCTAGATACACGTTTGTCGGTTATAAACAAAGTCATCTATGGCTCACCGAATAGACGGATTCGTGGAATATTCATCCTTATAGACAAAGATGAATACTCCGTCGAATCGTATTCTTAGATCCACGTCGTCATTATAAATGAACGAACTCAAACGATAAATAAAGATTGGAGGGGAATTAATCACACAAAAGAGACCTCAAAATAAAAACTTACATTGTTGCTAGAAATCCTCTCAACAATGCTAGATCTAAATTATAATAATGCTTATCTTCAATATATGTCTTCTTCTTTTTATTTGTGATGAATGAAAACTATATATAGACTATTCTCACCGACCTAGGGATAAGCCCTAGTCGTATTAAGTATATCTCTTAAGTTAGGATAGAGTAGTAAACACGTCTGCTGAGAGTCCTCTGTTTTTCAAATTTCACTGGAGCTAGGGTACCATTTGACTGGGGCAAAATGTGTTTTTAGCCCGGACTTTGCTTCACAGTTTCCTTTTCAGTCCAGGTCCATTTTTGTGCAAATGTTTTCCCGAAGCCCAGCCATCTAGCTTGCGTTACAAAGCCCAATCTAATAAAACCAATAAAACAAGGCTTGTAATACCAAATAATACACTAAATTGATTAAATGCGGAATAACGAATCGTGACTCGGTTAAGGTACAAATTATGCACGAGCTGTGGAGAAATAAAATATGGAAATCAGGAAGAAATGATTTTATTATTGATTGATTGAGGTTACAGACTCATTTATTTATACTAAGGGAAGGAGGATTCCTCCCTATTACAACTTCCTCTAAATACTTCATTCTATAAATAGACTTCTACTACATTCAAACTCTTAGAGTCGCCGCCTCACAACCCTAGGTAATTTAAATAAAGGAGAATGACAGTCTTACCCTTATTATTACAATAATTTACTAACACATAAATATAGAATAAAAGACATGAATCTCTACACTCCCCCTCAAGTTAAGCATGGAGATTCAACATGTTTAACTTGCTTATAAACCCATCAAATCCAGGCTTTAGCAAAGCTTTTGTCAACCCATCTGCAACTTGCTGAGCTGAGGGCAGGAATGGTATGCATATCACCCCATCATCCAATTTTTCTCTAATAAAATGCCTGTCAATCTCTATATGATTGGTCCTGTCATGCTGTACAGGATCATTAGCAATATCAATGGCAGCTTTATTGTCACAGTAAAGCTTCATAGGTAGTTTCACGGGCATTGATAAGTCCTCTAGAACTCTTTTAATCCATAATTCTTCACATATCCCAAGTGCCATGGCCCTGAATTCAGATTCAGCAGTACTCCTAGACACTACCCCTTGTTTTTTGCTTCTCCAAGTTACTAGATTGCCCTGCACATAGCTACAATACCCAGCTGTGGATCTTCTTTCACCGACCCTACCCAACAAAGATCTCAGGTACATTTCAATGGTCCTCGCTAGTGTCTTTTCAACCATAGACCTTCTCCAAATTCTCATTTTAAGTACCTCAAGATTCTCGACACACGACTTCCAAATGTGGATCACAAGGAGCATGCATGAATTGGCTTACAACACCCACTGCATAGGATATGTCAGGTCTTGTATGGGCCAAGTATATCAATCTCCCTACAAGCCTCTGATATTTTACCTTGTCCACAGGGACTTGGTCTTTCTTTTCCTAGAGTTTGATGTTGGCTTCCATGGGAGTGCTGGCTGGTTTGCAATCACCCATCCCTGTTTCTTCAAGAAGATCTAGTATGTATTTTATCTGACATACTACCAATCCTTTTGTCTGATCTGGCAACCTCCATTCCTAGGAAGTATCTTAAACTCCCTAGCTCTTTTATCTCAAACTCCCTGGCCAGGCTCTTCTTAGTAAGATCGATCCTCACCATATCATCCCCTGTGAGGATGATGTCATCTACATAGACTACCAGCACTGTCATCTTGCCATTTTCTGATCATTTGGTGAATAAGGTATGATCTGATTGACCCTGCTTGAATCCTTCCTTCTTTAGGAATTTCATAAATCTCTCAAACCATGCTCTTGGACTTTGTTTCAGCCTATATAGGGCCTTTTTCAGCTTGCATACTTTTCCATTGTCTTTGCCAGAAAACCCAGGTGGCATATCCATGTAAACCTCTTCCTTTAGATTTCCATGTAGGAAAGCATTTTTTACATCCAGCTGTTCCAATGGCCAATCCAAGTTCACAGCTATAGACAAAATTATCCTCACAATATTAAGCTTAGCTCACCGTGAGAAAGTTTCAATAATCTATCCCATAAGTTTGAGTGTACCCTTTGGCCACCAACCTTGCTTTATACCTCTGTATGGACCCATCTGAATTGTATTTTACAGTGAAAATCCATCTACACCCTACTGTGGTCTTCCCAGCAGGTAGGCTAGCAACTTCCCAGGTGCCATTCTTTTCAAGGGCACTAATCTCTTCATACACAGCAGCTTTCCATTCTGGATGGGACAAAGCTTCATGGATGGTTTTAGGGATTTGGATATTTGATAGGCTAGTAGTAAAGGCTTGATACTGTGGGGAGAGTTTGTTATAGGTGACATACCTACTCAGAGGGTAGAGGGGATGTTTGGTACATTCTTTTGTAGGTTTTCTAAGAGCAATTGGGAGATCAGACTGGTTTGAGTGATCAGGTGGTTCAGACACAACCTGGGATGGTGACTCTGAGTGAATGTGCCTGTCAGATTCAGAATCAGATGATAAAGAATTTGTAGCATTACCTGTCTTTGGGCTCTTTTCAGGAGCTGCACTTACGGGGGGAGGTTGCTCAAAGGCTTGGATGAGGAGCTTTCTTTTGAGTAGTAACCCTTTCCCCGGAATAAGTCTTTCCCGAAATTTTTGTATTCTAGTCTTGGGACTAGGACTAGTTGATTTGTTCCCACGATCGGTGTATTCACCTCGGTGGGATTATCAAGTTCTGATCCCTCTAATTCCCTATCTTGATAGTAATTATCAGTGTTGTCAGGTTCATTAATCAAAAACTGTGAAAGGTCTTGTTGTGAAACATCTTGTTCCTTAGAATTCTCCCCCTGAACATGAGTTTTGAAAAACATTTGACCTTCAAAAAAGGACACATCACTGCTGACATACACTTTCTGTGTTTGTGGATCAAAACATTTATACCTCTTTTTGTGTTGGGAATACCCTACAAACACACATTTTCTAGCTCTGGGATCCAATTTCCCTTGATGATGAATATGTGTGAAGGCAGTGCACCCAAAAACTTTGAGGGATAGATCTTGAATTATCCTAGTGTTGGGGTAAAAAGCTTTGAGTTGGCTGACAGGGGTTTGGTACTTTAAAATCCTAGAGGGGAGCCTGTTGATCAAATATATCGCAGTTAGAACTGCCTCCCCCCATAGATATTTAGGGCTGTTAGAGGTTATCATAAGAGCCCTAACAATTTCTAGAATGTGTCTGTTTTTCCTCTCTGCCACCCCATTTTGTTGGGGTGTGTCAGGACAGGAGCTTTGGTGGACAATGCCATGTTGGAGGAAGAAAGGACCAAGGATAGAATTGAAATATTCTGTGCCATTATCACTTCTGAAAACTTCTATTTTAGAGTGAAACTGTGTCAAAATCATTTCATAAAATTCTGTGAAAACTTGTTTAGCTTCAGATTTGTGTTTTAATAGATAAACCCAAGAGACCCTAGTGTGGTCATCAATGAAAGTAATGAACCATCTTTTCCCTTGTGGTGTATTCTTCCTTGCAGGCCCCCAAATGTCACTATGGATCATAGTGAATGGTTTTGTTGGCTTGTAAGGTTGAGGTGGGAAAGATGATCTTGTGTGTTTAGATAATTCACATATTTCACATTTAAACAAGGAAGGATCTTTATTGATGAAAAAATCTGGAAACAGTTTCTTTAAATAGAAAAAACTAGGGTGGCCAAGTCTATAATGCCACAACATGATATTATTCCTATCAATAAAAGTAGACTGAAGACAAACATTTCCAGAATTTGTCTTATTCAAAGATTCTTTTTCCTCAAAGAGATATAGGCCTCCCATCATCCTAGCACTGCCAATCTCCATCCTCTTGTGAGTATCCTGAAAGTTACACCCATTGATAGAAAGCACAACATTACAGTTAGCATCTGAAGTGAGTTTGCTGACAGACATAAGATTACAAGACAAAGATGGTACATGTAGGACATTTTGGAGAGTTAAAGTAGGAGAGATAGTGATGGATCCTTTTCCTGCTATAGCAGCTAAAGATCCATCTGCTATCTTAACCTTTTGATTTCCAGCACAGGATTTATACGTTGAGAAAAGATGGGAATAGCTTGTCATATGGTTCAAGTTGCTCTGAGTCAATGACCCAAAAGAGGATCTGGTTGACACCAAGAAATGATAAGGAAGAACATGTACCTTTTTCTACTAAGGAACAAGAAGAGTCACCTTTGTTTTGAATGGTTTGGGCTTGAATCAGTTTGGTCAACGATCAAGTTGTTCTTGAGAGAATAGTCGCTATGTACTAGAACCAAGACTTTGATCGATGATACCCGATTAGCCTGCCTTGCCTCTGAGCTTCCTGTTCCACCACCCTTAGGCTTCCAGCTTGCAGGTTTCCCATGTATCACCCAACAATTATCCTTGGTGTGACTGATTTCTTGCAATGGTCACACCATGTCTTAGGTTTCCTTCCTTCTCGATCATTTTTATTAGCCACCAATGCGAACTTTCGTCCCGATCGAATTTCCAGGATGAGGGCCCCTCAGCATCACCCTCCTTCCAGATTCCTCCTCCTAACCTCAAAGAAAGACCTCACTTAGTGAAGGTAGGGGAGATTTTCCTAGTATCCTTCCCCTAACCTCATCCAGTTCTAGATCTAAACCTGCCAAGAAGGTATAAACCCTCTCATTTTCTTCTCTTTTCTGGGCCTTTACTCCATCTCCAGTACATTCCCATGAATTGTCATAGGATAGATCCAATTCCTGCCATAATCCCTGCAATTCAGTGTAATAGAGAGTGACTTCACTGTTGTCTTGCTTGCACGCTCAGATTTTAGTCTTAAGTTCATAGATTTGGGATGTATTCTCCAGATCAGAATACATATCTTTAACCATCTTCCATATGTCTTTGGCTGTTGGCTGGAACATGTGAGGTTTAGCTACAAATTTCTCCATGGAGTTGATCAGCCATGCTCTCACAATTGAGTCCTCAGATCTCCATGTTGCGGATTTGGGATCTCCTGCAGCCGGTTTGACGCATTCTCCGGTCAAGTATCCTAATTTTCCTCTACCATCAATGGCCAATGTCATGGTTTGTGACCATTCTAGATAATTTTTTCCATTGAGCCTCTGAGTTGTTAGCAAAATAGAGGAGGATGAATTGCTGGAATCATTTCCAGTGGATTGATCATCTCGTGGTATGGATGATCCGTAGGTAGTAGATGATGCAATGATCTTCAGTGCTTCCAATATGGTCGCACGTAGATACATGGATATGCGTTGATCATATGACCCGCTCTGATACCATGTGGAGAAATAAAATATGGAAATCAGGAAGAAATGATTTTATTATTGATTGATTGATTGAGGTTACAGACTCATTTATTTATACTAAGGGAAGGAGGATTCCTCCCTATTACAACTTCCTCTAAATACTTCATTCTATAAATAGACTTCTACTACATTCAAACTCTTAGAGCTGCCGCCTCTCACAACCCTAGGTAATTTAAATAAGGAGAATGACAGTCTTACCCTTATTATTACAATAATTTACTAACACATAAATATAGAATAAAAGACATGAATCTCTACACGAGCCACACAATTCGTATCCGTTTATAAGCCTTTTAAGCTAGAATCGGGGGTAATTAATAGTGAAATATGGGTATAAAGTTGAGCGCCATCAACTCAATAGAAAGATCTACCACCATCAAAGAGGTCCACAGGCTCAATAGACGAGTTATTGCTCTTGGCAGGTTCATTTCCAAGTCGGCCGAAAAGTCCCTACCTCTTTTCAAGATTCTCAAGGGAAAAAAGTCGTTTGTGTGGCATGAAGAAAAAATGCGCCCAGGCCTTCAAAGATTTGAAAGAATATATGGGGAGGCCGCCTCTTCTAGTGTACCCAAGAGTGGGAGACGAACTTTTTATGTAATTGGCAGCTTCATATCGGGCTGTCGCTGCCGTTCTAGTCAAAGAGGCCGACACCTACCATATACCCGTCTATTATGTCAGTAAAGCTCTCAACTGGTGAAGAGCCGCAATTTTAACATAGAAAATTTGGCATACGTGCTTGTCACCACGTCCTGCAAACAAAGAGCATACTTTTTTTCACATACAATCAATGTCCTCGACTGCATACCCATTACGGAATGTTGTTGGAAATAATATTTGTGTTTTGATGATGATTCGTCATGTAATTAATAAGATCACTTATAACCCATGATGATGGAATCATAACTAGCTGTTATTGTGCATAATAAAAGAAGAAGCAAGAAACAGTCTAGAGAAAAATGTATAAGATATATCTAGAGTCTGAACCTTGTATAGGTTATTTCAGACAAGCATTGTAATAGTTAGGAACTAGGCAAACAGCTGAGTCACAACAAGAAAACTGAGTATACATATGGAGAACTAAGGGTTCATACTCAGTTATGAGAAAACTGAAGAAGATAAGTTCGTTGAGGGATACAGACTCAGTTGACTCATCTAGAAGACTGAAGAACTGAGGGACACAGACTCAGTTGTCGAAGACTGAAGAACTAAGGTGGTAAACTCAGTTAGAAGCTGACTAATTCATGACTATAAGTCAGAATTCAGGCAAGTCTGTGGTGACTTGAAACTGAACTATAGATCATATAAAACTGAGTAATCTTAAGGACAAAGATTATCAGTTATCAAGAGAAGAAGGAAGCTGAATGGTGTACTCCGACTTAGTCAATAAAAGCCGGATGTCAAGAATACAAGGTACTCAATTTTGAAGAAGAGTATAAAACTAAGTTAAGGCCTTGTTGAATTTGAACTGACCAAACGACAAAAGGTCGTACATATGAACGTTGGCTAAATGACAAATGTAACGGCTACATGAGCTAGTTGACCGTTACATCACCCCTATAAATACACAGAGAAAAATGATTAAAAGAGAAGAGGAGGAGAGGATCGGAGAAGTTTTGAAAAGCACATATCTAAAGATCTAGATCTAGAAAATCAGATTTCATATCTAGAAAATGGGAAGCCAACAGAATTGCCTTGGAGATTTAAGAGAAAGATCCAGTAACCCATTAAGGGGGAAGAAGGCATCCTAGAGCTACAATGCTATATCCAGAAGAATCAGACAGCTCACTGAATTGATCTTTTGATTAATTCTAAACCTAACCTTTGTGAAAAAGGGTTGGCTGTGCATTGTTTCAGGAGAGCAATTCCACCATTCCTCAAACGGTTGCAACTCGGTTTCCATAGCCATTGGTGCAGTCTGCGGGCTGTGTGTATGTTGTGAGCTGGTGAAGGAGTCATTCCACCTCTGATGGATCAGTGTGCAGAATGAAGGGAGCAATCCTACCTTTCATCATTATAAGTAGACAGTGAAACTAGGGTGTCGTGAAGGACTGTCATTGTGCTAGGATTTTGTAACGGTTATCTCAAGATTCTAGTGATACCTCCTACACCACAGGAGAAGGGGAGATGTACATGATTACACCACCCGGAAGTTTCATAAACAAATCTTGTGTTGATTTACTTTATGAATTTACATTCGTGCTGTGATTTTTTTTATTGCATAATCACTTTATCACTTCACTCAGCAAACATTAGACACTGAGTCAGCACCAAACTGATATATAGAAAGTTCAGATCTTTATTGACACATATATTGCCCTGAAGGCTAGTTCTATCCGCTACCAGTTAACTGGACTAAGTATAAGTCAATATTGACTTATACTCAGTTGAGTTAGCTGAACTCCGCACAAGTTAAGGGACATGAACAAAACTGAACTGAGCATCAGTTTAAGTTTCGGAGAAACTCAGTTCCTGGGGTACTTCCAGCTTAGGGAAAGTTTTTGGTGACAAGTTTATTCACATTGGAGTTAAGACTAAAAGACAAACAAATTTTTGGTGACAAGTTTATTCACTCAGTTCCAATGAAATTTTTCTCGTCCTTGTCAAGTTAACCGAAAAACTCACATTGGAGTTAAGACTAAAAGACATAGAACTTGACAAAGCAAAATATTGGAATGAGTTTCTTGAAACTGATATTCAAATATTGCTGAAAGATTAATATCTAGTAAATTTGACAAAAGCAATGATGATTCCCCACCCCTACCCAGTCTTGAGATTTCAAAGAGTATAAACTCTAGACACCAAGATACTGGAAGACCTAGTAGATTACACAAAGAAATTAAAGATGAAAAATCTAAAAGAATCCTTGTGAAATCAACTAAGGTTGAGCGTAATTGTTTATCTAGAAAAGAGTTGAGAAGGCTTAATTCTCTCAAACAAGAAACTGAAAATAATACTTCAAGAATTAATCCAAATTAAACCCAAGAAGATATGGGTACTGAAGAAAACTTAAATCATTTGCGGATGAGTCAGTTCTCAATGTTGAATACTGAACTGACTTCCAAACAAAAGCTGAAGAAGGACAAATTGGTCAAAAGCAGAAAACTTTCCAGCTACCATCTGACGCTTGAGCTGACAAGACAAATCACTCGAAGCCACATGTCAATCTAGGAGAAAAAGTAGATGTACATCTCTACAAATCTCGTTGATTGTGACACGACTCTCACTTTGAAAATGATTGAAAAACACAATCTTGACGAAATCCTGTTCAATCAATTTCAAAGCACTCAAGATTCTTCGAAGAATTCCTAATTCAGAAATCCATGGAGCAATACAACATTGATGATGGAATCACCACAAGTCTGCATAATTTCTGTCAAAAATTTTCATATTCCACTCTGTCGACTCAGATTGTAAGCAAAATCAAGAAATTTTGAGGACTGGAGAATTTGATTGATACAAAGGTCACTACTTTGTGTCCAGACGGCATCAAAGATTTTTACAAAAATGCCGAAATCACCAATGATGGGAAGAGTTTTAGAACAACGGTTCAAGACAAGTGCATTAATGTTAATGAACATCTTCTTTCACTAGTCTTTGGTTTAGACATAATCGGAGGATCATCATCTCTTACATTTGGAAATGAAGAAAAATGAAAGCTTTGGAATATTACAGCACTTAACAAGGACGAGAAAAATTTCATTGGATCCATCTATCAACAGAGACAAGAATTCGCATTCCTGACGATCCTTCTGACCAGAAATGTCATTGGTCATGCTCGGAATTTCTACACTCTTTCGACAGATAAACTAAAGCGGATCTATGCCATTTGGTTTGAAGAAAGATTGGATTGGAACAAGTTTGTTCTTAATCATCTGACCAAACAAGTTTCAGACGAAAAAAGAGAAAGCCAAAGGAAGGAAGGCTTCTGGAGAAGAGTTTTTATTGAAAAAGGGATACACTTATCTAGTTCAAAAGATACTGGATCATTTCTCCATTTCAAAATCCACACAAACAGAAGTGAAACACAAATCAGTGCCCACTGGAGTGAAGAAGAGGAAAATCATTGAAGAAGAAAGAAGTGAAATTTCAGATTCTAGTTCAAGTGAGACTGTAAGGTTGGATGACAGAACCTTAAGAAGACAAATGAGGATGTGCAACAATCTTTAGGCTAAGAAAACTGAGACTGAAGATGTAATTCAGATTGATGATGAAACTGAAGGAAGTGAACGAGAAAAAACTGAAGAAAGTGAACCCCCAACTGAGACGCATGGAGAATACACTGAAGAGCAAAGAGAAGCTTTGGAAGACGCTGAATTTTGTGAGGCTGATTATAAAAAGGAACTGTCAAGTCATGATGTTCATTTTCATTATCAAGAACCAAGCTCCTCATCTCAAGTTCATGAGGCATCTACAAGCAAATCTGCAAATGAAGAATCTCAGCATCAAGAAACTCTGATTGAAGAAAGATTGGAAGTAGCAAAAGAGATCATCAAAAGTCTGATGTTGATTCTACAGCAGAAACTCTGCAATCTACATGACTTTGTTGGAAAAGCACTTTATTCAAGTTTAAACAAATACTCCAACATCATCACCTTACGCAAATTATTTGAAGAAAGCTTTTGCATATCTTCAAACAAGGGGAAGAAAAGCAAGGTGATGAAGAGAAAGTCAAGTCAAGATGATGCTGATAAAACGGAAGAGAAAACTGAAGGATATAAAGCTGAAGAAATCTTTGCCAGACAGTTGGTGGAAGAACAAGACAAACAAGTAGATGCTGATCTACTGACCATTCAACAAGATGGAAAAGAAATTGATAATCTGATCGAGGAGTTAACTGTAGAAGAGACCTTCACAGAAACAAGAACTGAGAAAGATGAAGAAGCCTCAGTCAATGTTGTGCTAAATATAGGGAAGAAACTTGCAATCTGTGTCAGATTGAAAGAAGGTCTAAAGGCAGGAAAATATAGAAAGATAAGAACTAAGGGGGAAAAGACTAAAGGAAAGGAACTTAGTCTTATTTTTTAAGAAGAAGAAAAGTTGGTGAATGAGGAGATCAAGGAGATCTTGATAAAATTTAAGAACCAGGACAATGAAGAGGCAAATCAGTTGATCAATGAATATTTGGAGATCAAACCTAGAGAGGGAGAATCAAAAGAAGAAGGAAAGGCAAGAAGACTCCTGGAGACAAAAATGAGCATCTTTATTGGAGAAAAAATGATGAGTTTAGAAAAAGGGAATCTATAATCATATTAGTAATTCAGTTTGTTGTAACATTTTCTTGTAATGAACTCAGCTGTTTAGTTTGTTATCTTAATTGCTTTTGTTATGTTTTCTTGCATTATGCTTTTATTGTTTTTAGGGAGGGTTATGATACATCATCAAAAATGGGGAAATTGTTGGAAATAATATTTGTCTTTTGATGATGATTAGTCATGTAATTAATAAGATCACTTATAACCCATGATGATGGAATCATAACTAGCTGTTATAGTGCATAATAAAAGAAGAAGCAAGAAACAAATCTAGAGAAAATGTATAAGTTCTATCTAGAGTCCGAACCTTGTATAGGTTATTTCGCACAAGCATTGTAATAGTTAGGAACTAGGCAAACAGCTGAGCCACAACAAGAAAACTGAGTATACATATGAAGAACTGAGAGTTTAGACTCAGTTATGAGAAAACTGAAGAAGATATATTTGTTGAGGGACACAGACTCAGTTGACTCATCTAGAAGACTGAAGAACTGAGGGACACAGACTCAGTTGTCGAAGACAGAAGAACTGAGGTGGCAAAATCAGTTAGAAGCTTACTAAGTCGTGACTATAAGTCAGAATTCAGTGAAGTCTGTGGTGACCTGAAACTGAACGATAGATCATGTAAAACTGAGTAATCTTAAGGACAAAGATTATCAGTTATCAGGAGAAGAAGGAAGCTGAATGGTGTACTCCGACTTAGTCAATAAAAGCCGGATGTCAAGAATACAAGATACTCAGTTTTGAAGAAGAGTAGAAAACTGAGTTAAGGCCTTGTTGAATTTGAACTGACCAAACGACAAAAGGTCGTACTTATGAACATTGGCTAATCGAAAAATGTAAAGGCTACAAGAGCTAGTTGACCGTTACATCACCTCTATAAATACACAGAGAAAAAGGATTGAAAGAGAAAAGGAGGAGAGGATCGGAGAAGTTTTGAAAAGCACATATCTAAAGATCCAAAACCAGAAAATCAGATTTCATATCTAGAAAAGGGGAAGCCAACAGAATTGCCTTGGAGATTTAAAAGAAAGATCCAGTCACCCATTCAGGGGGAAGAAGGCATCTTAGAGCTACAATGCTATATCTAGAAGAATCAGACAGCTCACTGAATTCATCTTTTGATTAATTCTAAACCTAACCTTTATGAAAAAGGGTTGGCTGTGAATAGTTTCAGGAGAGCAATCCCACCTTTCCTCAAACGGTAGCAACTCGGTTGCCACAGCCGTTGGTGCAGTCTGCGGACTGTGTGTATGTCAGTGGTGAGCTGGTGAAGAAGTCATTCCACCTCCGAAGTATCAGTGTGCAGAATGAAGGGAGCAATCCTACCTTTCTTCATTATGTGTAGACAGTGAAACTAGGGTGTCATGAAGGACTGTCATTGTGCTAGGATTTTGTAACGGTTATCTCAAGATTCTAGTGATACCTCCTACACCACAGGAGAAGGGGAGACGTACGGGATTACACCACCCGGAACTTGCACAAAAAAAACTTGTGTTGATTTACTTTTTGAATTTACATTCATGCTTTGATTCTTTTTATTTCATAATCACTTCACTCAGCAATCATTAGACACTGAGTCAGCACAAAACTGATACATAGAATGTTCAGATCTTTATTGACACATCTATTGCACTAAAGGCTAGTTCTATCCGCTGCCAGTTAACTGGACTAAAAATATCTCAGTATTGACTTATACATTGTTGAGTTAGATGAACTCCACACAAGTTAAGGGACAGGAACAAAACTGAACTGAGCATCGGTTTAAGTTTCGGAGAAACTCAGTTCCTAGGGTACTTCCAGCTTAGGGAAATTTTTGGGTGACAAGTTTATTCACCCCCTCTAAACTTGTGTTAGCCTTTCCAAGGGACCAACAATTGGTATCGGTGCAATTCTTCCATTTGGAAGTGATCCAAAGATATCTTATAAACCAGTTGTTGAAGACCCCTCACTGTATCAGTTGTAAAAGCACTTAGCTAGATTTCAATGGTAACATACAATGTTAGAAGTTGGCTTATTCACCCCAGACTTATTGTTTGCAAAATGTATCTGATTTTCAGGATCAATTATTTGAGAGGTTCAGTTCAACAAATTTGGATACAAATCCAGAACCTCAGCTCAGTGATGATGTGGATACAGACTTCAATGTTTGTATGGACAAATTCAAAGGAGTTCCATCACAAAGAGATACTTCAGAAGAAGAAGAAAAGAAGTTGTTGCAAGTTACTATTGATATAGAAGATTCATTAGAGCAACAAAAGAATGTACATTCAAATCTTAAAAATGTATCAAACCAACAAGAACAAGTACATTCTTCAACTCAGTTATCATTCATCGAACTCGATCAGAGAAACTCGAACTTGTCAAGTTAACCAAAAACTCACATTGGAGTTAAGACTAAAAGACATAGAACTTGACAAAGCAAAAGATTGGAATGAGTTTCTTGAAACCGAGATGTCAAATATTATGGAAAGATTAATATCTAGTAAATTTGACAAAAGCAATGATGATTCCCACACCTACCTAGCCTTGAAATTTCAAAGAGTATAAACTCTGACACCAAGATATCTGGAAGATCTAGTAGATTACACAAAGAATTAAAGATGAAAATCTAAAAGAATCCATGTGAAATCAACTAAGGTTGAGCGTAATGGTTTATCTAGAAAAAAAAAGTTGAGAAGGCTTAATTCTCTCAAACAAGAAATCAAAATAATACTTCAAGAATTATTCCAACCGGACCCAAGAAGATATGGGTACCGAAGAAAACTTAAAACTGTTTTGCAGGATGAGTCAGTTCTCAATGCTGAATCCTGAACTGACTTTCAAACAAAAGCTGATGAAGGACAAATTGGTCAAAAGCAGAAAACTTTCCAAATACCATCCGACGCTGAGTGACATGACAAATCACTCGGCCACGTGTCAATCTAGAGAAAAAGTAGATGTACATCCCTACAAATCTCATTGATTGTGACACAACTCTCACTTTGAAAACGATTGAAAAATGCAATCTTGACGAAATCATGTTCAATCAATTTCAAAGCACTCAAGATTCATCCAAGAATTCCTAATTCAGAAATCCATGGAGCAATACAACATTGATGATGAAATCACCACAAGTCTGCATAATTTCTGTAAAAAAATTTCATATTCCACTCTGTCGACTCAGATTGTAAGCAAAATCAAGAAAATTTGAGGACTAGAGAATTTGATTGATACAAAGGTCACTACTTTGTGTCCAGACAGCATCAATGATTTCTAAAAAAATGCCGAAATCACCAATGATGGGAAGAGTTTAAGAACAACGGTTCAAGGCAAGTGCATTAATGTTAATGAACATCTTCTTTCACTAGTCTTTGGTTTTGACATAATCAGAGGATCTTCATCTCTTACATTTGGAAATGAAGAAAAGGCAAGCTTTGGAATATTACAAGACTTAACAAGGACGAGAAAATTTCATTGATCCATCTATCAACAGAGACAAGAATTCGCATTCCTGACGATCCTTCTGACCAGAAATGTCATTGGTCATGCTCGGAATTTCTACACTCTTTCGACATATAAACTAAAGCGGATCTATGCCATTTGGTTTGAAGAAAAATTGGATTGGAACAAGTTTGTTCTTAATCATCTGACCAAACAAGTTTCAGACGAAAAAAGAGAAAGCCAAAGGAAGGAAGGCTTCTGGAGAAGAGTTTTTATTGAAAAGGGATACACTTATCTAGTTCAAAAGATACTGGATCATTTCTCCATTTCAAAATCCACACAAACTGAAGTGAAACACAAATCAGTGCCCACTGGAGTGAAGAATATGAAAATCATTGAAGAAGAAAGAAGTGAAATTTCAGATTCTAGTTCAAGTGAGACTGTAAGGTTTGAGGACAGAACCTTAAGAAGACAAAGGAGGATGTGGAACAAACTTCAGGCTAAGAAAACTGAGACTAAAGATGTAATTCAGATTGATGATGAAACTGAAGGAAGTGAACGAGAAGAAACCGATGAAAGTGAACCCCCAACTGAGACGCATGGAGAATACACTGAAGAGCAAAGAGAAGATTTGGAAGATGCTGAATTTTGCGAGGCTGATTTTGAAAAGGAACTGTCAAGTCATGATGTTCATTTTCATTATCAAGACCCAAGCTCCTCATCTCAAGTTCATGAGGCATCTACAAGAAAATCTGCAAATGAAGATTCTCAGCGTCAAGAAACTGTGATTGAAGAAAGATTGGAAGTAGCAAAAGAAATCATCAAAAGTCTGATGCAGACTCTACAGCAGAAACTCTACAATCTACATGACTTTGTTGGAAAAGCACATTATTCAGGTTTAAACAAATACTCCAACATCATCACCTTATGCAAATTATTTGAAGAAAGCTTTTACATATCTTCAAACAAGGGGGAAGAGAAAACTGACGGTGATGAAGAGAAAGTTGAAGCTGAAGATGATGCTGATAAAACGGAAGAGAAAACTGAAGGATATAAAGTTGAAGAAATATTTGCCATGGGCTTGGTGGAAGAACAAGGCAAACAAGTAGATGATGATCTACTGACCATTCAACAAGATGGAAAAGAAATTGATAATCTAATCGAGGAGTTAATTGCAGAAGAGACCTTCACAGAAACAAGAACTGAGAAAGATGAAGATGCCTCACCAAAGCCAGGGTCAAGATCCGAAGAAACTTGCAATCTGTGTCAGATTGAAAGAAGGTCTAAAGGCAGCAAAAGATAGAAAGATAAGAACTAAGGGGGGAAAAGACTAAAGGAAAGGAACTTAGTCTTATTTCTGAAGAAGAAAAAAAGTTGATGAATGAGGAGATCAAGGAGATCTTGATAAAATTTAAGAACCAGGACAATGAAGAGGCAAATCAGTTGAACAATGAATATTTGGAGATCAAACCAAGAGAGGGAGAATCAAAAGAAGAAGGAAAGGCAAGAAGACTCCTGGAGACAAAAAGGAGCATCTTTATTGGAGAAAAACTGATGAGTTTAGAAAAAAGGAATCTTTAATCATATTAGTAATTTAGTTTGTTGTAACATTTTCTTGTAATGAACTCAGCTATTTAGCTTGTTATCTTAATTGCTTTTGTTATGTTTTCTTGCATTATTCTTTTATTGCTTTTAGGGAGGGTTATGATACATCATCAAAAAGGGAAATTGTTGGAAATAATATTTGTGTTTTGATGATGATTCATCATGTAATTAATAAGATCACTTATAACCCATGATGTCGAAATCATAACTAGTCATAGATAGTGCGTAATAAAAGAAGAAGCAAGAAACAGTCTAGAGAAAAATGTATAAGTTCTATCTAGAGTCTGAACCTTGTATATGTTATTTCAGACAAGCATTGTAATAGTTAAGAACTAGGCAAACAGCTGAGTCACAACAAGAAAAGTGAGTATACATATGAAGAACTGAGGGTTCAGACTCAGTTATGAGAAAACTGAAGAAGATTAGTTTGCTGAGGGACACAGACTCAGTTGACTCATCTAGAAGACTGAAGAACTGAGGGACATAGACTCAGTTGTCGAAGACTGAAGAACTGAGGTGGAAAACTCAGTTAGAAGCTGACTAAGTCGTGACTATAAGTCGAATTGTGCAAGTCTGCGGTGACCAAATCAACTATAGATCATGTAAAACTGAGTAATCTTAAGGACAAAGATTATCGCTATCAAGAGAAAAGGAAGCTGAATGGTGTACTCTGACTTAGTCAATAAAAGTCGGATGTCAAGAATACAAGGTACTCAGTTTTGAAGAAGAGAAGAAAACTGAGTTAAGGCCTTGTTGAATTTGAACTGACCAAACGACAAAAGGTCATACATATGAACGTTGGCTAAACGACAAATGTAACGGCTACAAGAGCTAGTTGACCATTACATCACCCCTATAAATACATAGAGAAAAAATTATAAAAGAGAAGAGGAGGAGAGGATCGGAGAAGTTTTGAAAAGCACATATCTAAAGATCCAGATCTAGAAAATCAGATTCATATCTAGAAAAGGGGAAGCCAACAGAATTGCCTTGGTGATTTAAAAGAAAGATCCAGTAACCCATTAAGGGGGAAGAAGGCATCTTAGAGCTACAATGCTATATCCAAAAGAATCAGACAGCTCAGTGAATTGATCTTATGATTAATTATAAACCTAACCTTTGTGAAAAAGGGTTGGTTGTGCATAGTTTCAGGAGAGCAATTCCACCTTTCCTCAAATGGTTGCAACTCGGTTGCCACAGCCGTTGGTGCAGTCTGCAGACTATGTGTATGTCTGTGGTGAGCTGGTGAAAGAGTCATTCCACCTCTGAAGGATCACAAGCGTAATGAAGGAGAAATCCTACCTTTCTTCATTTTGTGTAGACAAAGTGAAACTAGGGGTGTCGTGAAGGACTCGCTCATTGTGCTAGGATTTTGTAACGGTTATCTCAAGATTCTAGTGATACATCCTACACCACAGGAGAAGGGGAGACGTACGGGATTACACCACCCGGAACTTCCATAAACAAATCTTGTGTTGATTTACTTTATGAATTTACATTCATGCTGTGATTTTTTTTATTGCATAATAACTTCATCACTTCACTCAGCAATCATTAGGCACTGAGTCAGCACCAAACTGATACATAGAAAGTTAAGATCTTTATTGACACATCTATTGCACTAAAGGCTAGTTGTATCCGCTTCCAGTTAACTGGACTAAGAATATGTCAGTATTGACTTATACTCAGTTGAGTTAGGTGAACTCCGCATAATTTAAGAGACAGGAACAAAAGTGAACTGAGCATCAGTTTAAGTTTCGGAGAAACTCAGTTCCTGGGGTACTTCCAGCTTAGGGAAAGTTTTTGGTGACAAGTTTATTCACCCCCCTCTAAACTTGTGTTAGCCTTTCCAAGGGACTAACAAAAGTGTTACACAAAACTGACATTTCGGGCCATCTACTTCACTAGGCAATCGAGTTGACTGAGTTCGACATCCGATATCAGCCTAGAAAAGTGATCAAGGCCCAAACTCTAGCCGACTTCATCGTCGAGACCAGCTTTACCGCCGATAAGAGCGAAACGTCATTCCCGCCGAAGGAAAAGGCATAAGCTACTTTGACATCGGCCCCTCAGAAGCCTAATTACTACTGGGAACTTTATGTAAATATGGTAGAAAGCCCGAAAGGGTGTGGGGAAGGAATCATACTTTGCAAACAAATAACGCTCTAAATGGTACCAATAATTATACATTTATTCACACCGAATTCTGCTCAATTAGAGGATAGATAGACTCGTTATTATGTAGAATATATGTTAAATGCTATGTGAGAGTTTCCAGGATCGTAATTCTTCATCTATGCTATTTTCCTGAACATTTGGTACTGTTTTGTCTCGGTTAGCATGTTTTATATGATGTACCGAATCTGGAGCGTTGGAGAGTGGATCAGGACTGAAAGAAGTACATTGGACCAAGTAATTAAAGTCCCACAAGAAGCCTACTGAAGAAAAAGGAGAAAAGTAGGCCCGGTAACCCGGAGGCTAAGCCCGGTAAACCGGTATCTTGTTGGGCACGAAATTGATTCTGCCACATTATCAAAGTCAGTTAGGGTTTTAGAGAGTCATAAGTCGGCCATTGTATGTATATAAGGCCGCATTATCAGATTATCGTATAAGTTTGAAGAAGTACTCAATTAAATTCAATTACATTATACCAATTTGATGGAATAAAGTTTTCTTGAGCTTTGGAGAGTTGTTTTTGGTTTCCTCCCTTCTTCCATCATCTCTAGCTTGAGTAGATCGAGCTAGATCTCCATTTTTTAAGGTATGAAGCTTTGAATGTTCCTTTATTGTCTTCAATAAGGTAGATCTGTTCGTATTTATGTGTTTTAGTTAATCTGCATGTTTAACAACCCCATAATTTACTTATTTTAATCGAACTGAGCAATGTAGATCCAGAAATTAAGAAAATCCACCCCCGTTAACCCGGTGGTCTATACCGGTTTACCGAGGCATGTATTAGTAAACCTAAACTAGGATTCACTACAGCTATGTTGATCGGCAGGAATAATTAAAACGAGTAATAGTTCTGGCCAATCTAGTATTCGTAATTCATAAATTAACATGAGGGACTGTTAGTGAAGTGTTAATTAGGACATAGTCTTGAATGGACCTCAGAACGTGCTAGTCAATGTTGATAGTCGTCTCAGTGGGTTAGCGGTAGGAGTTAGCGCCAATATCGGCAATTCTAGTTCTTTATACATATGGGTTATTACAGACCAATTAAGGAGGGTAGCTTGCGTATAGATTGTCTACTGCCATTGTTGGATAAGAGAGGAGTAGGAATTGTACCCGTAGCTGAGAATGATAATTAAAACAAAAGCTCGCGATTAGTGTAATGAAATTATGTGGGGAAGTAAACGTAACGATTAACTAATCCAAGTTAGTATATCGGTGAGGAGAGGAGAGGAATACCATGTTTCTTTTCTTTTATGTTATTGTTGGTCAATGACCGCCTCTATGTTGCTTCTTAATTAGGTTAGAAACCGTTTATACTTATAGTTGCATTGTCTCTGTGGGATCGACCTTGACTCGAATTTACTGTACTACGATGTACCTAGTATTCTTGCTAGTAATATCGACGTTAGTGACTTACACGCGATCAAGATTTTTGGCGCCGTTGCCGGGGACAATGGCCAATTGTAAATATAAATGTTTTAATTCTAATTAAGAAGTCGTTTTTATTTTATTTTATTTTATTTTGAGTCTTGAGTCGCTCAGATCAATCTCGCATTGTTAAACAAATTAAAAGAAATTTCAGGGCCGGTTTACCGTTGCTAACCCCCGGTTTACCGAGGCCTGAAAATTCGATTTATGTACAGTTCCTATTATTCTGTGTTATTCCATGTTCATTTTAGTAAGTAGGTCCGCACACAGTTGGGATCACACCCAAATGAAGCGGAAGTTGCTAACATTTTCCTTGTTTTATTTTGTCTTTTGCAGGTTGATCAGAACACTTCATAAATTCGATCAAACAGAGTTGAAAAAGAGCAAACAAGTCAAACAAAATGCCTAGAACAATATTGAACATCACACCGATTTCCATGTACCCTGGATCTGAAGCACGAGAGCATTATGAAGCTGTAAAGCAACGGTTGGAAAAAGGGGAGAAAGAAATCAAGCAAGAGCCTGAAGAGAACTTGAAGAAGTATAGTACGTATCGTCCAGGTGAGTTCCCTTGTGAGTTAATTGAAATATCATCTTCGGATTATGATTCTGATGATCCCGAAGAAGATCCTGACACGATGTTTTCTGAGCTGAGTATTACCCAGACTCAGACACCGTGGTAAAGTTAGGAGACCCTGGCACGTTCTGACTCCTGATTTCTGTTAATGGTATATCAGTAGGATTAGGTCTCTGCGACTATGGCTCGAGTTGCAACATTCTACCATTTTCCCTCTGACAAAAGATCAAGCTTTCGGTCGTAATGAATCAAACCAGGACCATGACTTTCGTTGATAAAACTAGAGACATGCCTGCTGGTCTGCTTAGAAAGTGTACAATTAAGGCAAGAGGGTTCACATATCCTATTGATTTCACGGTCATAGATGTACCTGAGGACCCTTGTGCCTCAGTTCTTTTAGGAAGACCTTTCTTAGCGACAAGTAGGGCGGTTATGGATTTTGATAATGGGGAGATTACTCTTTGGTTGAATAATGACGCTATATCTTTTAAGATCTTAGAACCCCTAGAAAACCAACCGGAAATTTGCAAGATGACGTATGCTTCGGGAAAGGTGGAAATTAAGGAAATTGAGGGGCATAAGAATAGAGAGGTTGTAGTAGAAACCGTTGAGAAAGAATTTAATAGACTAATGCTGATAGAAAGAGAAGAAAAGGACCACGACAAGATGCTCACAGAAGCTAGTCCTTCCGTGTTGTGTAGTGAACGAGTTGAGCTAAAAATGGAATACGTGGAGTCCTTGGGTCTAAAGTCTAATTCTCGACGTAGAGGCAGACCTAGCACGCAATCTAAGAGAGAGGCGTGCTAGGAAGAGATCTCAAAAAATTTCTTTAAGGGTACAAGCCTCTGGAGCAAAAGTTTGGCAATTTAAAGCTCCAACCCTTGAATGATCAGAGATCTAAAGAAAGTCGAGCTGGCGACTATAAACTCAAAACTATATTCTTTAAACCATTAGGTAGATTAGGAATGAATAAAAATAGCCGATGAAGGGACGAGCCTTTTTCATCCTACCGCACTTTAGGCTTGAAACCGAATAGCCGTGGAAAGGTTTTTTACCTCGCTATGGATTCTAGTGAAGTAGGTTAGGTTTTGAGTCGAAAATAACAATGGAAGAGTGAAGGTCTAGTCAATTGAGATCGAATTGAGCAGAGAGGTTGAGCAAAGTGTGTAGTGAAGGCGACAAAGAATCGGGGAAAAAGAACCCCGGTATCTCGAGGGTAACCTCCGGGTTACCGAGGCTTGATTTTTAGATTTTGAACTTCAGTTATAAAGTGAAATTTTAGAGACACGTGGAGGACACACGTTGCACCGTGATACGGTCAATCAAAGATAAACCATCCTATTTTTCCTCTTTTCAAAGTTTTCATCCGCTCCCACACACACCACCATAACTCCACCTCAATCCCATCAATCACCTTCTCAAATCCTCACCCTAATAACTCCTCTACCCACTATCCCACTAAAACCATCCACATTCACTCATTTCTTCCTATTTAAACCACCTCTTCATCACCAATATCATCACTCTTATCATTCCATTCATCTAATTCTTCCATTTCTTTCTTCTTTATATATTTCACCCACCATCACCATCATTATCACCCTCAAACAACCACCATAACCAAACCATTTCCTTTCATTTTTCCAAACCCTAAACACTACATCCAACAACCATGTTGCTAATTTGTCTTGTCACTACAACAAATGAAGTGCTACGCTTCTTCTTCTTCCACTACCGTAAGCATAATCCCGTAAAAATCGTAAAATTCTCGGCCGGTAAACTGCACTCCTACCTCCGGTTTACCGAGGGTTATTTTCTAGAAAAAGCTTCAAAGATCGCTTATACTCATTCAAGATGGGTCCTAAGCGCCAACGCTCAACCTGCTCGTCCCAAAGGTTATGAGACAGTCTATGGATATGACAACCCTTTGATTGATGGGGTTGAGCAATTCCACTCTTTAGCTATCTACGAGTCATTCCGTGGCCATTGGAACGCAAGGCCAGTGGCTCGAGAACAAGGGGTAGACATGGATGATTATGGCTCGATTTTGCTCAGAGCCATACAAGAACAAGACATATTGGACATGGCAGAGGCACCGGCCCGGTTCAATGCCACGGTGGTAAGGGAATTCTATGCTTATGTTTCGCATAACCCCGGAGTTACATTAGCTATGGTCTGAGGGGTTAAAGTTGGTTTTTCGATCAACGCTCATTTTGGGGTTAGACATCCACCGGTGGGCCCGGATGAGTACACATCCTTGAGCAACACTGAAGATCTCGAGAGGATGGACATGATTGCTGATTTCATTGGGGTGCAATGGAAGTGCAACCCTGCGGGAGCCCCTACCATCTTCCTAGAGAATGAGCTATCTTGGGACTGACAGATGGTGAACAAATTTGTTTGTGCCCGCCTTCTACCGACCAATCACACGGTCTCTGTCACCACTAAGAGGGCCAAATTGATGTTCTATCTAGAGCAGTGATCTCTAATCAACATCGGTCTACTAATGCATAGCCGTATCCACGAGCTGCTACCATAAGGGCCGATGATTGATATGTTTGCTTTGGAGGACGAGGTGAAGATGCTCGTCAGTGATGATTGGGAAGACCCTGAGCCGGCTCGCGCCACGCCGCTTTAGAGTACAAAGACGGGTTGGACAAGATGAAAGGGAGCGTACTCCGGTGCTTAGAGCACCGAGGTCTCAGAGAGCCTTGCTTGAGGAGCACTCGCGAGAGATTGCGAGTTTGCACCGCAAGATGGATAAGATTGTCGATTACTTTGGCATATTTTCCTCGACCCCTCCACCTAGGACTGCCCCTCGTCATAGAGAATCCTCTTGCACTGATGTTGCCTCTGTTAGTAATACCATCCGCAACGGAAGCGATTTATGGATCTAGATCTATATAATACACGTAATAAAACAACTAGATCTATTCTACAAGGGGATGTAGATCATACCTCTTGAATCTCAAAATTCAAGTTGAAGAACCGCAAAAGGATGAATGTGAAGGTGTGAAGAGCACCACGCCTCTTCCGATCGTGTGATCCAAGCAATTCCCGTGGAAGGAATTCTCGACTCGAACCCTCCGATATGCTACCGAAAAATCTCCAAGATTTCTCCCACTCTCTCCTTGGCCGAAATATTTTCTTCTCTCTACTATAGGGAGAAGTCGAAATATGTAATGTGTGTTAAGGCTTGGGAGAACTCTCTTTATATAGGAGAGTAAAACATAGCCTCTAAGAATTAAATAATTAAGAGATAATTATTACATTAATCCTTTTTCCAAATAAAAGATAAATAAAATAATTATCCCAAACAAATTAGGATAAATCATATTATTATCTAATTTCATGAATTATCATTTAACAAATAAAAGATAAATCACATGTCAAATAATTATCCAAGAAAACTAATTGCTTAACAAATATTTAATCAAACTTGCGCCACCTTTGATCAAATAAAAGGTCACACGCAATTTCCATATTTGACCAATTGGGTCAAAATTGTCAACACACTAATTTGGGCTAGAGTCCACTAAAAATGTCTTTTCCGTGTATTTAATTATTTAGCCCAACTAATTTAATAGTCCACTAAACAATTAATTCACATATCGCTTTAATAAAGTCCAACAAGAACTAAATTAATATTATTAGGATTCGACGTCCGAGAATAGCTATGCTATATTAGGAGGCACGCTCGGGACCATGGACTAATAATCGCTCTCGATAAATCAAATAAATAATTATCTTACGAATGTAATAATTATATTCGATAAATCAATCACAGAATATGCCACCATAATCCCGATCGCACTCCTCCGATTATGAGATTATATTTATCTCTCACGAGAATAACAATAAGCGCCCCATTGATACAATCATTACATATGGATTAATCCTCCATAGTCTGCTCATTCTAAATCGGGAAGTTACCGCTAACCCTTTCCGAACCTCTTATCCTTATTTACCATTAACCCCTAGTGATCAATTAATTCATATAACTCACCGGTAGCTAATCGCTGTAAAATGAACTCGCGTGATCGATCGCTTTCTAGGATTAACAAATAAGGAATCTGTTTATCTACTTCCATAAATGGAAGGAATGGATTCCGTGATCCGTGATAACACGTACTACTCACTCAATCCAAGACAATGCCAAGATGGGGTAATTCGCACCACGACTCGGTGTAATCCTTAACCGCCAAGTCAAACCTCATACCGATTCAAGCGCTTGGATCGTGATCACCTCAGGATTAAGATATATCCATAAATATGATCATCCATTGATTCGATAAGACTTCTCGATTACGGAATTATATCGTGAACTCTAATCAAATCGGTCCAAATTTCTATATGATATATCTATCATATATAAATGCCCCACTAGGTTCTCTTAACCGAAAAGTCCGGATAAGACAATCACACCAATTGTGTTCTCGGCGCATTAATAGCACGTTAAAGGAGAGACCCGATAC
Organism: Gentiana macrophylla; assembly: GCA_026214975.1. Taxonomy (NCBI): domain Eukaryota; kingdom Viridiplantae; phylum Streptophyta; class Magnoliopsida; order Gentianales; family Gentianaceae; genus Gentiana; species Gentiana macrophylla. Next base: position 41,801,302 of record CM047809.1, read on the forward strand.
TCGATTAACTTCACTACGGGCTAATTGTATTTTAAGGACATCTTCACTAACTCAATCCTCCCGTGTATATCCCATACAATCGAAAGTTAAGTGATTACATAAACGATATACTTAGGGTTTTACAGAGTGTAAATACTATTGTCACATCGGTGAATATGAGAATAATAAATATGAATAATAATATCATTTCATTTATTAAATAAAACAATTACAAAATTGTCTTTCGGGCATCACACCTAACAGCCTCCAGTTCGGTTTTGTTTTTTTACATTTTCCTGTTTTTATTTATTATTTTTCTTTCCTACTTAGTTGATGTAGCAGAATATTTTTAATATAATCATTTTATCAGCTTAATTTGTTTTGGAGTTGATTATGTTTCTCTTTTATTGCCACATTTTTATTACTCAGTTTCTTGTCACCACTATTCTCTTTGGTTTGTTTGAGATTCTTAGCGCAGATTCTTCCCGGATTACTTACATGAGCCCGATGATTTATATGACGATCTGATTCTTCTTTTGTTCCACCCTTAATCGCAGCTAAGTTCCTTTTCATTTATTTTTCCATCTTAGACATTGGGGACAATGTTTCAATTAAGTTGGGGGTAAGGGAATGTCACATAGCTTCTTAGCATTTTAGTCTATGCATTGCGTGATTATCTTGATTCTCTTTGATGCATGATTCACCACTTAGACTTTGAATCCTTTAAACAAAATTTCGAAAAAATTTATGATATCTGTGATCTTTTGGAGTTAATTGACTTCATCTTTGTTCTACTTTGTACGAGTGAGAGAAAATGCCCACTTCTGAAGTTGTGGCATATTAAGCGCATATTCTGTTATGAGCCACCATTTTAAGCACGTATAACTCACTTCCCTTGGTGTGTAGTCGATAGCATATTGCTTTGACTAGAGTTGACCGTGGCTTCATCACGAATCATGTTCCACCAACGCTTATGAAGGCAATGGAATTTTGGATTCGGTAGTTTATCATGAGTAGGGCAGTGAGGATAGATAAATCAATGAGAGTTTACCCGCCAAGAAAGAGAAGTGCATTGAAATATATACATCTATAATCTCTTTGTAAATATCTTAGTCGATGGAGCGTAAGACGTATGACTTTTGCATAGACCGATAAACGTGAGCCTAAGAGTATTATATACTCGGTTCTTGATCCGCCTTGCCAGCTCAATTAATTAATGAATAACATGCTCGAGACTGGTTGGTTCGACTACTGGTTGACGTAATTTCAAATTGTCTGCATTACTAAGCGGTTGTGGAAGTTAGTGCACACACATATTGGCTCATGACATAATATTGTTTAATGCCTTATTGATGGATACGATGGGCATGATCTTGATCTTTACTTAGTGAGGCATTTTTTTGTTAATTAACTTGTATATTGATCAGAGTGTTGTTTTCTTTTCGCATTTTTACTTGGGATGATCAAAAGCTAAGTGGGGGGTAGTTGATAACACTCTAAATGGTACCAATAATTATACCATTATTCACCCCGAATTCTACTCAAGAGAGGATATATAGACTCGTTATTATGTAGAATGTATGTTAAATGCTATGTGAGAGTTTCCAAGATCGTAATTCTTCGTCTATGCTATTTTCCCAAAGCTTTGGTACTGTTTTGTCTTGCTTTGCGTGTTTTATAGGATGTACCGACCCTGGAGCATTGGAGAGTGGATTTGGACTAAAAGAAGTACACTGGGCCAAGTAATTAAAGTCTAAAAAGAAGCATGCTGAAGAAAAATGAGAAAAGTAGGCCCGGTAACCCGGAGGCTAGGCCCGTAAATCAAGCGCCTTGTTGGACACAAATTTGATTCTGGCGCATTGTCTAAGTCTGTTAGGGTTTTAGAGAGTTATAAGTCGGCCATTGTATCTATATAAGGCCGCATTATCAGATTATTGTATAAGTTAGAAAAAGTACTCAATTATATTCAATTACATTATACCAATTTGATGAAATAAAGTTTTCTTGAGCTTTGGAGAGTTGTTTTTGGTTTCCTCCCTTCTTCCATCATCTCTAGCTTGAGAAGATCGAGCTAGATCTCTATGTTGAAGGTATGCAGCTTTGAACGTTCCTTTATTGTCTTCAATATGGTAGATCTGTTCGTATTTATGTGTTTTAGTTAATCTGCATGTTTAACAATCCCATAATTTACTTATTTTAATCGTTCGTAGCAATGTAGATCCAGAAATTAGGAAAATCCACCCCCGGTAACCCGGCGGTCTATACCGGTTTACCGAGGCATGTTTTAGAAAACCTAAACTGGGATTCACTATAACTACGTTGATCGCGTGAAATAATTAAAACGAGTAATAGGTCCGCCAATCTAGTATTCGTAATTCATAAATTAACATGAAGGACTGTCAGTGAAGTGTTAATTAAAACATTGTCTTGAATAGACCCTAGGAACGTGCTGGTCAATGTCGACAGCTGTCTAGGTGGGTTAGCGGTATGACTTAGCGCTCAATATCGGCAAATTTAGTTCTTTATGCGCGTATGGGTTATTGCGACCAATTAAGGAGGGTAGCTTATGATAGATTGTCTACCGCCATTGTCGGAGTAGATAGGAGTTAGAATTGCACCCATAGCTGATAATGATAATTAAAACAAAAACTCGCGATTAATCTAAGGAAATTATGTGGGGAAGTAAACGTAACGATTAACTAATCCAAGTTAGTAGATCGGTGAGGAGAGGAGAGGAATACCATGTTTGTTTTCTTTTATTTTATTGTTGGTCAATAACTGCTTCTATGTTGCTTCTTAATTATGTTAGAAACCATTTATACTTATAGTTGCATCGTCTCTGTGGGATCGACCTTGACTCGCATTTACTATACAACGATGTACCTAGTATTCTTGCTAGTAATATCGACGTTAGTGACTTACAAGCTGTCGAGAGGACAATATGCAAGCTGATTACTTATTAAAGCTGTCTACTGAGGACGAGCTCACAAATTCAACGGTCATGATTGAATATCTCTCCGTCCCGACCATAGATCGAGCCGAAATGATGGATATAGATACACCGTCGATATATTGGATAGAAAAGATAAGAGCTTAAATTGAGTCGGGTATCTTACTTAACAACCTAGATCAAGCTCGTGCACTCAAAAGGAGAGCTGCATGATAAACAGTGCAGAACGGGATCCTTTACCGGCATTCCTATACCAGACCATTCTTTAGATGTGTCCGACCCAAAGTAACGGGAAGAATACTGACTGATGTTCATAGAGAAGTATGCGGGGGTAGTCCTGCAATTCACTATATGGAAGAAAAGATCATATCAATAGGTTATTACTAACCAACTATATCAGAAGACAAGCAAAAATATGTAACACTTTGCAATGAATGCCAACGATTCCAAGACATACCCCGGATACCTTCGTTCGCTCAAAGCATAGTCATATCAACCTGGCCTTTCGGCATGTGGGGTCTCAATCTGATCGGTCCACTGGCAATAGGATGAGGTAAATGCTTGAATGTAATTGTGGAAGTAGACTATTTTACCAATTGGATAGAGTCTAAGGCCTTAGCTAGGACCAAAGCCAAAGATGTTGTTTACTTTCTACACGCACCAAGTGTTTACTTGATTCAAGGTCACGAGGGTGTGGTCTCGCATCATGGACCTCGGCCTGAGAGGAGTTCACAAATTTCTGTAATGAATATAATGTCAAGCATTGGCAATCTTCTGTCTCGTACCCGCAGGGAAACAGACGAGCTAAAAGTGTGAACAAGCAAATCCCCAAAGCGCTTAAGAAGAGCCTAAGTGATAAAGCCAGAAAATGGGTTGATGAGCTCCCGTCAGTGTTATAGGCCCTAAGGTCCACAGTTAAGACTCCTACGGGACAAATGCCATTCTCTTTAACTTATGGGTTGGACGCAATGGCTATAATCGAAATGGCGCTTCCAAGTTTTCAAGTATCACATTACGATCAGGTCCCCAATCAAGAGAACAGAAAGATCAAACTTGACTTAGCAGAGGAGAGATGACTCCAGGCTTACCAAAGACTTCTGAACTATAAGCAACTCGCAAAGCTGCAAGATGATAAGAGGATACGAGATCACACGTTTGCTGTGGGAGATTTTGTCCTTCAGAAAAAGGAAGCCGCAGGACACTGAGCTGAAAAAGGAAAACTCTCCCTCAAACTGGGAAGGCCCTTATATGATATCCAGGGTATTCAAGAAAGGAACTTACATTTGAAGGATGAGAATGGACTCGATTCAACCGTCCATGGCATGCAGACAACTTGAAATGGTACTATATGTAAGAATCGGAATGGGTTATGGCATTCACTCTCTCATGTTTAACGTGAGTGATTTACCTCTCTTTATTACCTAAGGATATTCATTATCTCGTGTTTTAATGTGAATGAATGCACTTTTGTAATCATCCCACACCAAGTTGTGGGAAAAAATCAATGAAAAGTATGATTTTACATTTTATTGTTTACATATCCAAACAAGCATTAACAAATTAATAGTCGAGCTATTTTTGACAAGATTGAGAATCGCAGCCCGACAACCTAGACAAAAACAAGGGGGCCATATGCTTGATCTACCTGCGAACAGAAAGAACCTCAAACAAATTTCAGGTAAAACACTTGAAGTAACAAGAGAGCAAACACGGAAAGGGAGCTCAATGATCACCAAAAGGGCTAAGACCGAAAGCAGTGGTCAAGACCAAATGTAAATCAACAGGATCACAAATAAGGCCAAAAGACGGCCAAGTCGCCGATGCGCTGGAATCAAAATGCGGAAAGAAAAAGTTTAGTTGTTACAAAACAAATTTCCAAAAAACAAAATCAATATCTGATAAAGAAAAGGTCAAATTAAGCTTGAGTTGGCAGCGGATTGGGATTGGTCACGTCGACCTCAGGTTCCCGCGAACCCAACAACTCGTCAACGTCAGCTTCATGGTAGTCTGGTCAGCATCTGCATTCAAGAAATGAGACAAGGACTCTTCCTCGGGGATTCTTTGGTGCTCTGGGGTGGCGTCACCATCATCTTCAGCTTCATCAATCAGAGCCCTCAGGTTACCGGGCTGAACCACAGGAGGTTCCCAAGGTGCACCCCCACCATCAAAGTAGCCATCAATCTTATAATCAAAATAAGAGACAAAATCATGAAAGATCATCAAGCTGGGGTCATACAACCTCTCACCAGACCACCCTGCCAGCTGTCAAAGCCTAGGCGGCAGACGACCCAAGTCATGACCCATGAACCTTGTAAGGTGGAACATTTCTTGCTCAAAGCCCGCAAGCCAAGTAGCAGATAAAGCATCATTGTTCTCCGCAGATGCCCTAAATTCTTATACAGCCTGCCTCTGAGCCTCCTCAAGTTGAGTTTTGAATTCTGCCTCAACTTTCAAATTTTCTTGCCAAGTTCATCATTCAGCCCGCGCTCATATTCCACTCTCGCCGTAGGGGCATATGATTCAAAAGGTAATCCTCTGCTCTAGGTCACTCGAGGTCAAAAACCCCTGCCTCAACTTTTGCAGTCATCTCTCTTAGCTTGTTCTCCAGCTTAACCTTATCGTGATTGGCCTGAATCAGCTTGGCATCAAGTTTGCTTTCAACGTCAACAGCACGAGCCTTCTCCTCCAAGCCTGAACAAGTTTTCTTTAGATTCTTTCTCCCAAACACTGTCTGTCGTGCCACGGTCACCATCTAAAAAAAGAGAGAAAAAGATGAAGATTGACAGAGAGAAAGAAAAGAAGGAAAAACCAAGTCAAAATCAAGGTGAAAAACAAAGGTGAAGTAAAAGGAAAAATATCATCAAGAACATACAATGTCGCCAAGGTTGCCCATCACCAATAAAGATCATTCACGCCGGACACGGTCGGGCCATGGGATCCTCACCACGATCCGGTTAGCCATCCCGACACCGACGTTATAAGATAGGCCATCAAAGTTTATGGGGTCAATATTCCTAACAGGAGGAACACCCTCGTTAAGCGCTCTTGCCATGACCCTTCCTTCAGATCGTTTCTCTGACAGATGAACCCATCTCTCAACCATATTGAACCTTCACCGGGTGGCGGGAAAGGAATTCGTGAACCGATAGTGTTCGCAGTGGGACGAGAACCCATAGTGTCCTGACTTGCCCCAGAAATGGGCTCCAACACCAACTGACTGGGACCTTGTTGCAATGTCCTCATAACCACCCCACTAGAAGGATCTTCGGGCTCAGAATAACTCCAGCCGGACCAGCAGATGAACCTTCACCCCGGCATGCCCTCTTTAGCGGGATCTGATCAATCTTTTCATCAGAAGTCTCCAAATTTATTGTAGTAGCAGGAGTAGGCTCCCTTATACGTGTACCATTGTCCCGTCTCATTCTCAAAGCAATTTCTCATATCATAGGACCCTGAAACGGGATGGGAACGTTCAGGTCTCGAGCCACGGCAAGTGGAGGATGAGCAGCATTAGGCCCAACGCCCACAATCGGAGGAATGTGTCGGCCCTTCTGACCAGCCAACACATGTTCTCTAGAGAGCCTCTACTCGCGCTACTGCCTTCTTTTTGCAGCTCGCAATGTGGTTAGATCCATATTAGCTACACGAAGAAGAAAAATTGTTAGCCCGCAAAGACCAAACAAACTAAGCAAAAGAAACGATAAGATGAATCTGGCTAAAAACAAAAATCAAGGCAAACTAAGTCAACCAAATATTACCAGGGTCCGGCGCACGATCTTGATGGTATCCATCACAAACAGGGCAATCAAGAAGAAACTCCCCCTAAGGACAGGCCGCAAGCCAGTACGGTCGGGCAGAATCAGGAAGCCAATGGCTAGCTATCACGACCAAAGTGTTATATCAAGGACTTGAACTTAAAATTTTCCAATTAAAGGTGCGGGCTTGAGACTGACTCACAGCGTCCCAACCCAGCAACCTTTCTACTTCAGCAACAAAAGGGACATCTCTCTCTAGTAGATCAGAAAATTTCTTCAATTGTATCAACTCGAACAACTTGTCCGATCTCAAGACGCGCCTCCTGAATGGCCAACCAACTCGAGATTCGACCAATGTACATCGAATCCATTGTTTCACCTTCGACGATCGCTTGTAGAACAACTTCAACTTGTTTTTAACGGATAGGCCCTCACCTGGACTCTCGCCTGATTTCCTTGGACAGACACCGTAATAATGGCCAAGGTCGTTAAACTCGGTTCAAACCCCGTAACTCGCTAAGGGCGATGAAAGAAGATATCGCCAAATAGCTCCCAATCAAATCACCGGCATGCATTCCATAGCTTCCATGAACTCAACAAAAATGGGTCAAACGGAGGTCGGAGTCCGCTTATCATAGAATCAAATGGATCAAAACCGATCACGCCATCTCGATAGACTACATAGCTAAGGTCATCACCCGAGAATTATAACCGATAATCCGCTGAAAGGCTAAATGGTTCTAGGAAAACCTCAACCATCGGGAAAGTCTCTACTACCATCAACCGCCTTGTTCTAGCTCACCAGATGGGCAACCACACTATCAGCCTGTGGAATATCAACGCTTGTTCTACATTTTCAACTTGTTCTACTTCAAGATCCGGCTCAACATGATCAGGATGAGCCACAGAGCCACTTGAGCTCACTTCATCACTTATGTTGTCAGACATTTCCTGCAAAACAGAGCGAGGTGGAAGGTAAGTCACTCAAACTCTAAGGTCAAGCCGAGATTGACAACCCATTTCGTCTTGACACCTCGCTCCTCATGACCGGACGAATGAATACCCTAATCCTAACCGGAAAAACTCAACAAAACACCAAGGGAACGGTAAGAAAACAAATTTCATATAGGTTCGGAGCAAAAGACCCAAATCCGAGCAAGCAAAATCCTTCAATCGACAAACGAAATCAAGCACAGCAAAAAATGGAGTAAGTAAAATGAAAGCATACAACAAAGATGCCGATTCAAACGGCATAGACCTAAACAGAATGAAGATATGCAAACGATTCAACTACCAACCGGTACGACATTTAAACACGTTCTTCACCAAAACATGAGAAATCAAGCCTGGACGGGTTCTTGAAAGGAAAACCACATGTTAAGAAAGTGAAATAATAGCCTTAATGAAGGACTTACCGTGAATCGTAAATGGAAGCAAGAAGAAGCTCAAGATTGAACGGAAAGACCTTATCGTAAACTCGAGTACCCATCAGCAACTGCAAGTAGAGTGGCCGGAACCTCTTTCGTTATGGAAATATTGAAAGACGGAAAAGTATGAAAGTAAAGGAGTCCCTCTCTTTTTATAGAGGTCTCATGACGTCCGGCTGATGCAGTGGGACAATTGAAAGGACAATTGAGTATTTCAAAATTCAATTTCAAAAAGTTGCAATGATGGTGCCGTTAAAATAATTAGATGATTTATGAAACCTAAAATATAGGGAAGATGTTAAGGGTGATTTTGTACGCTTTATAATGCTATATTTCATAATGATTTCCTTATATTTTTATATTTTGCATAGAAAATGAGTGTTTAAATGATTTATTAAGCAAGTGAGATTTTAATTAGTTTATTCTCGCAAAATGAGGTTGTGTAATGCGTGTTTTGATTATGGTTTTATGAGTATTTGGATTGTGTTATGTTTTATGATGTCTTCATGTGATGTAGATACATGTTGAGGCTAAATTGATGATCAAATGTTGATATAATTCGAGCTAAATCGAGATAGAGATGAGAAATGAAGATAAAGATGGAATTATCAAGTCTTTGAGCTGCCCGACTAGCGCTCATCTGAGCCGAACGAGCGCCCAAGACCGAACGGGCGTTTGCTAAGTGGACGAGCGCCCGTAATCGATTTTTACATTCGTAGAGTTCAGACGCTGCTCGCTCGAACGAGCGCTCATTCTCCGCTCATAGAGGCCGGACGAAGCGCCCAAGATAGTGGACGGGCGCCCACGGCACCGACTCAAATAAACCGACCTAAAAATCTATAAATAGGCGCGATTTCCAAAACCCTAAACACACAATTTCGAACTCTAAACCCTAGGGGCAGCTTTGGCTGCGTTTTTTCTACGCTTTTATCTACTTTTATGCACTTTAATTCTAGATTAGATTAGTTAGTTTCATGCACTTTTATTCAACAATTCAAGCTTTCAAAGGATGCTAAGAGGCTAATCCTCTTTGAACAAGCGCTAGAAGCCTTCCTTCAACAACTCGCTTTGATTCGTGATTAACTGTGAGTATCTATTTCAAGTTCGCTTTTTTATCATGTTTTGTATGTTTTTTGCATGTTTAATCGAAAGATGCTTGCTTTGATGATTGTTTATGTGATGAAAATCATGTTAACGATAGATCACCGTGATAAAAGAATAGATCTTCGATCTAACTAAAACGAGTTATTAGATTGATTTTCTAGATTAAAAATTGAAAGATTTCACGCCAGGTTAGAAAGACGTAATCTTTAACATCGAAAGATAAAAGATTAGAAAACGAATTCGTCTACGAGAGTAGGAGTTTAAGCCTTTGATTAGGTGAATCACGACTTGAGTAGAGATCACGAATTAATCCGAGTTAGAATTGAATGTTGATAGGATAGGTGGATCAATCGCTTGTTCGCTCGTTATAATTTGATTTAATCCTTAAAACTTGAATTGTTTAGCTTTAGTTTACTTTTCTCAGTACTTTAGTTTAGTTTAGTTTTTATCGCTTTCAATCTTGCCTAGCATTGGAGCAATCCTCTGCCTAGTTACTTTTTCTGCATATTTGTTTAGGTTAGTTATTCGCTTAGGTTAGATTCGTGACATAGTTAGTTGAAAACAAAAGCTAGGATTCACATTCGCCTAATTCCCTCAGATCGACTCCGGCATTAGCCTCCATACTACGATCCTTGCACTTGAGGTTAACCGTTTATTACTTGTTGTTTTGTATTGATAAAATCCGACAAGTTTTTGGCGCCATTGCCGGGAACCGGACGGTTTGCCTAGTTTTTGTTTTTGTTTGTTTTTCGCTTTTCCGTGTTAGTTCAGCTTTTTTTTTTTTCGCTTTCGCTTTTAATCCTCGCTTTTAGGTCGATTCCTAGAAGATTAACCTTTAAGTAGTTAGGATATTGGTGTTTTAGATTAGGTTAAAGTTTCATAGTAGTGATTAGTTTTTTCTCCTCGCTTTTCCCGCCTCGCTTTTACTTTTCTCTCTGCTCGAAATCGCTTCGTTTTTTTTCTCGAAAATTTTGCATATGAACGAGCGCCCATACCTATGAACGCCGCCCACCGTGAAAATTTCAACTCGTTTCGCTTCGACCCCCTCGACGAAGCTGCTCGTTTTCTCGAACGCCTCGCCCACTTCAACCTTCCAGCGCACGCCCGCCCGTGACCTCGACGCCCGCCTCATCCTCCTGCTTCTTGTCTCTTTCGTAGGTAGGGTTTTTGTTTCTATCCTTTCTAGTTTCCACATTGATTCGTGACATCTAAGGTTGAATCATCTGACTCCACACCTTTCACGATCAAATTTTAGGATAAAAGGGTCCGCTTTAGCACTTGATAGTATTTTGGCCATAACTTTCGCTCGAGTGTCGGATTGGCGCGCAGACCCCAATTCGAAAGCTCGCCCGACATCGACGACGTGGCAGACACGAGGCCGTCCGACACTGTTTTCGAGGTCAAAATCCACTGTTTTCCTTCCATTTTGGGCTCAAAGATTTCAACACGCTTTTAGTGTTTCCTCGCTTTTCGCTTTTAAATTTTTCGTAGTTAAGTTTCGTAGTTTTTGATTCCTCTAGGTTTAGTTATCCTTTCCTCTCGCCTGATCCGTCCTTTCGCCACTTTCTATCCTTTCTTGCTCAACACCTTGAGTTGGTGCTCGGTTTATGCAAACTCGTAGTCATAAGGGACCACTAATCTATTCCCTCGACTCCGAGCGACCATAGTCCGACCTAATAGGCGGAGACTTCGCTTCGACGGCAGGAAACGCTTAGATCAAGAATTTGAGCAATATCTTTCAGAGAAATCGAATAATAGTAATAATGGCAAATGAAGATAGACGGACGCTGGCCGACTATGCCATGCCCGGCACAAATACCATCAACCCGCTATCGCCATGCCTACCATTATCGCCTCCCAAACTTCGAGCTTAAACCCGACTTATACAGATGATGCAAAGATGCATCAATTTTCCATGGTTTCCATCCGAAAACCCCCACACTCACTTACACACATTCTGCAAATATGCGGTACTACCCGTGATCCAAGGTGTAAGTGAGGACGCCATCAAGCTTAAACTATTTCCATTTTCCTTACGGGGAGGCACTCGAGTGGTATCACTCTCTCCTCTCGAATCCATCACTACGCATGGAGCTCGAGAAGGAATTTCTAAGTCAATACTTTCCTCCTTCAAAAATGTTCTCACTATCTCGAACGAAATCTTCACATTCCGTCACCGGAAATGAGTCATTCTTTTTGAGGCGTGAAAAGGTTTAAGTCTCTCCCGCGAAGTGTCCCCATCATGGCTTGCCAAAGCAAAGGCAAGTCCATACTTTTTCAATGATTGACCGAGCTCACCAAGGGGCATGGTCAATAGTTCCTCTCGTGGGGCATTTCTCAAGAAAACACCTGGATGAGGGGTGGGCGCCGCTCGAGGACATTGCCAAGTACAATTATGCCCCTCTTATCAAACCATCCAAGCACCTCCTCCGCCTCCCAAGGTCGAAGAGGTGACTATGCAAAATCTCATTGCCATGTTGCGTACAATTGGCAACCTCTCAAATGACAAATTTTCTCAAAACTTCTCAAACTGAAAGTTATCGTGCTCTTCACCTTCACGTAACTCTCAAGTTCAGAGACCGTGAAGCTTGTCGCCGACCGCCATACGACCGCCAATGTCAATTTTCTTCCCTCTCGCCAAAGAAGTCAATGCCGCTCATGATTATGGATAAGATAATCCAATCACATGCCAAGTATGTGATAGCATAAGGCACACGCTCGCTTCGTCCCATGATTGGGCGTAATGCGAAGTCAATGCTTTCGCCGCCGCATAAAACAGAGATTCAATAACCACCTTCTAGCCGTATCAGCTTCAAAACCAAGGGTTTAATCAATCTTCGGATTTAACTTAATTCGAACTTCAATAGAAACCCTGGTTATAATCGTAACCAAGCTATAATTCTTCCAATCCACAAAGAAGAAATTCAATCGTAATTGGCCCGCCAATTCTAATTCTACATTTCCAAATCACCCAATCAGCCACTCCTCAAAATCATCGTAACTCTCAAGACCCTCCCAATCCAACAATTTCAAACCAAGTTGGAGGAGCAAAAGACAATAAAAATCTTGAGAGACAATAGGCAATTGGTCGAGCAAATTAGCTGCCACACCCTCGGCATCCGCCGCTTACCGAAAAATCCTAAGGGCGGTCATGTTGCTCAGCCGATTTGAGCAGTTGAAACCCAATGTACTCACTCGCACTCAACAATGCATTATGGACAAGAGGAGGCCAAGATAATGAGTTTAAGAAGCAGACATACCGAGTGGTCCCCTGGCTTTCAGGGAAATTACACTCAGCCCCTCCCGCCATTGATAAGGCAGAGGAGGTTGAGCACCCATCATCCCTTGGCCGCAAGCAAGTAATCAGTGGCCGATCCTCGATAGGTGAAAAGGTTGGAAATCCTCGTGGCCGCTCCCTCGAGAAGTGAAAAATTGGACATCCTCAAGTGGCCGATCCTCGAGGACCGAAAAGGAAAAGAAAGTCGTGGTCGATCCCCGACTACGAAAGCTTCAAAAGACGGTTCGGTGGAAGGATTTGGAAGACAAAGCTATCGCCGCATCCTCAAAGAGAGTCTTTTCCGAGAGTGATTCAAGAAGCTTCCGCTTCCACCGAGGAAGAGCAACATTCCTTTGGTTGAAGACAAAAGTACGAGAAGGTGCTAAACCTTCCTAAAATACTCGTAAATCTGCCATTATCCGAGGTCTTGGTCGAGATGCCTAAGTATACAAAGTTCATCAAGGATGTTGTATCTTCCAAGAAGAAATTAGCAGAATGGATCAAGGCAATTGGTGAGGATTGTTCAATGATCAAATTATCCGCACTTACCAATCAAAAGAGGGTGACCCCGGAAATTCGTGCTCACATTGCGTATGGGAGGCCTAGTCTTTCCAAATTCTTTACGTGACTGGTGCATCCATAAGCTTGATGCCATTATCTATTTGCCAAAGCAAATGGGTTTACAAAGTCTTCTAGAACCCACTACCATGAACTTGCAGCTCACGATAGATCTTCAAAGAAAGCCTCAGTGATCCTAAAGGACGATTGGTTCAAGTTGGTAGGTTTACCTTTCCCGTTGACTCGGTATGTCTTAGATATGGAGAAAATGAAAATGTCCCTCTGATTCTTGGAAGACCTTTCCTATCTACACGCCTGCAGAGCCCTCATCGACAGTGATGGTGGGAAAGTAACTATCCGAAAGTTGGTGACCAAGAGGTGAGCTATAGTGTTTAAATCTATTCATACCCTCCGGTTCTCCAACCGGCTTTTCCATCGAGGAGACGCCTGATGACTTCAATGACTTCATGGATAAGCAAGTCTTGGTCAGTAGAAGCGCATTACGAGCGATTGATCGATAATCAATAATCATGGTGTGGTCCATCTAGACCGCTTAGCAAACGATTTTGAGGATGAGCTAAGAGAAGAAGCTTTGGCAAGAGGGACCACTAAGTAAGCTCAACGATGTTGAGTTGAAGAGTGGTGATCTTAAATCAAGTCTGTAGGATCCTCCCATGGATTTGGTTCTGCCGCTGCTCAAACATCTTAAGTATGTATTTCTCGAGAAGGTGACAAGCTTCCTTTGATCATCTCTCGCCAAGCTATCTCGTGATGTAAGAGCTTAAATTGTTAAACGCCTTGGCGCAAAATGAAAAAGCCTTTGATGGCAAGTGGAGATATCCGAGGATATCTCCCGACATCCGTATGCACAAGATCAAGACCGAGGAGGGTGCAAATGAGTTAGATGCCCTGCAGGAGGCTCAACCTCATATGCAAGAAGTCGTCAAAAAGGAAATCATTAAGCTTCTAGATATGGGTATCATATACGCCATTGCCGATAAGTGAGTGGGTGTCCCCAACTCGTAGTCCCCAAAAAGGGGAATTACTATTGAGAAGAATGAGAAGGAGAGGAGATAGCATCGAGGCTAGTTACAGCTATGTAGTCCAGATTGACTACGTAAAACTCAATGAGGTCACAATGAAAGATCATTTCCCTTCCATTCATTGATCGAATGCTTGAGCGCCTAGCAGGCACGATTCTAATGCTTCCTGATGGATATTCGTGATACTTCCGCATACCCATCGATCCTCGCTGACCAAGAGAAGACCACTTTCACTTGCCCTTACGGTACATTCGCCACAAAGCGGATGCCATTTGGTCTCTCAGAATGCCCCGGCCACCTTCAAAGGTGTATGATGGCAATCTTTGACGGGCTAGTTGAAAAGTGCATGGAGATTTTTATGGATGATTTCTCGTCTTTGGTCAATCCTTCGATGATCGCCTTCAATAATCTTGATCAGTGTTATCTAGATGTGTGAAAAGAACTTAGTGCTTAATTGGGAAAAATGCCATTTTATGGTCGATGAAGGGATAGTTCTGGCCACAAAGTGTCCGCCAAAGGTATAGAAGTCGATAGGCCAAGGTTGAAGCTATTGAGAAGATGAGTTATCCTAAGAATAGTTCGGGAAGTCCGAGGTTTCCTCGACATGTCGGCTTCTATAGAGGTTCATCCAGACTTTTCAAAGATTGCCAAGCCCCTCGCCTACTTTACTCAAAGAAGACGCATTTTTGATTTTGATGAGAATTGCAAGCGCGCTTGAGGAGCTCAAGAATCGTTAATATCCGCTCCAACTTCATATCGCCAGATCGAACTTGCCTTTTGAGCTTATGTGCGATGCATCCAACTATGCCGCAGGTGCAATTTTAGGACAAAAGCATCGGGCGGAAAGTTCCACTATCTATTACGCCACCACACGCTGAATCCTTCGCAAGTTAACTATACGACTCACCGGGGTGCGAGTTATTAGTCGTAGTGTTTGCTATGGATAAGTTCCGTAGTTACTTGCCGGGTGCTCAAGTGATTGTGTGGATCGACCACGCCGCTTATGATATCTCATGACCAAAAAGGAAGCTAAACCGCTGCTATCGCGTTGGATACCGACTTCCAAGAGTTTGACGCTCAAATCAAAGATAAGAAGGGCAAAGTGAGAACGTAGTGGCGGATCATGTTTCTAGGATGTTAAGTGAGGAAAAGGTGAACCAGATGATATAGATCTTTACTTTCCTCTAAAAACATCATGTTGATCGACGGTTGTCCTCCGATGTTCCATGGTACTCCTCCATTGTAAACTACCTTCATGCCAAATACCTTGATCCTCGAAATGTCTTATCAAGAGAAGAAGAAGTTCTTCTCTCGATATGAAATATTTCGCTTGGGATGAACTCATCTTTCAAGATCTCAGAAAGATGGTTTGCTTAGAGATGTGTTCCGTAATCCGAGCAACGCGATATAATCGAGCAATGCCATAGCTGGACCCACAGTGGTCACTTTGGTCCTTGGAAAACGGTTGCTAAGATCTTCCAAATTGGTTTCTATTGGCCCACGATCTTTAAGGACGCAGGCTTTCGCAAAGCTTGTGATCGCTGCAAAGAACCGGAGCTTTGACAAGGCGGTTTGACATGCCGCTGAAACCCATCCTTGAATGCGAAGTCTTTGATGTTTGGGGCATCGATTTTATGGGACCATTCCCATCATCTTGGGGCAACAAATACATCTTAGTCTGCGCTGATTATGTTTCAAATGGGTGAGGCAATAGCCACTCCTCACAATGATCATAAACGGTCATGAAATTTCTAAAGAAGAACATCTTTGTGAGGTTTGATGTCCACGCGCTTTGATAAGTTTATGAAGGGACACATTTCGCAACCGACCACCGAAAAAGTACTCGAAAAGTATGGTGTTCGCTACAAGATCGCACGCCATATCATCCGATGACTAGTGGTCGTTGAACGCAGCAATTAGAGCTTGAAGAAGATCCCGAAAAAGACGGTGAATAGCCATAGAAAAGACTCGAGTCTTAAGTTGATGATGTACTTTGGGCATATAGATCGCCATAAGACTTCTACGGGTACATCACCCTATCAAATGGTTTATGGTAAATCGTGCCACTTGCCATTTGAGTTAGAGCACAGAGCTTATCACTACCAAGTTTCTTAACTTTGATTCCCAACTCGTGGCTAACACCGGCCGCAGAGAGCTGTATGAGCTTGATGAATTTAGACTCCGTGCTTACGAGAGTGCCAGATTAGTAAGGAAAAGATGAAACTCTCCACGACGCTAAAAATTAAGAAGCGAGAATTTAAAGTCGGAGAGCAAGTGTTACTTTACAATTCCAGGTTGCATTTGTTTCCTGGCAAGTTGAGGACACGCTGGTCCGGTCCTTTCGAGATTCTCCAAATCATTCCTCGGGGCGCTCTAGAACCGCTCACGCGTTACGGCGATCAACCGCTCCGAGTGAATGGTCAACGATGCAAGCATTACATTGGTGAACCCAAGGTAAAGCCTTGATTGCTCGATTTCTCGATATCCTCGGTGTAGCACTTCTAAAGTCGATGAGTCCGACGAAGCTTTCGCCGACTTGTTTTCCGAGGATGACGGTTGTGATCAACTGAGGAGGTTCTAGCCGTAGTTGGGATATGGAAGAGTATTGAAGGAGCGCCAACGCAGATGTCATCAAAATCTTCGTAAGACGTAAGAGGTCAACCACGGGAAGTTTAAACGATTTGGAAAGCTATAAAGGATTTAACCCCATGTGTTATTGTCGCTTTCATGCCACACATCGACCAAAGCTTACACGAGGTAATGGTCGCGAAGCGTTAAATGGCCTCGATCCGGCCGAGCTTCAAATGTGTCGAGCTAACGACAATAACCATTAGCGCTACTAGAGGCATCCTAGATATCCCTTATTATATTAGTTTTTCTTTAGTTGTTTTTCGTTGTTTTAGTTCGCTTTTATTAGATTGTGTTTGTTTTTGTCAATACCGGTCCCACTTATAAAGGGTCGAAGTGTTGTTTTGCTTACGATTTCTTATCTTTATCTCTATCACTTTTGTACGCGATATGATATAATCCCTTGTTTCCCGAGGTATTTCTTTGTTTTTCATGAGTGCATTTGCATTAGCCTTTGTGAGTTTTAGATGATAGCAAGCCCGTGGATGGTCCACGCCTCATCGCTTTCTTCGAGCATTTCTTCGATCTCGACTTCAAGCATTTCCGCACTTGCCCCATTCGACCGACAAATCACTAAGTTTTCTTTTCTTTTTCTCGCACAACATGAGGACATGTTGTCATTTAAGTGTGGGGGAGGGGAATAAGCTATATGTATCTATACATTTGCTTACATGATATTATTTCTATGCTAAAATGAGCTAAATTTTAAAAATTT
Organism: Gentiana macrophylla; assembly: GCA_026214975.1. Taxonomy (NCBI): domain Eukaryota; kingdom Viridiplantae; phylum Streptophyta; class Magnoliopsida; order Gentianales; family Gentianaceae; genus Gentiana; species Gentiana macrophylla. Next base: position 41,818,738 of record CM047809.1, read on the forward strand.
TTGTTTTGTCTCGAGTGAGCAATGCATGTTTTTGTTCGGTTTGTTATATTCATCGATGCCTTATGCCATATGTTCCATAGTTAGATGTTTCACCAAGATTTATTTTTCACGCGCCATAGTGAATGATGAGCTAATTTATAAAGTTATACCCTTTGGACGAGTGATTTTTGATTGTCTTATAAGTCGTGGTGCTTAGTGCTACGCATATATCGTGAGACTTATGATAGTTTGTATTTAGTTCCAAGCACGATGTAATCGTGGAATATCTAGAAGTTTGAATGTGATAAGTAATACGAGCTAATGTCCTTTGAAAAGTTGAGTTTATAATGAAGAATTATTGCGTGTGTGTCGAAGCTCGTCGATGATTTGAGTGCGATAGGGTATACTACGACGCCCTATACCACTATGATGACTAAAAGCTCACTTACGCTAGAAAAAGTCGCCTTATGATTGAGTAAGGTAGGTATTATCTCTAAATGTCCTATTCTCGCTATGAGGGCAATAGCTTCTTCTAATGTGTGTTTAAAGTGAAATAGTTAAATCAACTAAAGAATCGGTAATGAAATTGAATATAAGGCTTAGTTTTCGTTAATCTTATCCCCAAAGATAAACCGATAGATATGTCAGTAGTGAGTATCCTCCGAGTATTTCGTAAAGGCCCTAGATATATTCGATCATTCTTTTCGGATATGTCACGCTTGTAAGGTGCACCTTATGAGTGTCATTTATTACTATTCTAAGAGGGGGGGTATTAACTAGTTTTACTTTGAGTTCCTCAAGTTTGGATTTAGTGGAAGTTTTCTATGGCTATGCACACACACCACGGTGAACTTCTAATTTATTGACCATGTGGTATATGTGTCGAGATGTCTATATTCCTTCCGAGCCTTTATCTTGTTTTTGTTTTGCTCGACGAGCAAAGCTTAAGTGTGGGGGAGTTGTTAAGGTATTTTTATACGCTTTTTAACGTTATATTTGATAATGATTTCTCCGTATTTGTATAATTTGCATAGAAAACGAGTGTTTAAATGATTTATTAAGCAAGTAAGATTTTGATTAGTTTATTTGCAAAATGAGGTTGTGTATGTGTTTTAATTATGGTTTTACGAGTATTTGGATTGTGTTACGCTTTATGTGTTTTTGATGTCATGTAGTATACATGTTGGAGGCTGAATTGATGATCAAATGTTGATATAATTCGAAAGCTAAATCAAGAAAGAGATGAGGAAAGAAGGATAAAGATGGAAGAAGGAGAGATAAAGATCAAGAAATCGAAAGTTATAAAGACATATGGATCGTTCGTCCGGTCCCGCCCAGTAGTGGACGGGCGCTTGATAAAGCGCACGGGCGCCCAGTGGGAAGTATTTTGATACGAGAGTTTGACGCTGGATGAACGAACGCCTGGCACAAGTTCAAGGTCAAGGAACGAACGTTCGAGATATCGGACGAAAGGCCCGTGAGGAAGAAAATCAGATTCCGGTAGCGCTGAACTTCCAACGCAGTTCTTGATATGATAACAACCGATTTGACTCTGGACCTCAAGCGAAGAGTTGTAGGGCTTGAAGATAGGATTCTACAGGATTTTGAATCACTCCATTCCGACTTACGAGGCCCGAGATATGAGCGCTATAAGTTTGATGTCGTTGCTGAAAATAGCGGACGAGCGTCCGAATCTTCAAACGGGCGTCCGGAGCGGTTATCAGAGCAAAATTACATTGAAACTCTATATAAGCAGCGGATTTCTTTCACCCTAATCATATAATTTCAACCCTAAACCCTGTGGGGCAGCTTGGCTGCGCTTTTCTACGCTTTTGTCTACTTTTATGCACTTTAATTCTTAGATTAGATTAGTTAGTTTCATGCACTTTTATTCAACAATTCAAGCTTTCAAAGGATGCTAAGAGGCTAATCCTCTTGAACAAGCTGCTAGAAGCCTTCCTTCAACAATTCAGCTTTTGATTCGTGATTAATCCGTGAGTATCTATTTCAAGTTCGCTTTTTTTATCATGTTTTGTATGTCTTATTGCATGTTTAATCGAAAGATGCTTGCTTTGATGATTGTTTATATGACGAGAGTCATGTCAACCCTAGATCACCATGATAAAAGAATGGATCTTCGCTCTAACTAAAAACGAGTTGTTAGATTGATTTTCTAGATTAGAAATTGAAAGATTTCACGCCTAGGTTAGAAAGACGTAATCTGTAACATCGAAAGATAAAAGATTAGAAAACGAACTCGCCTACGAGAGTAGGAGTTTATGCCTTTGATTAGTGAATCACTACTCTGAGTAGAGATCACTAATTAATCCGAATTAGAATTGAATGTTGATAGGATAGGTGGATCAATTGCTTGTTCGCTCGTTATAATTTGATTTAATCTTAAAACTTGAATTGTTTAGCTTTAGTTTACTTTTTCTCGTACTTTAGTTTAGTTTAGTTTTTATCACTTTCAATCTTGCCTAGCATTGAGCAATCCTCTGCCTAGTTACTTTTTCTCGATATTTGTTTAGGTTAGTTATTCGCTTAGGTTAGATTCGTGACATAGTTAGTTTAAAGCAAAACTAGGATTCACATTCGCCGCCTCTCCTCGTAGATCGACCCGGCATTAACCTCTCAGATTACGATCCTTATACTTGAGGTTAACCGGTCTATAAATATTATTACTTGTTTATTCGCATTAGATAAATCCGGGACAAGTTTTTGGCAAGATTTGCTAAAGCAGTTCGGAGGATCCTCGTGACTGTGGATGCCTCTATTATTAGTGAGACATACAATCCCAATTTGCAAACCAAGAGTCCACAACATAGATGCGGGCTCAAGTCGCCAAGGGGCCTAAAAGTGGTCGCAGTTGCTGACCGCTAAAGAGTCTCAAGCCTCTAAGCGTACCCAAAACCTCCGAAATTGAAAGTCATGGTAGCTCTCGACAAGGACTCGCTCGTCCCGACAAATGACTCCGCCGATAAGTCCCAATCGCGACTTGATACGGTGAGGAGGAGTTCGCCAAGAAGCTGTGGAATCACCGTGGAAGATCCTGCCTCCGCGGTCACAAAGGAAAATAGGCCCTTTGGTTGGATCCTGAAGCTTACCCAAGGTCTTGATATGACCAAGGCGAGTCGATCGTGGAGGCAATTGTCATGTCATTCCCTTAGCCGCTCTTTCATGGGACTCGCACCGGGTTCGGGAGAGACGGGCAGAGGGATCACCGCCGCGTCGTGGTTCAAGATGATGCCCTCGCCAAAGATGAGGTCACCGAGCATAAGATCTTGCCACCGGGCCAGGATTGCTTCCTCCATGGTAAATTTTATTTCTCGTTGTTTTTCCAACTCTTCATTTTTCTCATGAGCTTACTCCTTCTTTGTTTCAGCTTGAACTCAGATCTATAAGGTTACTAAGGCCTCCAAAAACACAGGCCGAGCTTAGGAAAGTGATCATGCCCTTGACATTTCGGACAAGGCAAAATCATTGCTGAGGCCAAGCATGCAAAACCTTGGAAGAGAATGATCGCCTCAAAGACGCCATGAAGGCGAAAAGTAAATTGATGCTAAGTTGCAAAGAGAGAATGGCATTCTGAATGAGACTCGCTAAGAAATCGATCAAGAATTAAAGGGCATTCAGTGAGGAGATTGCGAGCTTGAGAGAGCAACTTGCTGCCGCCGTGAACTTAGAGGAGCAACTTGCCGCTGCCACAAAGGCCGCCGAGGAAGCCGGTCCTGCGGCCATTGCTGCCTATAAGCTTTTTGATGAATTCCTAGATACTCAAAAGGCGAGCTTCGACCAGGGCTTCAACCACTTCGCGAGATGCCTCTCGATCGGCAGAGATATTGTTAGCCTCGGTGAGATGGTCAAGTGGGTTGCCTTGTCTCGCCGAAGCCTGGAGTTGCTGCTGCTCTACATCCGGACATCCCTTACTCTGATAACCACATCATCGATATTCATACTGGGCAGATTAAGGATGGCGAGCCGGTTTGGGACCCTCCACCGGTTAACCCTATAAACTTGATGTTTTGAAGAGCTCCTTCTCCTATTGCGTATGTCCAACTCGGTGATGAGTATCTCAACCTAACCGCGATCATACCAACACTCCTCCTAGCCCAACCTCAAGATTATATGCTTTCGCTTTTGAGACAATTTGTGCGATATGTAATAATTTAACTTTGCTTTTCGCTTGAACTATCTCGATATTTTCTTTGCCGTTGTTTTGTAATAACTTAGCTCGCAACATGACTTGTAATGCCGCTTGACCTACTGATTTATGCACTTGTCTTCTTTGATTTTCCATCTTTTGTTATTTTGTTCATGTGTATGCGGTCCCTTTATTGTGGTGAGGTTGATAGAATAACTCACTAAAATAAGAGAACTTCAAATAAATTGTTTTTTGAACTTGAAAATTCCAATACGCGCCCCCAATTTGTGGCTTAGTCCGAAATGTTGGGCCTGGCCGTAAAATTTCATGTGGAATTGCCTTAAATTAAAATTTCTCGCTTCCTCGCCCCTTGTTTCAACCGAGGTCGCTGGGGTTTGTTTGAAATAGCTCAAAATTTCCAATCATGCCCCTTGTTTTAAACATGACCGACAACGCACCTTGTGGAAATATAAGTAATAACCTGGAAAATTTTATGTCATGCCCCCTTTATTTATGGTAAGGCAATGGCGAAATGGTTTGAAACAGAGGACTAACCTTCGTGATTGGAATGAAAAATCCTCCTCGCCCATTAATTTGAGCAAGACTAATCGCGACCGCTTGAGGCAAACAAGGCATGGCTGCTGAAGAGCTAAATTCTAGCTTGATTGACAACTCATCGGGCAAAGCTTTTGATTTTTTCGATAATGGCTCCATGAATGTGGCCTTTAATCTCGCTTTCGATAATCACAGCAATCAATGCGTTTTTTAAAATTTCAAATTCAGATAAACTGCGTGAATGCCTATCGCCTCTGATTCTTTTGATCCCCGACCGCCATCCATCTTTGATCCTCTATAAGAAGTGGAGGTTCCTCTCGGGCTTACCTCACTACTTTTTCGCTCTAATTCCATTTTTTGATCATGGCTTTCCGATCCGGAGAGGGTAGCTCGGCACGTGTGTACAAGGCCTCGCCCCACGCTTGATGTTTCTTTCTTCCGCATCGCCGACACGCCAAGTCCCATTTCCTGAGTTACTTTGAGGTGGCTAAGCTTGTGAGGGGAGAGAGGTTTGAACGAGGACAAAGTTGAAGGTGATGGATCTTTGCTCGAGGTTCGGCTTTCTGGGTGGTTGGATTTTGTCTCCCACCTATAATACCCTTCAACATCACGCTGGTGAGGGAGTTTTATTCTGCTCTTTCGAGGTTTCTCACGGTGAATCTATTAGCTCAATGCTTTCCTTCGGGTGTTTCTTCAACTTTACCCCGAGGGAATCAATAGGCTTCCGCCTCCGATTCCTCGCTATCGATCCTCTCGCTCACTATGAGGTTGCTTGGGTCTTGGTGATAAGGAAAGTAGGCAAGTCCGCTATGGCCGTGGTAATTCGTGAACTTTTCCCAACCGGCCAACATCCTCGCACACTCAGGCCCTCGTGCCTCGAATTATCTCGCCAGAATCGAGAGTGGAAGAGGTTCATTAACTCACGAGCTCTCCTGGCCTGTGGATTTTGAAGAAGCATCGAGGCCAAGCCTTCCTTCTTCACGCCCGTGACCCTTGTGGGATGTTGATCGGGGATCCCGATTCATCGCGAGGCGCCAAGTTCGCCATTGCTATGGATCATGATCACGATCCCTTTTAGGTCGCCGATTTCTTGTCTATGCATAGATGTATCTGGGGTGCCGACTCATTCGCCGGACCGATACTCCCGCTTCTCTCGCTCAAGATCGCGATTGAGGCTCTTTTTTTTCTTTTTTATTAATTATTTTTTGTTTTTTGTTTTTTGTTTTTGTACTTTTGCTTGATCTTTGGAATGAATGAATCCTTTTTGTTTTGCTAGATTTTGAAACGAGCTTTTTCATTTGATGGGACTCCAAAACGCGCTTGCTTTTTTGTATGAAGTAAATGAGTTAGGCTTACATGTAATATTTTTTCAAGTTGTCGGCGCAAGGCCTCGTTGTATTCACTTACCTTGGTTGTCGACATAATTCCCTTTTGATTATCCGCTACCCGGCTGGGCCTTCCCAATTCCTCGCACAACTTGCCTTTTGTAGCCGTGATGACTGCTGTCTTTCCTTTTTCTCAAAACATAATCTCCTACCGTGAAGTGACGATCGCGGATATGCTTGTCGTGGTGTCGTTTGACCGCTTGTTTGCAGTTGAGCAAACGACCATACGAGTTGATTTGCTTTCCTCCGCTAGATCGAGGTCGAGCTATCTAGTCGTGATTTTCGACTCACCAAGTGTGCGACTTCTAAAGCTGTAGGCCATTTCCACCGGGGCCATAGCTTCCGACCCATAGGTTAAAGCAAAAGGGGTTTCCCCCGTAGTTGTCTTTCTTGATGTTCTGAGGGCCCATAAGGTCGCTGGCAAATGATCCGGCCATTTTTCTGCCTTTTCGTTCAAACACTTTTTCAGCACGCTAAGTACCTATTTGTTGGCGTTTTCGGCCTGACCATTTCCCTGTGGGTAGCATACTGACGATTGCCAATACTTAACGTTATTTTCCGCAAAATGCGCCGAACTCTACCTCGACCGAGGTCTGTGATATGACACTATCACTCCGGGGACGCCAAAACTGGTCCAAACTTGATCGAGCAAGAAATATATGATATCTCTAGTATTGATTTTGACCAAAGCTTTGGTCTCGATCCATTTGGTAAAATAATCGACGGTGACCACCACGTACTTGCATCCGCAACGACCTCTTTTGAGTGGTCCGACGAGGTCGATAGCCCACATGTCGAACGGCCAGCGGCGACGTAAGATGCTTTGTTCGACCGATGGTAGCCTGGAATGTCCGCAAATTTTGACATTTATCGCACTTTCGACGATATTTGGGCATCCTTCGCGAGCTTTGGCCAAGAATAGCCGCCAACAAAACTTTCTCGAGCAAGTGTGCAATAGCCGATGACCGCCACACATCCCCTCATGCCGCTTCCATAAGTATTCCTCGACTTCCTCCTCGCCGCACACATTGTGACAAAGGTTTGGAAAATATTTTAAATAAAACATTGTCCAAGATTGTATACCGCGGCGCCCTTCCGATCGTGGCTCGCCTCTTTGGAGTCGAGGGGTGGGCTCGATTTAATGTATGCTTTTAGCTCATCGAT